>BSBK01000397.1:327500-1076720 GCA_027943335.1 Chamaecyparis obtusa | reverse complement strand
TAGAAAGAGTACCTAAGGAGGAGCAGTATTTCTTGGAGATAGAATTGTTACTTGGACAAGCAAGAAGAATAATTTTATTTCTCAGTCCATAGCAGAAGCAGAGTATGTAGTAGCAACATTAAATTGTTCTACAATTGTGTGGATCAAGTAGATGATAAAGGATTTTGGAATTCAGATTGACTATCCTATTGTTATTTAGTGTGATAACACTAGCACTATCAATATGTCAAAGAACCATGTGATGTATGCAAAGAAAAAACACATTGAGATAAAATATCACTTCCTAAGAGAGAAAGTTGCAGAGAAAGAAGTAAAATTGGACTATGTGAGTACAAAAGAATAGATCTAGCATAAATATTCAGAAAGCCTGTACCTAAAAATACATTTGAGTATCTCAGGGAGAAGCTAGGAGTAATTCCCTTCCCTAAATCTGATTAGAGTTTGCAGGAGTGCATCAATCCTCAGTGATTGGTGAATGTTTTACTACTCTACTTCAGGAGTAGTACTAGTGCCTATTTGTTTTGGCACCCTTTTCCATTGATGTCAAAGGGGGAGTGAGTATATATTCATGAAAAAAAAATAGTTAGGGGGAGTATATACAGTTAAGGAGTAAGTATTAGGAAGGAGAGTATATAGTAGCTAATATTCAGAGCATTTAGCAGCAATTGGAGGATTCATCCTTGGGGGAGTTTTCTTGAGGAAATGGAGAATGTTATAAAAGAATTGTACATTTGGATTGGTGGTGTTTTTCATTCCATATCTTGCCATCGATGCCAAAGGGGGAGATTGTTGGAGATTTTCCAGCAAGCCAATGCTGACTATATGTTTGTCATTGATGACAACATATGGTAAGTAGTGTGTGTGGAAGCCTAATGGAGAGAGCCTTGAGCATATGGTTTCTAGATATGTTATCAACATGATATCATAGACGCAAAGGTTGATTCTGAGTGAAGACAATAATATAGTTGTTTGTATCAGTAGTGTTCCTAACATGTCCCATGAAGAGTTTTGTATGTGATTTTCAGTATGGTTGTAATGGAGCCTTGTGCATTTATATTTATGTTGTAGACATGTGTATGATGCTATTTTCATGGATGTAGAGTCATTTGTGCAATACAGGTGGATTTATGATGTTTCCAGTTGACAGTTACAGTTTCCTGAGTTTATCCGATGGAACCGAGATTGTTTATATTGTTTTAGTAGTTGCACCTATCATTTTTATATGCATGTTTGGATTAGTGTTTGGAGAAGAGTTAAGAATTTTTGGTTAAGAGCACATAATGTATTTTAGCATGAGAAGAAAGTATCAGTTAAATTAGTGGAGCCGACAATGTGAAGCAACGCGTCTACTCATATGGAGTTGTGTGGTCCTAATTAGTGTTATGTGCTTAGTATAGTCATCGTAGATGTTGTTGGAGAGTTGTATTGTTTCTCTATTATGATTTCAAGGAATTTATAATAGGAAGACTTCATTATATAATTTGGAGAAAGATACTTATAGCCGGTCAGTTGTGATCGCTAAGCATGGCAGATAGTTGAAAGACTAGAGTAGAGAAGAAGGTGCGAAGTAATAAGCCATCAGTAGAAGGTCTATGTGACAAAGAAGAGTGTGTATGATATTCATTGGAACTGATCAAGACATCAGGTCTAACTCACAATTCACCAAGATCCAGATATGGTGTGTATCTATTAAGCAGAAGGTTGCAGCCTTCACCCCTTTGAGCAGTGTGCTCCCGGACAGTGTGTCCCCACCCCTAACAGGGTTAATTATAAAAGACTCCTAATAGGGTTTGAACTTTGACCAAGTCACTCTACTTAATGCATTGTAAATATCAACTCCTAATAGGGTTGTAAGATCTTCTAACAAGGATCATTATACTCTAGTGCAGTTTATAGTGGGTGCTAATTCCCACTAGGGTTTTTACCTATTTGGGTTTCCCCGTAACCAAAATTGTGGTGTTGTGTTAAGTGTTCTTATATTGTGTTTATGCTTAATGTTAATCAATACTTAATTGGATAAAGAATTAAATCTTGTAGATAAATGATTCACGTGCCCCCCCCCCCCTCTCAATTATTTCTTAGGACTATTCCTAACAGTAACTACAACTGCCTCCCCACATTCTACAGGCATGCCAAACAAGATAACATATATAAAAATTATCATAATTCATTAGTGTTTTTAGTACAATGATAATCATAATCATATAATCATAATAAAACATATAAATCATCATCTACAAGAATGCAAGAATAACATGTAAGCATAGTCGGACCATAAAATGAAACATCCATAATAAAACAAAAATAGTGTAAGCATAATTGGAACATGTACATGACACCCATAGACATGCAATGAAAACATGTAAACACCAACTCTATAAACTCATAAACTTGAGTAAATCCAACATTATACTTTAATCACATCCATAACCATCAAATATAGTAGGAAGTAAAAGTAATCATCGTGTCTGAGAACCACAATACATTATAAAATTGAAACATCCAAAGAAGTATCTAGGTGTAATAGTGAAAGTATCATCTCATGTCCACCATCACAAACCAAAGCTAAATGAAAAAATAAATGTGTCCATGTGGAGGGACATTACATTAGGATGTATGGAAATGTCTATACAAGGATTAGGATGCACCATTAATCAAAATTTAGAATTAATTAAAATTTTAAAATAATTAATTTTTTTATTTTTAACACATTTATTTGTGGAGGTTAGAATTATTGATTAATTTTAAAAAATTGAAAAATAAAAATATTATTATTTGAAATTTTTAATTAATTAAATATTTTATTCAGTAGTGCATCATGGTCCCTGTATAGCCATTTCCTTAGGAAATTGGATTACATTATCTAATTCTTAGTAAAAAAATTTTAAAAGGTAAAAAATGAAATGCTGCCCCATTTCAAAATGATGTCCCATTCCATTTTAGGAACATTACCCCATTTTTAAGCAGGACCCCATTCCATTTTCCCCAGATTACCAATGTATATACAAAGGAACATGGTAATGTTTTTAAAGTGGGGTAACGTTTGAAAAGAGGGACCCCATTCCTTAAAATTTCAAATTTTGCAGCCGAAATTTCTTCAGGTTTATCCTTGGGAAAATGATTGGTCAATTGACCCCTAGCTTTAGATCTAGTTTGACTTGAACCTTGGAGGCCATCTTAATTTGTAAACAAAAATCACACTTTGGCCACAAATCAAAATGGATTTTCTGTAGAGTTTTTTGACAAAAAAAAACCATTATAGATCAGACTGTGAAGATTCTAAATATGTAATTTATTTTTAAATTTGATTAATGTTTTTATTTTTCATAAATTTCTACTAAGACAGGTCTATAAACTAGAGATAATAAGCTATCTTATTATTTTAATGACTTTTTTATTTGAAAGTTTCTTGCAAAAAAATTATATGAAATCAAACTAGAGACAATTTTACACACTCAAAAAATTAAAAATTAAAAAATGGTATATTTTGGTCAAATTATGCTTGGTGTACACGAGATTCTTAAAAACAAAAATTACACCCAATAAAAAATTAATTAAAAAAAGTATTTAATAAAAAATACAAAAAAATATTATCATCAATCCTAACTATGTTACATAGCATTCCCCAAAAGGATTCAGAGAAATAGTTTCATTTAGGTCAAATGTTGATTGTCGTACACGAGCATAGTGTGGTCTTGAAACATGGACTTCTATAATGTGGTTTTTAGCAATGTCTATTGAAAATGAAATTTTATCATCTGGGTATTCAAATAAATTACATGTTTGGAAAGTAGACTTCTATTAATGACTTTTTTTAATTTTCAATATCTAAGTGCATCAAATATTTAGGTCAAATGGGATGAATTTGAAAAAACAAGAAAAATAGTTCCACTTTTTGGCCATAAAGTGGACTCAACTTCTTGTTGGCACCCTATAATTACAAAAATATTAGATAGTTTAAAGTAGGGTAATAGGAAGCGATGAATCAAAGTAAAAGCACTTAGTTTCAATTGTTTATTGCTAAGTATAAATGGCAATATGTTATGGATTGAATTACTAGTTAAGCATGTTTTTTTCCCTATTTGTGTTTCTTCCACTAATAATAGCATCATATGAATACCTTAAAGTAGAGTAATATGAAGTGCATAAATTAATGTATTTATCCTTTGAACTTGTGGACTAGAGATGATCTTGCAATGTGAAATTGCTCAAATATTATCTTTATAGCGCTTAGTTTCAATTTGTTTACTTCAAGAATAGATGATAAAATATTTTATTGATTTTATTATTATTTAAGTCTATTAGTTTCCTTACTTGTGTTGCTTCCACTAATAATAGCATGACACATATAGTTGTTTAAATTAGTTGTATAAAAGATTATTTAGTCAATTGCAAAAGATGTGGGAAATTTATCATAACAAATTAGAGTGTTATTATGTTGAAAGAGGGTAAAGAGAAATAGATATACTTTATTGTTAATAGTAAATTATGATAGTCTTTGTTGTCATTCATCTTGAATTATTTAAAAATTCATTAGATGCAAGTACTTGAATTGGGTGTTCTAAAGATTTACGGTTCTTTTATAATTAGAAATATATTAGATTTAAGTTACAGCTCCATAAAACAAAGAGCCTAGTTAAAATATTTATCCTTTTAGCTTTGGAATTAGATATGGTCTTGTAATGTGAAATCGGTTGAATATTGTCAAATAGCTTGATATTAAAAAAGAAGAATCCATTTAGACTTCAATTGATTTTTTGAAGTATACATGACAAGATGTAATCCATTGTATTATTATTTGACCATAGTTGTTTCCCTATTGCCTTGATTGTAGTAATAATATCATCACAAATATACTTGTTCTTTAAATTGGTATTTGTATAAATATTATTTTAGATTAAAAAAATGACATTGTTATAAAATTTTAAAGATAATTATTATAACATATTGAAAAATAAAATGCTATATATATATATATACTTTTAACATAGAAGTTATTGAAAAAAATGTGTCTTATACATAGACAAACAAAGAATCACATTTTAAAATAAAGCTTTAACAGTAGTATCTAGTATTATTTGGAATTATATAGAAACATGTATTACAAACAATATTTTGATTAAAGTCCAATAGTAGGAGGTAGTTTTTAATTGAAAAATTAAATGAAGTTATCTATTAGTAACGAAGAGAATTAAATATGTTGTTATGGGCATATTGAGTTAATTGTTTCAAGTAAAGAGTTATTTTAGAGGAAATAAAATTATAGAGCATTTTTTAGTGAAACACAAACATGTAGCAAATACAGACGAGCATAACGTTTGCACAAAATGATAAAGAAGAAAAAGTGGATTGACATGTATGAAATTTATTTACATGTCTAATAGAGCAATTAGAACTAGACTGTCTAATAAAAATCCCCTTTCTATTTGCATTCACATTATAAGATGAAGTCCTATAAATATGACATTGTGTTACAAAATTTGCATTTGTTTAAATACATAGAGGATTATGAATAGTTGTTGGGATTTTTTAGCTCAATGGATTATAGGTATTGAAGAAGAATCAAGAGATGTGAAGTTGACACCAACAAAGTTGATGGAAATGGACGGTCTTGAGGAAGGTTTTAGCTATAAACCAAATATTGAAAGCAACAATTTTTCAATATTAGATAATTGTGCATTGTATTAACAAAAATGTGTTTCTCCTACATTTATTTCATATATTATAAACAATGTAGATGAACAGCCCAAATCAACAAATGATGTTGCAAGGGCCAACTATATGTCTAAACCACCTAGAAAATTTATTATCTGTAGCTATCAAACACCATAATTGTACATCACATTTTCCAAATTCAGCCTTGCAACAACATTTGTTCATTTGGGCAGTTTATAAACATTGAAACAAGTGCAGAAGGAATGAGCTGGTGGTGCACACAGTTTAGAATTAAAAAATATCAAAAATATAATTCCACGGTCAATAATTAATCAACCTTACTCTTGATGAATTACAAGATTGTATAAAAATGATAGGAACAAGAGAAAGATCACATTTGTTTTCTTACATGTTTTCTTTTACATCTATCAACAATTCACTATCAAGAATACCTGCCTATCTATCTAGAAAAAGGAAACTTTGGCCACATTTGAAAATTAAAATCTCCCACAAACATGTCATCAATTGGCCACTTTATTGTTCCATAGGTTATATACTCTGCATTTAATTTTAAAAATGATATTATTAAAAAATATTAAAGGAAATGCTAATGTCAATATTAAGATAACTCAAAAATATTACCTAGAGCAATATACCCAATGAATCCTTTATGTGCCAATGTTGTATTGAGTGAATTTCAATTTGGATCAATAATTAAATTTGATATACAAAAGATCAGTCACAAGGGTTATCATGTTGGGAATGAGAGAGGACAATACTATGCAAATTTATATAGGTTTTCGAAAGGAAAGAAGTTTGTGAGCAAGTGAAAAATATTTACAATGAAAACACTATGAATATTCATTGATGTTTACCTGAAATAAATTCTTTGATGGACATTTTTCTCTTGTAGCAACAAGTTTGAGTATAGAAACTATATATTTGAAAGGAAGGATAATTTAAAATGTATGGTGTAGTATTTGTTGATTAATAAGTAAACAATGATAGAAGAGGAAAGTAAATCTTTCATTCATATCTTCATTAAAAATAGTGGATATTTTGATATGTCTTTTGTGTTGGCAAGTAATGTTTTGGGAGCACTAGGGATCACTTAAGGGTTTTCATTTATGGAAACACTTATGTTGGAGTGATCACATGCAGAAAGTTTTGGTACTGGAGTCATAGTCATGAAAATAACTAAGTATAGAATTAGGATAACAGTATATTGTGGTACTTTTTTGTTCAGAGAAGGTAATATATGATTTATTATGGCTTGTGAAGTTATTAGAAGACATTTTGGGATATTTAAGACCTTCAATTAAGGTCGCATGTGTTTTGGTGAAGAGATCAAGAAGATACAGTGATATGAAAGTATGTGAAGACAGAGAATCAATGAAACAAGGCATATGAATAGTTGTGATGATTGAGGAAAGGTTAGTTGGTATGGTAATGTGCTAAGTCAAATGAGTGTTGTATATTGCTAATACTTTGGTAGTATATGATTTTCGACTCTATGTTTATCATTTGCATAAGTAATTATTATGTTTTGGGTTATATTTTGAGATTCAACTAGATGGCAGAATTTATATAAGTATAGAGTGTTTTGTGGAAGTGATAAGTGTGATTGTGATGATGATATGATGGATGCAAATTTGAGAGAAGAGAGTAGATGCCAAATCATTTTTTGACATAGCTATAACTAGAACTATCAAAGCATAGCAGATGCTTGTATTGTTCACTTTTGAAGAACACTTTGTGACAGTATTCTAATTGTAAGAGTTGTAAGCTCACCACCTTTAACATGGTTTTTGTATACCCCTAACAGGGTTTTGTATTCTTGTAACAAGGAAATGTACTATGTAATAATCAGCTCCTAACAAGGCTAGATCTCCTAACAGGGATACTATATTTTAGTGCATAGTTGTGGGTACCATCCCAACCGAGGTTTTCCCTTGGTCAGGGTTTCCTTGAAAACAAATCATGGTGTTATGAGTTATGTGTTGTGCATGTATGTTCTTTTCATTTCAACATTAATATAGTTTATTTACAATTGGTTGAAGTTTAAATTAAAGTGTTGTAATATTGATTCACCCCCCCTCTTAGCATTGCCTAATCCTAATAATTGGTGTCAGAGCTATTGGCCTTTGGAGAGAAAGCCTAACAACTTTTAAAGGGAGATCAGAATGGATTCAAAAAGTTTACAAGAGAACTTTGAAGCATCACTTGATGACCTAGACAAAGAGAAGGCTGAGAATGGAGAATTGAAATTCAAATTGAGAAGAGCATAAGGTTTCATCAAGAAACTAAAGGAACAACTTGAAACTTCAATAAGTCAGAAACAAGGCCTTATGGATAAGATCAAAGAGGATTCATAAAATGATACATCAGACCAAGTAAAGAAGCTAGAGAAGGAAAAAGAACAAATTAATCTTTTGATGATTAGAGAGATTCAACATGAAAAGGATGCAAGATACAAAGTTGAAGAGTCACTAAAAGAAGAAAATGAGAAGATAGGACAAATGAAGACTGAACTTGATCACTACAAGGATAAGTATCAAGAATTGGAGAAGTCAAATTACATCATAAAAGGAGAACTCACTCAATCCAAATTACATATTGAGAAGCTGCACATGAGCAGTGATAAGATTGATGAACAAAGAGAAAGACAAAAACGTAAAGGAGACATGAGTGGAGTTGGATTAAATGAAGAAGAATATTCTAAGACTAATGAAGAAATAAATGAAGAAAATATTGAAGAAAGACCTACTCTTGAAAGAGCTAGAGATTAGATCAGACCTTTCAGAGTTAGATGATTTGGATGCAACAAACTTGGACACATGAAAATAATTTACAGAGGTAACAGTTCCTTCAAACCTTTTTCTAGTTATTGTTATTATTGTTATGATTATGTGCATTAGAAAGAAGAATGTAGAAAAGCTAATCATTCTAGATACAAAAAGGATTACATCAGAGAAGAATCAACAATGAAGATCACATGCCACAAATGCAATAACTTTGGGCATACTACAAGGTATTGTAAGCTACAAGTAAATCAGGATAGAAGGAGACCACCTATATGTTACAAATGCAACAATCTTGGACACATAGAGAATTTTTCTAGATAAAATGGAGAGGACAATAGAAGAGGATGAAGAGGACAAAGAGGACCACCTCATGTGGTTATAAAGAAGAATCATTTCAAGAAATTTGCAAATGAAGAGGATCAGAAAGTATGGAAGATAAAAGAGTTCAATAAGGCATTGGTTCAGGGAGAGATGGTAGATGCTACTATTTCTTCGCATGATGAGTTCATTGAGACATCAACCTAGAAGGCCACATGGCCTTAAGGGGATTATTGGATGTAGATGATAGATTATATCTAGCCCCTAATTATGTGGAGTGAGCTCATGCGACCTTAGATATGGTGTGTACAGACACTATGGAGTCTATGTTTGTGATCATAGCACTTGGAGATTCATATTCTATGTTTGTGATATTTTGTTTGTCTCGACAGCATGCAAAGTTGATCTACCTGTGATTAATGAACTTACTCAACTTGCAAAGGATAAAAGAGCTTGAAGCATATAATTTCTACACCATTTGATAATCAACGACCAAGGAGAGCAGTGTGAAGAAGTATTTCAGCCACCAAGCAGCCACATTGCATTATCATTTCGAGCATAAATTCTAGAATTTAGTGTGTTAAAGGTATTTAGACTTTATACTCTTTCATAAGATATGGATGCACCTATAGTATTTGATTTTGTTGATAGACTGAGGTATAAGTTCAAGAAACATTTGTTTAAGTCTTGTGAGGATGATCCAGAAGGAGAATTTTTGTAAACCCCTTACAATGTGTTGCATGTTGAGGATATTAGGGCATACATACACTGCAAGTATGAGATCATAGGAGATGTTAATATCTATATTGAATTAGATGGGATGATAGAAGAAGATGGAAAGATGGTAGATGAGTTTAAGCACCTAGAAGACCAATCTATTATCAAGCTAACCCTACTAAATGAGTTCCATGAAACTAAATGGTTCAAGATAATCCTAAGCAGAATCCATGACCAGTTTCTATGGATTGGAAAACAACCAGTTAAGATATGTGCACACATGATTCATGAGATAATTGGATTGGATAATACTGGAGCCCTCCCAGTAGTAGAGAAGAATATTAGAAAACAAGTGGAAACCCTGACCCATTCTAAGTGGGATAAGAGAGCAATGATAGTAAATGACATCTATCAGCAAGATGTGAGGTTGGTAGCTATGATATTAGGTTACAAGATGTTCTATAGCAAAAACCTAACTCAGTATCAACTGGAGTTATTATGATGGAATATAGAATGGTTAAGGAAAACAAGAAATATAACCTATGTGAAGTCCTAGCACAACAATTTTTGGAAAATGTGAAGGTTATAAAGAAAGATAAGTCTAAGGCATTCATTTTTGCTTCACTTTTGGTTCATATGTACATCCACATCGTACACAATTTTCCTTAAATGCACCCTAGAGCATGGAAGGATGATGTACCTACTGGCATACAAATCTCTTAGAGCTACATAAGACAAAACAAGAATTGGGTAGATGTTCTATGTATGTGGAGCCTAATCAAACTTATCCATGGGGTCAAGGGGTGGAGCCCCTTGCAGGGTCCTAGGGTAGTGCCCTAGGCGGGGTCAAGGGGCAGAGCCATCTTGACGCTAAGAATGACTTAATAATATTGTAATGTGTCGGCCATCTATTTTCTATTAGTCGGAGTATTTTTGCCCTAATTTTGTTATGTCAAAAATACTTGTAAAAAGGGCTTAGGGTTTGAGATTGAATATATGAGGGATTATTGTAGCTTCCTACAATGGTATTGAGTTGCAGGTTTCAGATTGTAATCGCTGGATAATAATAAAGATATTGGACTTGCTGTTGGTGGACGTAGCCCAGAGATTGGGTGAACCACATTAAATTTTGTGTTGTTGTGTTCTCTTATGTTTGTTAATATTTGCATTTTCTACTTATTATCCTAACAAGATGGAGAACTATTTTCTATGACCAAAATCCTATAAAGGTGGATGAAGGAAAGATATAGGATACCTAAAGATATAGTTGAGAAATATAAGGACACTATTTGTTTCATGGTTGAAACTGATTGTGTGTGCTTTGAGGTAGTTGAGCCTAGGAAGAAATGGTGCTACCCTATGGGGTATGAAGTCAGTTCCAAGGTTCTAACTATGCAAGTTGAGGATTTTCTAGCAGCAGAGGTAGACACTTCTAAGGAAAGATGGGGAACATATTGGGAAAAGTCTAAAAAAGTAAGAGAAGAACAAGAAAAAGAGACAAGGGAGAGAAAGATTGATAAAATAGTTGAGGATATCACTATGAAGGTAGGAATCACTAGGGAACAGCTAAAGAACATAAGGACAAGAATGATAGAAGCATCTTCCAGCATAAGTATTGATGCACCTCCCCCTTCTAAAGCTGAAAAGATAGTAAGTCCTACACCTGATATTATTTATTTATCATCTACACATGAGAAAACTACACAAGAAGTTGTACCTATGAGTACACCTAGGAGATCTACAAGATCTAGCAAGCCAAGAAGCTCTAAGAAACAAGAGGTAGAAATGGAATAAAGAAGAAAGAGGAAAAAGTGATTGAGAAGGAAGAAGAAAAAGAAGTTCAAAAGAGGCCACAAGATCAGTGGAAGCCAAATATTCTGATGTTTCATAAAAGAGTGATAAGAGATGGAAATCTGAAAATAGTAAATAGATATTATGAAAGGTATGATTCTGACAGTCAAACAATAATTGAGGACACAATAATTGAGCACTTATTAGTTTTCAAGAAGAATTTGTTAGAGATAGAAGTAAGCATTCCTAAGGACTTGTATAGAAAGTTGGAGATTAGAAAATAGTTAGCATAGTTTGAGGATGAGAATATAAGAAACAAGGCTATTGAAGACATGCTACCTATTGTCTCAATACAAGAAAGTGAAAGAATAATTAAACAATTGAAACCTTTGTTGAGGACTAAAGCTAGACTGGTGAAAATTATGGATAGAAAGTATGATGAAGTCATAGAGGACACACAAAAGGCACTAGATCAAATTCTAATGAGTGACATGCCTAAGAAGACATCACCTCCCAAGGTTACCAAGCCTACACCTTTGGGAATGGGAGAAAGTTCTAAGATAGATGATGTGTGTGAGAAAGCAAGTGAAGTTGGCATGCAACCAGACTTCTTTGTCTCTAGAGTGCATGTGAAACTTGACACTTCACTTGATGTGAATGACCCATTTCAAGACAATGCAAACAATGTGATGTTAGTTAAAGAGGAAGGACATATAGAGGAAGAGCATACAAAGGAAAAATAGGAAGAGAAGGAACGGGAGAAGGAGATATAGCAAGAAGAAAGGTAGGTAGAAGAAACAAGAACAAAAAAATTAGTTGAGGTAAGAGTTGAGAAAAAGCAAGAACTGGACACCTCCTCTACTCTATTGTTGGTGATGCAAGAGCATCTCGAGTCCTTGGCAATCCTGTGTCACCAAAATGATTTTGGAGTTTGTTTGTGTTTCTCAGTTCCTGCTTTGACCAAGTTGGTTGGTAGTTGGTTGGTTTCTTTTGGTTACTGAGTATGGTCGGTTATCTTCTCGGTGGTCGGTTGTTTTACTAGTGCTCAGCGATGCTTGTCTATTGCTTGGTTATCCTTGCTCACTGAGTAGTTTATTTTGAGTTTTTGTTGAGGCTGACTTGTGCTTTGATTATGGGTTGTAGATTTAATATTGGTATCCATCATTGGGAAGTGTGTGGTCCCAAATCTGACCATTCCTTCCATTGATTGTGGATCTGAAGGCCAACTTAGTTTGGTAGCCTCTTGTATAAGTATAGTTGTTTGGTTAGTGTTTAGGGAGTCAATTTTTGGATAGAAGATAGAAGATAGTAGAATCAAGATTGTTGGAAGATCCTCGCATGTTTGAGGACTTCTGTAATTTATTGTAATATCTGGCCGTAACTGAGAAGGCCTTATAGCTCAACATATATGAATCAATTTGAATGAAGTTAATATATCAATGGTCTTTCTTTCTCCCTCTCACTGTGCTATTGTTTCTTCCATGAGTTGTTGAGTAGGGCTAGATCTGTAGGGTGTGCCATCATTTCGCCCCTAGGGTTCCTTCTCCTTACGTTAGGTGGTATCAGAGCGACGTGAGATCTGGATCTAGGTCTACGGATCTAGGTTTATAGGTTCCTTCTTGCAAAGCCCTAGTTGAATTGTTTTGGGGTGGCAGATTGCAATCTAACCTGCAAGGTATGTGCAGGATCATGGTATGCCAAATTAGGCCCTTAAGTGGCAATGAAAATTTAGAAAATCAAGTTTAGGAAAGTTGACATAAAAAGTTGAACAAGTTATAAATATTATATCAAAAATGTGTAAGAAGAGAATCTGTAGGAAATTGAATTTAGTTTCTAATATACTGGGCCTTTTTTGAAAAACAATTATTCTATATGTTGAAAATTTCAAATTTCAATGTAGTACTATGAAAAATTTAAGAAAAAATAAGTAGGTGTATGTCTGACCACCTTAAACATAATCAAATGATAATTTTGTTTTACAAGATTCTAGATATAAGTACTAGACTCATGTCTGGATGTGACACATTTTGTTTGTAATTTTTTCCAAGTAAATAATTAATTATAATTTTTCTTCTACAACTTTTCCAAAATACAAAAACTCTCGTGTCTGACCACATTAACTTAGTCTAAATTTTATCAAATTGAATTTTTATTTTATTTTTATTGTAGTAGGAAAAGCATAGAATGTGACACATATTTTGGATTTCAAAAATTTTATACAATTTGAAAGTTATAGCTATTTTTCAATAATTCTATCAATCAGGACTAGAAAGATAACAAGTAGGTGTATGTCTGACCACATTAAACAAAATCAAATGATAATAATTTTTTATAAGATTCTAGATAAAAGTAGTAGACTCATGTTTGGATGAGATGTATATTTTTTTGTATTTTTTTTCCAATTAAATAATTAATTATGATTTTTCTTCTACAAATTTTACTGAATATGAAAACTCTCATGTCTGACCACCTTAACTTAGTCTAAAATTCATCAAATTGAAAGAATTTATTATTATTATTGTATTAGGTGAAGCATAGAATGTGATGTATATTTTAGATTTCAAAAATGTTATATTATTTGAAAGTTATAGTTGTTTTTCAAAGAGTCTATCAATCAGGACTTCTTTTTCACATCACCACTTTTTGGCATACCATGATCCTGCACATACCCTGCAATTGCAAAGGGTTTTCAAGATGGTTCATGGAAGGTGAGAAGTAGATTTAGGATTGGTAGGCATGTTGAGACAACTTGCTACTAGATTAGAAGCTATTGAAATAGCTTAGAGAAGAGGCAGACATCTTGAAAATGTTAGTGATGATGAAGTTGAAGTGGAACAAGGTGAAGAAGAACCTACACCTGTGATGGATCAGGGTGAGGAAAGATTCTTGAAGGCATTGAGAAGTTTGAAGTCCACACCAAATTTCAATCCTCCTAAATACAATGAAAAATTGGATTCTGATGAATTGATAAATTGGATCACTGAAATGGAAAAGTCTTTTGAGTATGAAAATGTATCTGAAGAGAAGAAGTGAAAATTGTAGGCACAAAGTTGAAAGGTCATGCATCCTTGTGGTGGGAACATCTGCAATTGGATCAGAACAAGAAAGGCAAAGACAAAATCAAGGTATGGAATAAAATGGTGAATAAATTAAAAGGAAAGTTCTTACCTTGTGATTATCAGATTAACCTAGTTAGGTGAACGCAAAGTCTAAGGTAGAAAGATAGCTCGGTAAAAGAGTATACTGAGGAATTCTATAGATTAGATATCAGATCTGGACATGATGAAGATGATGTGGAAAGAATTGCTAGATACCTGAATGGTTTGAGAGTTTCCATCCAAGAGGAAATCAATTTGGTCAAGTTAGAGAACATTGAAGAGGCTTATCAATTTACATTGAAAGCCGATGATAAATTGAATAAGAGACATGAACAAAGACAAAGAGTTCAAGGTGGTAGATTACCTAGAGGAAGAGGTAGATCCTATGGTGAAAATAGTAGATCTGAACCTGAAAAGAAAAATCTAGATAAAGGCAAGACCGAGTGGAAAGGTGAAAGTTCATCTAGAGGCAGAGGTAGTAACTACCGAGGTAGTTATCATAGAGGTAATTTCTGAGGAACTTGTTATAATTATGGAGAAGAAGGACATAGATCTTTTGAATGTACACTTGCTAGTAAAAAGGCTAGTAGCAGTAAAAATGCTTTGGTGCAAGAAGAGTCACTGAATGAACATGAGAAGGAAAATAACATGATGGTAAGGAGAGCACTATGGAATGAAAGTAAAAAGGAAGATCCGGTAAGGAAAAGTTTATTCAAGACCATATGTAGAGTTTCTAACAAATTTTGGAAGGTAATCATTGACAATGGTAGCTCAGAGAATCTGGAATCTGAAGAGATGGTCACAAAATTGCAGTTGGAAAGGTTGGAACATCTGAAGCCCTATCAGATTTCATGGATCAAAGATGAGCATAAACTCTTGGTAAGTGAACAATGTTATGTGAATTTGAAGATTGGAAAGTACTATGATAAAGTCTTATGTGATATCATGCCTATGGATTGTTTTCATATTTTTTTGGGTAGACCTTGGCAATATGATAGACATGCTATATATGATGAGAGATTGCATAAGTATACTATTGTGGCTAATGGAAGAAAACAAATCTTGTTACCTTTGATGGAAAAACCTATTAGTAATGTTTGCACGTCTATGAAATTTTGTTTGATGGAAGGAAGAGATTTTGTTAAAGGTTTGAAGAAGAATGATGTATGTTTTGTTGTGATCCCTAACAAACTGAGTAAGAAAACAAAGGATAATGTCCCTGAGGAGATTGATAAGTTACTCACTGACTACAGTGATATCATTTCTAATAATGTACCTGATGGTTTGCAACTGAAGAGATGTATTGATCATTGCATGGATCTAATCCCTGTAGCCAGTTTACCGAATAAGGAACCTCATTGGTTGACACCTACCAAGAATCAGGAATTGAACTAACAGATTCAAGAGTTACTGGATAAAGGTTTGATCAGAGAAAGTTTGAGTCATTGTGCAGTACCTACAGTATTGGCACCTAAAAAGAATGGAGAATGGAGAATGTGTATTGATTCTAGAGCAATCAATAAGATAACAGTGAAGTATAGGTTTCTTATACCGAGAATGGATGACATAATGGATAATTTGACTGGAGCAAAGTATTTCACAAAGATTGATTTGAAAAGTGGATATCATCAAATTAGGAAGAGAAGGTGATGATTGGAAGACTTCTTCCAAGACAAAAGAAGGTTTGTATGAGTGGTTGGTTATGTCTTTTGGTTTAACTAATGCACCGAGTACTTTTATGAGGCTGATGAATGAAGTTCTGAAGAAATTATTGGGTAAGTTTGTGATTGTAAATCTTAATGATATTCTGATATTCAGTGACCAGAGAAGAACATTTGTTGCATGTTAGACATTTTTTGCAGAGATTGAAAGAGGAAAAGTTGCTGATAAATCTGAAAAAGTGTCCATTCATGAAAGAGGAGATTGTGTATTTGGGATTTGTAATTTCACTTGATGGTTTGGAGATGGATCCTGAAAAGGTTGAAGCTATTTTGAACTGGCCTACACCTCTGAATGCTAGTGAGGTAAGATCATTTCATGGTTTGGAAATTTTTTACCAAAAGTTCATAAGGAATTTTTGAGACTCTGAAGCAGAATGTTGTTGAATTGCCTATTTTGGCATTGCCTGATTTCAATAAGGTATTTCAAGTGGAATGTGATGCAAGTGGTAGTGCAATTGGAGCTGTGTTGAGTCAAGAAGGTAAACCTATTTCTTTCTTTAGTGAAAATTTGAATGATGCTAGAAGGAAATATTATGTGTATGATCAAGAATTCTATGCTATTGTTCAAGCACTAAAGAAATGGAAACATTATTTGATACCGAGTGAATTTGTGTTGTATACTGATCATAAGGATTTACAATACTTGGGTAGTCAGAATAATTTGAATCAGAGACATATGAAATGGGTTGAGTACTTGTAGAGATATACATTTGTGATAAAACATAAAAGTGGAGTCACTAACCAAGTTGCTGATGCATTGAGTAGAAGAAGATCTTTGATGACCAAGATGAAAATTAAAGTTCTTGGTTTTGATGAGATAAGAGATTTGTATGAAACTGATCCTGATTTTTTTGAGCCATGGAGAAAGTGTAGAGCACCTATTCAAGGTCAACTGAGTACAAAATGGGAAGAATATTTCATTCAAGAATGTATGTTGTTTAAAGGTATTCAGTTATGTATACCGAGAGGACAAATGAGAACTAATTTGATGAAGGAGAAACATAGCAGTGGTTTGGCTGGACATTTTGGTATTGATAAAACTTTGAGTTTTCTTAAGGAGAAATACTTTTGGCCACAATTGTATAAAGATGTTCAGAAATTTGTGAAAAGTTGTGGAATTTGTCAAGTTGCAAAAGGAGTAAGTCAGAATACTAGATTGTATACACCGATTGATGTACCTGAGGAACCTTGGACTGACATCAGTATGGATTTTGTTCTTGGCTTACCGAAGACAATAAGAGGTAATTGTGTATAAGTGAATGTGACCTCAAATTCAACACACACACAACATGATCATTACTCACATGATCGGATTACAGAAAAGAATATGAATTATTCAATTCGAAATCCGTAGTGAAGTGATCTCTTACCTCCTATGTAGACGGGATGTTTTCAAGATTGCTCTCATATTGAAAGCCAACAACCATAAGACCGAACTACAATGGAGGATTTTAAAAGCAAAGCACATGCATTAAATCCAAAATGCAAGCAATCTAGCATGAATGCATGTAATCTAACATGAGAATGCAAGTAATCTAATATGAGAATGCAAGTAATCTAATATGGATGCATGTAATCTAAAATAAAAATGCAAGTTCTTTTTAGAGTTTTCAAAGGAAAATGTGACTAAATCTAAGAACAAGTAAGTAAACTAAGAAAATGAGAAATGCAATATTATACTAAATGAACTAACTAAAATGATAACAATCAAAAGCTATGAATCTCAAAGAATGTAGTAGAATTTCACTATAATCTCTATGCTCTCAAAAATTTGATCCTTTGAAATGAAAAGGCAAGCTCTTAAATAGAAAAAGAGGGGGAATCTCGCATGTAACTCCTTTTGCCACATGTCCTAAGTGACTTCCTTTTCCATTAAGGCTCTTCACTTTTTGGACAAATAGGCATGGAATTATTTAATTAAAAAGTGGAATTTATGCCACATATGGGGGTGTGACTAATTTGAATAATTTGAATAATTAAATTCAAATAGAGAGATGTCCACTCAAATAATTAAATGATATTAATTCCTTTTTGATGTGTATTAGCTAAAGGGGTAGATTTAATTTAATTTAAAGCACTTAGGACCTTAGAATTAAATTAATTTATCATAGGGATAATTTAGTTAATATAAGTCAAAGACTTTTAGGAATTAATTTAGCATTTGATTATTGCAATTTAGGGTCTTTGCAACTGACATCAAGTCAAATAGAGTCAAGTAGGAGAGAGAAAATTGCCTAGGGAACTAGGACTTTGATGATATAGAATTGGAGAAATACACCAAAATTTGCCTGAAATAAATAGGTGCCAATTTTGGAGTATTACATTTTGCCCCTCTTTGAATTGATGTGCGAGCAACGCGTTGATTCAAAGAATAGTCTGAAGTGACAGATGACGAGAATTTCCAAAGTCTAAGTTAGATTGTGAAGACAACAGTCTTAGAACAGAACTAGGATCAGGGTTAGATTGCCCCAATACCAATTGATGAAGATGTAGATTTAGGATTATCTCCAGAATCAGGGTTAGATTGCCCCAATACAAAGCTTAGCCCTCTAAGAACCAAGTTAGATTGCCCAGATAATGGTCTAAAAGAGATTTTGAGAGCCATCTCTAGAACAAAGCTTGACTCCCAGGAATCAGGGTTAGATTGCCCCAATACCTAAAAGATTTCAAGAACCATCTCCAGAACGAAGCTTGATTCTCAAGGATCTAAGTTAGATTTCTCAGATACCTAAGAGATAGACGATAAGATAATAGGATATGAGGCACCGAGATGCCCCAAGCAATGAGAATTGAAGATTCAGATTAGACTGATTCAAGAATTGATTCGACAAGATTTAATGATGCAATCATCTTGCCCCCTCGGGAGCGAGATCGAAAGATGACACGTTAGACGATGATTGACATCAAGAGGTTGCAGATAAAGATAAGATCAAAGATCTAGAAGAATTCAGAGCAGATTAAAGAAGCATCGAGAAGATGCAGAAGCAAATCGGAGCAATGCAGAGGTCTTGTTGACCAAGTTTGACCATGGTTGACCAAATTTTGACTAGGGTTGACTTTGATGAGAAGAACAAAGAGATCTCGAGAACATGATGCAAAGATGAGAGTCTGGCAGGAAGATGACGCCAGAAGGTTGACTGCACAAGCATCCGATTCCAAAGGGTCTCAGAATTTAAAACGCGATTTTGAGCTATGTAGAGATGTCAGATTTTGGTTTCGATCCTGAAAACTTGTGCAATCATGATGAAACTGGGATGGAAGAGGAGAACCTCTGATGAACAAAAAGCAATCAAGAGAGTAGCAAGATATCATCTCAAATGCAAGCCTAGAAAGTGCAAGCTTAGAATGAAAATGCAAACCTAAGCTAAAGATGCAAGCCTAGAAAAAAAAATGCAAACCCTAGGACTTGGTTGTTGGACTCCCCGTGTTTTCATCACAGAGCTGTTTAAGTTCAGAAAATCACAAGATGTCATACAATCCTCACTAATATCACTATCATGAGAATATGAATATGACATAAGTCTTAGATTTGTCGGAATGAGGTGTAAGCATTAAGGCACAAGAAGCCAGAATGACCTGAACACCTATTCCTTTTAATCTAGCAAGTTAACATAAGCATTAGAACATAGATGCTAGAATGACCTAAATGTTTCTTGCAACAAACACATTAAACACGCAGGAGTTCCTCCTTTTTCCAAAGATTGCTCGCAGTGACCCTTATGTTCACTTAGTAGGACGAGCGTTTACAATTTCACTAGTAGCAGAAAGAAGTCGCTCAAAAGAAAAGGAGAAGAACCAACCTCACCAAAGCATCCATATAAAAGGATTTGAGGTACGCATGGCCATCCAATATGAGATGGAGGCTCTTACAGATGGACACCCCTCTTATATGAATTTTTTGGATCATTGGAACTAAACCAACAAGCAGAAAGCAAATAAAGAAAACAAACAAACCCTCAAAGAAAACAAAGCTCAACATGCCTCAAAAGAACACACATTTAGTTTTAGTTTCAGTTTATGCTTGTGTTCAAGTGAATTGGAGTCGATTCGGAAACATACAACGTTCAAAGTCTCAACAGGATAGCGACAGCAGGCAGACACAGTGAGAATCACTGGTGACTATCGTGGGAGACTAAATCTCAAGAAGATATCAGGAAACTAAATGAAGTATCGGCAGGCAGACGCAGTAAGAATCACTGGTGACCGATATGAGAGAGATCCTCAAGGAGAGAGATCTCATAGATACTAGTGAAACATCAGCAAGAAGATGCAATGAGAACCACTGGTGACTGATGTAAGGGATAGATCTTGAAAAGAGATCAAACGAGAGCTAGGTATCAGTAGGCAGGCACAGTGGGAACCACCGACGACTGATACGAGAGAGATCCTCAAAGAGAGAGATCTCAAAAAGTAGCTAGGCATCAGAAGGAAAGCATAGTGAGAACCACTGGTGACTGATGCACAAAAAGAGTTTCTGAAAGCGATAGAACAATGCCCCCTAGACCAGGTAGGTGACCCTAAGCATGAACCAGTTCCAATCTATGAAGAGTCAAGAAAAAAACTCGAAGACACTGAAAGAAAAGGCATGAGCTAGCAAACCAAAGATGGAAAGCAAACTAGAGTAGGAAACAAAGGAAGCAAACCAAAGCTGGAAAGCAAACTAAAGCAAGAAACTAAGAGCCAAGCGACGCCAAGAGAAGATGTTACTTGAGGAAAACAAGAGGCACCTGTTTACCAGGTTTTCACCATCTTGGCAGAGATTCTATTTTTTCTACCATGACACCTGTTTACCAGGTTTTCATCAATGGCACATTTTTTTCTTTTTCAATTTTTTTGTATTTTTCTCTTTTTTGCTTTTTTTTGTATTTTTTGAATATCTCATTTTTTTTGTATTTTTGTATTTTTCAAATTTTCTATTTTTTTTAGTATTATCAAGGCACCTGTTTACTAGGTTTTCACCAGGATAATAGATACATCAAAGCACCTGTTTGCCAGGTTTTCACTAAGATGATCATTTTTTCAGGACATTTTGCAATTTTTAGAATTTTTTTGCAATATATCAATTTTTAAAATTTTTTCAAGACCAATAAATATGTACATGAGCACATAGAGAATGTTAGCTGTAGAACTTCTTCAAATGAAGAGTGTTGATTGGCTCTTTGAGTGCCTCTCCCTCAGTGGTAGATCTCTGAGAACACGGTCATTTGTAGTAGTAGTTAGCAGAATCAAAACCATATGTTGGAGTAGTAATAGGAGATCCAACCAGTAGTGCCCAACCATCAAGAGATCCATAGTGAAGGAAAGATCACTTAAGAAAGACCCACAAATATCCTCATGGACACATCTTAACTCTTTGTCAGATTTCCCACGCTCTAAACACTTAGGAAGAGTATGTTCTAGATTTTTCTTAGTCATGCCATTAGCAATAAGGAGATACTGATACACGCTTTGGGAAAAGGAAAGATGGAGTGAAGAGGGTAAAGTATTTTTGCTTTCTTTGGAATCCACATAGCTTTTGAATTTTTTCTTCTTTACTTTGAGGTGCTTTTGATTACAATGCCTATAGAATGGATTTTGAGATCCATGTTTTATTTTATTTTCTATCTTTTGATTTTCTTCTTCTTTTTGAGGACCTTTGCGGTCTTTTGAACACCTCTGTTGCTTTCCTTTCTTTGTAGTCACATGTCAATTAGATGGGACATGGTGACCTTGAGATATAAGTGGATTCTTATTATTTTTGTTTTTATGTTGCACATCCAAGTTACTTCCAAAAGACTCGAGAATGGTGGATGAAAGAGGCTTATATGACTGGTTCAGGTGGAGAGGTGGAAATGGAAGTGGACAAGCCACTTTTCTAGGAGATGAAGGGGGAAGAGAAGTTGATGGGATGGGCTCAAGTGAAAATATATCAGTATCATCCTCATCATTCCTGAATGCATCAGATAGATCAAGAAATTAATCTTCCATAGAGCGTTGTCGATTGTGAGTTATCTTAGAAGAGTCAGACAAGTTTGGAGGAATATTATGTGAGCCTAACCAAGATGGTCTATTCCAAGAGTTAGGTCCCCTTTCAGGTGGTAAGAGTCCATGAACATGAACCATTTCAATTCTAGATCTACCAATATTCCATGAAGCTATAACAAAATGGGGTCTTACATACCCATGATTTGTTGGAGTAGTAGGAGTATAGCTTGGAACAGATGGCCTAGGAGGCATAGGAATGATCTCCACAGGAGGGTGGAAAGGATCATCATCAATAGCTTGACCTAGAGGATCATAATTTTCTCCTCTTTCTGAGTTGTTAAGACTAGCATATAAGTGCGTAGCATCAACTGGTATTTCTATAGTAGCATCTGATGTGGAGTCCCATTCAGCTAGAGACATAGTCGGAGGCAGACTTTCTTCATTGTTGTCATCTGTCACAGGAGGTGTTTCTTTAATAGTAGGATCTTGTTCAGTAGTAGAAGCAGCAGAGTAATCTGGAATAGGCATACCTTGAGGCATACCCAAGATAAGGGAAGCATCCAACAATTTCTCCCAATCAATATGTGTGCCATTGGAGTTGGTAGCAGTAGGAGTCTGTTCAATAGCAGAAGTGGTGGAACAATCTAGAATAGGCATCCCTTGAGGCATACCCAAGATAAGGGAAGCATCCAACAATTGCTCCCAATCAGTATGTGTGCCATTAGAGGCAATGACATATTCAGTAGTAGCTACAGTAGTAGAAATCTATTCAGTAGAGTGTATAAAATCCTCCTGGTGAGGACCAAGATCATGTTCTTGAAGCACTTGAGAAGGTAGATAGTATTCTCTCTGGTAGTCTGGATTAGGATGTTGATCATTCAAAGGTCTTTCATATGTCATAGGCTGAATCTGTGTTTGTTCATCATCTAAATCTGCATGTGAGTGCAAGCTGTAGCTAGGTTTGTCAAGCCTATGGCCCTGATAGCCAATACCAAATCTATCTTCAGAGGGTTCTTCACAGGAATGCAGAGATGGAGGTAGAGTTGTTAGTGTCAACACGGACTCAAACTGATATTCCCCCATGCCAATATCTTTGATCTTCAAGGTCTTTTCTATTTCTTTTAGCTTAGCATCATAGAACTCAGTGGACTCTCTATTGATGGGAACAAAGTTGTCTATCATTTGGGTAAGCAGCTTAGCAGAGCAAGTATTTAGGCTGGCATTATTGTCAATGAGGACGTGGCGGACACGCTCGGGACCTTCCATAACTTCAATGTGCAGGGTAGCATTATGTGGGTGGCTTGGAGAATGATCATCTTCTTCAGAGAAGGGCAAATAATGAGGCGAGGTCAAATGACCCACCATAGATTGAAACTGGTCGAGATTGAGATCCTTGGGAATGTTTGCCTTGTTGAGGGCTTTATCCATAGATAGTTTTGGTCTGAAAGTCGAAGGCTTGGGACCTTTGAGAACAATCTTCACACGAGATTGAGGGATAGTATTCGCACAAGCTGGAGACAGTGCGGAGTTACAAGAGGGAAATGTAGGGCCTCACAAGATAAAGGGAGTTTTTGGTTTAGGAGCATCCTCACTTCTCAGAGCAATGATCATGTCACAGTACTCAACATCAACAAGTTCAATCTCATTGATGACAATGTCTCTAGTATCATACATATAGTTGACCACATTGTTGGTATCTTTAGACTTGGGTGATTCACCGTTCCCATGAGGATGGAAGGGGTCTTTGAATTCTTGATGATTTGAATTCTTGTTATGGTTCTACACCAAAGTCCTATAAACCACATCAAGAGGTTCTCCCAAGGAAGTGGAGTTATGCTTGGGTTGAGAGATCCAAGATTTGTTTCTAGCGAATCTTGAAGGTGGTTGAGCTTCTGTTGCAGCCTTCTCAGTGACTTTGACCATTTGTATGCTAGAGCTGAGATTAAAGACAGACTTTGAGGGTTTTGACGTCACATTGTCAACAACCCTATCATTCATAACATCTATGTTTCTATTGACAATCTTATCCTTATCCCTGTTCGAGGGAGAAGGTTGTTGCTTGTTGTCTTTGTTCAAAGTCAATTCTCCCTTCTTGACCATAAATGCTTCTATCCTCACAGCTCACCTAATCATATTGAGAAAGGTGAGGGGACCTTGCAATCGTACTTGGTATCCAAAATCTGGGACAAGATTGTCCAAGAAGATATCAAGCTTTTCAGACTCGGGTAGTTCATGTGGATACTTCATGTATAGTTGTCTCCATCTCTAGAGAAATGTTAGGAGAGGCTTCCCTTGTCATTGTTTCAAATTGCAAAGGTCCTGGATGTTGACTGAATATTGATTATTGTGGGATTGATCATAACTCTTATCATTTTGAGACTGACCATGACCTTGGTCATTTGAGGATTGCTCATGAATTTTGTTGAATTTGCCTCCCCTTGGGAAGTCGAATGGATCTCCCATCTTGTTGGTACTATTATGAGAGATCGTGAAAGAGTTGATAGGTTCAAAAGGATCAATAGGTTTAATTTTAGAAAGTGACCCTTCAGATTCTTGTTGGTCTTCAAACAATGGGTTATAATATTCTTGAAATAGTAAGTCAGACTATATCTGAAACAATGGATTGTAATACTCTTGGAATGACGAAGAATGTGAGGATTCCTCATGAAGTTTAGATTTTGCAATAGATTCGGAATGATCTATGTCTTGATTATAAGGTTTTCTTCTATCTTGATTAGTATTCTAGATGGGATAAGTCTTTCCACTTTGAGTCGTGACAGTCATAGATGAAGATGTAATGAGAGAAGATTCGGGATAAAGCTAGACTCTATCTCCAAGATAACGAAAGGAGATGAATGGCTAGAATAGCCAAGATGCAAGATGGACCTGGTACGAATTGTCAAAAGAAGTGGCTAGAACAGCCGAGATAAGACTATCGCAACATGAGGTACAAAAGCCATAAAGAGATAAGATGAATATATGAGAGACAATGCGAGTCAAAGCAAAGATCAATCGATTCCTAACTCAAGACAACCAGTTTCTGATGGTGAACGACAGGAAAATAGAAAAATAGATCATGGACAAAAAGGTAGATCAGATTTATGTCATTGATCAAGCATGTAAGATAGCAATCAAGGAGTTCAAGAAAACAGTCTTCAAGCAATGGGCAAGGGACAAAGCAACCTTGCGCATGAATAGGAATAGTGACTTAGTATTTCTACTCCCTAAGGACTCTACTTGTGTATGTTCTTGAAAATGTTTTAGCAGACACTTAAAACACAACAACATCCTAGCAAGTTGTCTACAAGGATATACATGGCTTTTCTAAAAGGATTCCTTGATATACGCAAGGTACGTGAGGCACAAATCCGTAGATGAGAAGAATCTAAAATCACACAGCCGGGGGGAGACAGTAACCCAAATCTCCTCCTTCACTTCTCAAAGTTATAAAGTTCTTTGAGGCTTAGCCAAGAGTGAAATCTAACTCATTCCCAAGAGAGGTGTCTTTGGATTCACCTCCTGATATTTATACTCCATCGGAACATAGGAGTTAAGGTCATCCCTTGAGGTGATGAAATCCCCAAGCAGGCCTTCTAGAAATGAAAAAGTAAGTAATTCACTATCAAAAGTATTGGAAAGCACTAAAGGTGGTGCATTTAACCCTTCAAGTAAATGTGAGGTGAGTCCACAAAGTGGTGCATTTAACTCCTCACACAAACTCAAAGTGAGTCCACACCCTAGAAAACAAGTGAGTTCCAAAAAGCACAAAAGGGTTGCCTAGTGGAACAATTAACGCTTCTTTCCTGTAGACCCCTCCCCTTTAATGTGGCGCTGAGATTGCAACCACAGGGTGGAACGAGGGGCTGGTGGATTAGCGAGTCCAATAACCCAAGATAGAAATCTAGATCAATCACAAGTAATCTAAAACTGCTAATCAATACTACTCATAAGTGCAAGAGGGTTTGAATCATGAAATATTTAACTTTCCAAGTAAACATGAAGTGAGTCCACAAAGTGGTGCATTTAACTCTTCATGTAAAAAAGGAATGAATCCATGCCCTAGATTACTCAATGAGATTTTTTTGATATTGGAACCAAGAATTACTTAATGTTTAAAAGACAAGCATGCACTTAAACACAAACTTCTATGAAAGCAAATCTATGTTCATTTATTTCCCATTAAGAGTATAAAAAATGTGTTCTATGAAAGCGTGTAACACTCAAGCCAAACACATAAGAGATTAATTTTATGCCCAAACCAAGTGTTATAGAGATTTTAAGAACTCACCTTAGGTCCAAAGATCTTCAATCCAGCATTTAGCACACATCCGAAAGTACAAAATCAAGACAAATCAATGGCAAACCGTAAGATATGTAACATTGCTATCTTCAAGACAGTCTTTAAAGATTGATTTATTTGACCCATAAAATCACAATATTAAAATTTTTGGAAAGAATGAAGTTTTTAGCCAACATTAAGAACTATCATTTCCCAAAATTAAAAGGTCTTATGATTCAATTTGGTTCCTCAACCAATAACCTTTTCAGACTACCATTTTTTTGTCATAAACTAGATTTAAAACACCAGGCCCTGCCTAGGGAATCACATATCTTTCTCAGAAAGAATCCAAATGAAACCAAACCAATTTAATAGTAACTATTAATGAATCTAGTTTCCAAATATGTAAGCCATTTATTTTTTCCATTCATAAATCATTTTCTAAGAATAAATCATTGCCTGCAACTCCAATACAGATTGTTAAAAACTAGTTTTCACTCAAATGCCCATAACTTTCACAAATCTGCATAAAAATGACTCAAACCAAAAGGAAATGAAAGATAATTCACGTATCTTTTCAATGAATATTTTTATAGATACTGATTCTTCACAATTTATCCGTACCAGATGTTTCAATCTGACTATATTCAGAGAATCTCAAATCTGCAAATACCCACTTTCACCAAAATGATCATAACTTATTCATTTCTTTATAAAAATGAACCAAACCAAAAGCATGAGAAGGAGGATTCATCATTATATCTATCCATTATTATATTACAAGGTTTCCAGGCTATACATGGCCGTACAAGGCCTGGAACCAACACTAAAATTGAAAAACCAATCAAGAATGAGGCCAGAAATTGATCTTTTCTACCCCACGGTGGGTGCCAAAATGTGTATGAGTGAATGTGACCTCAAATTCAACACACACACAACATGATCATTACTCACATGATCAGATTACAGAAAAGAATATGAGTTATTCAATTCAAAATCAGTAGTGAAGCGATCTGTTGCCTCCTATGTAGACGGCATGTTTTCAAGATTGCTCTCAGATCGAAAGCCAACAACCATAAGACCGAACTACAATGGAGGATTTTAAAAGAAAAGCACATGCATTAAATCCAAAATGCAAGCAATCTAGCATGAATGCATGTAATCTAACATGAGAATGCAAGTAATCTAATATGAGAATGCAAGTAATCTAATATGGATGCATGTAATCTAAAATAAAAATGCAAGTTCTTTTTAGAGTTTTCAAAGGAAAATGTGACTAAATCTAAGAACAAGTAAGTAAACTAAGAAAATGAGAAATGCAATATTATACTAAATGAACTAACTAAAATGATAACAATCAAAAGCTATGAATCTCAAAGAATGTAGTAGAATTTCACTATAATCTCTATGCTCTCAAAAATTTGATCCTTTGAAATGAAAAGGCAAGCTCTTAAATAGAAAAAGAGGGGGAATCTCGCATGTAACTCCTTTTGCCACACGTCCTAAGTGACTTCATTTTCCATTAAGGCTCTTCACTTTTTGGACAAATAGGCATGGAATTATTTAATTAAAAAGTGGAATTTATGCCACATATGGGGGTGTGACTAATTTGAATAATTTGAATAATTAAATTCAAATAGAGAGATGTCACCTCAAATAATTAAATGATATTAATTCCTTTTTGATGTGTATTAGATAAAGGGGTAGATTTAATTTAATTTAAAGCACTTAGGACCTTAGAATTAAATTAATTTATCATAGGGATAATTTAGCTAATATAAGTCAAAGACTTTTAGGAATTAATTTAGCATTTGATTATTGCAATTTAGGGTCTTTGCAACTGACATCAAGTCAAATAGAGTCAAGTAGGAGAGAGAAAATTGCCTAGGGAACTAGGACTTTGATGACATAGAATTGGAGAAATACATCAAAATTTGCCTGAAATAAATAGGTGCCAATTTTGGGGTATTACAGTAATGATTCTATATTTGTTGTGGTAGATAGATTTTCAAAGATGGCACATTTTATACCTTGTAGAAAGACATCAGATGTAGTACATGTAGTAGATCTTTTCTTTAAGGAATTTTTTAAATTGCATGGATTACCAAGGAGTATTATCTCTGACCGAGACAGTAAATTTGTTGGATACTTTTGGAAGACTCTTTGGAGAAAGTTTGGTACTGAGTTGAAATATAGTTCTACATTTCACCCATAAATTGATGGAAAGATAGAGGTTGTAAATAGAAGTTTGGGAAATCTTTTGAAATGTTTAGTTGGAGACACACCTAGTAATTGGGATTCTGTGTTGGCACAAGCAGAGTTTGCATACAATAATTCAGTGAATAGGAGTACTAGAAAAACACCTTTTGAGATTGTGAATGGCATACAGTCGAGAGGTATATCTGATTTGAGAGACATTGCTGATGAAAGTAAGAGAAGTTTTGAAGGAGTGAAATTTGTTGAGTACATGAAGACATTGCATGAAGATGTGAAAATCAAGCTGGAAGAGAGTAATCAAAAATATAAAGACAGAGCTGATAGATCAAGGAGACATAAAACTTTTGATGTTTTTGATGAAGTGATGGTTCATTTGAAGAAAGGTTGATTTCCTGTTGGAACATATGGGAAGCTGAAGATGAAGAAGTTTGGACCTTGCAAGCTCTTGAAGAAATTTGATAGTGGAAATGCATATGAGATTGAGTTACCTAATGACATGGGCATATCACCGATTTTCAACATTTTTGATTTATATGAGTATCATGAACCTGATGAAGACATGACAGTACCGATGGAATTTCCTAAGAAGCAGAATGAAGAAGTTGAGAAGATTTTGGAGCAAAGAATTGGAAAGAGTACAAGACGTAAACAGTATATGGAATATCTGGTAAAATGGAGGAATAGACCGATTGAAGATAGTTCATGGATTCCACAGTCTAAGTTGGATGTAGCTCAGATCAGACCTACTAAATGATTCAAAGAATCATTTCTAAATAACCCCAAGTGTCTGATGCAAGAGCATCTCGGATCCTTGGCAATCTTATGTCACTAAAAAGATTTTGGAGTTTGTTTGTGTTTCTCAGTTCCTGCTTTGACCGAGTTGGTCAGTAGTTAGTCAGTTTCTTTTGGTTACCGAGTATGGTCATTTATCTCCTAGAGGGTCAGTTTTTTACTAGCGCTCGGTGATGCTTGTCTATTGCTTAGTCATCCTTGCTTACCGATTAGTTTATTTTAAGTTTTTGTTGAGGTCAATTTGTGCTTTGATTATGGGTCAAAAATTTAATACTGGTATCCATCATTGGGAAGCGTGTGGTCCTAGATCTGACTGTTCCTTTCATTAATTATGGATTTGAAGGCCGACACAGTTTGGTAGCCTCTTGTATAAGTATAGTTGTTTGGTTAGTGTTTAGAGAGTCAATTTTTGGATAGAAGATAGTAGAATCAAGATTGTTGGCAGATCCTCGCATGTTTGAGGACTTTTGTAATTTATTGTAATATCTGGCCATAATCGAGAAGGCCTTATAGCCCAGAATGTATGAATCAATTTGAATGAAGTTAATATATCAATGATCCTTCTTTCTCCCTCTCACTATGTTGTTACTTCCGCGAGTTTTTGAGCAGGGCTGGATCTGTAGGGTGTGCCATCATTTGGCCCCTAGGGTTCCTTCTCCTTGTGTCAGTTGGAAATTATGGCCAAACCAGTGAGCACAGATGTGGAGAGCATGGATGAGGATGAAATCATGAGGTCATCCTTCATGGATTTTTCTAAAGCTAAGGAAAATTCAGAACAAAAAGGAGATAAAAGGGTAAAGGTGATTACTAGGGAAGTGGAGACAATAAATAAAATACTCACTACACCTATTATTTTTCAAGGAAAGGATGATGTAGAGAACTTAAGCATGGAATTGGATGGATTTGACATTCATTTTGAGTCAGTGTTGAAGAACGCAGAGGATAAGGCAGAGGATAGTTTCTTGGAGAAGAAGTTGAAGGAAGTTTGTCAGTCCATCTCATGGGACTTAGGCATTCTGAAAACAACAAGCAAGGCCAAAATCTATGTCACAAGAGGAAGGAAGATATAAATTTATTGTATAAATCCTTTTATACATGTGAAGAACATTGAAGACATCATAGCCAAGGACAGGGCTACCCTAGACAACATAATGGATAGTTGTGAAACCTCTTCACAAACTGTATTGGATATGGATCAGAAGGCATCCAAGATATTGGATAAGATTAGTGCCTTGAAAGCAGAGAAAGGGAGGGTAGTGGAAATATTTGGTTTTTTGAAGAGTCTAATCACTCCTAAGCTATCAATTCTTGAAGCTCATCTTATGGAGATGGAGAAAATAGAAGGCTCAATGACAATTTCCTTACCCACCAAGCTAAAGGAAGAAAAGACAACATCCTATGAACTAAATGGATTGATCCATGTCATTGAACTTTTGATTAAGTCATGGGAAGATGAAGTAAAGACCTTGGAAAACTCCTTACAAGACATTTTGAGATTAGTGAGTAAGCATTGAATTCTTATATGCTTAGAATTTTGAAATTTTGCAAGTACCTTTGCCATTGATGTCAAAGGGACAGGAAGAAAAGAAAAAAATCAAAAGAGAAAGAGAAGAGAAAATAAGAAGAACAAGAATTTTTTTTTAAAAATAGAAAATGAGAAAAAGAGAAAGAAAAGAAAAGATATGTATATATGTAGAAGGAAGATAGTGCTTTGACACTTAGTCATTTTCCACTAAGTGTTGCCATCAATGCCAAAGGGAGAGATTGTTGAAAAGTGATGTTTTGGGAGCACTGGGGATCACTTAAGGGTTGTCATTTATGGAAATACTTATGATGGAGTGATCGCATGCAGAGAGTTTTGGTACTGGAGTCATAGTCATGAAAATGACTAAGTATAGAATAAGGATAATAGTATACTGTGGTACTGTTTTGGTCAGTGAAGGTAATATATAATGTATTATGCCTTTAAAAGTTAGTGAAAGACATTTTGGGATATGTAAGACCTTCAATTAAGGTCACATGTGTTTTGGTGAAGAGATCAGGAAGATACAATGATATGAAAGTATGCGAAGACATAGAATCAGTGAAACATGGCATATGAATAGTTGCAATGATTGAGGAAAGGTTAGTTGGTATGGTAACGTGCTAAGTTATATGAATGTTGTATATTTCTGACACATTGGTAATATATGATCACCGACTCTATGTTTATCATTTTCATAAGTAAATATTATGTTTTGTGTTGTATTTTGAGAGCCGACTGGATGGTAGAATTTATATAATAGAGTGTTTTGTGGAAGTGATAACTGTGATTGTGATTATGATATGATTAATGCAAATTTGAGAGCAGAGAGCATATGCGAGATCAATTTTTGACAGAGCTATAACTGGAACTATCAAAGCATAGTAGATGCTTGTATTGTTCACTTTTGAAGAACACTTTGTGATAGTATTCTGATTGTAAGAGTTGTAAGCTCATGACCTTTAACATGGTTTTTGTATACCCTTAACATGGTTTTTTATTCCTCTAACAAGGAAATGTACTATGTAATAATCAACTCCTAATAGGGCCAAATCTTCTAACAAGGATACTATATTTTAGTGAATAGTTGTGGGTACCATCCCCACCAGGGTTTTCCCTTGGCCAGGGTTTCCTTGAAAAAAAATCATGGTGTTATGAGTTATGTGTTGTGCATTTATATTATTTCCATTTTAGCATTAATATGTTTTATTTACAATTGGTTGAATTTTAAATTAAAGTGTTGTAATATTGATTCACCCCCCCTCTCAGTATTACCTAATCCTAACATTTTGTGTGTTGGTGGTGTATCATGGAGGGTATGACCATTGAAGGGACTGTAGTGATAGCTAAACATCACATCACAACATAAGGCTTTGAGAAATTTTGGAGGACTACTCAAAGTAATAGGGAGGAATGACAAAGAATGATATAACCATATCAAAATTTGATATTACTATTAGTAATCATCCAACATTAGTCAAGATCCTATTCATAAGCCAATGTAGTAAAGTTTAGATCCTTTTTCTTCAATGGGTGAGTGTCAGTGATTTGGAAGGCATGGTCTTTTGAGAGTAGATTTTCATGAGCTTAAACGTAACTGGTAATATGATAGTTGTGAAAACAAAAACTATGATCTTTTAGTTTGGATGTTATGCAAACTATTTAACGATGCAAGAAGTTCATAGAAACCAAACCATTATCATTTTTTTTGTTGTATACCTAAAACTACTTCACAAAGGTAAGGTGGCATATTTTTTTATCTATGTATTGCAGAAGCTATGGTATATGCACATGGCATCTCTAGAGAGGAAATTTTTTAATATTAAAAGGTGAGGATAGAAAATAGATTGCAACTTGTAATTGTCTAAAGTGAAAGTTGTTACCTAGAAAAAGGTTTTGTGTAGAGTAGCTAATGTTGACAGAAGGATGAAGGCTGAATTTTTTTGGATTGGGTGTGATGAGCCCAATTTTTGTGTTAAGGTTATTAGGATCATTGCAAATGTAATAGCATTCTTTGATTGTATGTATTTTCCAAATGCATCGATATCTTGTATATATACAAGGCAAAGACAAGAAGAGACATGTCCCTTCATGGGACATGTCTATTCATTATTCTAATTTATTAATCAACTGTATAGTTATTATAAGAATAAATATAGATTAACTATATATATGCATATTAATATATAAAATAATATCAATTATTATATATTAGTATATATATGTATATGTAATGAATCATTTCTCATAATAATTATATAGTCAATTTTATTTATCTGATCAACACTCCCTCTTAGATAGGGAGGATAAATCAATCCAATCTCAATAATTATGACACCTGATAGCATCAACCCTAAGATGTAAGAAATAGAAGCATTGTCCTCATGATGTAATCAATAGAAAAATAGTCTCAAGATGTGGATTGCCTCCATCGGCGAATCCACAAGCTCTCATGTGGATTTCCTTCATTAGTGATTCTATCCACAAGATCTCATGTGGATTTCCTCCATCTGTGATTCTATCCATAAGCTCTTAGGTGGATTTCCTTCATCGGTGATTCTATCCACAAGATCTCATGTGGATTGCCTCCATCGGAGATTCTATCCACAAGATCTTGGGTGGATTGCCTCCATCGGCGATTCTATCCATAAGCTTTGATGTGGATTTCCTCCATTGATGATTCTATCCACAAGATCTTAGGTGGATTGCCTCCATCGGTGATTCTATCCACAAGTTCTCGTGTGGATTGCCTCCATCGGTGATTCTATCAACAAACTCATGAGCTTTAGTGTGGATTTCCTCTATCAATGATTCTATCCATAAGATTCTCAAGCTTTAATGTGGATTACCTTAATTGGCGATTCTATCCACAAGTTCTATCTATTATTATATGTTTCAACCATCACAAGATGTCTATCACAATAGAAGGTCAAGTTATTGTAAGATCATCACCTTCCAATAACTTTTATAAATACAAGTGATAATAATTTGGAAGTCATCACTTCCTCATGATTTACACAGGGGGCAGGCCCATTAAAAACATTCATGATTCATTAGTTTAATAATCAATTATATCAAGTTTACCTCAAAAGTGTTTCACCTTCAATAGTGAACTCCCTCTCAATCAATATGATCAAGATTGTCACAAGTTGACTGAACCATCTTCTCCCTCTAAAGCTCAAGTTTATCAACTTCTTGACCTCTTTTGAAATGTCAGACTCCCTTTGCATCTAGTCTCAATCATTAATTCATTTTCAAGCATCAAGTTCTTTTTCCCTTGAATGCGATTTTCTTGTGCTTTTGTCTTGAAGGTATGTAAGAGAGATATTATAAATACCTCACTAAACTATCTCGATCAAAAATACCAATGATAGAATCATACAATATTCTAATAACCAATAGTATAACATGAATTACAAACTTAAAAAATTATGTGCATTAATAAAACATGAAATACTTATCTTTTATAAATTTCAAGTATTTCATTCTATAAGGTGAGCCCATATCGAAAATATCATGAAAATTCACAAAATGATGTCATCATTTTTTAGCATTACCATAATTCTTCACGTGACCTGTCTTGAATATCCAAAGGTTATATACACTATGAAAACCTTCAATATGATCGGATCTCCCTTCAAGAGGTTAGGCTTTTAAAGAAGGAACCTCACTTTTTTTTTTACAGATTTTTCATAGACCCGTACATAGTTAGTCATAATGTCTAAACCTGACATTTTCTCTCCAATCTCTCTATTGCGATTCTTCTAAAAAACTTTATCACCAACATATCCAAAATTCATAAAAATCCAATGGTGCATTTGTGAGATATGGTCCTCATACTGAGAATGTATTTTGTGAGACAATCACATATTCACCATCAACAAACTACTCTCTTACATTTGCAGCATGGCTCTAATACCATGTTAAGGTTATTAGGATCATTGCAAATGTAATATCACTCCTTGATTGTATGTGTTTTCCAAATGCATCAATCTCTTGTATATGTACAAGGCAAAGACAAGAAGAGACATCTCCCTTCATGGGACATGTCTATTCATTATTCTAATTTATTAATCAACTATATAGTTATTATAAGAATAAATATAGATTAACTATATATATATACTAATATTAATATATAAAATAATATCAATTATTATATATATTAGTATATATATGTATATGTAATGAATCATTTCTCATAATAATCATATAGTCAATTTTATTTATTTGGCCGATGCTACATACATGCATCAACATTTTGGCATGTTTTAGGCTATATTTTTAGTATCTTTTATTATGTTGAAACATACATTAAGTAGTGATTATGGAAGTAATATATAGACTTTTATGCTTAATATAACAAATGTATTATGATAATTATTTGATATAATTTTCATGGTTATTGCTTGATGTTTTATCAATTTGGTGACAGATGTGTGCCTTGTGACTCTATGAGATGAAATCCCTTTCCTGCAGCCACTATTGTTCACCTTCCTACAGCCATATGTGAAATTTTGTTTGACCGAATTCAATACCTAATGAATGTATGAATGAGATAATGGATCATTTAATGAGTTGGATGTATTGACCTGACTCTTTTTAATCATAGGAATAATTGTTAGTTATTTCAAATACCAAGTCTCAAGGATAAGATTTAGCCTCCACTAGATCATTGCAAGGTTGATTTAAAGCATACTGATTCAACAACAAGAAATGAGGAGATAGTTGAGAATTTATCCACCATGCAAGGGGAGAATTCCAAGAATCTAGCAAAAGGTGTCTTGATGACACACAAATCCAGGATAGTGATGCATTAATTATTTCAAACTAATTTGACTCATTTCTTTCTCTTGTGTCCACTTCTTCAATGTAAAGGTCAAGATGTCATTAAGATTTACCATTTATGTGGGAAAGGTTAGTTAGTTAGGTTTTATCTTTAATAAATAGCTATGTTCTCCTTCAGAGAAAGAGCTAGAAGTTAATTGTTTTATTAGCTTTAGTTGAAAGTTGTGAGCAATGTACTTTTCATTTTCAATTCAATAAAAGCATTTCATGGAGTTTGCAGTTTAATTTTTTGTGTACTTGAGACACTACCTAAGGGGGCCCACTTAGGGAAGTTTTATATCTTTTCCATTTCTGCAATTAGAGTAACTGTACTTCATTTTCCTAGAACTTCAGTGTGACTATTCCTACAGCTGGAAGAATTATAGAGTTGTCAACTATTCTTGCAGCCACTACGGAAAGAGTAGTTCTTGTCTTCAAAATAGGGTTTAGTTTTCATTTTGGGAATTAGATGTTAGTTGAAGTTTGTTTCCAGAAATTTCAATTCCAGGATCCAGTATTTTCAAGGAACAACACATGTTTGAAATAGGTTGTTAGTGCATATAATGTGCATGTCCATTTCAAGTATAACATCCATGGGTTGACAATTAAATGATGTCCTTAAGTAGATTATAACTGCCAGTTGTGATAACTAATCCCTGAGTAGAGGAATATATGTTCCTATTTATCAACCTAATTAAGGACACTACATTTTTGGCACCGTTGCTAGGGATGGTGTCAAACTAAGAACCTGTTGTAGGCATGGTAGTAGGAGTTTGAATTTCATTATTAGAATTTAGCTTAGAATTCAACATTCTAGCATTTTCCATAGTTTAGACTTACTTTTTGTTGTATGCATAGAAGAAGAGATCAATTTGGAAGATTCCTCCCTAGAAGATTAGATACCCAATAAATTGAACCGGATATTTTCCTAAAAAAATAACCATATGTGGATGTTGGCCAAGACTTAGTTACCTCAGTTTCTTCCTCAAAGTTAAATTTGAACCTGTTTGATGAGCTAGATGACCTTAATCCACTCATTCAGCATCTGAATAATTTGTAAGCTTTCAACAAGCAAGACCCATACAATAATCAACATTCCCTTTTAGTTTATCATCTAAGAGTTAACACAGAAGGACCACCAAGGATGGAAAGGCCTAATTTTCCATTTCCATTTCCAATCCCTAACCTACATGATAATAATAACCTCAAGAACATCCATGTCTCATTACTCAAAAATTTCTATGGACTTATTATGTAAAAGACCTTGTTTCCTTCTTGTTTCAGTTTGACATCCTTTGTAGGAGTTATGACTACAACAATTATGCAAACAAGTTGAAGTTTTTTCCCTCTACCCTAAAGGAGTCAGCCTTGAGGTAGTTCATGGGATTAGGTGGTGAAGAAGTGACCACTTGGGATAAAATAAAGAATTTTTTCTTAGGAAATTATAAATAATATTGTAGGGGGAATGATATGAGAGGAGATGACATAATCAAGATGTCACAAAAAGAGGATGAAACCTTGGAAGACAATGTGTCAAGATTTTTGTTCAGTGTGCAGAAACATAATCAACACCAACTAAATGAGGAGTCTCAAAAACTTCTCTTTCTAAGAGGATTTAATGATACTTTCATGGAGGCACTAGACCTCATTTCCAGAGGGGATATCACCCAAAGAAATTGGGATGGTATCAAGAAGATATGTCTCAAATACTCTAGAGAAACTATGAAGAATGGAAGAGGTTTTAAATCCTTTACTGCAAAAGGAAATGGCTTAGGATTGTCTAAGGGGGATATTTCTAATCTCTTGTTTGAATTTAAGAAAGATATCATCAATAATTTAGCTACTCAATTGGACACTATGAAAGATAGGAGGAAGAAAGATGAATCAAAGGCAATTCTAGCTTAATATTGCCCTCACTATAGACAAAAGAAGAGGGGTTACAAATGCAAAGAGGTGGCTAATTTGGAGGTGCAACATCTTCCTACTGAGTTCAAAGCAATAGAAGGAGATGAATAAGTGTTCTTTTTTGCTCAATGCAAGCCTTGGGGCCCAAGAAAAGGTATGCCTTGGACCCTTTGCAAAATTTTGGTTCATATAATAATCAATGATAGAACTAGTGCCCTCCAAATTATGGCCCATATTCCCAACTTAATTGGAATAATCCTTGGCCAAATGCTTAGAAAAACCGGTCACAACCACATTAGTAAAATCAATCGCAGTAGCCCCAGAATTAGTGGTAGCCTCTGCAAGGAAATTGGAAAAAGTATAACTAATGGAGGGGAGGCCAGCAATGGTCAAATCAACCCACTGGTTTCCTTAAGCAACCCCAACAACATAAAATCATGCGACCTCCTATAGAAAACTAAATCCTAAATCCTAAACCAATCCAGCTACCTACTCAGCCAACACCTAACCCAAATAGCCAACCTCAACAATAGCATCAAGTTTATTTCATCAATCCTAATCAACTTGATTATGCTCTCAAATTGATTAATATTAACTTACGGTCAGGGATAGTGTTATGTACACCTTTTCCTCCCATAATCACAAAGTTTTCATCTGAGGGGAATGAGAAACAAGATATTAGTGGCCTAGTTCCATCAAAAGAGCCCATGAAAAATCCATCTTTGGCTAAAGTGTCCAATAAAACCTCACCTCATTTTCCACAAAGGTTAGAAGGTGAAGTTGTTCAAAATAATGAAGAGCCTACCTTTGACCTTCTAGAACAACTGAAGCACATATGTGTAAAAATACCCTTGTTTCAAGCAATAAAGGATGTACCTACCTATACCAAAGCTATTAAGTAAGAATGCTTGAAGAAACTAGGTAGGGAAAAGAAGGACCCTCAAATTGTTCATGTCTTAGCTCAACTCTTTGACTTGGTGCTAGGGAAGCTTACCATCCCAAAATATTTAGACCCTGGAAGTCCTGTTGTGGAAATCATTATAATGGAGTTCAGATTAAAAATGTTTTAGTAGACCTTTAAGAAGCTATTAATGTCGTGACTAAAGACCTTATGCTACAAATAAGTATTTCAGACCTAATAACTAACCTACAATCTTGCAGCTTACTGATAGTTCAGTTGTCAAGCTTGATGGAGTAGTAGACCTAGAAGTCACCCTAGATTCATGAGAATATCTTGTTGATTTTATGGTCTTGTCTCCAAAGGAAACACTAGGAGGATATCATGTAATACTAGGAAGTCCTTGGTTAGACACTATAGATGATTACATAGGATGTAGGTATAGTAACATGACATTTCTTATGGAAATAGCACTAAGAATCTCACCCTTTATGTTCCAACCTAGCCTCAACTTGAGTCTAAACAAGTAGTTTGGCCAAATTTAGGAGAAGAAGTAGAAGAAGTGAATTCTACGAAAAACCTAATGATGATTAGAAGAGATCCTTTTATTGAAAAAGAAGAAGATGAAGAAGTACTATCTAATGTCCTTCAGAATAACTATGGCATAGAGTACCCCCTTTGAAAATAAGTTCCATGTTCCTTGTAGACAATTCTTCCCCCATTTACTTCAGCTCATTATCCTGAAACAACTGATTGTTTGCACACTTTATTTCCCCATGAAGTAGAAATGCTTTTTCTATTGGAATTATTGATTCTAGAATTGACCTCACAAGTGGAATTAGCTACAGGAAAAACCTTGAATATTAATAATAAATATATCGTTGAGAAAAAAGAGTCAATTGTCCAAATGCTTACTACCCACAAGATAACTTTTGCATGGGATTATACTGATATGAAGGGGCTAGATCCAAAGCTATGTACACACTGAATTTCCATCAACAATGATTTTAAACTTGTTAGACAACCCCAAAGGAGAATTAATCCAGCCCTAAGAGAAATAGTTAAAGCAGAATTGTAGAAATTGTTGAATGTTGGTTGTATCTACCCAATATTAGATAGCCAATGGGTTTCTCCACTATTTATTGTGCTTAACAAAGGGAAAAATGGAGAGTGTGTGTGGATTACAGGGAGATCAACTCAGTAACTAAGAAATATTATTTTCCTCTACCCTTTATTGATCAAGTCCTGGATAACTTATCAGGGAAAAAGTATGTCTTTCCTTGATGGTTTCAGTGGATATAATTAGATAAATATTTCTCTAAAGGATCAAGAAAAGACTACCTTCACATGCCCCTAGAGAAAATTTTCCTATTCAATCTTACATTTTGTTCTAAGTAATGCTGCTACAACTTTCCAAAGAGCTATGATTAGTATTTTCTCAGATATTTCATATGATTGCATGGAAATATATGTGGATGACTTTACTGTTTATGGTATAACATTTGAAGAAGCCCAAGATAATTTGGATAAGGTACTAAAAATGTGTGAAGATCATAATTCTTCACTCAATAGTCATAAATGCTTAATGATGATGCAAGAAGGCGTAGTGTTGGGTCACTGCATTTCTATTGCAGGAATATAGGTAGACCCTTCCAAAATTGAAGTCATTTCCAATCTACACTCTCCTACCAAGAAAAAAGAACTCAGAAGCTTTCTTGGACATGTTGGTTACTATAGGAGATTTATTAAATATTTTGGTCAAACATCACAACCTCTATATAGTTTGCTAAAGAAGGATGCAGAGTTTTCTTGGACAACAGAATGTGAGAAAGCATTCCTTGATCTTAAAACCACCCTCACACAAGAACTTATTTTGAAAGGACCAGATTGGTTACTTTTATTCCATATGCACATAGATGGATTAGATTATGCTATTGGTTCTATCCTAAGACAAAAGAGTTGATCAACAAAGCATGCAATTTATTATATCAGCAAGAACTTACAGGGGGCTGAATTCAACTACATAGTTACTAAAAAGAAATTGTTAGCAATCATATATGCCCTCAACAAGTTCAGGCATTATATTACAAACTATAGAAAAAATTTCATACTGATTATACAGTAATCATGTACCTAGTGAACAATATTTCAATCATAGGAAGACTAGCTAGGTGGTTGTTGCTGATGCAATAATTTGATATCACAATTATGGAAAAATTGGGTTAAGCCAATGTGGTTGCTAATTTACTATCTAGAATCCAGAGGCAAGATGATCCTACACTCATAGAACATTCTTTCTCCCAATGAACATTTTGTTTCCATCAAATTCATTCATCTGTGGTATGCAAAAATGGAAAATTATTTAGTTGTAGAAAGAACTCCTCACTTATCACCTAAGGAGAAGAGATTGTTAGTTTAGAAAATCTTTAACTTCTCTTGGATTGTAGATTGCCTATTTTACATAGGGCCAGATCAAGTAATGAGGAGATGTGTGAGAGAGGAAGAAACTCATGACATACTGCATGCATGCCATGATGAACCTTGTGGTGGAATTTCTTTTGCTAAGAGGACAGTCATGAAGATCTTAAATATTGGATATTATTGCCCAAAAATACATAAGGATGCAATCAAGTACACCAAGAGGTGTGATAGATGTCAAAGGATGGGGAGGCCAAAAAGATCAGATGAAATTCCTTTGTTTCCACAAGTTATTGTTACACCCTTTGATAAGTGGGGATTAGACTTTGTAGGCCCAATTGATCAACCTTCAAATGGCAAGTCTTACATTCTTGTGTGCACTAATTATGTAACAAAGTGGGTTGAAGCTAGGCCTATGAAGCGTGCTAGAGATAATAAGGTAGCAAAGTTCCTCTATGAAGAAATATTTACTAGATTTGGGGTTCCTATAGAAATAGTGACAGACCAAGGGGCACAATTTACTTCTACTCTTATCACAACCTTAGTAAATGAGTACAATATAAGGCATAGGAAGCTAACTCCTTATCATCCTTAGTCTAATGCCCAAGAAGAGATCACTAACAAGGATATTGAGGCCATTTTGACAAAAATAGTGGACCTGCATAGGAAGAATTGGGTTGTGAGGTTACCTGAAGCTATATGGGCCTATAGAGCTACTTGGAAGACTACAATAGGTTTTACACCTTTTGAAATGGTGTATGGGAAGAAATATATGATTCTTATAGAGTTTGAACACAAAACTCTGAAAATGGATTTGGAATTAGATATGGATTTAACAACTGCACAGAGAGATAGAATGATGTAGCTCAATGCCTTGGATGAGATAAGAAAGAATGTCCTACAACATATAGAAATAGAAAAAAAATTAGAAAATTAGATGGCATGATAAGTATATAAAGGAAAATAAATTCAAAGTAGGAGATTGGGCTCTGCTATATGATTCAAGATACAAGGAAAATCAAGGGAAGCTACAGACTAGATCATTAGGGCCATCCAAAATTGCAGAAGTATTTGATAATGGTGCAGTTTAGCTAAGCACAATTGATGATGTTAGATTCAAATTATTGGTCAATGGGATCGATCGAAGCCTTACCTAAAGCTCATTGATAAGGAAGAGCTCTTGAATACAAGGAGCTATAGGACGGCTCGATCAGAAGAAGGTAGAAGAAACACAACAAGATGGTGCAACAATTGTTTCATCTTCTGTTGAGGTACCAAAATGGGATAGCCATAAGCCTCCTCTTAATTTCATAAGTTTTTTTGAAGGGATGTCATATTATAAAAAAATTCAAGATCAGAAGATTTCCTATGAATTGGAAATAGAGAAACTAAAAAGGGTAATCTAGAACAAGATGTAGAAATTTCTAACCTTACAAACACCCTAAATCAGGTAGCCAATTTTTTTCCATAGATAGTTCAGTGTAGGTCTCCCACTTGAGTTTATGAAATGAATTTTAAAGAGTTTTATTTTAATTTTAAATTAATAAGAATTCAGCAAGGTCAGAACCCTTCTTTGAGAACTCCCCAAGAATTCTATGATGCATACCGGGAGTCACTAAAACACATCATACACCTCCTATGTGAATACTATTTACACAATTTGGTTGTGCCTCATGATATAGAGTGGAATCCTCTTTGTTATATAGGAGACATACACATTAGTTCTTTGATCTCTTGGATAAAGAATTAGATAAGTAGAGGAGAACAATTTCATAGTTATAAATATGACAAAGCTAACATGCCACTAGCAGTAAGGAATGAATCCAAGAAGGGGATGAGAATTTATTTTGACTAGAAGAAATTGTGGGCCGATAGGAGGGCTATACCAGTAATAGAACCCTTGAGGAAAGAGGTTTTTTTTCAGTACTCTCATTTTGTGAATGATGACCTTGATATTGCTACACAACACAGTAGAACAAGATGGGGGTAGTTTCCAATACAATTAAAGAGGTAGAGCCACATACTCCACACAACTTGTATGTAGCCACTAGAAGAGAATAAAGATACATGAGGAATGCAAGGACAAAGAAGGAGAATTGGCTACCATTGGTCATGTAGCCACCCATTCTCTTATGTCCACTTATGTCCATGTAAGGAGAAAATAGTACCTATAACAGAGAATCTGAGGAAAATAGGTGGTTGTGGTTAGAGTCTATGATGGCTCACTTCTAGAGCTTTAAAAATGGAGAATGTGGATAGAAACTAAATGCAAACTTGAGAGAATTTGCACGCAAGAAGAATGTCAGGATTTCTGAAGGGACCAGCAAGTAGTAGGTTGAGGGGAATGATGAGCCCAGTTTTTGGCATGTTTCAAGATATGTTTTTAGTATCTCTATATCTTTTATTATGTTGAAACAAACATTAATTAGTGATTATGGAAGTAAGATATAGAATTTTATGCTTAATATAACAAATGTATTATGATAAGTCTTTGATAGAATTTCCATGGTTGTTGCTTGATGTTTTATCAATTTGATGAAATATGTGTGCCTTGTGATTCTATGAGATGAAATGCCTTTCCTACAACCACTATTATTCACCTTCCTACAACCATATGTGAAAAATTGTTTGATAGAAGCTAATAAATGTATGAATGAGATAATGGATCATTTAATGAGTTGGATGTGTTGAGATGACCCTTTTTCATAGGAATAGTTGTTAGTTATTGTAGGTACCAAGTCTCAAGGAGAAGATCTATCCTCCACTAGATCATTGCAGGATTGATTCAAAGTAGACCAATTCAGCATCAATAAATAAGGAGACATTTGAGAAGTTATCCATCATGCAAGGGAGTATTCTAGGAATCTAGAAGAAGGCATCTTGATGACACACAAATCAAGGATAGTGGTGCATTAATTATTTCAAACTAATTTGACTCAATTCTCTCTCTTGTGTCCACTTCTTCAATATAAAGGTCAAGATGTAATAAAGGTTTCCCATTTATGTGGGAAAGGTTAGTTATTTGGTAGGTTTCATCTTTAATAAATAGCTATGTTCTCCTTCAGAGAAGGAGCTGGAAGTTTACTGGTGTATTATCTTTAGTTGCATGTAATATAGTTACAAGTTGCAAGCTGTGAGCAATGTACTTTTCATTTTCAATTCAATAAAATCATTGCATGGAGTTTGCAATTTAATCTATTGTATACTTGAGACACAACCTAAGGGGGCCCACTTAGGGAAGTTGTCTATCTTTTCTATTTCTGAAATTAAAGTAGTTGTACTTCATTTTCCTAAAACTTCAGTGTGATTGTTCCTACAATTGGCAAAATTATAGAGCTATCAACTGTTCTTGTAGCCACTAGGGACAAAGCAATTCTTGTCTTCAAAATTGGGTTTATTTTTCATTTTGGGACGTAGATGTTAGTTGAAGTTTGTTTCCAAAAAATTCAATTCCAGCATGGTATTTTCAAGGAATAACACATGTTTGAAATAGGTTTTTAGTGCATCTATTGTGCAGCCCATGTCAAGTATAACATCTTTGGGTTGACAATTAAATGATATCCTTATGTAGATTATAATTTCCAGTTGTGATATCTAATCCCTGAGTAGAGGAATATGTGTTCCTAGTTATCAACCTAATTAAGGACACTACAGGGTATATGTGAAAGAGTAGTTTTTATTATTATTTTAATTCACTTTTGAAATGATTAGATATAAACAAAAAATAGTTCTAGGGAAATACTGACAAACTTATTTGCAATGATTAAGAAATTTTAAGCATGTACCTATGTTTTTATTATTGTTTGATCTAGGACAAGGAATGCATAAGCTCCTGGAAAATATAGTGAAGAAAAGAAGGTGAAGATGTGCAAGCAATAGCATGGGGAGTTCATTGTGAAGGTTTGAAGGCTGGGGGCAATTGGCAATAATGTAGTGTTAAAAAAATTTCTTAAATTGTATTCTATACAATATATTTTTGGGAACAACAAAAAAGTTTTAAAAATGGAATCTACATATGGCCCATGGCGTTGCATTGATACGTATAGATTGGTATTTTTTTATGTCTATTTTATGGATTTGATTGAGGCAACGCCCATAGAAAGCAAAAGGACAGTGCAACGTAAAAAAAATGACTAGAATTTAATATGTTGAAGATATAGTGGATGTACAAAGGAGAATTAAGAAGAGGAAGAGAAGCATTGAAATGTAAAGAAGTATTTAAGAAAGAAAGTGATATTTAAAAATGAAGACATTATGAAATAATATTATCATATACTTGGAATTGGTTGTTGAAGGTAGGTTGTCACATATTGTCAGATTTGTTTGTTGCAACAGCTTGTGTCACTATATTTTGCAAACAATGATTGGATCCATTTGCAATGTAACATCATACGAGTGTTGAAATAAATAGATATAAACAAAAAATAGTTAGGGAAATAGTGACTAACTTATTTGAAATGATTAATAAATTTAAGTATGTAGCTTTGTTTTGTTTGTAGTTTGATCTTCTAAGAGGAATCTATGCTGGCAATAATATTTGAGTTAAGATTTTCTTAAATTTTAGTCCACAAAATATAATTTTGAAAGAACAGAAAAGTTTTAAAGGTGGAATTTTCATTTGACTGATGTAGTTTCATTGAGACATATAGATTTGCAATTGTTTGTGTTTATTGTATGGCTTTGATTGAGGCAATATCTATAGAAACAGAAAGAACAATGCAATGTAAAAAAAAGGGGTTAGAATTTGTATGTTGAAGAGATAGTGGACGTACAAAGAAGAATTAAGAAGAGTAAGAGAAGCATTTAAATGTAAAGAAATATTTAAGAAAGAAAGTATTATTTAGAAACAAAAATATTGCCAAATAATATTGTCATATACCTGGTATTCCTTGTTGAAGGTAGGTTGTGACATATTGTCATATTTTTTTATTACAACAGCTTGTGTCATTGCATTTTTTTAAAAACAACTCGATCCATTTGCATTGCAATGTCATACATGTTAATATGATTTAGAACGATAGAGAGGGGGGGTGAATCAGTTGTTCTCAGGTCCAGATGTATAAAATAAACTTTCAAACTCTTCAACAAATTAGATCTAACAACCAACAGCTACTCGGTCATTACTGAATATGTAACAGAAACATATAACAGTGCAGTCCAGTATCCAATAGTATTTAACTTGCAAAACACAAAAATGTTCAAACCAAAACATTCACACAAGCATTAACACTAGGATTTATAGTGGAAACCCAATTTGGGAGAAACCACTTTGTAACATGTTACTGATATTTTCACTCTTCTGAAGTGGGCTCTGTGAAAAGCCAACCCTGTCAAAGGTTACAAACACACTGTCAGGTATGACCCGGTTAAAGGATTTCAACCACTCTCTTAAAAGTGCGCCTTGTTATAGGACTTACATACATTCCATTAGAATGCAACCTTGTTCAAAGGATTTATACAAATGATTGTTAGGTCAACTTTGATTAAAGAATTTCAAACTGATACAATGGTTAGAAAGGAACAATAGTGTTTGATCTGAAAACAAACAACTCACTTTGAAAATAATAGATCCAATTTTGTACACATATGTTGGCTTACTAATTGTGATCCATTTCCATCTCCATCACTGATTTTCTCAGAAATCCCTTCAAGCAATCACAACTCCTTCTCCTTCATCCTTTTCGGCTTATACAGTCAATAACAATAACTCCAGCATCCTTCTCTCTTCAACCTCATGCTTAGGTTTCCTTAATACTTCCTCAATTAGGTCGATCCAACTTTTGTTGCTTAATCTCATCCATAGATCTTAGGGTTAGATCGGATTCATCGAATCCTTCCAACTTAATGTTCTTCATCCATCCTTCTAGAAACATCTCAAGTCTCTTTATGGAATCAAAATAAAATGGTTTATAGTGCATTAAATGCTTCCATACAATCAATAAATAAAGTCAACACATTTTACATAATCCAAGAATTCAACTATGTCAGCTAGGAATCTGAATTCTTCCTCAAATGTAAATTACTAACACTCGGTCAATAATGTGTTCAACTCCTTGGTCTTCACTGGGTAGCCTAGTCACCACTAAAACTATTTCCTCAGCTAATACTATCTTCCTCGACAATTAACTAATGTTTGGTCAACACTAAATTTACTTGGCATACACTGGCTCGGTCGACACTAACATCACTAAGCTTAAACTAGATTTCTTCACTTTTGCTCGATTAATCCTACTTGTTTAGTCTTACTTCTTACTTATATAAGCAATACATTATCTTATCATTGTACCACATAATCAAGTACTCATTGAATTATCAAGATAACTCAACCTTTCCTTAGGTGTTATTGTTATCAACCTTGCCTTAATCCTTCTCAACATTCAAATAGATATAGTACTTTCTTAGATAGTAACAGTCTTACCAGTTAAGGTTTGACATCAATTACAATACAACAATTACTTCAATTGCAGTTTCCAACAATATGAGTGTTGGAAAGGTGTGGGTGAAGATAAAATATGAATGCCATTAATATATTACAAAGACATGGCCATCCATCAATTTGGTCATTATAATAAAGGAGATCTTTAAAACAAACAATGGCTTATGTAATTTTTTAACATTATATTTTATGTTGTTTTTCCTATGGCCTTGTAGGGAACACATTTTGAGAGGCATTATTTTCTTTAAAGATCTACTTAATGAAAATGATATTCGTGTGAAAGAAAAATACACAAATGTCATTGTATTGCATATAATATATTAATAGTTTATGCCTCTATATATTGAAGACGGGACTTTGTAAAGAGAAAATCATATTAGTATTTGCAAGGGGAAAGTGCAGAGAAAATAAATTTTGGGAGAACAAAATGGGGGAGTGTTAATGTTATTTTTTATATTGAGAAACAGTTGATTGTGAGCACATGGAAAATTTATGGTTAAGATTGGGGAAGAAGATCATCTGATATGGAAACTAACTTTTGATGGCAAGTTCTTCGTGGCTTCCTTATACAATTAGCAATTCTCTAATCTAGACACCTCCAATTGAGCTAAAGCTTGGATTATATGTATTGCCCCCAAGATCAACATCTTCTTCTGGACCATGCTCCAAAAAAAATCCTTACAATGGATAATTTAAAAACTAGAGGGATCTTTTTTCCTAATGTATGCTACCTCTGTAAGAAGAAGGAAGAGACAGTTAATCATATGTTCGTGCACTATCCTTTTGTTGATAATCTCTAGACCAGATTCATGGATCTATTCAATCTTGACTGGGTCTTCCCCTTAGATATTCAAAATGTTTTTTATCTTAGGAATCTCCTTCTAATAATATCTCTATGAAAACTTTGTGTAATATATCTTTATCCCATATCTTTTGGGGTCTATGGAAAAAGAGAAATGACAAGGTGTTTAGAAATTAAACTTCTACAACTCAGGTCATTTTTGAGAAAGTGAAAAGGTCTATAATGGAGAATCTTTACACAATAGCAAAAATTGACACTGTTAAGGATCAATGGGATATAGGAGCTTTTCGTAATTGGAAAATTAAAGGCAAAAGGAATATTAGCAATCAAACCAACTTGATGAATGAAGCTAGATGGGATTATCCCCCTAAAGGGTGGGTGAAGATTAATTTTGATGGGGCCTCAAAAGGGAACCTAGGATTTGATGGATGTGGGGTGATTTTAAGAGATGAGGATGGGATGTTCAAAGAAATCAGAGCTATAACAATTGGAAATCAATCTAACCATGTGGCAGAAGTGATTTCTTCTTACCAAGGTATCATTCTTGCCAAAGTTATGGGTGTAAAAATTTTTGGGTAGAGGGGGATTCAATTAATATGATAAATTGCCTCAATAACATTAACCCTCCTTCATGGTCTATTTATAATGCTCTCAAGGTGGTGAAGGATATAATTAAAAATTTTGACTCATGTATTAGAACTCATGCTTTCAAAGAGATAAATACGATAGTTGGCTGGGCAGCCAATAAGGCTTGTAGTAGGGATGATTCCATCACTTGGTGTGGGGAGAATGTATGCAAAACAAATAGGTGTGGTGTATGCTGCAAAAGGGAGGAATGGATGTGTATATGGAAATACTTCATGGAAAAAACCATTCAATTACCAGTTATTTCATTAAAAATTGGAAGAATGGTAAGATTATGATAGGGAACTAGATGGTGGAAGTTGATGAATATGTTATAGAGGGAGCTACTGGCTTGTCGAAGGATGGTTGTAAGTTCTATAGAGATAGGAGAATATTTGATAAGGCTCCTAACAAATTCCCAGAGATGGAGGAGAGATTGGGGCTTGTCAAAGGTGATAAATCTTATCATAACATGAAGAGGATCAGAAGGCCATGGAGGTATTTTATTTTTGTTGTTATAAGCTATGTTACCCTAGATGATACGTTTAGTAGAGCCTATGGGTGTCACTTTTTTATTTTGAATCATTTTTGGTATGATGAAAAAATTAGCTTGCCTTATTATTTATACTATTCAATGAACCATAACATGAAATAACTTCAAAAGGATCCTCAGGGGGGATCATGCTGTGCACCAAGGTCTCATGGTTCTTGTTTATGATCCCCTTTAGAGAAAAAAAAATGGAGAAACCCTTTTTCAATGGAAAAGCTACTAGTGATGAGGAGACAGAAGATGAAAATGGTGGGTATACTTTAAATTTTGAGACAATGGAGGGGTTGAATGACTCTTCTGAGAGGAAAAGCATGAAGAAAGGAAAACCCAAGATTAAGGGAGGATCGTCGAAAAGAGAAAAAATGAGTAGAAAGACCATAGAGGAGACCACCACTGATAATGAGACTGAGGATGAGGATTTTCTGAAAGAAGATAAAAGATCTAAAAGTAAAAAGAGGAAGACTCCTCAAAAAAAGGAGAAAACCCATAATGTGAAAAGGGTTAAGAAAGAAAAGAGCTCGGTTAGAAAACAAATTTTGATTTCCTCCGATGAAGAAGAAGAAAATATTGTTGGGAAAGCTACTAGGAGTAGTAAAAAAATGGAGGAGAAATATCAAATCAAATAAAGGAACCCTAATAGGGCGACTATGGGGGAGAAAGAATTTTTCTTGCGTTTGAAGAGCATCTCTATTCAGAAAAATGGAGTTAAAGATGATGGTGCGAAGACTATAGATAAAGAAACTGAGATAAATCATGGTAAAGATAAGCATGAGAAGGAAAAAGGTATTGATAAAGGGACTGATAAAGAGAAAACCAAAGATGGTGACAACATCCAAAATTCTAGACACACCCATAAGGACATGGATATCATAATGGGATTCAATCAAACAATTGGGAAATTGCTGGAGGATATGGCCAAAATCAAAAAGGATTTACAGGAGAAAGACAAAATGATCAAAATTATGGAAAAGGTCAATATTGGTGATAAAGCTCTCTCTATTTGTATTGATGAGTTGAATGAATCTGTAGGAAATGAAGAAGCTATGGGGGCTACGATGGAAAGGTTGGAGAAAAAATAAGTAACAAGGACAATATTCTTATAAACCTAGAAAAGAGGATGGAGAGAATTGAGGAGACTATAAAGAAGATTGGGGTTCAAAGTCATAGGGCCCTAAAAGATAATGTGGAGCATTTCAAAATTATGGTGGATAAATTGGAACAATTCAAAGGTAAAGGTAGTATGGAGAAAGAAGAAAGTAAGGACCCGAATACAGCTAGCCCTAGCAAGAGGAGATGTGTGAGTACAAAAAAGGTCAGTACTCAGGAGGACACTATCTTGGAAGAGCTTAAAAAATTTGTTGGCAGCATGGACCTTATGGTGGACTAGGCTGAGGAAATCATGAAAAAGTTCTAGCTAGTTTTTTGTTGTCTGATTGTTGTCTTTTTTTGTGGTGTTGTCCTTGTTTCTATTTCAGTTGTTAGGTTGTAGTCTTCTATTGTTTTGTCTTGTGGTTTTTCTGTTGGTGATGTGTCACAGTTGTATCTTGAACTCTTAAAGCTAAATCTTTCCTACTTTGTACAAGGTTTTGGGTCCTTTCAAAACCTATTTTTACTTAATCAAAATAGTATTAATGTAATATTGATATGAATTATAGCATTTATATAATAAATTTATTGTATTTATATCCAAGGCAACTGCACTCTAGGAGATTTTATTTCATTCTAGGTTGCCTACATACCCATGAAATCCATGGGATCAAGGTGTGGTGGATCCACACTCTATGTTTGATATGTAGTTTTGTTTTGCTAGGTTTCAGTGTAGATATTTGTGGAAATTTAATCATTCTTGGGTATTTTTTACATCCAAACAACTCTTCATCATCACACACCCACTCGATAAGTTTCAGAAGATCCAATACCATTATCTAGGAATTGTTTTTTTTTCCCAAGTTATGGTGTCGAAAAAAGGTTTTCAGTTTGCCTATGTGGATGATATTTTTTTTCCCTCCCTTGCTTCATTTTTTTGTTTGAAGTTTCTTTAAAGATAATGTAGCTATGAAAATTTAAAGTAAATTGTTGTGATCATTGAAAAAATATACTTATTACGACCATTGTCTAGGCAGAAACCAAAATGAATAATTTATTAGATGCAACAAAAAATGCATAGTTATTGTAAAATTAATGTAAACAAAAAATCAAGGTGGATGAAAGGAAAATAAGTCTCTTTAACAAACAAGCCTACAAACAGAAAAATTGTAGCATTCGCAAGAGAATAAATTCTTGTGATAGAACATGGTGATGATTTGAAAACTCTTAACAATCTTGTAGAGTTCTAAATATGGCCATACACAAATAAATTGGAAGCTCGACAAGATTGAGAAATGTTTATAAACCATGAACAACTTTTTTCCAATCTTCAAAATTCCAATTATACTCTTCCATAGATAAGTTAGAATTTTGACTAGGTTGGGATAAGTTTGCTAATAGTTTGCATAATGTTGAGATAATATAATTTTTAATATTTAAATATGTTCATAAAAAAATTTTCAAGGTGAAGGTAATATGCATAGGTACACAATAGCAGGCATCATATAAAAAATTTCTCAGTGGCATTAGCCTGTCTTGGCTTCTTATTTCTAGTGGTGAGGTGTTCGTGGTGCACTTCCAGAGGGAAAGAGAAGGTACCAAATCTTTCATTTTGAGGCATCCATTTGAAAAGAAAAACTATTTTTATTTTGGAAATACCGAGGCCAGAATTTTATATTTGAAAACTTTGACAAAATAATCTTTTGTTGAAGCCAAGGAAATGGTAACCAGCAAATGAAACATTGATACATGCTCTTAATTTTTATTTGTGTGCATTTGGTAAATATCTATAATAGATAGAAAGAATGAAAGTTGCAAGGAAGTATAATAATTAGTATTTGTTTACTGTATAGTATCTTAGAGAGGGAATTTGATCCAAATAAATAATCATATAACATAAGAAAGGGCAATGAAAATGAAACTAGTAGTAAATACCAGTATCTTGATTATATCACGTGGCTTGGGAAATTAGTATGCCATCACTTAGGAACAAAATTTTTGTAGAGGTATGTTTGGGGGAAAATGCTCACATGTTTCCTAGGTGCATGTCATTTTTGTTATCCTCAAGTGTCTCATATTTTCTTCTAACTAACTAAAAGTATAGTGTATGTGTGAAAAGGTAAAGTAAATTTTAGTAAATAATGGAAAAGCATACTTATCATCATCATTGTCTATGGAGCACCCAGAATGTTTGATTTATCATAAATGTTATTTAATTGAAAAGCTCATATTTATAATATTTAAAGTTTTAAAATACAAAAATGTATATATGCACTATTAAGAATTATGTTAATGCATGAACATGGAGGTATAACTGTTAGGAATGAATGTTGAATATGTCCTATGGGGGAGTATTTGGAGTCATTCTATAGCAGTTGTATGTTGCATTCATGACTATGATTATCATTGATGTCAACATAGTGATCTACTGGAGATTAGCAGAGAAGAAGATAGTGTTTGAATTAGTGCACGTGGAGTATTGCAGATCAAGCTATATGAAGTTGATGATTTATTCTACATTGTGTCCTAAGATTGTGGTCAAGAGCATATATAGGAATTCAATTATTCATGATAGTTATGTGTAATTTAGTGAAAGCAGTATTCAGACAGTGTTCCTGAGAAGCGGCTTGTGGTAACTGGATGATATCTCCTAATCGGGATAGAATCTGGGCATGTGAAGTTATACAATTGATGAAGACATTTTGGTGGTGACCTGGATGAGATAGCATGGTCGAAAGTTTCACGTGTGAAGGTTTATATTTTTTAATTGGTTAAGCCTTGTTGGCCAACTCATTTGTAATTATTTGATTGTGGTATAAAGGAAGGATTATTTTCCTTGATTCTAATGATGAGATATAGATGTGAATTGCGGAATTGAGAAATATATGTTGTAAGAGGGTATGTGAATTGCAAAGATCTGGTATTGAGATCTGGTGAAGCAGTTGGTGCAGTATGGCACAGATAGAGGAGGAAAGATAAGTTGTTGAGTTCATTAATTGTTGGTATTATTATGTTCAGATAATACAAAGATCAGTTGGACAGTGTGTTCAATGATATTTCCCTTGAAGCTTTTTGGTTAGTGGGTCCTCCTGTCTTCCATAACTCTTAACAGGGTTAGAATCTTTTAATAGGGATTCAAAGTCTCCTAACAAGGACTCATATGTACTGAATGTATTTCATAAGGCTCCTAGTAGATTCCATCCTCTCACAAGGAATTTTCATATTAGTACATATTTTGTGGGCATCATTCAGACCAGGGTTTACTCTCTGATCAAGAGGTTCCCTATTCAACATATCTTGTGTTATTGTGTGTTGTGTATGTTTATCTTTCTATGGTTGTTTCTTATATTGATTACATGGTTGAGATCTGATAATGGTAAAAAAAGTTTTTATTATCTGATAACTGATTCACCCCCCCCCCCCTCTTAGTTATCTTGGTGGAATTTACTTTCTAACAATTGGTATCAGGGTGGTAGGTTCTTGAAGGACAAGTTTAACAACTTAAGGAGATCTATGGTGACTCATTTCAGGAAGGAAAGCCCTAAGTTTGATGGAGTAAACTATGACAACTGGAAAGAGAAGATGAAGGCACATTTTCTATGTTTAGGACTAGGATACTAGTTGATCACAAAGAGTGATAAGACTATCATTGAAGAAGACAAAATTGAAGAATGTACTAATATGAAGAGAGATCTATTCATGTGTAACATACTTTCCAGAGAAGCACTTTTGTCAGCACTTTCAAAGAATGAATACAATCAAGTAAAAACTCTAAGGACATCTCATGACATTTGGTTAGCTTTACAATCTACTTTTGAAGGTGATGTGCATGCAAAGAGAGTCAGATTATAGAATTGGATATGTTCATTTGAAGATATAAAAATGATGGAAGATGAATCTGTTAGAAGTTATATTGGTAGGATATCAGAGATTTTTGTAGGTACCAAAGCTTGTGAAGGAAACAAGACTCAGGATGAAGTTATATGGAAGATCTTAAAGACATTAACCATAGAAACTCTTCTTGAAAGATTAGAAGCATTAGAGATAGGCTTGAGATAGTCAGGAGATCTACCTAGAATTGAGACAACATTTAGCACACTTAATGTTCTCCCTACTTTGTCAAGAAGTATTAGTGTCAGTGGATATTATGCTAGTTGCAGCAGATCTAAGACTGAAGAAGATAGAAAGATTGAAGAAGGAATTGCCTTGCTTGTGAAAAGAGAACCTAAAGGTAAGAAAATATTTAAATGTTGGACTTGTCAAGAATATGGTCATTTTGCATCTAAATTCCCTGAGAGAGTAGATAAATATAAGAATAACTTTAAACCTAGAAGATCTAAAGAGTGTTACTATGCTAATGATGAAGAACTTGAGGCTAGTGTTGATAAATTCTTAAGTGAAAGTGATAATGAGGATGATGATATAGGATTTGTAGCAATAAAAGAAGAAAACTCTGAAACTGAAGTTAGAGAAGAAAAAGCTTTAGTTTCCCAAGTAGAAAAGAAAATTGATTGGATCATAGATAGTGGTTGTTCACATCATATGATTGGAGATATGAAGAAATGTATAAAGTTTAACAAATATGATGGAGGAATTGTTAGAGTTGGAAACAATGCACCTTGTTTGATAAAAGGAATAGGATCCATTACTCTTGATGGAAAGACTAATACTAATGATGTTTATTTTGTGGATGGATTGAAACATAATCATTTGAGTGTTGGACAGTTAGTTGGTAAGGGATATCAAGTTTGATTTACTGAGAAAACTTGTGTGATTAAGGATATGGATGGTAATTTGATTGGAACTAGATCAAGAACCAGAGGTAATGTATTTCAGTTGAATCCTATTGAGATGACATGTTTGATTACTAAAATTGATGACAGTTGGTTATGTCACAGAAGGTTTTGTCACATAAACTTTGATAACATTGTGAAAGTAAGTACTACATTTGCAGTAAGAGATTTGCCTAAGATTATGAAACCTACTAACATGATTTGCAAAGAATGTGTTATGGCTAAGTAGAAGAGAAGTTCATTTCCTAGTAAGAAGTTCACATTAGTTGAGAAGTTGGAAATTGTTCATACAGATTTAAGTGGTCCCACAAGGACTAGAGGATTCTATGGTGAGAGGTATTTTATGATTCTTGTTGATGAATTTACAAGAATGATGTGGATTGCATTTCTTAAAGAAAAATTAGAAGCATTTGATAAATTTAAATTGATTAAGAACAAAGTTGAGAGTGAATCTAGAATGAAGATTAAATGTTTAAGGTCTGATAGAGGTGGAGAATTTACATCAAAGGAATTTAATACTTTTTGTGAAGTGAATGGTATTAAGAGACAACTTTTAGCCCCTAGAACACCTGAACAAAATGGTATTACAGAAAGAAGGAACAGATCAGTAACTGAAGCAACAAGAGTTATGTTATTTGAAAATGATTTGGCAAAGACATTCTAGAGAGAAGCAGTGAATACAATAGTATATACAATGAACATAGTACAAATCAGAGTAGACAAAAACAAGACACCTTATGAACTATGGTTTGGACATGTGTCATCAGTTAAGTATTTCATAATTTTTGGAAGTAAGTGTTATATTAAGAGAGAAGATGACAGTGGTAAGTTTGATCCCAAAAGTGATGAAGGTATATATCTTGGTTATTCATTGAAAATGAAAGCTTATATATGTTTCAATAAAAGAACTAAGACTATTGTTGAGAGCGCAAATGTTAAAATTGATGAAAAGTTCAAAATTCAAGAAAGAATGCTTGATTATGGATCTGATGAAGTAGTTTTTCCTAGAATTGACTGAACAAGTTATACCTTGCACTGAGAAGTTTACCATAGAAACTCTTCTTGGAATATTAGAAGCAACTGAGATAGGATTGAGAGAGTCAGGAGATCTACCTAGAATTGAGACAACATTTAGCGCACTTAGTGTTCACCCTACTTTGTCAAGAAGTATTAGTGTCAGTGGAGATTATGCTAGTTACAGAAGAACTAAGACCGAAGAAGATAGAAATATTGAGGAAGGAATTGCCTTGCTTGTGAAAAGAGAACCTAAAGGTAAGAAAATATTTAAATGTTGGACTTGTCAAAAAATATGGTTATTTTGCATCTAAATGCCCTAAGAGAGTAATGAAATATAAGAAGAACTTTAAACCTAGAATATCTAAAGAGTGTTACTATGCTAATGATGAAGAACTTGAGGCTAGTGTTGAGAAATTCTTAAGTGAAAGTGATAATGAGAATGATGATATAGGATCGGTAGTAATAAAAGAATAAAACTCTAAAATTGAAGTTAGAGAAGAAAAAGCTTTAGTTTCCCAAGTAGAAAAGAAAACTGATTGGATCATAGACAGTGGTTGTTCACATCATATGACTGGAGATATGAAGAAATTTATAAAGCTTAACAACTATGATGGAGAAATTGTTAGAGTTGGAAACAATGCACCTTGTTTGATAAAAGGAATAGGATCCATTACTTTTAATGTAAACACTAATACTGATGATGTTTATTTTGTGGATGAATTGAAACATAATATTTTGAGTGTTAGACAGTTAGTTGATAAGGGATATCAAGTTTGGTTTACTGAGAAACATTGTGTGATCAAGGATAAGGATGGTAATTTGATTGGAACTGGATCAAGAACCAAAGGTAATGTATTTCAGTTGAACCCTGCTGAGATGACATGTTTGATTACTAAAATTGATGATAGTTGGTTATGGCACAAAAGGTTTTGTCACATAAACTTTGATAACATTGTGAAAGTAAGTACTACATTTGCAGTAAGAGATTTGCCTAAGATTATGAAACCTACTAACATGATTTGCAAAGAATGTGTTATAGCTAAGTAGAAGAGAAGTTTATTTCCTAGTAAGAAGTTCACATTAGCAGAGACATTGGAAATTGTTCATACAGACTTGAGAAGTCCCACAAGGACTAGAGGATTCTATGGTGAAATTTCTTTTATTATTCTTGTTGATGACTTTAGAAGAATGATGTGGACTGTATTTCTTAACGAAAAATCAGAAGCATTTGATAAATTTAAATTGATTAAGAACAAAGTTGAGAATGAATCTGGAATGAAGATTAAATGTTTAAGGTCTGATAGAGGTGGAGAATTTACTTTGAAGGAATTTAATACTTTTTGTGAAGTGAATGATATTAAGAGATAGCTTTCAGCCCCTATAACACTTGAACAAAATGGTATTACAGAAAGAAGGAATAGATCAGTAACTGAAGTAGCAAGAGTTATGTTATTTGAAAATGATTTGGCAAAGACATCCTGGAGAGAAGAAATGAATACAATAGTATATACAATGAACAAAGTACAAATCAAAGCAAACACAAACAAGACACCTTACGAACTATGGTTTGGACATGCACCATCAGTTAAGTATTTCATAATTTTTGGAAGTAAGTGTTATATTAAAAGAGAAGATGACATTGGTAAGTTTGATCCCAGAAGTGATGAAGGTATATTTCTTGGTTATTCATTGAAAACCAAAGCTTATAGATGTTTCAATAAAAGAACTAAGACTATTGTTAAGAGCACAAATGTTAAAATTGATGAAAAGTTCAAAATTCAGGAAAGAATGCTTGATTATGGATCTGATGAAGAAGTTTGTCCTAGAATTGATCAAGAAAATGTTGAATTATTTTATGAAACTGATAGTGATTTGCAGAATGAGAGTCACATTGAGGAGATAAGAGAAGAACCTAGAGAAAAATATGGAGTTGAAGCAAGAACTGAGACAGTGACACCTAATAGGAATCTAGAAAGAAATCATCATGTTGATCAGATTATTGGAAGCATCGAAAAAGGAGTTCTAACAAGGAATAAGGTACAAGAAGAACTATGTTTTATTTCTCAAATTGAACCTAAAACTACTGATAAAGCTTGTAAATATGAAAGTTGGATTAAAGAAATGAAGGAAGAACTAGATCAAATTGAAAAGAACAAGACTTGGAATTTGATCCCTAGACCTAAAGATAAAAATGTTATAGGAACTAAATGGGTATTCAGGAACAAGATAAATGAACAAGGAGAAGTTGTAAGGAAAAAATAAAGATTGGTATGTAAAGGATACTCACAACAAGAAGGAATTGACTATGAAGATACTTTTGCACCTGTTGCAAGAATTGACGTGGTAAGAATGTTTTTGGCTTATGTAGCTTATAAAAAATTCAAAGTGTATCAAATGGATGTGAAGTCAGCATTTATGAATGGAGAATTGGAAGAAGAATTCAAACTTGATTATATAAGTACAAAAGAGTAGATTGTGATATATTTACAAATCCCTTACCTAAAGATACATTTGAGTATTTGAGAGGTATGCTTGGGGTTATGCCCCAGCCTACTTTTGAGAAGTGATGCAGATTGTTGCATTAGTCCAATAGTATATGAGCTCTATCTTTTCTAGACTATATGTTGGTACTTCCTCTATGGGGGAGTATGCGTGTTTTGAGCTGAGTCATAAAGGACTCTTGTGAATGTATTTTCAGAAAAGTGTCTTTTGACATTGAGGTTGTTGAAATGGATTGACATAGTGATGCTTTATTTGTCATTGATGTCAATGGGGGAGAAGGATACATGAAAAACATCTATTGGAGGAGAAGAAGCAATATAAAATGAAAAACCTATAAGATTTGATTGATGAAGAGGACTTGAAAATATTTCTGAGCAATAATGTTGCAGTTTGGTATTTATGGAACTTGGATGCTTTTTCATCTATGTTGCCATCAATGCCAATGGGGGAGATTGTTAGGAATGAATGATAAATATGTCCTATGGAGGAGTATTTGGAGTCATTTTGTAGTAGTTGTATGTTGCATTTAGGACTGTGATTATCATTGATGTCAACATAGTGATCTACTAGAGATTAGTTGAGAAGAAGACAATGTTTGAATTAGCGCATGTGCAGTATTACAGATCAAGCTATGTGAAGTTAAGGATTTATTCTACATTGTGTCCTAAGATTATGGTCAAGAGCGTGTATGGAAATTCAATTATTCATGACAGTTATGTGTAATTTAGTGAAAGAAGTATTCAAACAGTGTTCCTAAGAAGCAGCTAATGGTAACTAGATGATATCTCCTAATCGGGATAGAATCTGGGGATACGAAGTTATACAATTGGTGAAGACATTTTGGTGGTGACCTAGATGTGACAGCATGGTCGAAGGTCGCATGTGTGAAGAGTGTTGGAAACTGTAATTGAAACAATTGTTGTATTGTCATTGATGTCAAACCTTAATTGGTAAGACTGTTGCTACTTAGGAAAGTACTGTATATATTTGAATGTTGCTAAGGGGATAGGCAAGGTTGGTAACAATAGCACCTAGGGAAAGGTTGAGTTATCTTGATACTACAAAGTGTACTTGACTATGTTGTACAATGATGAGACAATGTATTGTTTATCCTAGTAAGACTGAAGACTAAAACTGGTAGGCTTGACCGAGCAAAGAATGGAGAAATCATGTTTAAGATGAGTAATGTTAGTGTCGAATGAGTCAGTGTATGCTAAGAAAAATTCTAGTGTTGACTGAACAACAGTTAATTATCGAGGAAGACAGTGTAAGCCAAGGAAACATTTTTAGTAATGACCGAGCTTTCTACATGAAGACCGAGTAGTTGATCACAGTATTGACCGAGCATCAGCATTTTTATATTTGAAGAGAATTTAATTTTGGAGCCGACATTGTTGAATTCTTGAATTATGTAAAATATGTTGACTTTATTTATTGATTGTTTGAAAGCATTAAATGCACTGTAAAACATTTTATTGTAAATCTTTAAGAGATTTGAGATGATTCTAGAAAAGGAGCCGAAGAACATGAAGCGGGTAGATTCAATTAATCTTACCTAACCTTAAGATATACGAATGATATTGAGTGGCATAAGATGAGTTAACCTAATTGAGGAAAGTATAAAGGGAACCTGAGCATTTGGATATGCAAGTGCATGGGTGAATAGAGAATGTTGGAAGATCAGTAAAGTTTTATTAACTGTATAAGCAGGAAAGACTGAAGGAGAATTATGGTGGTTGCTTGAAGAAAAGTTCCAAGTAGATCAAAGATGGAGATGGAAAATTTTCAAAGTCAGTAAACTAGCATTAGTGTATGGAATCAGATCTGATATTTGCAAAGTGAGTTGTATATTTTTCAAATAAATATTGCTGCTACTTTCTAACCATTGTAACAGTCAAAATCCTTTTAACAGAGGTTGACCTAACAGTCATATGTTAAATCCTTTGAACAAGGTTGCATTCTAATGGAGTGTATGTAAGTCCTATGACAAGGCTCACTTTTGACAGGGTGATTGAAATCCTTTAATCGGGTCACACCTAACAGTGTGTATTGTAACCTTTGACAGGGTTGGCTTTTAACTGAGCTCACTTCAGAAGAGTGAAAATAATAGTAGCATGTTACAAAGTGGTTTTTCCCATATTGGGTTTCCACTATAAATATTGGTGTTAATACTTGTGTGAATGTTTTGGTTTGAACATTTCTATGTTTTACAAGTTAAGTTACAGCTGGGTAGTGGACTGCATTGTTATATGTCTCTATTATTGAATCAATGATGACTAAGTTTGTTTTGGTTATTGGATCTATTTTAAGAAAAATTTGTTAAGTTTGTTTTATACATCAGGACCTGAGAACAACTGATTCACCCCCCCTCTCTATTGTTCTAAATCATATTAACAAAGAGTTATTTTGTTTTGAAGCCGACAGTTTTTATGTAATTGTGGAATATTATGTAATGTGTGAAGGTTTATATTTTGTAATTTGATAAGCCTTTTTGGCTGACTCATTTGTAATTATTTGATTGTGGTATAAAAGAAGGATTGTTTTCCTTAATTGCAGTGATGAGATATAGATGTGAATTGCAGAATTAGTCAATATATATTGTAAGAGGATATGCAAATTACAAAGATCTAGTATTGAGATTTGGTGAAGCAGTTGATGCATTTTGGCATAGATAGAGGAGAAAGGATAAGTTTTTGAGATCATTAATTTTTGGTATTATTCTATTCAGATAATACAGAGATCATTTGGACAATGTGTTCAGTGATCTTTCCCTTGAAGCTGTTTGGACAGTGGGTTCTTCTATCTTCCATAACTCTTAACCGGGTTAGAACATTTTAATAGGGATTCAAAGTCTCCTAACAGGGACTCATATGTACTAAATGTATTTTTTAAGGCTCCTAATAGAGTCCATCCTCTCATAAGGAATTTTCATTTTAGTACATCTTTTGTGGGCATCATTCCCACCGGGGTTTACTCTCTGATCAAGAGGTTCCCTAGTCAACATATCTTGTTTTATTGTGTTGTGTATGTTTATCATTCTATTGTTGTTTCTTATATTGATTACATGGTTGAAATCTAATAATGGTAATAAAATTTGTTATTATCTGATAACTAATTCACACCCCCCCCACTCTCAGTTATCTTGGTGAACTTTACTTTATAACAATAACATTCTGCACTCATTTCATTCATTCCTTATGATGACATCTCATGGGGAGATTTCAACAAATAGTTTGTGTCTTGTATATGTTCATTAAGTAGATGGCTTTTTGCAGAATTTACTATTGTTAGAAAAAAAAAAAAAAAAAAAATTATGTGTGTGTGTGCGCGCACGTGTGTGAATTAGTAGCTAATAGATAAAAACAAAGATTTTTTTGTTTTCTTTCTATTTGAATTCACAATGGTGGTTTGTTAACTAATCCTTTAGAGTACAGATAGTAAGAACACAAGGCCACAAACAAGTCTGTCAAGAGAAGCATTGAGAACACCATGCACGAGACCTGAAAAGTGAAAAGGACTATGACAATTGTTTTCAAGCTAGTATGTCCCTTGATTTCTGTTCTTCTACACTTTGAAGGAAGTGTACAAGCATCCACAAGGTAATCGACATAAATGGAGAAATTAAAAAGAAATAAAATGTGAAGTGACATGTGAAGAAACAATATAAGAGATTTGTGAGAAGTAGAAGCATGGGAAGAGTAAAACAAAAATGTCAAACTATAACATGTAATATGTGGGTATAACATTCTTTAATTATTACATTCATTCCTTGTGATGACATCTCCTAGTGATTAATGCATGAACATGTGGGCATAATATTATGTAGCCATTACATTCATTTCTTTTGATGATATTTTGTGATTAATGAAGTAAAGGAATTATATTGATAGTTAAGAATGTTGCATGTATATATATAATATTAAGAATTATGTTAATGCATGGACATGCAGGTGTAACATTGTGAAATTATTTCATTCATTCATTGTGATGACATTTGGTGGTGCTTAGTGGATGAACATCCTAAAGGAAAAGGCCAAATAGTGTCAAAAGATAGGAAATGAAAGACCAAAATTTTAATAGTGATGTCATCATTTGTAGGGTTGTTTAGGACTTGTAATGAAGTTCACCCATTCAATCTATACATAGATGATGCACTTACCTTCTTTCCAACCAAACCCTCATATCAATAATAGCCTTGTAAAATCCCTAAACCCTTAGCAAAACAAATAGACAATCAAAGGGTGTGTCATAAAGAAAATAAAAATGCATCAAATTATAATAGAGTTGACTAAGAAGGTTGAAGAAGATAGCGCAATTGATGCCAATGAAAAAGGCCAAATAGTGTCAAAAGACAAGAAACGAAACACCATAATGTGAATAGTGATGCCATCATTTTTAGGGTTGTTTAGGACTTGTAATGAAGTTCGACCATTCAATCTATACATAGATGATGCAAGTGATAATTTTAAGGTGGATTTTTTTTGCATGATAAGATGTAGAAACTACAAAGGAATCTACAATTTGAAATCTTCTATGATAATTGAATATATTGAAGGCACAATGCATGCAGGGAGTTGACTATAACTGGAAAGTGACCGTGTATCGTGTAAGAAGTCTACAAAAATGTTTTAAAAAGTTGTAGAAAAAATTGGGTGAAAATGTTGAAATGGATCAAGAGAAACTGCCACATTTTTCACTTGAAAGTTGGAATCTTAAGTGTTTGGGTGTATTTTTTGGTGAAGAAATAGAAATTGCAACCACCGAGTGAAAAATGGGTACCTTCTCTTGCCTCAGTTCAACTTGTGCAACCAATTTTGTTATATAGGATTTTTTGTTTGAATGGAAAGTTTTCTAGAAAAATAGAAATTGCAACTGTTTAGTGAAAAATGGGCACTTTTTGTTCCCTCCATTTAGCTTTTGCAACCAATTCTGTTATATAGGATTGTTAGTTTGAATGGAAAGTTTTCTAGCAACCTACAGGTTGACAATTTGCATGAAGGAGAAATCTATTCATATAGTTATTTGCAACCATTCTTGTTGGTGCCAAGCTACTAATTTTTGTCATGTATGCTTTCAATTTGTCAAAATAATAGTCTTTCTTCACCTCTTTCTTAAACAACTTCCAAAACTATTGTAATTTGATCTTATTTTTCTATGCTTTAAGATGAATACAAATTGAGGGAAAACAATCTTGATTATTGATAGCTAGTGATTTTGGTAATTGGAATGGAAAAAGCTCCAATACGTCACCTATTTCTACAATCCTTGCAACTATTTTTGGTAGTGGAAGATTACTATTTTCTTTCATGTAACTCCACGTACTTTTAAAACAACTTCCAAGCTTGTTGCAATTTTATCTTATTTCCTTATGTTTTAAGATAAAAAATGATTGATAGAAAACAATCTTAATTATTGACAAAGGAGAGAGTAAATATGCAAGGTTCAAACAAGTTCTTGTAGACTATAGGCAAGAAGTCTTGGCATTTCAAAATTCCAAGTAGCTTGCAAGTTGTTTAAGAAAAAAGGTAACTTGTACCCACAAACTAGTAAAATTACAGAAAGACTATTATCTTGATATATCCAATGCATACATAATAGTAAATAGCCGGTCAAAATATAAAACCACAGAAACTGAAGTCGATACATTCCATAAAATGCACATTAACTACCAACACTTTGTAAACTTAAGTTGCCCCCATTCGACAACCACAAAACATACAAGATAGGAAGGACAAGGGATGACACCCTTGGGAAATGCACGTAGTAGACACCACACCACGAGGAACAAGAAACCAAGACCGAGAAATGAAATTGACAAAAAATGTACAGGATTGTTGATATCTTAGCGATAGCTAGTCCCCATATAGGACGACTATCAGTGAAAATTCAAACAATTTGTTAAAAATTTTACTATATAATTAATTGTTTTAAAAAAAATTTAAGTATGCATATTAAAAATAAAAAACTATCAATACATAATTTTTATATTGATAGTTTATGATCTTTATATATTTTAAGATCATAAGATATATAAATTAAAAAAATTTAACAATTAATAATGTATTGATATTTTTTTATTTTAATGTAGCAAAATTGTGAAAGAGAAAGAGGGTTTTTTAAATTACCAAAGTTGTTGTATTATTGTTACATGAAATTTATATGTACGGCTAGGAATGCATAAAATATATTATAATAATAAAATATAATGCTTTAGAAAAAAATTATTGTAATAATTATTATATATAATATATGATGAATAAAATATAAAATATTTAATTCTATGTTTAAATTTTTTAGGGATCGATAAATATTATAATATAATAATTATTATAATTTGTGAAATATAAAAACATTATTTTAATATATGTAAAAATATAATTAATTGTTTAAATTTTTTTATCAATTTCTTTAAAGTTTAAACACATAATTAATTATTTTATAATTATTAAAACTTGTGAAATATAAAAAAATTATTTTAATGTGTAAAAATATAATTAATCATTTAAAAATTTCTATCAATTTATTTAAAGTTTTAAAAAAATATGTTATGATCTTAACATAACATTAATATATATCAATTCTTGAAAAATTTAAACACGGAATTAAATATTTTATATTTTATAATATAATAATTATTATAATCTATAAAATATAAAAAATATTATTTTAAAATATATAAAAATATAGTTAATTGTTAAAAAAGAATGAATAAAATGATTACAAAATATTTATACTATTTGTCAATGTCAACAAGGTAGCACACACTAGACATGAACTATTTCTCAAAATCTCACGAGATGTCATCGTAAGGAATGAATGGAAAGAGTGTAGAATATTATACACACATGTACATGCACTAAGCACCTGGAGATATCATCGCAAGGAATGAATGAAATCATTGTAGAATGACCAACACATGTCATGGAAAGGAATGGACGGAATGATTACAGAATGTTAATATTGTTTGTCAATGTCACCAAGATGACACAAACAAGACACAAACTTTTTATGAAAACCTCATTGACTAGGAAATGTCATCGCAAGGAATGAATGAAATGATTGTAAAATATACATCGCAAGTAATGAATAAAATGATTGCAAAATATTATATCCATATTTTAATCCATTAACACAATTCTCAATATTATAAATATACAGATAGTATTCCTAACCGTACACATAAATTTCATCTAAAAATAATAGAAGAACTTGGGAAATTTAAAAAACCCTCTTTCCATTTCCAAAAAAAAATCACATAAAAATCAGAAACAATGATGCAACAAACAACCAAATGAAAAAGGGTCAACGAAACTTGGGAAAGTTTATGATTTGTTACCTAGAATGCACATTAACTACCAACACCTTGCAAAGCCAAGTCCTCCCCATACAAAAAATTCATCTAAAAATATCAGACAAGTTCATCTATTAACATAATTCTTAATATTACCAATATACAAAGAACATTCCAATTGTACACATTAATTTCATCTAAAAGTAAAAGAAGAACTTGGGAAATTAAAAAAACCTACTTACCCTTTCAAAATGTTTTCAACATAAAAATAAAAAATAAATTAATGCAACAAATAACCATATGCAAAAGGGTTAACAAAAACCTGGGAAAGCTTTTGGTTCGTTGTCTCGAATGTACATTAAATGTCAAAACCTTGCAAAGCCAAATCGTCCCCATTTTAAAAATGCAAACCGTACCAAGAAAATGTTATACCCACATGTTCATGCATTGACATAATTTTTAGTATTATAAATGTATAGAGAAAATTTTTAACCACACACAAAAAATTCATCTAAAAATATCATAAGAGCTTGGGTAATTTTAAAAACCTTCTTTCCCTTTCAACTTTTTTCACATAAAAAAATAGAAACCATGATGCAATGAACAACTAGATGAAAAAGAGTAAAGGAAAACCTAGCAAAGCTTATGATTAGTTCCCTCAAAAAAAATTTCTACAAAACAACCAAAAGAAAAGAAATAGAAAACCCTAACCCAGAGAGGAGTAAGTTGTCACTTAATGCCAAAAATAGGTAAGTTGAACCCATAAAACAATCAACATAACTACCAAAAATGTAGTTAGCACATTCCATTGAATACACATTAACTACCAAAATCCTTTGCAACACAAACAATAGGAAAAGAAAAGCAACAAGAAACCCTAAACTAGAGAGGACTTGGTACAGGGGCACCTAGCATATCATTACAAACCAAATTTGAAGTTATGTTTTTTTTCATGTCAAATAAGGTCTTAAAGACCATTTTGGATGGGTTTTTAATCTATGATGCAAAGTTGCACAAAAAAATTACTAAGTTGTCATAAAAGTTGCAATGTTGTCATAGGATGGAAAAAGTTATAAAATGTGCCTTCCATGGCATATTTTTATGTATTAATGCTTATTTTTCCTTAGATAGACATATTTAGGTAATTAAAATTCATTTAGGATGTTTTTGCAAAGTTAGAAGCCATCAAGAAAAATTTGTCAAAATTGATGTAATAATGCAGCATGCAAAAAATGTTGTTATATTGTCTCCAATAGTTAAATAAGTTCAAAAGGTGGTTATAGTTAGTTGGAAGGGGTGGAAGGGGTTAAATACCCTTGTATGAATCATTTTTTTATGAGATATAGTGCATGGAACAGAGATTGAATGGAAATATGATAAAAGATAATAAAAAACTGTTATTTTCTAAATTTTTCCAATCTTGTAATTGAAATAGTCATCAATCATGGATTTGTACAGTTGGAAGTTGATATAGGATTGGATTTTGATGTTAGTAGATTCAATCACCTTTCATTTTAATCAAATTTTGTTAATTTTCATGACATATGTTGAGAGTTATAGAGATTTTATTGAAAACTTTCAAAACCCTCACTAGGGTAAATAGTAGGTCTTTCAAATTGTATTTATCCTAATCTATCTTATGGAAAACACTAATAATTGGTGAAACATTTGATATTATTTTTAATATCCTAAATTTTTTAATCCAAAATACTAGGTTTTTTTCATGTTCTATTGATGCCCTAGGGTCTGATTTCTTGTCTCGGACTAAAAATGGAAGAGTTCAAGAAGGTTTTGTCAATTGAATATGAAATGGTCATTGTGTAGTACCCCTCCCCTAGTCTGATTTGATATATGTTATGATTATTTTAGGATGATGAATTATATGCTAGAAAATCATTTATGTTTATGGTTTTACTAACCCCATACTTGCATGTGCATGGTTGATGTGTTTGTTTTATATTTCTATTTGATGTGCCTGATGTGGTTGAGGGATGGAGTCGTAGTTACTTTCTTACGAGATCCACATGACCGGTCGATCCCCACCATTGTCTGTTATATATTTATATGTATGTACATGCAGGTTTTGTATGCAGGCTTGCAGGTACCAGACATCAACTTCCCTGAATTGTCCGGATGAGCATGCCCTATCGCAATATCTCAAATGGTAAGAGAGGGGAGATAACACGGGTCCAAATCCTAACCTAAGTCATATTATTGTCCTAAAATAGTGGTCAAGATTTTGTTAGTCCTACCCTTTCTAAACTCATCTAGTTGATGTGAGTTTATATCCATGTGCTTGAGTTTGAATGTGGGTCCTTAGGTCCTTGTGATGCTTCTGATTTTGGTTGTTGGCGTGTTTTATATATTTAGATTACTTAATTTGATTAAATAGTGTAATTATATTAAATTGAATCTTTTCTATTTTTAACCATGAGATATTATTTAATTAATTGAAAATTAATTAAATGCAATGGTTAAGTTTAGTTTTACTATGTGGTAGAAGTATTTAATTAATGAGAATTAATTAAATATCTTCACCTTAGAATTATTTAATTGTAAATCTAGCCTTTGATCAATTGTAATGTATTTATTAATTTGAAACTAATTGAGCATGTGGGAATTATTTTAGAGTAAATATTTTATTTTATTTGAATGCATTAAAGTTGCACAATCAGTAATTGTTTAAATTGAATTATAGGTATTAGTTAAATTTTGGTTAAAGTGTTTTCAACAAAAAAAAAAGTGAAAATATACTTGAGTTCAACTGAAATTGAACTGCAAATCAAAGTCTAATTTCATGCAAAGCCTTTTGGAGAGTTGAGTTCCAAACCCTAGCATGTGGAATGGGAATTCCTACATGTAGGAGATTGGGCCATCATTTTTGGGTACACAGGTTTGAGGGAAGTTCACAAGTTTTCAACTCTAGATTGGAATTTCATGAGGAATTGGTGAAAGCTTAGGATTCTTTTTTCTGAAATTTTGGATCATCTTCATGGTTTCTATCAAATGGTGGATTAAGGTAGGGTTTAAAAAACCTTATGTAAATTTTCTCTTTGAAAAGACTGTCTACCTCGTGTCTTCCATGAATTGTTTGAAGTTCTCGGTGATTGAATTACAAATTCATCTTGACTGTAGAAAAGAGTTTGATTTGAGTTTTTAATTATTTTGAAGAAATTGTAAGAAAAATTGTTTATTTCTTTTTGTAGAAAATTCTGGTAAACTCAGATCTAGAAACCACGATGTTCAATTCAAAGGAGAACTACGTCTGTTAAAACCCTAGATTATAATTGAGAATTAAATTTAACAAAAAAAAAAAGAATTATTTTGAAATAAATATATTCATTTGGTATGTAGAAATTATGGAATTCTAGATTCTTAAGAAATTATTCTCCTAATAAATCATTTGCAAAACTAGATCTTTGGAAAAAAAGAGAAAATTATATATCTATATATATATATATATATATATATATATATATATATTTGTTAAAAAAAATTTAAATTAATTGCTTGCTGGTCTGATACATAATTTTTCTATCAAAAAATATATAAAATTTAAAAAGTGTGAATAGTGGTGGGGGCCGCCCAAGTGCTCACCCCCACCCCTCGTTTTTGGTTTCCACTCAACTTATTTATTTAAAAAAACAAAATAGAATTTTAAATTATTAAGGGGACGGCTTAATAAAGCGTGCCCCCATTATCTTCTGTGCATAAAATTTGAGGGAGTGGGAAGTGAGACCCCACCTCCCTCCCCATTTGTTTTAACTTATATGTTTTAAGGGATATGAAGGGGGAGTGGGGGCCACGTAACCCCTCCCTCATAAAAAGAACTTTTCTTATAAAAAAATTTGTTTTAATATTTTTTATTATTAATTTAATTTATGAATTAGGTTGTTTTAAATTAGTGTATTTAAATTAGAATTTAATTTATTATTAGATTAGTTTATTTATAATATAATTTATTTTTAAATTGTTTTTATTAATTGATAATGTTTTTAAATTAGATTATGGAGAATTTAATTTACTTAAATTTTAGTTTGTTAATATATGATTAGTTGATGATATTGTATATTAATGCTATTTCTTTGTATTGAATTATTATTTGTATATCAATTAAAAAATTTATATTAAAGTTTTTTTAATTTATTAAATTTGGGTTAATTGTTTAGTAATTTTCGTGTGTGCATATTTTGTAGTAAGCCTATAATTTATATTTAATTATAATTATAGGTGAAATAACTTATTTTGGTTATGAATTATTCCTACATCTGCATAGAGTAGTTGGGCGATAATATTTTCTTTTGCATGATTATTGGTTTTAGAATTTAAAGGACTTATTTGACATAAAGGAAATAATTTTGAGTTAAGTTTAAATGTGGCTGTTTAGCCATGCAAGTGATTATTATGTAAATCTGATTGAGTAGATTAGTAAAGTTTTTCGTCATGTTAACGTCATCTTGATTCAAATCAATAGTGCATGCAATTAGTCTATTTTACTTAAATTTTGTTTAGTCTTTCATTACACTTTGGTGTTTTTTAGGGCTTTATATGCCAGCCAGTGGGAATGTAATTCCAGAGGCGGGATTTAGATGTGTATTGATCATGTTTGTTTGCCTTCCATACTATGTTGTAATCGATCGTTTTAGCCCAACCTTATGTGAAGATGTTCTATGATCTTTTTCTATGTACTTTTTGTATTATTGGGTTTCACTTCATATTCTATAAAGGGGAATATGGCGTTGAATTTTATGTCCTATCCATGGGATCAAGAGTTTATTCTTTTGTGAACACTTGGAGAGTGTTTTGTGATTTTATGGTTATGTGAGAACCAGTGTGCTCCTATTATTTTGTGGAATAGTCCTGAGGGACATTATCATTATCTTGTGATGTTATGTGGCATCTTTGAGCCTAGGGTAGTTTACCTAGATGTGTAGTAGGGGGTGGCTTGCAATAAGTGTCGGGGCCCACAAGTGGCTGATAGGATCACTTATTGTAAGTGTTTGTAATCAAGTGATAACCTAATATAATTGGGAGGGTATTAAAATGAACTTAATAAGATATGTTCCTCGCCCATGCTTGAGTGCTAGTACAGACTAAGATGGGAATGGAGATGATGTTTGGAACCTTGAGAGGTGTGTCTAGCATAGTTAATGGCTTCGTATGTAGGAGAAGTCATTGATCCGTGTATGGTCACTTGAGTGTCGGGATCCAGAGTGATTACCAAGATGAGACTCAAGGGTTAGACGTACATGATGACACCTTCCTATGCACAGTCTAGTTGTTCTACATGTGTGGGTTGCCTCTGGATTAGTAAGTGTTGCCTATTGTTATCTTTTGTACACCTGGTGTTAGAAAGCTTTCAGGATCTCTTCCTTAGCTTATTTTATTGTTGATGTTTGTTATCCGAGTGGGATCTATTTTTATCTCCTCAACACAGTGCGAGTGGACCATTTAGGTGCACGAGGTCGGGTGGTAGTGATTCTTTTACCATTTGAGATTCTGACATCCATGTACCAGTGTTGGATGATCCCTGTAGCAGTTGATTCTTCTTGTTCTTCTTTGGTGGAGATGTGTTCTTATCTTCTTCTTCTATGTGATCTTATATCATTGTATCAGTTCTTCAGAGATATCATGTTGTACTTCATTTTGGTTATTGTATTTACATAACCTGCAACATGTGCAATGGATGTAGGTTATTATGGATACCTTATGGTATTAGTTGTATCTATGTTATCTTATATGTGATGTTGCATTTATCTTTCATTTATTTTTATGAGTTTTATAATTGTTTCTAATCTAAATTATTTAATTAATTAATGTTAATGTAATCTTCGTCGAGGAACCCTTGAGAGTTGTAACATATGTGAGTTGTTCATTTCATTGTATTTCTTTCGCATTGTAAAACTTTGATGTTATTGAATGTTAACACTTTTTTTTTAAAAATTATTCTGCAAACTTAGATGCATGTTTAGGTTAAGTTCTCCTAGGTTCCCTAGTGGGGCATTACACATTGTCTCATAGATAGTACTATTTGAGGAGTTTGATAGGATAAATTTGATCCCCTTTCAAGTCATGGATTAAGTAAATTACAAATATTGTATCTATTTTATGCCACTGTAATGTCACAGGGGAAAAATGTGACAGTCACAGTCAAAACCTAAGAAGGAAGTGCCTTTGGGTTCCAATAGAGTATGTAAATCCATTTTCCTTGATAGGTATATTGTAATGGAAGCATTCAAGTCTCTAATTAATGCTTTGAAGTCATTTCAAGTGTTCAATGTCAAGGAGATAAAGTAGTGTTTCCTTTGAACACCTAAAATGGCCTTATTGTTGATTGGCAGTCATAGTTTGGAATATTTATCTCAAAGAAATGTATGTAAAATTTAAGACATGTAATAGGAGACCTTAAATTGTGTTTGGTGAATGATTTTATTTAATAATATATTCTATTTTTTAGGAAGTTTGATTATTTTTGTTGTTAACTAGGCCTAATATCCATGTAGGCCTGATTTTGTATAAGGTATGACAGTTGAGAGATCTCTAATTCTTGAAGGTTATCAAGGGTGTCAAGATTTTTTATTGAGTTGTTATGGGGTGTCTCTAGAGTTATTTGGGTATTTCGATGATAGGAGTTGTTATTTTTCATTTGAAGCCTAAAAGGAATGGTGAATTTTGAAAGGGAAGTGTGGGAGTTGTAGGATGAAGTAGGTGAGTGTTGCTACAAAAAAAATGTATTTTGCAACATGATCATGATTCAAAGATGTCTAAAGAGAGTTTTGTCTTGGAATTGAAATTTTTTCAAGTTATTGAGTCTTGAACCCAAGCCTCTACATCAGAGTGGTATCAGAGCTAGAATACTTTGGGAGAGGAAGTTGTGTGGTTGTGTGATTGGTAGTTGAGTGTTGGTTCAAGTTGGGAGGATAGTCTGGTTGCCAAGAGACTAGGAAGAGAAAAGAGGATACACCTAGGTGAGGAAAGGAAAAAATGATGAAAGATGAGAGAGACTTCCTTGAGGTAATGTACCTTTTGAGGGATTATTCACAAGTTGAGGGTTCATGGAAGAAGAAATGGGAAAATAAAAGAGAAGAGGAAGAGAGGAAGAAGAAATGAGAAGAGAGGAAGAGGAAGAGGAAAGAGGAATAGATGTGTGTGTGTGTGTGTGTGTGTTTGTGTGTGTGAGAGAGAGAGAGGGAAGATATGGAATGAATAAGGAAATAGATGGAAGAATTAGAGACAATATTGAAGCAATTGAAAAGTTGACACCTGATAATTAAGAAGAATGTTGTATGGCCTATTCAAAGGATAAGGAAAAAGAGAAGGAAAATGAAATAATTTGAGCTAGATGTGACGATAGGAAAACCCCTAATAGAGAAGGGTTGATAAAAAATAGAGGAAGGAAAAGAAGAGAATGTAGATGAAACATTCAATAAGGAAGAATCAAATTTGTGGATAATCTATGCATCCATTGAGGAAGAATGGAAAATAAAATTTGGAATGGAGCAAGTAGGGTTGATGGTGATGGTAGGAGAAGAGGTATGTATGAAGGGTGATAAGGTTGAAATGGATGAGCATAATGAAGTCAATGTTGCTAATAAAAAAATAGTAGAGAGTGATCAAATGTATGATAAGGTTGATGATAAATGGTAGGAGACACCAAGGATACTTAAGAAGAAAAATACATATTTTATACCTAATTTTGATACTAATCAATTTTATTTTGTCAATGAATTTCATATTATGTTTTGTACCATCCTAAAAAGCTAGCACCCATTAATTTGGAAGTTCAAGGACCTATTAGGCCCCATTTTAGTGATCTCCTATAAAATGGACCATGCGATTATGTTTGATTTCCTGCTTTTTCCTATATTTTTCACCATGTTTACCCTGATCCCCTCAATACCACTCAGGATCTAGAGACTTTTCCTTAAGTGTTTCACCCTCAAGTATAGGTTGACCTCGACCTATACCTAAGTTTCTAAATTTTGATTAGCTCCCAGTCTCGATGCAAGGTATTTTATTTTTCACCCTTCACAAATTTGAACCCTAAATTTCTATAAAGGGAAGCCTTTTATCTTCATTTGACCATCCACAATCATCTACAAGAAATTTGGCATACATGCAAGCACCAAATTGTAAAATTTATTTACATCTTTTGCAAGCAAACTATCAATTTCAAGGTGCATTAACGGAGTTCAAGCAAGGAATATCAAGCATATGAGAATCCATGCTCTATGATTTTGTGATTGTAGACTCTTTTTCATTTTTTAAGACATCCCACATTCTACATTCTAAATACATACAAGCATTCAAGTAGCTTCATAGATAGTGGGTCCATATCCATTCATGAAGATTTGGCAAGAAAGGTGAGTACTAACATTCATTTTTATTTTACATGCTTTTACATTTCATTTCAAGATTAATTCATAAATGGAGGATTAACTAAAGCAAGACCATTTCCCCCAACATCTTCCCCTTTTCCTTGTTTGTAGGATCAGATTCACAAGCTTTCAGACTTTTGAGGTCAAATTTGGAAAATCTGAAGCTACATATTTAACCAAACATCATAAATTTGTAGTTCTTGGCATCTCACGTATAGGTAGAGGCTGACCTATACCCAAAGTAGACCTTTACCAAGGAAGTCGGCCTATTCCTGGGACCTTCATATTTTCACAATTTACAGTTTTTGTTCTCCTCATTCCAAATCCATCTCTATTCCGGTTATTGATACAGTCTGACTGTCTTTTTTCTAATTTGAACTTGTATTCCTCATTTTCCCTCAAGGTGAGTACTTTGTCTCTTTGTCATTTCATAGATCTTACTTTTATTAGATTCCTTATTATCTTGCATTGCATTCTCCTTTACATCTCTTCTAATCAAACAATTTACAATCATATAAATTGAGGAAAAAAGGAGGAAAGAGAAAGATAAAATTGAATTGAAACCCCTAAAAGGACTTAGATTTTTCATTAGTACCCTTGCATCTATTTGGGTTGTGCTAATCTAATTTGTGTCCTTGTAAGGGTTACATTTAAGGGACTCCCCACCTTTTTCCTCCTCTTCTTTGAATGTACATATAACTTGGTGGTATAATCACATTGGATCACCATTTTATATGTTACATGTTCGTTTCAATGTAATAATTAGGAACAAATTGGAAGGGGCACAAAAATTTTCTTAACATATTCATATACTCAAGCAAGAGGATAGGAAGACCAAGGGTGAAAATGAAGCCTACTAGTGATGCAAGATCAAGAGAAGATGCATGTTTCTATTACTTGACAGAGTGGAAGGGACAACTAGGTGAATAATCATTTAAAGACCTAAGATTTGAAGGAAGATCAATTGCAATTCCATTTCCAAGGGACTTGGAATTCTTTTCAAGGGGGTTGTATGGTGCAGGGGCAGCTAGCATGTCATTACAAGAAAAATTTTAAGTTATGTTTTTTTTCATCTCAAATAAGGTATTAAAGACCATTTTGGATTGGTTTTTAGTCATTCTATACATTTGGGAGTCATTTGGAATCTATGGTGTAAATTTGCACAAAAAATGCTAAGTTGTCATAAAAGTTGCAATGTTGTCACAAGATGGAAAATTTTATTAATTAAATGCAATGGTTAAGAAGAAATGGTAAAATAAAAGAGAAGAGGAAGAGAGGAAGAAGAAATGAGAAGAGAGGAAGAGGGAGAGAGAGAGAGAGAGAGAGAGAGAGAGAGAGAGAGAGAGAGAGAGAGAGAGAGAGAGAGAGAGAGAGAGAGAGAGAGAGAGAGAGAGAGAGAGAGGTATGGAATGAATAAGGAAATAGATGGAAGAATTAGAGACAATATCGAAGCAATTGAAAAGTTGGCACTTGATAATTAAGAAGAATATTGTATGGCCTATTCAAAGGATAAGGCAAAAGAGAAGGAAAATGAAATAATTTGAGCTAGATGTGACGATAGGAAAACCCCTAACAGAGAAGGGTTGATAAAAAATAGAGGAAGGAAAAGAAGAGAATGTAGATGAAACATTCAATAAGGAAGAATCAAATTTGTGGATAATCTATGCATCCATTGAGGAAGAATGGAAAATAAAAGTTGGAATGGAGCAAGTAGGGTTGATGGTGATGGTAGGAGAAGAGGTATGTATGAAGGGTGATAGGGTTGAAATGGATGAGCATAATGAAATCAATGTTGCTGATAAAAAAATAGCAGAGAGTGATCAAATGTATGATAAGGTTGATGATAAATGGTAGGAGACACCAAGGATACTTAAGAAGAAAAATATATATTTTATGCCTAATTTTGATACTAATCAATTTTATTTTGTCAACGAATTTCATATTATGTTTTGTACCATCCTAAAAAGCTAGCACCCATTAATTTGGAAGTTCAAGGACCTATTAGGCCCCATTTTAGTGATCTCCTATAAAATGGACCATGCAATTATGTTTGATTTCCCACTTTTTCCTATATTTTTCACCATGTTTACCCTGATCCCCTCAATACCACTCAGGATCTAGAGACTTTTCCTTAAGTGTTTCACCCTCAAGTAAAGGTTGACCTCGACCTATACCTAAGTTTCTAAATTTTGATTAGCTCCCAGTCTCGATGCAAGGTATTTTATTTTTCACCCTTCACAAATTTGAACCCTAAATTTCTATAAAGGGAAGCCTTTTATCTTCATTTGACCCATCCACAATCATCTACAAGAAATTCGGCATACATGCAAGCACCAAATTGTAAAATTCATTTACATCTTTTGCAAGCAAACTATCAATTTCAAGGTGCATTCAAGGAGTTCAAGAAAGGAATATCAAGCATATGAGAATCCATGCTCTATGCTCTAGTGATTGTAGACTCTTTTTCATTTTTTAAGACATCCCACATTCTACATTCTACATACATACAAGCATTCAAACAGCTTCATAGATAGTGGGTCCATATCCATTCATGAAGATTTGGCAAGAAAGGTGAGTACTAACATTCATTTTTATTTTACATGATTTTACATTTCATTTCAAGATTAATTCATAAATGGAGGATTAACTGAAGCAAGCCCATTTCCCCCAACATCTTCCCCTTTTCCTTGTTTGTAGGATCAGATTCACAAGCTTTCAGACTTTTGAGGTCAGATTTGGAAAATCTGAAGCTACATATTTAACCAAACATCATAAATTTGTAGTTCCTGGCATCTCACGTATAGGTAGAGGCTGACCTATACCCAAAGTAGACCTTTACCAAGGGAGTCGGCCTATTCCTGGGACCTTCATATTTTCACAATTTACAGTTTTTGTTCTCCTCATTCCAAATCCATCTCTATTCCGGTTATTGATACAGTCTGAATGTCTTTTTTCTAATTTGAACTTGTATTCCTCATTTTCCCTCAAGGTGAGTACTTTGTCTCTTTGTCATTTCATAGATCTTACTTTTATTAGATTCCTTATTATCTTGCATTGCATTCTCCTTTACATCTCTTCTAATCAAACAATTTACAATCATATAAATTGAGGAAAAAAGGAGGAAAGAGAAAGATAAAATTGAATTGAAACCCCTAAAAGGACTTAGATTTTTCATTAGTACCCTTGCATCTATTTGGGTTGCGCTAATCTAATTTGTGTCCTTATAAGGGTTACATTTAAGGGACTCCCCACCTTTTTCCTCCTCTTCTTTGAATGTACATATAACTTGGTGGTATAATCACATTGGATCACCATTTTATATGTTACATGTTCATTTCAATGTAATAATTAGGAACACATTGGAAGGGGCACAAAAATTTTCTTAACATATTCATATACTCAAGCAAGAGGATAGGAAGACCAAGGGTGAAAATGAAGCCTACTAGTGATGCAAGATCAAGAGAAGATGCATGTTTCTATTACCTGACAGAGTGGAAGGGACAACTAGGTGAATAATCATTTGAAGACCTAAGATTTGAAGGAAGATCAATTGCAATTCCATTTCCAAGGGACTTGGAATTCTTTTCAAGGGGGTTGTATGGTGCAGGGGCACCTAGCATGTCATTACAAGACAAATTTTAAGTTATGTTTTTTTTCATCTCAAATAAGGTATTAAAGACCATTTTGGATTGGTTTTTAGTCATTCTATACATTTGGGAGTCATTTGGAATCTATGGTGTAAATTTGCACAAAAATTGCTAAGTTGTCATAAAAGTTGCAATGTTGTCACAAGATGGAAAATTTTGTAAATGTTCCTTCCATGGAATATTCTGATGTATTAAGGCTTATTTTTCCTTAGATAGACATATTTAGGTAACTAAAAGTCATTTAGGATGTTTTTTTGTAAAGTTAGGAGCCATCAAGCAAAATTTGGCAAAATTGTTGTCATAATGCACAATGCAAAAAATGTTGTTATATTGTTCCCAACGGTTAAATAAGTTCAAAAATTGGTTGGAGTCAGTTGGAATGGATGTAAAGGGATAAATACCCTTGTATGTATCAATTATTTATGAGATATAGTGCATGGGATGGAGATTGTATGGAAATATAGGAAAAGACAATAAACATTAGTTATTTTTCTAATTTTTTCCAATCTTGTGAATGTAACAGTAAAAAATCATAGCCTTGTATGGTTGAAAGTTGATATAGGATTTATTTTGGATGTTAGTGGATGAAATAAAATTTCATTTGAGTCAAATTTTGTTAATCTTCATAGCATATGTTGAGAGTTATAGAGATTTTATTAAAAACTATCAAAACCTTCTCTAAGGTAAATAATGGGTCTTTCAAATTGTATGTCTTCTAATCTATCTGGTGGAAAAGACAATTAATTAGAGAAACAATTGATTTTTATATGATTTTTAAGATCCTAAAGTTGAAGATCCAAAATATTAAGTTTTTTTCATGTTCTATTGATTCCCTAGGGTTTGATTTCTTGTCTGAGATTGAAAATGGAAGAGTTTAAGAAGGTTTTGTCAATTGAATATGAAATGGTCCTTGTCTCATAGATAGAAATTTTCAAGGAGTTTGATAGGATGTGTTTAATCCCCTTTCAAATTATGGATTAAGGAAATTAAAAATATTGTATCTTTTGTATGCCACTATAATGTCATAGGGAAAAAACATGATAGTCACAGTCAAAACTTGAGAAGGAAGTGTCTCTGGGTTTCCAACAGAGTTTGTAAATCCATTTGCCTTGATAGGTATGCTTTAATGGAAGCATCAAGTCCTTGATTAATTATTTAAAGTCATTTTTTATCTTTCATCTCTTCTCGTCCTAATTATGGATTAAAAAGTGTGATTTGAAACATTGATGCGAAAAACTTTCACACAATTGAATCTAGAAACTATATTATCCCTAGATAGAGTATTGTTGCCTTTGAACACCTAAAATGACCTTATTTCTGATTTACATTCATATTTTGGAACATTTTTCTCAAACAAATGTTTGTCCACTTTTTGATATGTCATAGGAGACCTTAAATGGTATTTGGAGAACCATTTTATTTAAGAATATGTTCTTTGTTTGAGGAAGTGTGATTAGTTTTGTTGTTGACTAGGCCTAATAGCCATTTAGGCCTGATTTTTTATATGGTATGATGGTTGAGAGATCTCTAATTCTTGAAGGTTATTAAGGGTGTCAATATGTTGTATTGATTTTTTGTAGGGTTTCTCTAGAGTTAGTTGGGTCTTGTGGACAATAGGAGTTTTTATTTTTCATTTGAAGCCTAGAAGGCATTGTGACTTATGAAAGGCAAGTGTGGGAGTTTGTAGGATGAAATGGGTGAGTGTTGTTACAAACAAAAATTGTATTTTGTGACATAATCATGATTCAAAGATGTCTACAGATATTTTTTTCTTGGCATTAAAATGTTTTCAAGTTCTTAAGTGTTGAACCCAATCCTTTGTATCAGAGTGGTATCAAAGCTAGAAGACTCTGGGAGAGGAAGTTGTGTGTTGGTTTAGGTTGAGATGATATCCTCATCGTCAAGAGACTAGGTAGAGAAAAGAGGAGACACCTAAGTGAGGCAAGGATAAAATGAGGAAAGATGAGAGAGACTTTCTAGAGGGAATGTACCATTTGAGGGATTGTTTTTTATGTGAGGGTTCATGGAAGAATAAATGGGAAAAGAAAAGAGAATAGGAAGAGAGGAAGAGGAAAGAGGGAAAGATGAGGCAAAAATAAGTAGAGAGGGGTTGGATAGTTAAGGGAATATGTAGAGTGAATTAGGAAACAGATGGAAGAATTAGAGACAAGAATTCGATAGTTGCAAATTTGGCACCTGACAATTAAGATAAATATTGTATGGCCTATTCAAAGGCCAAGGAAAAAGAGAAGGAAAATGAAATAAGTTGAACCAGATGTGAAGACACGAACACCCATGATGGAGAAGGGTGGAGATTAAACTGAGGAAGGAAAAGAAGAGAATGTAGATGTAGCAATAAATATGGAAGAATCATATTTATGGATAATCTATGCAGCCATTAAGGAAGAATGGAAAAGAAAAGTTGGAATGGAGCAGGTAGAGGTGATGATGATGGTAGGAGAAGAGGTATGTATGAAGGTTTATAGGGTTGAAGTAGATGAGGATAATGAAGTCAATGTTTCTAATGAACAAATGCTAGTGAGTGATTAGATGTATGATGAGGTTGATGATAAATGGCAGGAGTCACCAAGGATACTTGAGAAGAAGAACATATATTTTATGCCTAATTTTTATAATAATCAATTATTTGATTTTGTCAAGTTACCACCACCACCAAAATCCTCTGCAACACAACCAAAACCCTCTACAAAAAAAAAACAATAGAAAAGATAAAGCAACATGAAACCCTAAACCATAGAGGAATAAACCAGCATTGAATCCCAAAAATGGGTAAGTTGAACCCACAAAATAATTTCCATAACCATGAAAAATGAAGTTGGTACATTCTAATGAATGTACATTAACTACCAACACCTTGCAAAGGCAAGTTACCCTTGTTTTATAAATTAAAATTGTACAAGACAAGAGGGTGAGACACGTCACCCCTTGGGAAGCGCAGTGGTGGATACCTCACCACCAAAAATGAGAAATCAGGATCAGGACAGCTCAAGTCTTAGGAAACACACATGGCATATAATTTACTACTAGAAACTCAAAACTAGGACCAAAGAAAGTCATCAAAAAATGCTTTATGAGATGGATGACAACTTATCAGTAGCCAATCCCCATATAGGATTCCTATCAGTGTAATAAGTGTAAAAAAAATATGTATAATTTTTACACCCTTCATCCACTACTCACCTTTTATACTCTAATTATTTATTGTTAGATTTAATCATCTAATTGACCTTATAATTTTTTTTCTAAGTGCCTTCATTCTCATATCTTCAAAACCATCTTGTATGTCATCAACACCCCATAGGACATGTATCATTGCTCTTCCAAGGTTGGTCCTTATCAATTATTTCTCTTGTTTCCTTATTAATAGGCAAAATGTGGGATATCTTATCCAATTTATTTTATGTATTACATGCTCATATATTTCTTCACATTCTTATTACATCTACTTGATTTTATTTATAGACAATTATTGGATTCTTTTTATTCTTCCATGATGTTATCAGTTTCCATTGATGAACGTTCATCACATATGCCTTTATTTGAACATATCTTTGATAGTATGACATGCTTAATTTGTTTTACATTTTAATAAAAATTTCCCCTTATGTTTCTTTGCATCCTTTATATCAAACCAATTGGAGGATGCCACATATCATCACTAAATTTATTTTTAAGTTTTGTAGTGGACATTTAGTTATGATTGTCACGATCAGTTTCTAATATGAATTAGAGCTTTGTTTCCATATCCATATAATTTACATTTCTCCACATTTACAATATAAAATCTTAAATATTATCCAAATGGGGTCGTTTAGATTTGTGTGCTTGCTTGGAGTTTCTTTCTACATAATTGGACTTTTTATCACTTTTCATAGTAGTTTGTGAGTTATGTCAAATTAGATTGTAAATTATATATAATTCAATAAAACTTTGTAAAATCAGGTTGTAAGCTATGGACTCAAATATGCATATCAAATTTAATGTAGTAAGTGTTGATATCATTAAACACACATAACAAAGTGAGCCCATATTTTACATAATTAGATCCACAAAATTATTATTTGAAAGGTTTTAAAATTATGTCAATTAAACAAATGGACTTATCACTTACATTGTAGCGTCTTAGTTAAAATATCTATATAATTTATTTCTTTTATTTCAATATTTATTACATCTTATATATCTAAATTAATTATTAATTGACCTAAATATTTCTCTAAATGATTTTTTCTTATATATAAAGCCTAGATGTTCTTATACAAAATTTGTGTCAATTTCATACTTGTAAAACTGCTTTTAGCAGGTTATTTTAAATTTGTTACAATTATATTGACAATTTCTTCTTATTTTTCATTATAATTTTAAATCATATAATATTTAATAAACTTTAATATTTTTATGTACCAAATTTTGTAAAGAGATTTAAAGAGAATATTCTCTTTTTCTTTTAAGTTTTTTATACAATTTAATATATTATTTTCTTGAAAATAAAAAATTTGAAATGAATTTTTGATGCATGGGTAATTTTCTCTTTTTATTACTTTTCTAAAATAAAATATATATTTTTCTTGATAACCAAAAAATATTTATCTAAATATGTTATTTTCAATAGATCTAGTTAGTTATCTAGAATATTTTTTCTTATATACAAAGTGCACATTTTTTATATTAAAGAGAAAAAACTATGGTCTTGTCCCTTAAGTGAACGGCCTAAAGGACATATAATAAGCAGTTTAATAATAACATCACATTAAAAACAAAAACTATCAACTATTATCAAAAACATCAACTAATATCGATCATCCCCACCATAAAAAATGAGTTAATGTCTCTGGATCTACTATCCAATATAGTATCTATATTATTGAAAGCCTAATAAAAATGCCACCTAGGGCCATCCTAGTAAACATAGCAACATATAGTAATAATGATCTAGCTAAAAACTAATAAAGTATAAATAATATTCATAATATGCTCATAATGGTAATTAGCACCAATAAGGGCGAAAATAAATTGAACATGGGACATAGCCCCTACTGAGCTCCCTTTTAGTTGCATCAAACTTGATGAAGTCCCTATTGAGCTCCCTTGTAGTTGCATCGAACTTGATGAAGTGTCACCAACCAATCCTTTATGAGGAACTTAAAGAGGTTCTTATAGTTTCCCTCATCACTTTCATCATTGCCCAATACCTTCTTCTGCATCAAACAAAGAGATATCATTGAACTGTGCATAACCCCATGGAGAATATTGAAATGTTAACAATTTTTCTTTTGATCTCAAAGACTTTGGCCTTAGTTTTTTCTAATTCTTCAACAATGACAACATATTTGTCATAATTTTTCAAATAGGGGGTGCCATGGGTCCCAAAAATAGTGGTTTTGATAGTAGTTAGTTCTTCGGGCATCATAACATTAGTTAGATCCATGAGACGTGTTTTAATGCTCTCAAACACATGAGAAGATCTATTAGCAATATCTGAGCTATCCTCCATCTCTACATTCTTCTCAATATCTTCCTCCACCTCCTTGTCAAATTATTTTTTTTCTTCACTCCCATTATCCTCTTCCTCTTCAAAACTCATATCCACCTTTAATTTATTCACCCTTCCTATGGGAAGAGTGACCATCCTGGTTGAACTCCTCAGGGTGCCAGTTTCTTTAGTGGACTCTATATTCGAATCAATTTCCTAGATTGTGAATTTGGCTTTTTTAGAGGCCTTTTCTTTTTTCTTGCTCAAGGTTTGGCTTTTTGGTTTATTATCATTTGACTCCCCTTCAGTTCCAACCTGAGTGGGGATTTTAGGGTTTCCCTAATGGTATTTTAGACAAGGGTTTTTAGTTCCTTTCTTTTTTCTAGGTCTAGGTAAGTCTAAAATACTAACTGAGGGAGGAGTAGTATAATTTGGGACCTCTTGCACAATAATGGGCCTAAGTGGGCAAAGGGCCAAATAGAAATAATAAAGCCTAAGGATAAGTCCTTGGTGGAGAGGGATGAAATTCTTTCCATTATTTTTAGCAGAATTAACCACCTCCTTGATAAAATTTTCCAAATAATGGAGAAGAAGAAATGAGAATGAAATAATACTATTGTTGCAAAAATGTTTAAGAAGGTGCATATGTTATAAATAATATACCCTAAAACTTCCTTATAATGTGAAATATTTCATTATCATGATACATATCTGGTCCCATGGCTCAGGAAGTTGCTCACACTCGTAGTTGTCATGGTGTTTGACCAAAGTTTCATTCTCACAAAAAATTGGTTCAAACTCTCCATGTCTGAGACTCTTCCATTTTTGTCTATTAGTGGAAAGACACATCTCCTTTGAAATCATATCCTCATTAACTTCAAAAGAGATTCCCCCACCGAAACCCTTCTATCATCCCAAGATGTGACAAACTAGGTCAACATATTTTCATCATGGCCAATCATGGTTTTAATATATTGTGTCACCCCTCCTTCTTTACATATATGCCATACATTGGTATCATTTTTTAAATCATCACACCTATTCAGTTTGACTCTAACCCTATCACCTCCCATGGTGTCATTATCAAACATAGTCGATCTCTAGTTTTCAAAAATTATTTGTAATGTTAAGAATAGAAGGAAACACCCAAAATAAATTTGATTACTTAGTGCAATTATGTATTTTTTTACCCACTGTAGCTTTATTTCCTTTCATGACCTCCCACGTGTGTGGATAGTCAATTCTAGAATTAGAATTAAAGGTACCTCAGATTACAAAATCTTTATACAACCAACAAAATTTGAAAAATATTTCAAAATCCTTCATACTTTCCCCAAGGTGATGCCATCCCATAATAAGAAAGAATTTATTTCCCCCATATGGTAATGACCCCTTACCTATTTCCACATCATATCTCCATGTGGCATACAATTTGTGAGTAGATTTAGGTTCTCTTCCCTATTAACCATAGTCATCCAATTCATATTTTCTATCCCACTTCTCAAAGGTTGCTCTTTTGTTCTAGGCAAAGTCACACTTCTTCCCTTGTTAATTAAAAAAATTATAATTTGTAATAACCCCCAAAGAATTTTAATATCGGTCCCCATTTTTCATTATATTAAAGGATTTTTCACCCAAAAGAAGGGTTCTCATGTGGTGTTGTAGGCATTCTTCATTTTTGAAAAATCTATTTTCCTCTATATGTAGACCCATTTCAACTATTGCATCTGCTACACTATTGCCTTCCCTATAAGGGTGATTTATAGTAAATGACTCAAAGCCCAAAAAAAGAGTTATGATATCCTCCATAAATCCTTTTATAGACCAACTAGCATTAATTGACCCTTTCGTGGTTTTAATTATGAGTTTGGAGTTTCCTTATAATTCAAGAGTTTTAATTCAAATTGAGAGTGTAATCTGAATTCCCCAGAATAAAGCCATACATTCATCTTGATTACTAGTGTAACCATGTAGGTTACCTTAAAATCACCAATCAATCACCTTTGGAGTATCTGATCACCTCACCACCCACAACATTACCCTTTTTGGCATCTCCATCAATGTTAAGTGTGTACCACCCAAGAACAGGAGGTTTTTATCTTGTTCTTTTTCTTGCTAATCTCTTTGTGTTATCAAATTTGGCATAAGTCATTGGCAAGATCCAATTCTTAACAATTATATTAACCCATTGTGTAGGAGGTATCTATGGAGATTCCATTTGGTAATTGATAAGTTTTCTATCAACAATTTGTACATAGTTATGAAAACACTATTGAATTTTTAGTATCCCTGAATATACAATCATTCCTTTCTTTCCATAAACTTTAGCTGACATGAGGGAGTATTTGATGCTAAAGTTATCTCATTAATTGATTACAAGTAGGGCTCCTCCATTCAAGTAAAAATTATTAAATGTCACTATTAAAGATCCATGGTAGATCAAAGTTTTCATTACTCTCTACCAGAGCTATCTATAAAATTGACAATGTAAGAACAAGTGATGTATAGATTCTTCCTCCTACTTACTGAGGATGCATCTATTAGGGAATTAAAAACCTCTTTTGACCAGGTTGTCCTATGTTAGAATTTTTGTATGCATAATTGTCCACCAAAATAAGTTAACCTTAGGAATTCATTGTGGGTTCCAAACAATTTTCCAACAATCTAGGGCACATTCATACTTTGATAACAATTTGTAAGTTGATTTCACAAATAACTCACCCTTTTGGTCCTTTACCAAAAAAATTGTCATCCCTATGGATTAAAAGGCATGACCTTGCAAATAATTTTTTTAAGTTGAGTATCCTTTTGGATTAAGTCAGGTCTATTTTGGTAGCATTGTGTTAAACATTTCCATCTTAGTAGTGATGTTGTATAATCAGAAATTTTTGAACCTAAAAACCCTTTTGAGGTCTCCAAGACATTCCTATAGTTTAGGTTATCTACTAGGGATTTGTCCCGCACCCAAATATGCTCCCAGAACCTTATTTTCCTCGCATTACCAATCTTCCATTTGAGACCATCCTTTATGATACTTTGACATTTGAGGATATTGTTCCAAATTTTCAATCCCAAGGGTTAGAGATTTGAGGAAATGATTCTATAAAAGTTATCAAAGTTGAGGTATTTGGCTCTCAAAAAGTTGCATCGGTCCATCTATTCAAGGGCCAATTTCTATCCTAATTAAGGAATTAAGGATTTATTGAGAACTAACAACTTCCTTATTCCTAGCCCACCTTAGTAGTTTGGTTTATATTCAATATCTTAATTAACCAAAGCCAATCTCTTATTTTCTTCCACTCCAGTCCAAAGAAAGGTTCTCTACATTCTTTCAAGTTTCTCTGCCACGCTACTAGAAATTTTGAAAAGGGAAAGGAAGTAAACATGAACACCATGTAATGAGATAGAAAGGAGTTGTAGTTTTCTAAAACTAGTTAACAACTTTCCTTTTTATCCAACCAATTTATTTTGCATTCTTTCCAATATAGTATTCCAAAAGGTAGGAGTAGCATATTCCATGACAATGAGTGGGATACCAAGGTAAGTGCTTGGAAATACAAAACATTGATAGCCTAAAATATTTTTAATTTTATTCTACAAGTCTTCCTTTGTGTTGAAAAAATGAATGCTACTTTTCTCATAATTGATATGTTTACCTAAAACCCTAGCATAGTCCAACAAAAAGGTATTCCATTACCTAGCATACACAATTAAGGCTTTCCCAAATAGAATAGTATCATCAACCAACTGTTGTAGAATGGAGGGAGGAAAAGTAATGGTAGCTTTAACCCCCTATAACTTCATGGAACCAATATCATATTTAGAAAGTTCCTACCCATTACTTCAGCAAGCATAATAAATAGATAAGGTGACAAAGAGACACCCTATCTAATCCTCGTATTCGCCTTAAATAAACCCATGGGGAATTTGTTCACTAAGACAAAAAATTAGACATTTTTTATACATTCCCTTATGAGATCAATGAGTTTCTTATTAAATCCTAGTCTTGCAAGAACTCTAAAAATAAAATCTCATCTAAACCTAGCATATGCCTTTGAGATATTGAGTTTAAGAACCATACCTGGCATAGGAAACTTATCCATTGAGTCGATAATATCATGTGTGGACACCACTACATCTAGAATTTGTCTTCCAAGGATAAAGCCTTTTTTGTTTCAATTGATGAATTTTTTTTAAAAAGGTTTAATTTGGTTCCCCAAAACCTTAGATAACACCCTATAAAGAGTGTTTCAAAGGTTGATAGGCCTGAAATTAGACATCTTTTTAGGCTCGTGTATTTTAGGAACAAGAGAAATGAAAGAGTTATTCAATTTTTTGAGCAACTTTCCTATCCTAAAAAATTATTTGGTAGCCATTATAGCATCATAGCTCATAATTTCTAGAAGAAAGTAGGGGGAGACCCCTCCAGACTTGAGTCTTTATAGGAACTTTTAGAAAAGATATCAAACCTAACTTATTCTTCAAAAATAGCAGATAAATTTGATTATTATCCTCATCTCTAAGAGAATTTGGAAAGCAACATAGGAGCTTATCCTCTAAATCTAGTGATCTCAAACCCCTAGTATCACTATAATATTGTTTAAAATACTAAACTATCATCTCTCCAACATGGGACTCATTAGTGACTTCTTGGTTGTAATCATCTATAAATCTCTTTATAGTATTTCTCTTTTTATGTCTACTAGTTGATCTATGGGAAAAATCAGAATTTATATCCCCCTCTTTAAGACATTGCACCAACGATATTTACTTCCAATGACCCTATTCTTTTATCAAGTTATATTTCCACTTCCTCCTCCAATCTTCTTCCTCTTCATGAAGAAAATAGGAATAGTTACCAAAAGCCATCAAATTTTATATACTTTCAAGTTTAGAACACAATTGTTTTTCAGGGTGAATATGTCTCCAAAGGTAGATTTATTCTATCCTTTAACCTATTTTGTTATTAAATCCAACTTCTAGGAAACTTTGTACATGGTTGACCCTTAGATGAAGGTGTTCCACCAGCTCTGGATACATGCTTTAAAATCTAGGTTTGAGGACCACATAATCTCATACTAGAATGGGAGAAGGTCACATGAGGATTTATCTTGAACCAATTTAGCAATATTGTGCTATGGTTTGAGATAGTTCTTGTGAGGGACTTAAGAGAATAATTAAAACTAATGTATCACTTAACCAAAACAAGGAACCTGGATAATATGGCCACCTTTCCTATTATTTCACCAAGTGAAGGGATGTCCCACCAAATCTATGTCAAAAAGACCATTCTTACAAATAAAATTTGACAAATCAGTTATGTTGCCAGAGTAGTCTATTAAGCCTCCCATATTCTTGGAGGGAACATTAGAGATTTGAATTCACTAGATACCATTCATAATGAATTCAAATCAGCAAGGATTGAAGAATAAATATCATTCCAAATAGTCTTCCTACCAGGGTGGATGTTAGGAGCACAAACATTACAAACATCACAAACACAATTCCTTGAGGTGAAGCTCACTACAAGGAAGTTTTGGGAGAAAAAAATACATAACCTTTGATTTTATTAGAGTTTCATATCATTACCATGCCCCCTAAATATCCTACAACTTTCCTAATATAGAAGAAAGAGCCTGACCAAATTCTATTAGCAATCATAGAGAAGGTCTAGGTAGTCATTTTCACTTCTTGTAGTAAAAGAATGTCAATTTTTAAATCCATGATACATTTTTTCAAAGCATATTTCTTTTGAAAACTATTTAGTCCTCTCATGTTCCATGAAAGGAACTTCATTTCTTATTTTTTGTGTTAGCATCTAGGGTTAATTACCTTCCATTGGCAATGTCCCTAGAAATCTCCCTTTGCCTCGTTAATCTCATTAAAGGTCTACATGGCTTTCTTTTAGATCCTGAATCCATCTCTTAGCTTTAGCCTTCTCTTTTTGTATTAACCATTCTTCTTTCTCTATGTTCCTCACACTAGTTGACGCTCTAGGTGAGAGATGTCATTATTTAGCTTTTGCAGTGACAATAATATTCTTAATTATAATACCATCTGTTGACACTTGTAAAATTTTCAATTTTACAAATGTCACTAGGAGAAGTAAATCATCATATTATGTGAGAGATGGTCACTATGTGTTTGTGTATGCAGGATATATATCAGCTACTTTCCCAATGGAGATGAAAAAAGTCATCACAAAATGGTTCATGAGACTTACATGAAGGCACATCAGTAATCTTGGAAACTAGAAGTCCATCATTTTTGCCTATGTACTTGTCCAAGCAGGAGAGACTATTTTTAGAGCACGATAGCATGAGTTAGGGTACCAAAATGCTAAATTTCTAATATCGGCATAGCTACAGCGATGATCTGATCGGTAATGTTTTATATTGTCAAGATGGTTAAAAGAGGGAAAAGGAGATATATGATCGCATATCGGCAAAATTTATACCAATGTCATCAGAGAAAAGAATGAACGCATCACCAAAATATACAACGATAAGAGGCATGTTATCGATATCACAAATATGGATAATTTCATTGGAGATGCTTATAAACATGGACTAAATGAGGATGATCATTGTCCATTACCGATAAGGCATCGGTGTTACATATAGCGATGAGGCAGTATGTCAAGGCAACAAATGGCTCTTTATCGGTGAGAGAAATGTCAATCAAACTATCGGAAAGTGGCTAGAAAAGAAGTGTATAATATCGATAGTTGATGGCCCATCAGTGTAAGATAAAGTGATGAAGATAAGGATGTTGGGATATCAGTTGAAAAGAATTTTCATGATAGTGATGCCTGATTTTCTATCGTGGTATGTTATAGCAATAGGATGATCAGAGTAATCTTAGGGCATCGGTTGAAAAACAAATCAGTTGAAATGATGAATGATGGATTATCAATATGACATATAGAGATAACATGGAAGTGAAAATGAAGGATATTAGGGTTTTGGCGATGGCCGATGTATGGTCGATATAAATTACAGAGATTTAATGAATAATAATTAATGTTGGTGAAGGATATGACGATGGTACATGGGTTGATGTGAAAAATGTTGTGCATTACCCATTGGCAGATTTTTTGAATTCAAATGCTGATATGAATTCAATTCACTTGTGTATAAGTTATGAGGTGGTGCAATCACATCATTTCACTGATCAAATACTGAGATTTGAAGAGAAGAGATTGATAAGACAATTTATTCTCAGTGATAGTGGGAAAATTTACAGAATAGAACAATGGAGGCCTCAAGTTCAATAGGAAAAAGAAAAGTTGCCAAAGGAAAGGAAATGCCAGAAAAGAAATAGAAGAAAAATGAAGATGCCCTAACCAGAAAGCTTAACCAAGATCTCATAGATCAGATGTAGCTACCTGGACCAAGATCTAGGAGGTAAAAGGTTGCTCTACCTAATAAGGACAAATTGGAAGACAAGTTCAGAGATGTATGTGATGTCTAGAAAAGAGTAAGAGGTTATGAAATTTTCCTATTTCATTACCTCAGAAGAGATAAGAAAATTCCATTATGTCATCCATGAGAGATGAATTTTGGTAGATTAGTTGTGCCAAATGTTTTTGTGAATGTGAAGCTATTGGAGCTTCTGATTGAGAATTACAAGCTGAAAGATAGGTTGATTAATGATGCAAATGGAAATGAGTTCATGAAGATATATGTTGATTCCATTTCTAAAGCATTTGGTCTGGAATGGAGTTTTTTGAAGAAATTATCTTATGCAGAATTGCAGAATGAATTCATTAGAGCATACACCACATATATGTAATGGAAATTACCTTTGCACAAGATAGTAAGGGAATCCTTGACTGAGGTAGATGGGCCACCCTTTGATGTAAAACTTTTTAAGAACTACTTTGATATGACTTATCAAACTTGTGGACAGGTTGGTGGAGTAGAGGTATTTGACCTTATGAATGAGGGCCCAATGGTGCTAGCAAAAGATGTCCAAATGGATGAGCCCAGACCTTTCAATTATGCCAACTATATTGCAGAAGATATACACTATTATTTTACAAATTTTAAGAATAGTGAGAATCTATTTTTCAAACATTACTCCTTGTTAATGCATATGGTCATTTTTTCTGGTCATCAAAAGGGAATATGGTCATGGGAATCAGGTTACAGGTTAAAGATAAAGATGGGAATGATCAGCTTGTACAGTTGTGGACATCAGTGTGGGATTACAAATATACTGGCTCGGATTATATCAGGTTTGAGGAATCTTTTGTGCAACCATTTTTTCTTTGTTCTTGAATTTCTAGCTCCTAGTTCTATCTCTGTTGAGATAAAAATATTTTTGAGACCCAAGGAGTATGGGTTGGGAAATGTTGTAAATCATAATTGGGGTGATTAGTATGCTTATGCCAATTTCACATGTTTTAGGATATATGGGTTTGAGGGAAGCCCTTATAGATTACCTAAGTCTATACCAGATAGGATAGCTTATTTGGAAATTGTTAGACAAATGAGTGTCGCCAATAGTAAGCATTTTGGAGGATCTTTGTATAAGGAGTCGTTTCTGCCTGGAACTTTGATTTTTGGAGATTTTTCCATAGTATCCACAAAGGCTTACGAAATTATTGGTGCGAAATTGGAGGATGAATACCACATGTTCCATCATGATGCTAGGGATTTCTATGACCCTGAAGGGTATATACACCAATGCAGAAAAAGAAAAAATTAGGGGATTATGTTCATAAGACTTGAATTGGAGGATATGTTTAAAAATACGTAGGGGACAGATGCCTAGAAAATTATTAATGAACACAATAAAAGGCTAGTGCAAAAGCAGCAAGAACTGGCATAATTCATCCAAGAAGCAACAGATTCAGGAGATGAGCAAGAGGAAGAGCCCCTCTTAACTAGTAAAATTAACTTTTCAAAGATTAAAGTAGAGGAGACTCACGATCAAATAAGTATTAGACTAAATGTTCATCAAGATGAAAGGCTTGATGAATATAATAAATTTTTTTCTAATGAATATTTCATTAAGTTCAAAGAGTTTATAACATGTGTATATAATTACAATGGTAAAGGCTCAGGGAGTCAGTCCCAAACATCACACCTGAAAGTGAACAGGAGCTTCTATTGAAGCTAAAGGAAGATGTCAAAAGGGAAATAGAAACAATGACTCCTGAGAGAGAGAGAGAGAGAGAGAGAGAGAGAGAGAGAGGAAACTTCTAATTGAAGTAGGTGTAATTGTTTTTCCAGGATGGGATCTCATGCTTCTTTTATTTTTGATAGTATGATAAATTCAGGAAACCAAGGCCTGAAATTGGATATTCAGGGTGTAAATGATGTATTCATTGGATCACGATTTGTAGAGGAAGAACAAGAAATGTAGATCTGGGCCTTATACCCACCCCATAAAAGGCCACAGATAATAGATATTGATAAAGCCTTTGGGCATATGATGAAGCTAAAAGTAGGGGAATCAGATCCCTTAGTTACTGCTAGCATCGATGTAAATATCACTAAGCTAAATGAAGCCCAGGTTAAGAGGTTATATTTTGAAAGAGATCAGTGGAAGAATCAATACAAAGATTTGTTAAAGAAAAGGGGAATTCAGCCCCTTCCTTTGCCATCAAGTGACGATAATGTATGGAAGAAAAATTTTAGCAGAATGCAAGAAGGGAATAAGAAGTTAACCAATTTGATGAAAGTGGTTAGAAATGATATAAGGAGGTTCTTGTTAAAGCACCAATTTCATAAATTATTGTAAAGGATTACAACTATGTGGGATCCAATGGAGGAATATAAATTTTTGTGAGACACTCATGATAAGATGACCAAGAAGATGACAAAAAAATTGAGTGTCATAGATATAGATGAGCAGGGGGAACTCCAAACCTTACTGAACACGCACATAGAATATAGTTTAGAGATGAAAGAGGATTTTAAGGCCCTCACAGATATGATAGAGCATGGTTTTCCAACATGGATTAATAAAAATGAACAAAACATAGGCAAGGATGCATGGGTCAAAATTTGTCAGGGATTACTTGATGTTTCTCTTCAGACCTATCAGGATGACGATCTAGAGCTCAAGAACACTAACCAGAGCATGGACCAGTTTGTTAAACTAGAGTACATGATTCAAGATGCTTTGAGAGATGCTAATCTGGGAATGAACGAAGGCTATCATCAACACATTGTTAGCTGTGACAAAATTCTGGAGGATTCAGATCCTATTTTAGATTAATTATTTATTTGTTAAGTTTTCAATTTTTGTAAATCTTAATGAAGAGTTGCATCTCTTCATGTGTAATTGAATCGATGTCTATATATAAGTTGATCTGAAAAGATAAAGAGAATAATATACAATACACACCTAATCGATAACAACACAAGTTTCTCTATTTTTCTGGAGATATATACTCAATGTACCAACAACACTGTATCTGGTGATGAATTCCTTTTAAATACAATTTCAAGACTTAGTTGTTCTTCATAACCTTGGTGATATTACTCTATCTTTTCTATTTGTTTGAGTTCTCTAGATTAAATCTATTTGATTTACCTTGATTGATAGTTCAATTTATTCATTATTTAGTAAGATTCTAGACTAGACAAATCAAAAATAAAGTGTTGATTATTTGACCTTTACATTCTGTCTTATTGGTCTTTCAAAGGAAAGTTAAATTCAATAGGACTGGTTTAAGTTTATTCTAAAATATCTAAATCAATTCATGCATCATTAAGGTGATAGTAAAATATCTTAAAGGGGTTTTCTATTGTCTCTAGAGTTATACTAACAAACATAGATTTTTAGATCATAATAAATCATTTAAAAGGATAAGGCACTGGTCCAATTAATTGTGTTGAAGAATTTATGTTGATTGCAGAGAGGGTATAGTTTCCAGATTAATGAGATAATTCATCAAATATTTCAAACATTCTTGAACAAATACTACACATTTTCAATCCTTCAGATTAATCAATTATCAGTAAAGCAATAGTGATCTTCTATAAAAAGCATTAGAAGATCCTAAGATATAGGCCTACCATCCTTGGTTTTGTAGAGCCTAAATTGTGGAAGTTCACATCCTAGAAAGGGTAGAATTTTCTAGTTGGCCAAATCCCTTTGGGTTTCTCCTAATTAGAAATAAGAATCCATAGGAAATCCAATTTGTTGATTTGAGCACCAACACCATCAACATCACAATCAAGTTAGATTTATTTTATTATTAGACTCACAACATAGGAGACAATAACTTATTCAATTTGAACACCCTCCTTCTAGGTATGAACTATATTTTGTATTTTAGTTGCTAGGGGGTGAGATGCACTCCTATCCTCTGAGGAGACACCAAAAACTTGTAGAACTAATGAATTCTTTAGTAGGGGAATCCCATCATCCATGGTACCCATTTTAGAATCATTTCCAATAGTTTAATTTTCTTGAGTATGTTTTCCATGTTGATCTTCAACTATTTAGGTTTTAGTTGAATTTTTCATTGATTATGTTTTCCATTGATCTTCAACTATTTAGGTTTCCTTCTCACTAATCTCCATGCACAAAGAGGGGGGTTGATGAATCACACTAGGATGAAACTATCTCACCTTAGGAGTGGAGACAATTTCTCCTTCCTCCATTGTACTAGTCTTTAATGGTGTTCTATTATCCTTAGGATTCATTGTACCCTTATGAGTTGAAGATGACTCTAGCACAAGGAACCATTGGGTAACTTTAAAAGGTTCAACAGACCATCTGTAAAGGGATAATTTTCAACCCTTGAGGAATCTCCAACCTCCTATCGAGCCTCTACAATGCATGGAGGGGATGAGGTTATATTTTTAAACTTAGGCTCCTTAGCTACATAAGTTTTGCAATCAACAATAACATGGCCTATCCTAGAGCATCTTTAGCAATAAACAGTTGCATTTTCATAAATCAGATCTTGAGTCCACTGTCCCCATTTGGATTGTAGGGTAATAAAGTTAGGAAGAGGCTTATTAATTGCAATATTAACACATAAGAAAGAAAAAATTAACCTGGATGCCACTTCAGTCACCGTATCAGAGGTCACATAGAACCAAAAGGTTTTTCCCACCCATCTAAAGATATACTCATCCCATAATTCAAGTGGAAGACCAGGCATACAAAATAAAACTAGAGCCATCCTTTTGAGATCATTCATCAGGTCAAAACCCAGTTTCTATTTACATAGAGCCAAATAATGCTTCTCGTATGCCCAAGAACAAGATAGAATCTTTATTAGGTCCTATTTTGCTATAAATTTGAACAAGAAAAGGTTTTCAATCATTGCACTAGTAGAGACACTACCCTTCGATTTCCATCTAGTCGTTATCCATCTTCTAACCATGTCTATTGTTGGCATGAAGGAGAAGAACTTACCAACCAATGCATTTCTCGTAGAAGAGACAATCCTAACCATAACTACATTTACTAGCCAGATTTGTGTTCCTTCCTTTGTTCCAACATATTCCAACATGATAAATCACAGGTTTCATTCCCATGGGTCCTATAGACCAATGCACATTTCTAGCTACTTTTTGGAGGCTCACCTTTGTCTTTCTCACCCTCATGATTACACAAGGGATTCCTAAAAATTCAATTTGGCATTGTAGAAGATTCAAACAAATCCCCATGCAAAGATGCAAAGTCCATAACAATGGCCCTAGAGGGCACTTCTCCCATGTTAGGAGGATCAGGCTAGGGGATAGATCCCTCCCTAGTGTTAGTGACCATGTGTAGGTTTGTATTTTAAAATTTGTTGAGCAGTAGTTGTAGAGAAATAGTTGAAATTCCAAATATTTTTTATAGTGCATTGTTATAATTGTAAAAATCATGTCAATTTTATAGTTGTAAAATCTCTTTTAGTAATCTATTTGAAATTTGTTGGAGATTGGAGATCCATAAATGAGATTCAGAATGCTTTATGAGAATTCTTTAAGGTTGAACTCTTGGGAATTATTCAAGATGTGGAGAATGTTGACAGAGAAAAAATGATACTTCTACCATAGAAATTTTATGTGTTGCAAAGTCGGGAGAAGGAGGTCAAAAGATTCCCAATCAGTTCTTCCTTAGAGAAAGAGGAGTATGAGGAAAGGAAGTTGGCTATAGGTCGAAACATTGTCTTTCTATAGAAGTTGTTATGCTTCATGCTTAATGAAGGAGATGGTTGGATTAAGAGGTACATATGCAGTGAGGGGTTGGATAGTGATTTGGAGGACGAGTCTGACAAAGATGACATTATCAAGGAGACCCTTTTGAAGGAGAAAATATTGTACGAGGAGCGAATGCACAACAAATGTGGCTTAGGATGTTCCACATGGGAGAGGGCTTCAATTGTATGATGTACAACCAACAAATGAGGTCTAGGTTAGGTGTTTAGGTTAGGTGTCCTACTTTCTGCTTATAATAGATAATGGTTCTAATTAGCTTAGTGAATGTTTTTTGGGGATAGTCAATTAATTTTTTGCTTCTTTATTGGTCAAGTTTTATTATTGTTTATAGACTTTGTATAGATTAATCCTTTTTTGTGTCTAGCTTGGGAGAAGGTGTGCTTGCAGGGCAATATTGTAATGGTCCAAAAGCATCTAATAATTTCAGTAAGTCCCTCTCCCATCAGTACTAGTGTAACTATTTTTTTGAAGTAATACATTTTTTGTCCCTTAACAACTATTTACTTACCAAAAAAAACTATTTGAAATTTGTTACTATTACATTCTCAATTTTATTTATTTTTCATTGTATTTTTACAATCACACAACACTTTAATACACATGAATATTCTTATTTATCAAATTTTTAAAAGAATTTTAATACATAAGAATAATTTTTTGATATTTTTAAATATAAAATATATTCTTTCCTTAACAATAAAAATTTTGAAATAAATTTTAACAAATGAAAATAATCTATATGCCAAAGTACTTTTTCCAAAATATAATTTATATATCCTTTCCTTGGAAATCAAAAAATAATTTGACTAGACAAAACTCTAGATATACCTATCATCAAAGATGAGCCAAAGAATTGTAAACATGGTCCCACATATAGATAATGTTAATGTAGATCTAATGAGGAATATCCCTTTCTTGGGAGATTTACACAAAAATATTTTATGTAGGGAATGTTAGGGTGTCAGTTGATCTCGTGATTTAACACATGCAACAAAATAAAATCCGCATAAAATGCCACAACCATTGAAACATTGTCTTTCTATAGAATTTGTTATGATTCATACTTAATGAAGGAGATGGATGGATTAAGAGGTACATCTGCAGTGAGGGGTTGGAAAGTGATTTGGAGGATGAATCTGACAAGACGACATTATCAAGGAGACACTTTTGGAGGAGAAAATATTGTACGAGGAGCGGATGCACAACAAATGCAGCTCAGGATGTTCCACATGGGAGTGGACTTCAATTGTATGATGTATAATGAACAAATGAGGTCTAGGTTAGGTGTCCTACTTTCTTCTTATAATAGATAATGGTTCTAATTAGCTCAATGAATGTTTGTTGGGGATAGTCAATTAATTTTTTGCTTCTTTATTGGTCAAGTTTTATTATTGTTTATAGACTTTGTATAGATTAATCCTATTTTTTGTGTCTAGCTTCGGAGAAGGTGTGCTTGCAAGGCAATATTGTAATGGTCCAAAAGCGTCTAAGAGTTTCAATAAGTCCCTCAACCATTAGTGTTGATATAACTATTTTTTCAAGTAATACATTTCTTGTCCCTTAACAGCTATTTACTTACCAAAAAAATTTATTTGAAATCTGTTACAATTACATTCTCAACTTCTTTTTATTTTTCATTGTATTTTTACAATCATACAACCCTTTAATACACTTGAATATTCTTATCTATCAAATTTTAAAAATATTTTTAATACATAAAAATATTTTTTTGATATTTTTAAATATAAAATATATTCTTTCCTTAACAATAAAAATTTTGAAATAAATTTTAACAAATGAAAATAATCTATTTGAAGAATATTTTTCCAAAATATAATTTATATATCCTTTCCTTGGAAATCAAAAAATAATTTAACTAGACAAAACTCTAGATATACCTATCATGAAGATGAGCACAAGAATTTTAAACATGGTCCCACATATAGATAATGTAAACGTAGATCTAATGAGGAATATCCCTTTCTTGGGAGATTTACACAAAAATATTTTATGTAGGGAATGTAAAATATTTAACACATGCAACAAAATAAAATCTGCATATAATACAACCATTGAAAAGTAAAATGTGCCAATTCACTTCTTAGAAAAGCACTCTTAAAATGTGGATAACGAGAATTATTCGAAACACAACATTTGAACCAATAATATGTGGGCCTTTATTTGATAGCTCTTATTATCATGTTAAAAAGGTGATCCCTCATCTAATTCGTGGGAAATGCAACTATTTTATATCACATCCATATCCTCATGTTCTAAATACCACATATAGATAATATGTCCTCTTCCTCATAATTATCTAAAATATAATGGCCAAAAATATTAAATATGTACTTGGTTCATTTTGGTTGTTTATTTTGCAAGACTCATTGATGCAAGAAGGGACAATCATGTGGTATTTTTGACACTACAATAATGTAAGTAGTTATGCTTATTTGTATAATCCAATTTTATTTCCTGTCACTATTATGTTGGATGTCACTCTTTATTCTATTTGTGTAAGTTTGTATGTAGGAAATTAACCCAAAGTATGGATAGGTCTAGTTATGTCTATGAGCCACATTTTGGGAATTGGTGTCAATTGGGTATTATAGAATATCTTGTTAGATGGGATGATTTGTAAGTTTGCAAATTTGAATGTTGATTATCGAGTCTAATGATGATTAAAAATCTAGTGCATAAGTATTTCTAATGGAAAATGTTGAGTCAATCTTTTAAGACTCCTCATATATTTGCATGAAAATATTTTGTCATACATCAATGCTTGTATTTTCATTTGAGTAAAAAAAATTGTTCTTATAGTGACATGTTCACTATGTTTTTTTATTCTTTGACTATAAAGTAACAAATTTGTCATCTACCAATAATTTGTAGCACTTATTTATGTAAAAAAATAAAAAATGAAATGTTTATCTTTAGTTTCTCACCAATAAACCTAGTTTAGAATTGGAAATTCATTCTTCTCCCTCAAAATCATAAGTCTTTGTTAGCATTCTATTTTTTTTATGATTGAGGGATCCATGTTTCTTGATATATTTCACATATAACTTTAAATTTAGAATCAAACACACACTATTACAACCTTCAAATAGTTTTATAATTTGAAGTCATGGTATAGTATCAATAATTTTATCCATATCTTCTTCATCATTTTCCCCATTGTACAAACCATTAGTCATTTTATCATGAAGATTATCATTGGACTAAGTATTAAAGGGAAAAAAGGAAAATAGATTTTAAACTAAGGATATCAATCCTTTCATCGACCTACTCTACATTTATGTCATTGCTAGCTCTAGGTGACGACCTTCATTAAGTTTGATATATTATATTTGTCTAATTTAATCAACAATATTTATTTAATTAGTTTAGTTTTCTTGACTAAAAAATAATCTACTAAAAGACAGATTTTCAATAGAGTAGATTTGGTTTAGTTCATAAAATAGGAATTATATAGAAAAATTAGATTTGTTTATTTATATTTTAAGTTATAGTTAACAATAGTCACACATAGTTTTGATAAATCAATAATCCCAAGATGTCCAAATAATGAGCTCACAAGCCTTCTTAAGATTAGATAACTCTAAACTTGAGGTCTATACTTTACTAAGCATTGTTTTAATGTTCAAACATACTTAGAACAAGGTGTTATTCAAGTGTGTTATTACACTTGTCCAAGGGGTATCATAAGAAAACTATCCACAATACTAGTTGTGACCATGATCCATAATAATACAAGCAAATTTCAAGGACACAATGAAGAGCTAGCTCACAACTAAATCCCTTACCAAAATATGCCTTATTGTATCGTGAGGTGCAAACTCGTATCCAAGCTAAGATCATTCAATAATTTAAAATCCCTAAAAATCACATAACCTTTCTTTACCATTGTAGATAAGAATATTCTAACTTATATCTAGGATAATAAATTCTAGTGCTAAATATATGCCATGTACAATATTTAGTGGTTGTGTAATATTATAATAATCACAACATAGTAAAACCTATGCATGCTAAACAAGAGATTTTTGAAGAATATTATAAATATTATAATTTGGAAAAGTAGGAATGTGTATTCTCTTTTAAGGTCCCTTTTTGACCCTTTGATGAGCCTACAAATATATCCTAGGTTCTTTACCTAGCTTCCCCAATTGATAGAACTCTAGAAATGATATATTTAATTTTTTGCAAAGAAACACCTAATCATTTCTAAGTTCCTCCAATAATATAATAGTGCTTTTCAAATACCTTATCATCTTATTTATTTCCTTTAGCTCTCTAAATGGATCATTACACGTGACAAGGAAAATATTGGTTGACTCTTCAAACTCTAGATTTTTTCTCCACTAAATTATCATTTTAAACTAAACAACATGGTACTCTTTGAAGGTTGGGTATGAAATGGTGTAGCTTCTAGCACACTATACAAGCCTTGGTAGAGGGATGATGTTATATCTCTATGTCTTAATGAAGCTCAAAACTAAATGCCCTTTTATTTAAGGTTTTTATCAAAATAAACAATCAAAAATTGAATGTTGTAAATTTTTAACCAATCACTCCCACCACTTTTTAAAAATATAAACATTATTTGATTTATGTGATAATGAGAATATTTTAAAGCCTAAGATAGGCTACAATAAATAAATTAGATATCTTTAAAAAATGCAAATATCCCCAAATATCACATTGAATATTATACATATAATCTCACTAATATAAAGAATGTTTTAAGTATCAACTTACCAAACATCCTACAATATCAGAAAGTTACTATACCATCCTAAAAAGTTGTCTTCTATAATTAGATGCTCAATTTAGCCCCATTTTAGCATGTATGGGTTCCCACATTGATTTCACACTCGCCTAGTGCCCATTGGACCTTTAAATTAATATTATAAGGCTTATGTTAATTTAAATTCACCAAATATTAATGTAAGCCTTTATTTCAAGGCATGATCCTTTATTATTTCTCCTCGTTAATCATTTATTATCCTACATGGGCCCTATGATACCATTTGTGGCCTTTGTACCTCTTTTTGACCTCAAATCAATCATTCCTTTTATTCTAACATATACCATATCTCCTTGACCTCCTGTTTCAATTTTGAATCATTCTCCTAGGTATGAAATGTCCGAGGTTTTTTTCTCCTAGGAATAAAATGCCCAGGGTATTTTTTCACCTAAGGATTTGGCTAAATTTTGAATTAGGGCTTGATTGCGGTGTTTTGGTAAGAAATTAGCTCTCGTGGTTGGCCTGGATCATTTTTTAATCCTAAAATGTGTGAAGAGGTACATAAGTGGCCTATATCTCCTTATTTAGGTGTCTATTATCAAGAATCATGATCAATCAATCAGCGTTCAAGCATTCTCAAGGTCTAATTATGTGTAAATTCTTAGCATCAGAACAAAAACTAAAATTTTGCACACAATTAGACCCGAAGCATATTTGTTACATTTCATGGGTTGTGGAAATTTTCTATCATTAATTCTCAAGGTCTTCAAGCATCCAAGTCTTCAATCCTTCAAAGTATCATTATTCTCTTTCATCAATCATTTTGGAAAACTACAACACTCATGGTGGAAAATCTTTTATTTCATGATTTTCTTTGACCTTTATGTGTAGAGTCAAGGTATATTGCATTAATACTTGTGATTACACAAAAAGAAGCATTGCCCCATCAAGTTATAAGGTGATTTATGATTCAAATATAGCTTCTATTTCATATAAGCAATCTTTCCTTTCAAGAACATTTCATTTCTATTTCATGGTTAATTTCAAACAAGGTTTTGACCAAGGAAAAACCCTTTATTCAACCTTCTTCCCCATTTTTCTATGCACAGGAACTAGTGGCACAACTTTCAAAACTATTCTAGGAAGTTCAGGATCTATGGGGTCAATCCTCAAAGTTTCAGGTAGAACTCCAGGGAACAAAATGCCATAGGCTTCTTGTTCCTGGGAATAGAAGGCCTAGAGCATTTTATTCTTATTAGAACACCTCATATTTTTTCTATAGGTCAGTACAATTTTTGAGTTTCCAGTTTTGGTCATTGTGTGTTCCTATCTATTTCTATCAAATGATATTTTCTTGAAATTTCTTAATTTAGTTTATTTTATTCATTTATCATGTATCATTAGATGAAGTCCTAAATCCATTTCATTCTTAATCACAACATTGAAGGATCATTGCACTCACTTAGCTCTCAAGTCACACTTAGTGTATTGGGTCATCTTCCTTCCAATTGTACATTCGGAAAATGTGGACAAGTCCCTCATAAACCTTGCTTCCCTTTTCTTAATGTACATTTTGGTGAGCCTAACTCATAGCATTAACTCTTTTGATTTGGTGTTTATATTTTCTTTGTATGCGTTGCATTGCTTCATTTAATGAAAAAATGACATAAAAATTCCATATCAACTCCCATTTGAAAATGTATTCCATTCTTGAAAATTTAATTTTCATATTTCAAACCAATAAAACAAATTTAAAAAATTCAATTAATGCATTGTTGTTACATTTAGATCCTTTCTTTCCTTATTTATGCACTTGCATTGGAAAAATATATATATATTACATATAGTTTCATTCATTTTTCTTATATCATTTTAAATTTGGTTTGTTCATAATGAATATCTTGTATATATTAGTTTCATTTTGCTCTCCTAAGGACCCTCCTTCTCATGAGGACATATTGAGACAAGACAATAATACTTCTCTTGATGATCTACCTATTCGGGATGAACCATTAGAAGATGATGTTTATTACTCTTGATATGTATCTCTCCCAATCAAGGTGCCTTGGTGAAATAAAATAATATTATGGTAGAGGACATTGATGTGATTGTTCATTCCCTTAAGGATACTTTACCTTCTACTCATTTCAATGATGTTCCCTCTAGATATGAAGCATTAATGATTTATGTTTTTCCTCCTCCTAAAGTATTTCCTACTTATAAAGATACTTTGGAAAAGGAGGATATCATCCTTGATGCTCTCCCTTCTAGAGATAAAACCTTCAAAAAACAAGAACCTGATCAAGTCAATGTTGTCAATTTTTTGGGTAGTGAAAAGACTAGGGTTTTTTTCCATCTTCATCAAGATGCCCTTAAACCTCAAAATCAACCAATCATTGTGGTAAAAGGTTCTCAAAAGCCTGATTATCATGCAATTTCTCACACATATCACACAATAAATAATAGGCAACCTACCAATTCATTTGTTTCTCCTTCTCTTCCCACTTCTCAACCAATGCTTCCTCTTGCACCCCATCTCCCTCAAAATCTTGGAAAAGAATATGATTTAGTAGAAAAAAATGGTGCTACTCCTTCCATGATATACCTTTAGGAGATTATTAAAACTTCACCTACATACCATTAATAATTACAAAAATCCTTGAGAAACATGTCTATTCCACCTTCCATGAAAACTAATATAAATTCTATATTGGAATGCACAAATGCAACCAATAATAAAGCCCAAATTATGTTTTCTGAAGGTGATTTGCCTACTAAATAAATTCAAGATCAACATGATTATCTTATGGCTTTGATCCTTATCAATGGTAATCTTATTTGAATAACTTTAATTGATAATGGATATGGTCTTAATGTGTGTATCATTGATTTGTTACATAAAATTAAGGTGGATACTTCATTGATTAAACCCGGTTCTATTCCTATCCGTAGCTTTGAAAAAGTTGCTAAAACATTTGTAGGTACTATAAATTTACCTATTAAGGTAGGTCTTGTTACTTTACCTACACCTATTCATGTTGTGCCCAATACTCTTACTTATAAACTTCTCTTAGGATGACCATGGCTACATGCCATGCACGCTATTCCTTCAACACTTCATCACAAAGTAACGTTCATTCATAAAAACATAACGTATACTCTTGTTGCAGATGATAAGATCCAAAATTTCTTATGAACATAATCTAATTCTCTATCCATTCCTACACCATTTCAACAAAATATATCTTCCCCTCCTAAAGATACTTCTCTTATAATTTCCCTTTTAGAAGATGATTGGGGGTCATTACACTTTACACCATCTTTTTTAGGAGAATACAAAGTTTCTAAATGGCCTAGTGTTGTTGGAATTAGGAGAGATAGGTACTAAGAGGGGAGGGGTGAATCAGTACCTTCAAAACTTTAGTTGCAAAACCTTCCTGATCTATAACTGAATATTGTGATAACCGATCAAAATAACTTGAATCTAATTGCATAAATCAATCATCTAGTTAACTTAAGAAAGTAAACAACATGAAATCAATATGACAATCACATAACACGAGTATTTTGGTAACGCAGAAACCCTTGTTAGAAGGTAAAAACTACGGTGGGGATGACACCCACAAATTCTTCACTACTGCAGATAGAAAAGGTTTGTCTGTTAAGGCTACAAGTTTTGATCACTTCTGGTGATCTTACCCTATTAGGAGTAACATATTAGATCAGCTAGATCTACCTAGTTATAGGATTTAACAACACTATATGAAGTGTGTACTCGGTTAAGAGATTTATACAAAGACTGTTAAGTCTACTCTGTTAACAGATTTATCAAAACTCTATCACAATTGTCAGAAACTAATAGGTAAACTATCTGCTAGTTGACAACTCAATTGTCTGAAACATATCTATAAGTTCTTATCAAAATATTACCTTATCTATGATGGTTCTCTGCTTTGATCTGCTCAGTAGCCTTGTCTAATTCTACTCAATCTAAAAACCTCTGTACTCTGTTCTGCTAGGTAAACTGATTTTCTTGAAGATAGGCAATTTCTTCAAGTGCTCCGTGATTCATATATATCAGTTCAACAACCTCATAAAATGGTGCGAACATATACAATATATAGTGTTCTATTTTGTCGCTTAAACAAAAATTAGGTTACAAAAAAAATCATAACCCTAAGATCTACGGTGCAAAATAACCTAGATCAACTAATACAAATAAGATAATCATTGCATTTAATGAATATATTTTATAATAAATGCTCCTCGAACTTGGTAAACCATTTTATGATCTTTTATAACCGTTTGCATAGAATAATGTGCCATTTTTGATTACTATGTCATTTTCTATGATCATCGGTAAACACTGTATAATCTGCTCGGTGTATACTGCGATGCTCGGTGTTTACTGACCGTCGGTGTCAGTGTCGCTGGTGCTCAGTTAACTATGTGATGCTCGGTGTAAGGCTTTACCGACTGCTTTATCTTACTTCTAGTTATCGACTGTCTCAATATAAGTAACCGACCGACCTGTTTACTGTCCTTTGATACTAATGACAACCTTAAATGCTCAATAGAGATTAACAAGTGTGTCATTAGTTTAGCATGATTCTCAAAATAATTCACCTCATATTCTTCAACATGGTTTAGGATGAATGAAAAAAAGTGTCAAGACTCATGAGAAACCTACTTCACACTTACCTCTTCAAGGGCTTGATTTCTAACCTCCTCCTTTGTCTACATCCCCTCCTTTACCATTTAACACTTTTTTTATGCCTAGCTTTAATCAAGAAATCATTTTTCCTGACCTTATTCATACTAAGTTTATTACTCATCCCAAATGAAAGAGGAAGCCTACTCAAAATCTTGTGAATCTTCCTTTTTGCATGTATCATTGATATCATGACCAATCTACTAATGAATGTCAAGATTTACATTATAAATTTTAGAAACTTGTTGATTATGACATCATTCACATAACATATTGTAACAAGTTGATTTTCAATTATGATTACTTTGAATAACATTTAATCTCCTATTATGTTTCTCCATACTATGTGACATTGTTAGCCTCTCCATTGGGGGCTCATTTTCATTCATGGTGGTACAATTTTAGGTGTAATCATACTTAGTGAGAAACATAATAGTCAAATTTATCCTTAGCTTTGTCTCCACACTTGGGGGGAAAGAATGGTATTTTAATTTCTCATCCTTTCTAGGGATTCACTTTTTATCTTGAATAGATGGCATTTGTTTATCATGAGATATCTAATCTTCCATAGAATTATTTGTTTAAATTAGGGATTCTCTCTTAAATAAGATGTATTTATCCTTGATCATAATCTCTTCTTTGTTTTCAATTTGGTATCCATTATAAATAAATCTCTTATCTTGGGGGCTAAAAGTGTGGCATCCTTTGTTGAGAATCCCTTTACCTAGAAATAGGGAGGGTGTGATTTATTTCCTTCTTATTCAAGATATATTTTCAGCATCCTTCAAAAGGATCCCCTTTACACTTGTAGTCCAGTATCTCTTTGTATTTATCCCTTCCTTGACCGCATAGGATCTCATGGGTTTCATGAGGCATTGGTGGACCTCCCATTTTCACCAATTTACTCAAAAAATCTTCTTCTCTAGACTAAATTCTTTGTGAAAACAAACTGAGAAGCCCTTTTTATAAGCCCTCCTTCTTTCTACACCTCAAACCCCTTATTCATAATATTTAGCTTATTTTTCAACCCAATTTTTTCCATGCAACTTTTAACTCTCACAACTTCATATAGGAAATTGTAGTCCACAATTGAGTCATTTCAAAAAGGTTTTAAAAATATGCAATCATTACAATTGCAAGTATATTTTAAGGTGAAGTACAAAAATAAAATGGCTCACTAAATTGGCTTGACATCAAATTTTTGGGATTCATTAGTTTTGGCAGAAGATACTTAGTCATGAGTAGAATTTTTTTTTAAAAAAACTATGAAATGTAACATAAACATGTTACAATTTCTTTCCCCTAGCTTAAAAAAAAGCATGTGTCCACACATGCAAAATTATAGGGTTAAGAATTGCAATATAAATATATAATCATGAAGACAATAAAAATTGCAAGTTAAATATTAATGAGGCAAAAATATGGTACTTGCCTCTCAATTAAGACCAAGGTGGCACGCCCAAAGGTGTCATATCAATCATGAAAACTAAAGAATGGAAAAGATTTTTTTTTTTTAAATGATGGTGGAATGGTCATAAAAGACAAGAATATGTGATGAGGTGGTAGATACTTGATATGAAGATGGAAGTAATATTTCCATAGCGGCATGGAAACTTTATTATGAATGACTTGGCATGCCAATTAGGCTTGAGTGGAGCCTGCAAGATCATTGAGATCAACTACAGGAAGAGTGTGATTTTAGGACTCTTCAAACTATTTCATAAATTCTTATTGGGTAGATAGCTTGTGGTAAAGGTGCAATCAGTGTCCATTAACCAATGATTTGGACTTAGCATCATTAATTCTACTTAATTTGATTACAACATTAGGAAAAACTTGCTCAATTTGGTATGGTCCAAGCCACCTAGTGTTTAGTTTTCTTAAATTATCTTGATAGCTAGAATCACACAAAAGAGCCCAGTCACCGGGACTGAATGCTTTTCACTTGATGTATTTATTATCCAACATTTCCTCTGCTATTATTTTGAGGTCCCTTCAAAACCTTATTTTCATGTAATAAAAAATGTTTCCTCTAGTGCTAGATTAATTATGTATGATGTAGAGCTATTTGTATCATTTCATCCAATTGATTCATCTGTAATATCCTCTCTATTTGTGCTTCTAATAAGTTTATACCCAATTCAACCATTTTTTGAAGTGTCTTATGCTCAAACTCAATTGGCACAACTATTTTTTGGACTAACCACTAATGTTCCCCTTCAGGATTTGTAACATGGTTTAACAACCTCATGTGTCTTCTATAAGTCAAGTGGTTATATTGGGTATTAACAGGTCAATCTTTTGGTGCAACGACAACCGCTAGTTATAACAAGTGGTATCAGAGCTTGGTCACAGGTTTGAATCCCCTTGGGTGATTTTGAGGGGGGATTATTGGAATAACCTCCAATATCCCCCTTCGGGATTTGTGGCATGGTTTAAAAACCTCTTGTGTCTTCTATGTAAGTCTAGTATTTGTATCAGGCATTAACAGGTCGATCTTTTGGTGCAACGACAACCACTAGTTGTAACACTATTTTCTTTTCACACACCAAATCAAAATGTGTAAATCATGTGGTAGTTTTCCATGTAGTCTTGAAATCCCATACTACTTCTAAAAAATAGTTTTCCCAATCTTTTTTTATGTAGAGCCATTGTTTTAGTGAGAATTGCCTCAATTTCTATATTTGTTACCTCAAGTTGACTATTTTCCTAAGGATGTTATGGATTTGATTTCTCATGCCTTATATTATATGCTTCTATTAGTGTTGTCACAATTTTTGATGTGAATTGTGTCCCTTGATCTACTACTAATTCTCTATGGACTCAATATTTGTTAAAAATTTCTTCATACAAGAACTCAACAACCTTATTATCCCTAGTGTGCTTCATAACTTCAACCCATTTTGTTAGGTAATAAGTGTTGACTAAAATATAAGACTTACCATTTGAGGGTGGATCAATGGGTCTTCTAGAATCCATACCCCATTTTTAAAAAGGAGTAACAACTACTTGTACCATTCATTGGCACCTATCACATTTTATAGTATACTTAATAGTATCTTTATGCAAAGTAGGCCAGTAGTATCCAACATTGAGAATCTTCATAGTTGTTCTTTTAGTAGAAAAATATCCTACACAAGGCTCATCATGGCATGCATGAAGTATTTCATGTGTCTCATCTTACCTTATACAAATTCTTATAATATTATTAGGTCTTGTATAAAATTAACATCCTAATATCGATGTGAATGGAAAACTCCTTTCCACTAGCATCTTTTTTTCCTTGGGTAAAAAATGTGGAGGAACCTTGCTTGTTACTAGTTAGTTAGAAATATCTGAATACCATGGTGTTGTAATGTTTATAGTAAAGAGATGTTCATTTGGGAATGAGTCATCAATTCTAGGATCTTCAACATTATTTTTCAATCTAGACAAAAATTCTACTAATACATTTTATTTTCCTAGCTTATCTATGATGGAGACATAAAATTCTTGCATCAAAAGTAACCATCTAGTAAGCCTACCAGAGATAACAATTTTATTCATCGAATATTTAATTACAACATGAGCAGTATGAACAAATACCTAATATATTGTGATATAATTGTATAGTAAGGAAAGGTAGGTGGGGGTTTTTACTTGGTATGCAAGAAATTTTTGTCTACCCTTTTCTTAATGCACAATCAAAAGGAAGATGACCCAATAGGATCAATAAGGACTTAAGCACTAAGTGAGTGCAATGATCCTTCATTGTTATGAAGAATGAAATGTATTTGGGGAAAATATAGACTGAAAGAAATAAATAGTAACTTGTAATTACCAAAAATGGAAAGCTAAAAATTGTACTAACTTGTATACTGAATCTGAATTTGTTCTGGGTGGAACAATATGCCCTGGACATTCTATTCCAAGGAACAAAAATAAAGAGGCATTTTGTTTCATGGGAATCTGCCTAGAATTTTGACTGATGGTCCCACAAGTCCCAACCTTCCTAGTTCTATTATGACAGTTGCACCGCTTGTACCTACACATAGAAAAATAAGGAAAAAAGGTTATGGAAATGGGTTTGCCTTGGTCAACCCCATGTTTAGGAATCAACCTTGAAAATGAAATAAAATTACATAAAGGATATATTAAATATGAAGGTAAATATTATATCTACCTTGTCAATACTTTCATGAATGGATATTGAGATCGCACGTATTCATGAAGATACATGAATGTCACTTAAATTGAATTTTTTCATCTTGAAATGTAGAATGGAATGAATGATTTCTTCACAAATGCATGGATCTATGAATGCCACTCCTAGATCTTAAATGTCAGTATGCTTGATTGAGAACTTGTTATGGAGGAAGAATGGATGAGAATGAACAATGGATGAAAAAAATTTAGCTCTATTTTTTGCCTATTTTTTCGGCTAATATTTTCAGCTATTTTTTCGGCCGACATGTTGTAACCCTAAAGCAGAAAAATAAACTTGTATAATATTTCTTAGGGTTAGGAATTTTCATCATGATGTATGTTTTAGTAGCTTCTTGTGGCGGTATTGAGCTGTAAGGGATTACAGATTGTAATCAGGTTGTAACCACTGGATAATAAAATATTGGACTCGATGTTGGTGGACATAGCCCAGGGATTGGGTGAACCACATTAAATCTTTGTGTCTTGTGTTCTCTTCTGTGTGGTTTATTATTTTTTGATATTGGTTATATTTACACTAAGAATCCAATCATGGGTGTTAACTTTTGAGGATGGTACATTTAGCCCCCACTTTAGTGAAAGTATGAGACAAAATCATTCTTGTGGTAAAGTATATAAATGCATTGGAAAAAACTCATTAAGGTAAAGGAGACAAGGAAACATCAATTCCCCAAGTGACTTAGGTCCCCATCAAATGTAAAACCAAGATGAGAGAGAGAGAGAGAGAGAGAGAGAGAGAGAGAGAGAGATGACCAACTATCCTAGTAAGGTATTTCCTCACTATGGACCATGCAAAGGGAAAATATTGCAGCAAAATATGGCATTAATAATCTATCAAGCTATGAGTTGATAGTCAATCCATCAAAAGGGATCAATCCTTAAGGAAAGACTGCCTCCATTAAGGGAGGGATCCACAAAAAGTGATCACTCAAAGGACCAAATGAAAGTGGTCAATCAAAGGACCAAATGAAAGACAAAAGGAAGGATCAATCTTAGGATCCACTAAATAATGCACAAGGAATGAAAGAGTAAACAAAAGGAAATATGTGTCTCCTTAGTCAGTTACATAAGAGATTTCATGGAATCATTGTGAGTGTGTAAAATATGAAATAAGGAGTGGAGTGTATGCCCCCACATTAAAGATATTACAAACACCTTAACAAGAGAAATGGCTTTAACAAAGCATACATGCACCCATTAGAGATGTTTCCACTATGAGATGTCCCCAAGAAAGGAGAAACTAAGGTAAATGAACACATGACAAAAGAGAGCACTAAAGGGTTCTACTAACTCTGGGATCAGTATGATCATATAAGAACTCATGTATATCATGATTATATCAAAATAAATTATAATAATCCCCCAAAGGTAGCATAACTACAAGCACAATGGAAGAAGGCTACATAAGAGATACAAAGAAGAATCTTTTTTGGCTGGTTTTATGAAGATAAAAAAATGGTATCTACTATTTTGCATCATCCCCAATTAGGCAACAAAAAAGAACATTTACAAACAAGAACACATGCACAGCATAACATGTATATAAAATATAGAAGAAATGAGATAAAAATAGAGGAAGATCATAGCAGGTCAATTCCTTTATCATCTTGTGCCAACAGAGGAACAAGGATCATCTAACGAAATCTAAATAAAACATATAAAAAGTAGCACATCACGAGGGAAGAACATTACAATAGGCAAACACAAAAGACTCTACCATAGAAGAGGATATAATCAAGCATATTTCATACCAACCCCCCCCCCATCTTGGTATATATCATTTAGGAAAGGTGGAAAACATGCAAGAGGAGAAACATCAAACATAATAGATGAAACAACAACCAGGTACAAACAAGGATGATTCTCTAAGGATGAGTCACTTTGTTTGTCACTAGGATTAAGAGGTAATTGTTTTGAAAATCTACTTGGTTATTAATATCAATAAGATCAAAGATATCATCAAAATTACTAGCATGAACATTGTTTTCATTAGAAACATTGAAATCATCATCAAGAGTATCTTCTTCATAGAAATTAATCAAAATAGGATTCCTAACCTGAATAGAATCATGTTCATTTAGTTTCATATTTTTTAGATTAACTTCCTCCATTGGGCTATTCATAAGCTAATCAAAGGGAATCAAAGCATTAGTAGGTATCATAGGGGAGGAAAGGTTTTGGGAAACACATTTATAGTCTCTAGCATGATATTTATGGCTAAGATCATGAGCACAACAGTTATGTTTGGTTTATTTGAAATTTTATTTAGTTTATGATCAAATAACATTGGGTCCTTTTATTTTTTAGGAGGAAGAACAGAAGGCACCACATGAGGTTGAGAGATAGAAACTATGATGCATTTTTAGGATATAGTAGGTGGGATTGAAGCATAAATAGGAGGTGTAGGTAGAAGTCTACGTGTAGGACTATGAGATGGAACTATAGGAGAGGAATTGCTAAGTTCACAAATCTTCTTAATCTTGAATTTTTTATAGGATAATAAATAGTTATCTTTCCTTTGGTTGAAACATGGAAGGAAAAAATAAATCAAGGTCAAATTTCCCTGAAATAGCTAAAGGATAATAGAGACTGTGTACAATAAGTACCTTTATAGGATTATTTTATCACTATTTAGATCAAATTAAGCTAAAATACAACAATTAGGAAGCTATTTAATGAAAATAATGACAATAAACATCCTATAGATCTCTACTTAGATATGCTAATACAAATATCTCAGAAAGCTTCCATTAGCGACAGCTCTAAAATGAGAATTAAGCTAAATGATGATGCAAATTAAGCCAATTTCAATAAAAAACTATGCTCAATTATGCTAAAAATGCTGCTAGCTCAAATTTACTATAACTTTGATGCAATTCTCAGATGTATGGGGATCCTTTTCTCCTGATTGTTTCCTTTTATTTATATATTTTAGCAAGCATAGGGGGTGGAGTTACTTTGATCATGATTGATTTAAGGTTTAGTCCATGGTTTCAAATATGGGGACAATTTAAATATTTTATCCTCAAAGCTTGGGACAATGAGACAAAATGAGTGGTCAAGATGTTATCTCCTTATGAGTGATTGAGATTCAATGTGGCTTTGATCCATGTGAGTCCAGTCCTCAATTCCTATTGGTTGATTTAATTCATCCCATGTGGTGGGTGAGTGAAATTAGGAATTAATTAATTAAATTTAATTAATTTCTTTAGCCATGTGTACCCCTTGAATGGGTTAAATTTGATTTAAATCCAACTAACCAATTAATTAGATTAATTGCACAATTAAATGATTTATTTAATTCCTTTGGCTTTTTATTTCAATTAATGTTGGATTTTGGCTTGATTGCAATTGATGCCTTGATTTTTCTTAGTTTCTCACTTGGTTTGATCTTGACAATTTTTAGGTGTCTACAGAGAATATGGTTGATTGTGATGATTTCTCCATCATGGGGAAACTTCAAACACTTATGGATAGGAGAGACTATATCTTTCACAGAAGTGAGCCAAGGAAGACCTAGTCTATCTTGAAACTGATCGGAAGTTGGGATGACAACAAAGGTGACATATAAGGTTTTCTTACAAAAATCTATGAGAAGAGTAATGGAATCATAAGTAGGATAAGTGAAACTATTAATTTTTTTCATCATCACATCAAATTTATTATAGAAATATCATTGGATTTTTCTAGTGTAAAGATGTTCTATAAGTTTTGGTTGGGGAGGACTGTTGGATTCAAGTGTGGAAAGGTAAGTACTAAGAGGGGAGGGGTGAATCAGAACTTAAAATCACTTTTAAACTTTTATGAACTTCTTTCACATTCATTTACTAATTACTTAACATTTGCATGCATCACGTGAAAATAAATAAAATATATGATAATCAACAACACATAACACAATTATTTTGGTATCATAGAAATCCTTATTAGAGGATAAAAAATGTGGTGGGGATGACACCCACAACACTTCAATATTGCAGGAATAAAGTTGTTCGGTTAGAGATACAATGCTTAGCTACTTCTAATAGCTTACCCTATTAAAAGTATTAACCCTTTAAGAGTTCTAAAGACTATGAAGTCTACTCTGTTAAGAGATTTCATAACTCTAATCTAAGAATTGTACCTGGTTAAAGGATTTATACATAAAATCTATTAAGATTTGCTCAGTTAAGAGACTTATACAATTCTAAATAACTTTTAATTAGCGATACAAAATTTTTGTCAAATGTGCATCCACAAATTCTATTTAGACTCTATATTCTCATCAATTCATTACCTCATATTGTGTATCCATTACACTAACCAATTCAGTACTTGATAGCTCAATTTTGAATCTCTTCCTTAATATTTTGATATTTGGTAGCTTCGCTATTCATTCACTTTCTGCTCTGATCTACAATATCCAGTTTCTCTTCAAATACATATGTCACCTTTCTCTTCTCTCTCTTTGATCTTCATACTCTGAACTTCTTCTATACAAAATTTAGGTGGTGCTAGATGTTCTTGAATCTTCATCTTCAAGTAGTACTAGTATTGAGTATACTTCCAATGCATATTCATCCTTAATTCTCATTGGCTAAAATAACCTTGTAATCATGTGTAATCATTATATTTCAATCTACAATGTTCTTTTATATGATCTCCTCGAGATTTGTAAACCATTTTCTAATCGGTGTCCAAGTTCAATGTACTTAGATTTCATCTGGTGTTGGCCTGCTCTTCTTGGTAACACATTTTAATTTAACTCGATAATTAAGTTGCCTCCTCAGTTTGGTGCTTGGTAGAACATGGTTCTTGGTGCTCAGTTTTGTCTTGCTCAGTGTCTATACTTTCTTCTCTTTACCAAAATTCCTTGTTAACTTATTCCTTTTACTGAATGCTTTCTCTTCCTTACCGACTCATCTTTTCTTCCTTACCAAATGACTTTGACAAACATAATGACTTCCATATAAATAATGACAACAAAATTGACTCTTAGGAGTATCAAGGAAAACATATTTTTTTCCTTTATTGTTAAAACCCTCAACAAATATAGCATTAGAATCATTGAGGTCTTGGACAATAGTCTTCAAACAGAAACACTTTTCAATATCATGACGAGGTTGATGATTATATTTGTAAAAATATTTGGGATCAAAGTTCTTATTAGTTTATTTGTAAGGATCAATTGGCTTAATGGGAGGAAGTGTTAAGGCATTGGCATTAATAAAATTTACCATCACATTATGTAAATATTTAGAAAGAGATATAAATTATGAGAAATTTTAAAATAAGATGACAAAGGAGCCACACCTGTGGATGTCTCTACCACTTGCGCATCAATATTGTTTGATGAATTGTTGATCTTGGTGAAGAATTTTGGTTTTTAAAAATTTCAAAATGGCTAAAACAAAAAATAATTATTATCAACCAAAGCCATCAGAGCAATGCTCTATAAGTGAATCACTTGCAGTTGATAATTATGAAGCACTACACATAATTGAGTAAAAGAGAAAATTTCAGAGAATAATATCTTATCCCTAATATTTTTTTATAAATTAGCATTGAAAATACATTGAATATCAACATTAGGCACATGAAAAGAAATATAAGCATGCAAATGCTTAAACCTACCAATGAAATCAGTCACTTTTTCTTTAACACCTTATTTAAAATGCATTAAATTGGTAAAATAGATCTTAGGACCAATATTATTTTTAAATTATTGGATGAAAGCATTAGCGAGTTTTTGGAAAGAATCAATAGAATAAGGAGGTAAAGAACAATACCATTTTGAGGCCTTATCTTGAAAGGTTCTAGTAAACATTTTAGTCATGATCCTATGATCATGAGAAAACTCAAGACATAATGTTTGAAAGGGCTTAACATGAGTCAAGGGATAACCTTTACTATTGTAAGTCTCTAAGTGATGTATTTTCATGTATTGAGGGATAACAACATGGATGATATCCAAAGACAAAGGACTAGCAATGTCACGTGTAGGAATGTTGAACTTGGATTTATACATAGAGGTAATTTTTTGTTTCAAGAATGAAATAGTTTGAGGTAGGCTATTGATACTAGACTCGGTAAGGAGATTGATATGATATATATGTGAAATTTTAGGACCATTATGGGAAATGAAAGGGACATTTGAATAAGAAAATTGAAAATTATTGTAAGTAGGTATGGATGATGGTTTTCAAACACATGGAACACTTGAAGGAGGGGGGGGGAATATGATTAGGTATTCTTCCAATACTAACATGAATAGGATTGGTGTTTGAAATGGATGTCCTCATGAGAGGTGGAGAATAAGTATAAAAACTATGTAAAGAGGTAGGAATAGGAAGGAAAGTCTCAATTCTAATGGGAGGTTGAGTGTAATCTAGATCTTGAACACAATCCTTAATAGGCTTAACATTTCTATCAGCAAGATGTAAAATATTTCTTAAGAATTTAATACCATGCTCATCATTATGAATCAACTTCCTTAAACCTTCAATCAAGGAAATAGCTTTCATGTTAGAATTCTCTTGAGTTAACCATTGTTCAAATTTCTCAAAGTCATGGGAAATATTTTGCATTTTTGTAAGAGGAACACTTAAAGACTTATCTTCATCATGATAATAATGGGAAGAAGGGTTCTCAACCATAGTAGGAATATCATTAGTAGGCATGTGTGTCTAATCATGATTCCTAGGAAATAAAGAGGACTCGAAATCAAAGGAACTCATAAGTCTATGATTTTCCCTAACAAGAATGCTATAGGTAGGACTCAGTGTTATAAGACTCATGCATGACAAAAAGATAGATATATCTATTGATTAAAACTATTTAATTTGAAAGAGATATGCAATCATTCATTAAACTTAGGCAAAATTGAATTGTACATTAAATGTAATGAATAATACATCTAACTATGAAATGAAAACTGAGGATCTAATGCACATAAAAGAGGATATAACACCAAAATCATAATGGAAATGTCATATGTCAGGTTCACCAAAATTTATAGTAATGAAAGGTAGGCGAGGCTTTCTACTTGGTATTAAAGAGATTTTCTCCATGCTTTTCTTGATGCGCAATCAGAAGGAAGATGACCCAATAGGATCAAGAAGAACTTAAGCACTAAATGAGTGCAATGATATTTTTATTTAAGAATAAAATAGACTTGGATAATTAATATAACGATGAAAGATAATTTATTAAAATAAGCTAAATTAGACATTTTTTCATGAAAATGCATACTGACAAAAATAGACAAGAACCTATAATTACCATAAATGGAAAACCAAAAACTGCACTAACATGTATACTAAATCTAAAGCTATTATGGGTGGAAAAAACTCCCTAGGTGTTCTATTCTAGTGAACAAAAAGCTTAGGCTTTTTTCCCGTAGGAATCTGCCTAGAATTTTGACTGATAGTTTTGCATGTCCTAACCTTTCTAGATCTATTCTAACAGTTGTACCACTTGTACTTGCATAGAAAAATAAGGAAAAAAAAGTTTTGGAAAGGGTTTTTCCTTGGTCAAACCCTTTTTTAGGAATTAACTTTGAAAATAAAATAAGATTGAATAAGGAAAGAAAAACTGAAGGTAAATATTAGGTCTACCTTGCCAATACCTTCATGAACAGATATTGAGAATGTACATGTTCATGAAGATGCTTTAATGTCACTTGGATTGAAGTTTTTGACCTTGAAATGTAGAATGGAATTGAGGATTCCTTCACAAATGCATGGATCTATGAATGCCACTCCTAGATCTTTAATTTTTTTATGCTTGACTAAGAACTTGCTATATAGAGGAAGAATGGATGAGAATGAACAAAAGATCTTATTGCTTTCTTAAGAATGGATGAGAATGAACAAAAGATCTTATTGCTTTCTTTTAAAATGTGGAAGATATCTTCAATAACATCTGACTGAATGTCCAAAACAACATCACCTTTCTTTTTCTTCACCCTCATCTCATTGGGGCCATAATGCTTAGCAATGGTAATAATCAGGTATGGAGACAAGATTGACACTGGGTGTCCCACTGCATGAAATAACTCACAAAAGAACTTATAAGTGGCATATGTATATATGTATATAGGGTTGGATATAATCTTAAGAAACTCATTGAAATCCATGTGCCTAATGTTTGTATCTATAATCTCGCTATAGATATTACCTATCTTGGAAGTTGGGTCGTAGGTGGGAAACTTGTACTTCATTTCTAGAATATTTAACATATTGTGAACTTTTGCATCCACATAAACCTTTGACAGCATACATTATTGAAAATAAGAAAAGTAACTATATTTGAAAGAAAACTACACTAAATGCAGAAAGTAGGAACTTAAACTACCAATACAACTAAAATACCAAAATACAAAAGAAAACTAAAAAACAAACCCTAAAAACTAAGCAAACAAACCCAAAAGGAAGGAAAAACCCCCAATTGTTGTCTGATAATCATATTTTTTAGGTTGTAAGTGTTAGTATTATTAGGTCCAAGATTACTAAGAGGGGGTGGTGGTGAATTAGTAATCTAACAAAATAAACTTTTCATAAACCATTCAACAACTTGCATCAATTAAAATCTATTGCATGAATAAACAAACCAATGAAGATAAACATCCACAACCATGCAACACAATAACAAAAATATTTTTCTCATGGAAACCCAACCAGGAAAAATGTGTGGAGATGGAATCTATAAATAATTATGCACTCTTCTAAAGTACGTCTGATTAAGAGCTTAGCCCTATTAGGAGCTTACAAATGCCTGATTAAGAGAAAGACCATATTAGGAGCCACCTGGTTAATGGATTTACCTATATCCCTATTAGGAGCTTTACCCTATTAGGATTAACCTTGTTAAAGGATTTAAAACCCTAATTAAAGAGTCACTAGTTAAAGGATTTACAAATTAGACATGTTAGGATCTACCCGGTTAAGGGATTTTATCTTCATGAAACTATCAAGAATCAACAAGTGAAAGTGATCTGAGAAAATAGCACTCATGCTTTACTAGTATAGATCTAGTTCAAGCTCAATCTCTTCTTTACATGCAAACCATCCAAACCCTACAATCTCACAACTGCATTCACGATCTTTCTCTTTCACACACACTTCTCATAATACATCAAGATGATATATAATTTTTTTTAAACTTAAGGCAGCTAAAAAAACTTAATTATATTTTAATTTCATCTCAGATCCACCAAAATGTGTTACCAAAACCAAATCCATCGATAATAAGATTTTTTTGGTCGCCAATTCAAACCATACATCAATTTGACAAAGAAAAGTCAAATCGCATTGCAGTTTCCAATGTTCTTGCACAACTTCAAGAAATTTAATCATAACAATCATGAAAATGCAAACTCGTCACTCCATATCCATCTTCCACATCATTAGGATACTTGGAACACATAACCACTTACCAAAACACAATACAACATCATCGATTGAGGATCTGACTAATTGTTCTAAGAAATTCTTTTTATTTTCATTGAGTGATATTTTTTCCATTGAAACTTTTTCTTCGGGTCACCAATCATGATGTAGTTGCAAAAACAACCCCATAACATAGTCAAGATAACATATCCCGAACCACAACACTTGCATCCAAACCTATTAGACATAATCATCAAATCATTCCTCCTTGGCTACATCTTCTTCTTCATGTTGACCTGTCAACCTTCAATTGATCATAAGTCACATCATACATATGATAAACCTATGCAGTCATAGATATAGCATCTAAATTTATCACTTAATCCTCCATTATGATCACACACTCCAACTCTTACCATGACTCTAGATCCAACCTTTTGAACATACATCAGCATAACAAGCACACTATCAACCAACAAATACTAAGTTAACATCAATGACAACATAATAATTGATCAACTTACTATCATATCTACATCAAACACATACCATAACATACTCAACTTATCTCTACATCAATTATGCCAACAGCAAGCCCCAATTTCCTTTTCAAGGTTTTGAGGCACCAAAACCCTACTACATCGATCAATAGCATGAAAACAACTTCAAAGAAAATATAAGGGGTTATAGGGTTGTGAACCTTGAATACCCTTATAGGGGTTTTGGGGTACAAAAACCATGATAATTCGATCAATTTTCACACAAAAAAAACATAAGGCCTCATCTTTGGGAAGATTCGGTGTTCTAGGCCCTAACTCTCCTTTTGGGTTTTTAGGGTGTGAAAACCCTAATATCCCAATTAGTGTAGGTTTTAATTTCAAGGCATGGATATGGGTGATTTATTGGATTTCAGGGTACAAAAACCCCGGTACCTAAAACATCAAGGTCTAATCTCTATCAATTTTAGGGATCAACCATCTAAAGTCTCTGATGGATACTAGTTTAGAGGTAAACTACAATCTTCCTTATAGTCTTGGTGATGGTTTTTGGAGATGACGATTATCATTTTTTCTTGCTCCCAAAACCCTAGGTTTTTATGAAGAGGTCTTTGCAGGTATTGGAGAACTTAGGGCATGTTTGGGTGTCTAGGGCTTTGGGCTCTTGTCTTATAATTTTCAAACAAGATGACATAAACAAAAAAAAAACATAAAACTAAGACAAAACCCTAAACCAACCAACCAAAGAGTAAACAAGGGCAAACAAAGAAAAACTCTACCTAAGAGAAGAAAACCCACCAACCAAAACACACGAACATAAGGCCTACAAAATCTAGTATCTCATAAAATCAAGTGCACCAGCTACTAATGGGGTGACCGAAAACATTTTCATAAAAGAATTCTCAAAGGAAACTTGAAAGCTAAAATGTGTGCATTGAACTAAATGAGGCGATGTTGCTCCTTTTACAACTACTCAGGGTCATTGAGCAGACATCACCCTAATCCTTGACCGAGGGTCGGGGATTGGGATTTTGAGGTTGCAAGGGTCTGAGGACCCTTGACCAACCCCAAATCCCTATAGACCTGATCATTTATCGGGACCACTTAATATTGTGATCTTGTAAGCTTGTGGTATTTTAGGGCTTCGAGGTCTTATGGAAGAATGACCTTCCCTGAGCCCTGAAAACCCAAACTTTAGCTTTCTGAACTTAGCTAAAGGAACCAAAGAAAGAAAAGGGAAAGAAAATCAAAAGACTTTGAGACCTAAATCACCCAAGTGTCAAACTATCAAGAGCACAAAGATCCCATAATATGACCTACCCAACACCAAATTGGCTAAGGTTACAGACACAAAACAAAGTGAAAATAAAGACAAGGGGGGTCCTCATTAGGAAAAGTGGCTAGAAATGGGGTGTGATTTGTAGAAGCACAATAGGTCCATTGGAAATGTGCATCTCTTGTGAATAAGCCATATAGTGGTCCAATTGTTTGACTAGAATTCTTGATGAATCTTCTATAATAACATGCATGACCAAGAAATATTCATAGATCATTTTTATTTTTGGGTGTTGGAAGGCCTTTGATGACTTCAATTTTAGCAGGATGAACCTAGATTCCTTTATCAAAAATATAATGCCCCTAGAACTAATCCTTCCTATATCATAAGAAAATATTTTTCATTGTTTAAAGAGAGATTATGATCTTTAAATCTCTACAACACCTTGCTCAAATTTATTAATGCCTCTTGGAAGGACGCCCCATATGTAGTGAAATCATTCATATATATATCCATGCAATTGTGAAATATATATGAAAAAATATTGATCACCCCCCTTTGAAAAGTTGTTGGTGCATTTCACAAGAAAAATAGAAGAACAAAGTATCCATAGGTTCCTCATGCACATGTAAAATTAGTCTTATCATGGTCCTTTGGTGAAATCTTAATCTGATTATATACATTAAAATCATCAATGAATGAAAAATACTTCTTTCCTGCCAGAGATTCCAACACTTGATCTTTGAATGGGAGTGAAAATTAATCTTTCTTGGTTGCTAAATTGAGATCTATAATCTCCACAAATACTCTCCCCTTCCCCCCCTTTCTTGGGAATAATAACTAGAGGAGAAACCCATTCACTTTTAGATATTGGATATATAAAACCTATATCTAATAAATTTGCAACTTTTCTTTCACTCTCTTTGAGTGCAGAGTTGACTCTTCTTTGAGGTTGTCTAATAGGTATACTATCCTCCTTGGTATATATTATATGTGTGAAAATTTTTGGATCTAATCCCTTCATAAATATGTAGTCCCATGCAAAATCATCCTTGTACAACTACAAAAAATCAACTAATGACTATTGTTGATCCATAGTGAGACTATTATTAATATTCAAATGTCTTCCTAATGTTATCTGCATTTTTTTGGTAAGATCAATCATAAATAGTTCTTCAATAATTGATGTTTTGATTTTATTAGGTCGTAATTTGTGTAGAAATTATGAAGTGGCAGGATAAGTTGACAAAGTAGACCTTGGCATCAATGTCTGCAATAGAAATGATGAACAAACTAAAGAAATTTTTTTGGCTTCTTAAACTTCATAATCACTTAGCATAAGATGAGATAGAACTTGGTCATCTCCTTTTATCTTCATGAATGGGCTTATGTCTATCGTCATTAGAGTTTCCAAATAATTGACCTCATCTTCCTATTTTTCTCCTATATTAGGCCAAATAGGTTGATTAAGGTCCACATGTGATTATTTCTATCTCCATGGGAGATGTTCATATCTCCTAGTATGAACCCTATGTATAAATCTATAGTTTCTATCCATTGTCTTCCTAGGATGATAGGATATCCTCCTAAAGTATCCTTAAGAGATAAAATCATGAAATCAACAGGTTATTCCCATGAGTCCAAAGTGATAACAAGGTCCTCAATAATTCCATCTGGAATACTTAGGTACAACCACTTTCCTAGCATTATATCTACTAGTTTACCCATTACATGAACTATTTGTGGGTCTTTCTTCTTCATCCCTTACTTCCTCAAACAAGCATCCTTTATTAAATTTCATGGTTTTTTTTTCAAAAAAATTATATGTGACTAGGTTTATTGTTCCAAAATTGATGAATCCCAAAATTTTGATGTAAAGCCAATTTAATGATCCATTTTATTTTTGTAGTTCACCTCAAAATATGAATGTAGTTGTAATGATTGCATATTTTTAAAACCTTATTTTAAGTGACTTAAGTGTAAACTATATTTTCCTATATAATGTTTTGAGGTTTAAAAGTTGCATGAGGAAAATTGATTTGCAGAATAATCTAAATCTTGTGAATAATGGATTCAAGGTGTGGAAATGAGGAGGACCTATTAAAAGGGCTTATCAATTTATTTTCATGGAGAATCTAGTACAGAGAAGAGGATGTATTGAGTAGATTGGTGAAAATGGGAGGTCTACCAATATGGCATGAGCCAGTAAGCCATGAGCTCATTATGTAGGATTAGGATTGTGAGGTCATTTTTAGATGATTTGGGTGCCTTGGTTACTTTCTAAAGCTTTATGGTTTTAATGAACAAGTGGCTCATGATTTTGCAATGAATTTGAAGAATGACCAAGTAGTGGTCAAAGGTTTTAAGGTTTTGGTTACATAAAATTAAATCATAGAGGTAATGAGGCTGCCAAAAATGGGTGAATCATATCTAGTAGTAAGAGATGCAAGGTTGGTTTGACCTGATTTTACATTACCAGGAAACCCTCCACTGGAATTGACCAATTAGGGAACAAAAATAATGTCTTTACCTCTAGACTAGGCCCATACGGTGATTTACATTTTCATGTATTTGACATGTTAAGGAAGATTGTCTTAGCTTCATGGTGTCCACTTAAAACTTTTGAGTAACCTCTGGCATGGTAGGCTAACGAATGTACCAAACTTTTCTTAAAACATACTAAATTTTATGGAAAATAAATTTTAGAGAGGTACTAAGAATTCCATCTCTCACCATTTTTTGATTCTTTTATTAGTTGAAAAGTATTTTAATCTAACCAAGGGGGCTTCATTTTTTAAGCCATTACCCCCACAATCTTCCAGTGAGAGTACTTTTGAAATAAATACCCATTAGCTGGAACTTGTATGGAAACTAGTCATATGCCTAACCTTTCTCTATAAGAGATGCTTGTATAAAAAATGTTAACTAGGACTAAGAGGAAATTGGATGTAAAATAAATAGGAAGTGTTAAGAAAAAGGGGAAAGTTAAAGTCTCTGAGCTAAAAGCCCTAAAACCCCCAAACAAAAATCCATAGAGACAAAATAACCTATAGCCACCAAAAAGGCTAAGAAGATTTAAAAGAAAGTAACAAAGGTTGATAGAAAAATTAATAAGTATCATCTAAAGACAATTAGAAGAAGTTGCAGTCTTTGGGGGAACCTATAAAACAAATGGTAAAAAAAGTAAACTAAGGCTATCCATATTCTAATTTCAACTAAATCAAAGAAAACTTTATCTATTGAGAGAGAAGAATAGACAAGAAAATAAAATACAAGTAGGTCGGCTATAGGGTTTCAAACCCCTTCCACATTAGATGATGCAACAAGGAGTGACCATGATAGAGACGCTACTCAATAAAGTGACATAGAGGAAGCATCAATTCACTATGGTAACTTACGTACTGATCAAGAAATTAATGATGGAAATAAATAAAGGAAAGGAAAATAGAATGATAAGGATCTTTTAAATGAAGGGAAAACTACAAGTGGGTTAGAGAATCTTGCAAGAGCAGTAGAGAGGCTAGAAAGTATTGATGAAATAAGGACAAATCAGAAACAACAAGTACATTTGGTTAAAATAGGTGTACTCACACCCTCATTCTCATCATGGGCCTATGTTGTACAAGAATTATGGGAACTAATGGAAGAAAGGGAGTAATAATGGAAAAAGGAAGAAGAGTAGCTACTAAGAACTTCAAAGAAAGGATGAGGAAATTGCAAACTTGAAGGAGAGAGTGGAGACTATAAGTACTCTATTACCTTATCTTTTTGAATGCAAACCACCTCCTAGAGTTTATGCATTATAGTTAAAAGATTTGTATCTTTCCTACAAGTTTTCAATAGAACTCTCAGGGCTTCCTTCATCCCTTATCACTCCTAATGATTTCATGTTTTCTTATCAAACTACTACACCTCAATATAAAAACTTGTCGTGTGAATTTTATCTACATAATTATGGTGTTCCATTTGATTCCATATGGAATCTATTATTTTATACTGTGGATATTCGGTTGACAAATTTTATGTCCTATGTACACAATGAGAATACTATAGGGGAGAAATGCAAGGAATATGAAGAAATGGAATAGATTGTTCCTTTACCTCTTAGGAATAAAGTTGATAATCTTGATAGGATCTTTTATGAATGGAAGAAGTTGATTTATAACATTAATCAGTTGGCTAAGGCGATGACATTAAGAGAGATATTTTTCACATAACTTGAGGATATGGAAGCTAATATTAAAATAGTTTTTTGGCATTTGGATTGAAAATATAATGGGTTACCAGACAATATTAAGAATTTTAAACCCCACTCATTACAATTTTTTTGTGAAAAAGTTCATCGAGTAGCCATAAATATGCAATTGGTTAGGAGTCAACAAGAGAAATGGATCCCATTTATATTCCAACCACCTCTATGGTGTCTAGTTCTGTACTAGGAAGGGAGTACTTTCTATGTGTATAAGGAAAATTCCCAATGGGAGAAGTTGAAGAAAGACTAGGGGTTATTTTATAATCCAATTGCTAAAACTATAGGGAATACTGTGATCGGCAATATTAGACTAACAACAAAGGTTAAAAACCATAATTCACCTATTGGAGGATTATTAGGCAATTAAATTGGGGAGGAGGTAGATGTTGATCCCCACTTATATCTCTTTTATTATATATTTTGATGTTGGGTTAGACTTTGTCTTGTTGTTATAAGCCTATGGAATATGTGGTTTTACACCTTTTTTCTAATTTGTGGTAATAGAATATCCTATTATATCAATGTCATTTTTAATAAAAATAATTATACTCATGAATGCAATATAAATATATTATCATGAATGATTATGGTAATTGTTGTATTTAAAATATTTATGCATGTGCAAGGATATACATTGTACTAACCTTTTGTATGTTTATATTTGAATAAGTAATGGGCATCAAGGTGTGGTAGGTATTTTGAAGTGGCCAATGTATGTTAGGGGAGGAAGAAGTCAACAAAGTTATGAGCAACAATCTAGTTTTTATTTTTATAGAAGATTTATTCAAGAAAGTTGGAAGAATATTTATCTTCATTACTACTTAAATGTATGATTATAGAGAAAATTTACAAAAAATATTTGGCTTTAATTATGGTTGGGATAGATTCCACCCTATTCCACTATTTGGTGTTCCTAGTTTCTAGTTTTTAACAAAAGTACTCCCCCTAGATTTCAGGGATAGAGGTGTTGACCTAGCCAGTTAGTGTTAGTTCATGTTTTCTATAAAGTCTCCAACATTTCCTTAAAACTTGTTGGTCGAGTGATGTAATGAACATTTTCATTTATTGTATTTTTTGAATAAGATATAATTTCTATCACTTTTGTGTTATTAACATGGATGGATAAAAATGTCTTAGATGTTTATTTTATGAGGATATAGTTGTTAGTTAGGAGTACTCATCCAAGGGGGCCCACTTAATGAGTAGTCCATTTTTTTATTGTTGTAGATTAGCTTATATGCTTTGTACTTTGTTAATTTTAATCTAGTAATTGACTATCTTTGTAGTCGTAGAAATACAAATTGATGATTGTTCCTACAATCAAAATAGAACATAATGGCTAGCTTAGTTAGTTTAAGAGTTATTTCTTCAATATAAGTTTAGGTTGGATTTATTCATGGAATTTGTGGCTTCAATATTGTTACTACATTTCATTTTTGGTATTTATTTTAGCATTTCCTTTGTTGAAGTTAGAATACTATGGCTTCAAAGACTCTTAGTGCACATGTTATGTTGTCCCATTTCAAGTATATGTATTTAGGATGACAAGTTAATGAGTATTTATAATATAATTTGATAGCTATCCAGTTAGGAAAATATGTCCTGAAATTGAGGTATCACGCCTAACTACTACCCATTGTTAGGAGCCAATATTTTAGCATCATTGCTAGAGATGGTGTCAAATTGAGAAGTTGTTGAGAGTCATAAGCTTTATATATTTGGTAGCATAGAGAATTTGTGCTTTCAAAAAATATTTAGTCGTAGTAAGTTATGAATCACTATCATTTTACCAACTCTTGTGTAGGTATACTAGTATGTATTTAAAGTTGTATCCATAGAGCTAGGAGAAGTGATACTCATGATAGATTCCTTCCTAATGACCCTAATTCAAGAAATCAACTAGATAAGTCATAAGATTTACCAGAAGAAGAAGAAGAGATTTATTTCCTTATCTAATTTATTTTCCCATTTGAGTAGCTTTGATACATCCTCTAAAGATCCTTTTTGTCAACAACTTGTTGAAACTCCTCTTGCTCTTTTATTCTACCGAACAAGAATGGTTTGCCAAAATCTGCCTAATAATCCCACTTTTTCATTTCCTATTACCAACCAAGATTAATTGGATAACCTCAAAAATATTCCTACCTTATTCCTTCCTAAATTCTATGGGCTAGTAATAAAGGACTCATACACATTGTTTGAGTTTGATATCCTTTGTAGGAGCTATTACTATACCACTAATGCTCATAGGATCAAGTTGTTCCTTACCATATTGAAAGAGTCTACACTAATATGGTTTATGAGTCTAGGTAGGAACACTATTGAAAATTGGGATGAGATGAAGGAGAAGTCCCTTTAAAAATACAAGGAATATTGTAGAGGTAGAGACATGCAAGGGGATAATATTTTTAGAATGACACAAAAGGAGGATGAGAGATTGGAAGATTATGTAGAAATATTTTATTGAATTTCAGAATGTGTAAGCATAATACACTTAGTGAAGATTATAGAACTTGATATTCCTTAGAAAAATTAATGAAAATGGTATGGAAGCTCTAGACCTTATGGGAGGAGGAGATATTACTCAATCAACCTGGGAAGACATTAGGAAGATTTGTAAAAATTACTCTATGGTAGATATGAAGAAAGGTAAAGGTTATCAACCTAGTATGAGAAAGTCACCTAATATATTTTTAAGAATGAAAATCACATATTTTCTCAAGGATTTTAAGAAATATATTATCAACAACATGGCTACATAACTAGATAAACTCCAAGAAAAAAAGAAACATGAAGAGGTAGAAGCCATACTGGAAGAATTTTGTCCTCGTTGCAATTAGAAGAAGAGGGACTACAAATGCAAATCAATATCTAGAATAGATAGAAAGAAAGTGCAGCCAGAATTCAAACTCGTTTAATATGATGAAGGACAAATCTTTTATATTTCCCAATATTGACCATGGCCTCCAAGGTAAGGTATATCTCTAAATCCATTATCTTTTCCTGGTCCTTATTCAAATTCTTATGTGCCTAATAATCAATGGAAAACTTCATATACAACAAAATTTGGTAATTATCCATAATAGACTTGGAATAACCTATAGAAATATTGGCCAAGTTACCAAAATCCCAATCCTCCACCTCTATGGCAGCAACTCGAGGTGAATTGGAAGCCACCTCAAGGGAATCAACAGTGGCCAAATCAACCAACTAGTTACTTTCATCCTCTAAATCATCCTACTCATCTAGCTATTATGCCTCCTCCAAATCCAAATAATAATTCTCCAAGACCTACTCAATTTCCATCTCGACCTACACCCAATCCCAATAATAAACCACAATAACACTTGTTCTATTTAATAGATCCTACTCGATACCATCTATATGCTCTAGACATAAGTGGTATATACTTATATCATGAACAAACCTTCATGCACCTAATTCTCTTGTTATCACTAAAGTTTATATATAAGAAGGAGACACTATAGCAGTTTATGACCCCCCCTGGGCAACCTACTCAATCCAAGAACCATGAACCAATTTCAAGTACTAATCTAGTACCACTATTTCCTTAAAGTTTGGAAATGATAGAATCTAAACTAGAGCTTGTGTTTGATTTTATGGATCAACTTAAGAACGTGTGTGTCAAAATACCTTTATTTCAAGAAATAAAAAATGTCAACTCCTAACATTGGGTAGATAGTTGGGTGTGACACCTCAACTCAGGGACGTATTGTCCTAAGTGGGTAGTTGACTTCTTCCTTCCTTGATGTACATTCACCACTTTAAAATTCCTACCACACCTTGATGTCCATTTAATTATTCAAATAGATGTATTAAAATGGTTAGTACCACTTATATCCTTGCACATGCATTAATATTTCAAATACAATAATTACCGTAATCATTCATGAGAATATATTTATATTGCATTCATGAGTTTAATAGTTTTTTAAATAAAAAAGGACATTGATATATTAGGATAGTCTATCACCATGAATTATAAAAAATATGTAAAAATACATAGTTCATAGGCTTAGAATAACAAAAAAAGGTCTAACCCAGCATAAAAGTATCTAATAAAAGAGACATAAATGGGGCTAATCAGCATGGTCCAAAATGTGAAGGAGATGCTAGAAATAAATGTGGAATTAAGATGGATCAAATATATTGGGAATGGTGGGCTAAGGATGCTAAATAGGGCATGGGTGAGTGAGAAAATTATAGGGGTGCAATTTACAATGCTACAACTTGTCAGTTTAATTCCTAGTTTATAGTCTTCAAATATGTTAAAATTCCAACAAAATTTAGTTATTGCTTAAAGGGGAGTGTTGGAATAAGTCAAAACAAAATCATCATATGTGTTGCATATGTGGAAAAGATTTTAAATTGAAATAAATGAGTGACTAACATCAATCTATAATCCTTCCCATAGTTAGTTTCCATTCCTCTGTAGTTAGTTGTCAGTTTGTATAACAGGTTTTTTAGGAATCTATTCGCTACATATTTGTATAAATAAATATTACTTTATTTGTAGACACTAAATATTGGTCATTGCCTATGGGGACCCTTTTTACTAATCATTCCTATATTTTGGTCATTTGGTCTTTATCATTTGATGATCTTGTGTCTTTCTCTCATTAATTAAATAATTTAATCATTTAATTGATTATTAATCATGTCTTCCAATTCAAACATTTTTTGTCAATTTTCCTCAACCACTCCTTTTGTTAGTCTAATTAAATAATTTTGTCAATTATTTAATCATTTTATCCTCTTGGCATTAATATGTCCTAGGAAGTTTCATAAGCCAGCGACTGTCATAGCAAAGATCTAACATAAGAGAGCTGCGATATTAGTTGAAGGGGCCTGTGAAATAACTTGAAGAGGAGCCAAGTAAACATAGGGCCAGCAATTTTTTCATTAATGGCCAGGTCTGATCTAGGCAACAATCAAATAAGGTTTTGAGAGTAGAAATTCAGACATTAAGATCATTGGTCTTAGTGAAAACAAGCGATCTATACATCTGACTTAGAGCAGATTGCATATGAAAGTGCAGATCGGTAGCAATCTTGGATAAACATAAAGAAGCCCTAGGTGGGCAGATTTTGATTAAATACCGAGCACATATATCAAACAATTTGAGGGCACAGATTTGAAGACAATTAAGAGATCACAAAATTTAGATTTGAAGGCATACAATCAGAACCCCAAATCCAAAAATTGGCAAAGCAGCAGCAATGATTTTCTTCAAATTCAGAATTGTCAAAGCAGCAGCAGTTATTCTGTCAAATAGCCATATTGATGGTTCCTGTTATAATATATATAGCCACCTTGCTCTACTATGATTCAAACCACCACCACAGGGTTTCCATTTCACGTGAGCCTCTGTTCCAGAGGGAAGGAGATGAAAAATAAACCCTAGCTGAGATAAACGCTGACAGTGACAGAAATATTGGACCTTTTCTTCACGGTTTGCTGGCAAATGCTGTTAGGTATTCATCAATAGAACTGCTTTCTATTTTCTCATCAGAAATGTTAAATATTCATCTCAGCAAAAATGTGTAATACTCATATTCGAAGGAAGAAGGCCTTCCAACAGTGGCAGATAAACCTAGGGTTGATACATTTCAATCTAGATTCAGCTTGTATTGCTATAAAAAAGCATGGTAATTCCACTTCTAAGGGAAATGCTCAAAATCTGGCCGCTTCGAATGAGAAATTTTCTGGTTATTGTTTCAAATGTTGGCTTTACGGTCATAAGTAGGAAGATTGCAGGGCAAAAAATGTACAACCCCATCCAAATTATGATCATCTTAAGGGGTTCATTGCTAAACAAAAGGAAAGAAGTATGAAGGAATCAAAGCCAACAAAACTCCCAGCAACTGTGGAATTAGGAGATATTGCAAAGCCCTTGGCTAAGAATAGAAGATATACTTCGGCCACCAAGGGTCTTGCAAAAACACATGAGCATCCATCCTTGAAAGTCTTTTCAATAGATGCCCTAGATCGGCAGATATAGATCTTCTTAAAGACTAAATATGCATTACAAAAAAATGCAGTAACCAAGACTGTCAGGGCCCCGAGATCTAGGAGGAATCCGGTAGCATACTCCAATGACCCTCTATCTGCAAAGGGGGGAGGAAGGTCGACGATGGCTCAGATGCCTCTCGGTGTCAGAATTACCAACAAGGAGACATGGAAAATGGTTACGATAAGGAAAGCGGTAAGATCATCTATAGACAAAAATAGTCCCAATAAAATTGATTTGAAAAATTCTTTTGGCATTCTGGAAAAATTGAAAACACCAAAGAAAAGGAAAAATCAGAATAAGGGGGTTTTGAAAGGAGAAGGAACACAGTGGGAGAAACCAAATCCGGTTTGCAAGCAATTGCATACAGATTTAGGCTTGTTTCCCCCTCTCCTTAACAAAACCCTAGGATCTAAAATTGGAAGGAAAATTATGGTGAATAAAAATGTAATAGATAGCTCTGCATTGCATTCTGGTTATGATTCTATTCATAAGGCCCATCAGGGTTATTCTCCTCCACACAAGAGGACAAACAAGGAATTCTTGAAGGGTCATAACCCTATCTCGAGTAAACCCAACAGGAACTCTAATTTACCAATGCCTAAGACCACTAAAGATATATATTCTCCGCCACATAGGCGTGGCAACAACATAGTTTCAAACACTATTTGTGGATTTCCTGGGCAAAATTATCATAAGATTAATTTGGACAGTAAATGCATATTGCAAAAATAGAATGTTTGTGCAGAAACAGGTGTAATATGTAAGTGGCTGGGAACAGGGACATCTATAACAGATATAGCTGATGGACTAATCTCCCAACTCCTGGCTAAGGTAAGTATTACTATTCTGCCAGAAAACTTTATTTTCTTGAATTGTAATTGTAGTAGTCTTAAAAAGAAAATTATGGAGAAAGGTTTTTTAAAGTATAGAAATATCTCTTTCTTTGTTTGTAATTGGTTCTCTTTATTCAACCCTATTAAGGTAGCGGATTTCTTGATTGAAAAAGCAATAGTTCTAAGAAACCTACCACTGGAATTTAACCAACCTGAGATTCTTAAAAACATTGGAAATAGGATTGGAGAATACAAAAGAACAATTAAAACTAAGCATGATCATGCTGAGTCAACCATTGTAGTCAAAATGAATTTTCATAAGAAATTCAGTTCTCCTTTTCAGTTATGCTACAATTCAAACCATATCATTATTAACCCATTAATTATGGATGATTTTATTGAAACTCAGGAGGCAAAACAATTACTAAATTTTGACCTTCAACAGAATCTCATAGATTCCCCCTCATGCACTGATAGAAATGTCAAGTCAATCCTTAATAAGGACAAAGGAGGCTTCTTTTTCCAAGACACAGAAAAAGAAAAATTAGCAGCTATCCCTCCATCTCTTGATAATAGTTGTACCCCGGTAATTATCTATGACAATCCCTTATTCTCGGATTCCCCTCCTCTTAGAGAAGATCTTGAAACTCTTAGTATTATAACTTCTAAGGTTTTAGCCCAGGAAATCAATATTACAAGTGATAATAAAGTCACCACCACATCAGATAAAGATAACATAGATAAAGGGATAGATCTTATAACAAGAGATAAAATATCTGATTTCTATCAACAACAAATAGATAAGTCTGATCTGGACATAAGTAAGACTGACATAAGATAGGATCAGGTTGTTAAAACTGACTGTCCGAATGCAACAATTATAGAAGAACCTGATGATAAATGCAAAGAAGAAGTCAATACTATTATTAATTACCCTAGAGAGTCTTTAACAGATGAGCTCATGGACACATTCCTTGATGAAATCTATGATCTAGATGAACTAAAATACCAAAAGGAAACTCTGATCAGAATGATTCAAAAATGTATTCTAGAGGATCTAGAGGAAGAAAATGGTAGGTTACCTTCACCTACTCATTCAGCCCCCTTGGAAATGGGAGTCTTGGATAAAGTCCTCCCGAATAAATACACAGAACCCTCTAATCTTAATAATAAAGATACAGATAAAGACAACTTTAATCCGATTCTAAGTAATGAGGACTTAACTCGAATAGAAAATACAAATAAAGAAAATTTCAATAAAAATGTCATTGATCAGGAGATAGCCAATAACACAAATCAAATGGGGGAGGAACCAACCACCTCAATCCCTATAGAGATGGATACTCTAGATCTGGATCTATCAGGTAGTATAGAAGATTTAATTGAGACATATGGCAAGGAAATTATTGAAAAGGAGGACTTGCATCTACATGCAGACTTTGATCATCTCTCCTCTGAACAGCAAAACAAGATCAACATTAAAAATAATGTAAATTTATTATCTGTAAAGGACTCTATTGATGGCCTCTTCAGGATTACAAATGAGGATAGACAGCTGGGCATAGCAATGAATAGAGGAAGTCTGAGCACCCCGAATATTAATAAAATGAAAAAGAAAAGAGTAAGGAAATCAGCTGTAGAACTTAGAAATATAGCAGGTAACGCAGGCAACCAAAAGAAAATTGCTGACATTTTGTACACAGGGAAGGGGAAGAGCCTTCCCCAGGAGCAATGAAAGTCACTACTTGGAATGTTAGGGGATTAAACACCCCTAACAAACAGAGATTGATGAAAAGATATCTAAATAACTTCAAGTCAGAAATAATTCTACTATAAGAGACTAAACTTAGCAAAGAAGAAAGTACTAAGTTCAGCAATAAATTAGGAATATGGAAATCAGAAATAGCCTCTTCTATAGGATCCTCCGGAGGGATAGCAATCTTATGGGACCCTAGGAAAATTTCAGCACAACTTGCATCTAAAAATGAAAACTGGATGAGCTTAGAAATTAAAAGTCTTAAATCCAATCTAAAATTTAATTTAATTAATCTCTATAGGCCCATTCCTAATGAAGATAAGAGAAGAGTCGGGCAAGAGATTCATCACTTCTTGATAAATAGCTTAGAAGTTTTTCACATTATTGGAGGAGACTTTAACGCAATCCTAGATCCTGAAGAAAAATTTGGGGGATCAAAATATATTTCACAGGCTCAAAAAGATTTTAGCAAATGGGTTTCCGATAACCATTTGATCAACATCAATACAACCAATGGTATATATACTTGGAACAATAGAAGAATAGGTTTCAGTCATATTGCAGAAAAATTGGATAGGTTTTTTATAAAGACAAGCTCTGAAAGTGCCAATCATTTAATAAATTTAGAAATCCTCCCTGAGGCAGGGTCTGACCACTTCCCCGTCAGACTCTCGATTACTGAGGATGCTAAACCAATTAGAAATCCTTTTAAATTTGAGTTTATGTGGTTCCAAAACCCAGAATTTACTAACCTTTTGGAAGAATGGTGGAACCAAATCTCAGTAAAAGGCTCTAGAATGTTTTGCTTAACATCAAAATTAAAAATTATTAAAAATAAAGCTTTAGAATGGAATAAGAGCAATTTCAACAATATATTTGAAGAAAAACATCAGATAGAACAAGATATAGCAGACCTTAATAATATAGTAATAGAAAATGGTATGAACGAACAAAGCTACCATAAAGAAAAAGACTTCATGGCTAAATACAACGCTATCCTCCTTAAGGAAGAGATCTTCTAGAAACAGAAGTCGAGGGAGTCCTAGCTTAAGGAAGGAGACAACAACACAAATTTTTTTCACAATACCACTAATTTTAAAAGAAGCATCAATAGAATATCCAAAATTAAAAATAATGAGGGTCATACTACTGAGGACCCGCTCCAGATATCAGTCGTACTAACACAATTTTATCAATCTCTTCTGAATAACACTAAAGCAACTGACCTCAAAGCACAAAATGAAATGGTGAAGTCTATCCCAAAGATGATAATGGAAGCAGACAACAAGATGATTAATAGTAAACTATCCTTAGATGAGGTTAAATCGGTGGTTTTCCAACTCCATCCGGATAAAGCCCCAGGCCCAGATGGCTTTCAAGTGGGTTTTTTTCAAAAATGTTGGCATTTTGTTGGGGAGGAGGTGTGGCAAGCGGTAGAAGCTACTAGAAACTCAAGATCATTGTTAAATGAAATTAACAACACTTTTTTTGCTCTAATTCCAAAGAAAAATGATTGCTCGGACCCAGGGGATTTCAGACCAATATCTCTATGCAATACTATCTATAAAATTCTATCAAAATGCCTAGCAAACAGACTTAAAACTCTTCTCCCGAATATAATTTCAGAAGAACAAACGGGTTTTGTAGCAAATAGATCGATCCTTGATGGGATAATCATTGCCCAAGAAATAATTCACACTACTCAATTAACTAAGGATCCTAGTATACTTATTAAGGTAGACATCCAGAAAGCATACGACAAAGTAGATTGGAGATTTCTTTGTAAATGTCTGGAAGCCTTTGGATTCTCCAAACAATGGATTAACCTTATTTTCAACTGTATTTCTACCCCTAAAATCTCGATACTTGTAAATGGTACCTTGGAAGGTTTCTTTAATATCTCAAGAGGAATTAGGCAAGGGGACCCTCTGTCCCCTTTCCTCTACGTCATTATGGCAAAAGCGCTAGGGAGATCAATAACAAAGAGATAATTGGAAGGAAAAATCACAGGGTTAAAGGCATTGGAGAACGTACCAACTATAACTCACCAACAGTTTGCGGATGACATGATTTTACCAGGCATAGCCAACTGTCAAGAAGCTAAAGCTTTTAAAGTCATCCTTAATATGTATGCAAAACCCTCTGGTCAATGGGTGAATCCCTCAAAGTCAGAAATTTTCTTTATCAATACACCTATGAAAATAGAAATGGAAATTTGTAAAGTAATGGGGTATAAAGTCGATAAATTCCCTTGCAAATACCTGGGTATAGACCTAGATAAAGGTCTTTTATCCTCCAAACTTTAGCAACAGGTTCTCACCAAAATACAAGACAAGAAAAGCTCGTGGAAAGGAAGATGGCTTACAAAAGCTGGTAGGACTACCATGATTAAGTCAGTCCTATCAGCTATACCCACGTATCATATGTCAATTCTTCCCCTTCTGATTAATGTTTAAAAAAATTTAGATAAAATTCTTAGAGATTTCTACTGGCAAGGCCCTTCTGAAGACAAAAAAGTAGCCCTTATCAAATGGGATACTTTATGCAAACCAATTAACAAGGGGGGACTGGGCATCAAAAAATTATTATGGCAAAACCAAGCTCTTGGAGCTAAACTTATCTGGAGACTCTATCAGGAATCTAGTAGTAAATGGGCTTTGATTTTACTACACAAATACGTCCCTGACGCGGACCCTTTCAACATATTCAGGACACAAACGCATGTAAAAGGATCATGGATCTGGAACTTCATAAAGGATTATCGTGGGATCATCAATAAATATTTGTCATGGGATGTAGGCTCCAGGGACCAAGCCCTATTTTGGGATGACTCTTGGGCAGGCCTCACCCCCTTAAACAAATTAGGTTTTTCTCAAGAGTTCATGGAAGTCTGTAAAAATTCTATAGGTGTTTACATCAAGGATTATCTCTACAAGGAAGGAGATTCTAAATGGATAGATTTAGAAGGTTTAGACCTGGATAGCCAGGAGAAACAAAAGCTTGAAACGGTGTTGAAAGACAGAGAGATAGCTCACAAAATCAGATCGGATAGATTAATCTGGGATGGAGCAAACAGTGGTATTTACTTGGTAAAGGAGGGATACAAGTCTATCATTCAGGATAAAAACATGGATAACATAGATATACCTTTGAACCTTTGTTGGAATAAATCTTGTCTTCCCAAAGCAGGAATGTTTCTATGGGCAGCGATGCAGAATAAGATTCTGACAGTTGACAGATTCAATAAATTGGGCTTTGAGGGGCCTTCTAGATGCCCTTTGTGTGAAAAGCAATCGGAGGATGTTAACCACATCCTTCTAAACTGTACCTTTTCCCAAAACTGCTGGAACTGGTTACATCGGTGTCTAGGGTGGAAATCCGCTCTTCAACCAGACCTATTAAGCTCACTCAAAGCTTGGCCATCTCTATACAAAGACAACTTATACAAAGATATTTGGACTATTTCCCCATCAATTTTAGTTTGGGAAATATGGAAGGAATGTAATAGGAGAATCTTCACAGATCAAAAAATAACATGGGAAACAGTCACCAATAAAATAGAAACCTCAATTGTGGAGATTATTAACAGTAAACTTAGAGATTGTCTGAGCTATGAGGAGTCATTCAAATCCTGGGACAACAAAATCAGGTCCAAGTGGCCTAAATTAGATATCCCACCTTTATATGGCAAGGGGAGACCAAAAACAAAGGCAGATAGAGCCTCATGCAAATGGTCTCCTCCTAAGGTTATATAGGTTGGTATAAACTTAACTTCGATGGCGCTTCTAGAGGTAATCCTAGGGTAGGAGGTATTGGAGGCTTAATTAGAAATTGGAAGGCTGAGGTCATTGCTAAATTTTCTATGCCTATTAAGCCCACCACAAATAATATGGCGGAATGCAAGGCGGCATTAGAGGGTTTAAGAATATGTAAGAACTTAAACTTACCTAAAGTAATAATAGAAGGAGACTCACAAGTTATTATCAACGCAATTCGATCTAAGAAAACACCTAACTGGGTCCTTAATTTGAAAATAGAGGAAATAAACCAAATTCTGGAAAGTATCCCCAAATTTGAAATCAGACATACATATAGGGAAGGGAATGTAGAGGCAAATATGCTGGCAAACCAAGGTGCAAATGGAATTTTTATAATGGACTAGAATATAAAATCAAACCCAAACATTACCAATAATAGTCTGCATGAAAATTTGGTAACCAACTAATTAATCTTATTCAACCTATACATGGTATGTAGAATAATAATATAGAGTTAAAATTAAATGGGGATGCATACCAAGTGGTATAATCGAGCCTCTACCTTAACTTTTTATTATGTGTTAGTTCTCTTTAATACCTAGTGATAGTCTTTTATCCTTGGCATTTAGCTTCTTCCTATTTTGATCCCTCCCTTTAACTCACTTTCACCTTTTATTTAGTCTCCCCTCATTTCCTTATGATTACCTTTGACATTCTCGTGATCTTTTCTGGTTGTGTGCTATGTTGTAGATTTTTGTTTGTGTTTATTATGTTCAATCTCCCTAGGCTATAGAAATCTAAAATGTTGGAATAGATCTTTGGCACTACGAAGCATAAATGGGAATGTTAAATTTACTTCTCTATCAGCGAGACAGGTATCTTAACAATACATCTATGAAAGAAGGTAATATTACTTTTTGGAACTCTTCATTTCTCAATATTACTTATTTTTTAAGCCTTTAACTATAAGATATGGAAGGTTTCTACTGTGGTTTTCAGGAAGATACTATCAAGCAGGTAACTATAGCACCTTGTAAACGAAGATTCTAGAACAGATTCTGACAATAATACCAACTCAATTGTATGTAACACAGAGTTGCATACATAAAAATAGCAATGTAATAGATGTATCATTAAAACCTCGATATTTTCGAGTAGTGGGTATGCCCACTGTAAGTTTGTAATTCTAGATAATTAACGATTGTACTAGAGACGTGGGAAAGCCTGCGAGAATGATGTATATAAACAAATCTCAACAATTGTTGAGTCATGGGTATGCCCACATAATTTTTGTATAAGTACAGGACCTATGGTCCCAGGCAAGGCTGGAGGTTTTCTCAACCCCACTCTTTCCTACCAACGCCTGTAGCGAGCGGGGTCACATGTAAAAATTAATTTATATTAATAAAAATCTTTATAGGGCCTCAACCTTTTACCGATCAAAAAAAAAAAAAATGTCCTAGGAAAAATAATTATTTAATTATTTTGTCCCCTATCTTAATGTCCCTTCTTTTATTTAAATAAACATCTTTATTTATTTATCTATTTTTCTATCATCTCCATAATTAAATAAATTTATTTTATTTTAATTAATTAATTAATTAACATGTGGAAGAATTAATAAATTATATTTATTAATTCACTCCACATATCTACTTTTCATGCTAATCTGTCTCTGCTCCTAACTCTTCCACCTTCCACTTTCCTCTCCACTTCTAATTTATATCCACACTTAATTCTTCCCTCTTTTCATTTTACCCTCTTTCTTTCTCAACTTGACTTCTTCATCACTACTCCTTTCCTCCACTTTCAAATAACATATTTTATTGAAAATAAATAATTCTAATATTTATTTTCACTTAAATCTTACTAATTTCTATTTCTTTCTCACTTGCAAATGCAATTTTCCATTTGTCCTCAATTCCTCCTCTTATGCAATCTCAACCATTGAGTGTCTTGAGTTCCAAATTGATCTTAGCTATCCAATCTATCCTTAAATTCATATATAAATTAAAATCATCTGTCCTCATTCTTATAAATTCATAATCCTTCAATTATCCTTGCTATCATCCTATCATTTTGTCATCATTGCTTTTGTCTCATTTGTGCATTTTTTATTATGAGATTAACATTGCATTAGACAAGAAAGAAGAAAAAATGAAACCCCGTCAAAGGAGTATCCTTGTTTTGATTTAGTTTATCATATTATTTACTTTGTTTTGATAGATTTATTGGTCGAATTAGGTTAATTTAGTATGTATCTTTCATTTGTGGTTACTATTTTGATATCATGTGTTTTATAATGTCATTTTTCCTTATCTACATTCGGTGAGCCCAATGTGAAGCACAATTTAACTGATAATTTATTTAAGTTTTGTGTCTACAAATATCCATGATGCAATCACCTTGCAAGTGTCGCATTTGATCTAATCTTCTTTGCATTTATCTAATTATTATTTTTGTAGGATTTTGACATGCATTGGTTTCTTAGCTTCTAATGCTAATTAGATATTTTAGTTTATGCTTTTCATCTAAGTTATAAGATGGTTAAATGAACACCAATAAATATTAGTTAGATGCAATTAGATGGATCAATGAACAACAACTTCACTTAGATCTAAGTATGTGGTCAATGAACAATTTTAATTTTTACATAGATTAATTAGGTGGTTAATTGAACCCCACAATTATCACCTAGTAGAATGAAAAGAACAACAATTTATGCTATTTTGATCACATTTCCTTTCTTAATAGGTTAATAAATAACAAATACACCTAGACTAATTAGGGGGTAAATGAACCACAAATCGTACCTTGTTTAATTAAGTGGATGAATTGACCCTATAATTTCAATTAGATATAAATACATGGTTAAATTGAACACATGCAAAAAAATTTAATTATTTTCAGTCCATTTTTAGTAATGAATGAATTTGATTTAGCTACTTATGTAATTATTTATCTTTTTTGCACAATAAAGGCATGCGACTATGCAATTGCTAGCTTTTGTTGTGTATTTCTTTGATTATACTATGTAATTGTAATCAAATTTGAAAGACTTTGATTCTATTAGGATGGTGAGATTTAATTTATTGATGGTCTATCTAGATGATTTTGGTGATCATGGGATGTGGAATAATATGTTAAACTATTGATGAATTTGGTCCAAGACACCAAACAAAGTATTTGTGCTAAAAATGTGTCTATTTTTATAGCTTAGAGCATGTTTCCTTTCTAATTTTTAAATGAACCATGTATTCTAAAGTGTTTTTTTTGCTTACACATTAAAGGGTGGACCTATTGTTATGCTAAGTATCTTCTCCTTGTGCCTTTGGGATCTTGGGTGTAAGAGAAAAGTGTGGTGATGTCTATTTTTCCTTTTTGAAAAGATCCTGCCTTGGTGGAAAAAAAGGTACTCGACCTAAGAGAATGACTCAAAGTGGTGCTTTCCTTCAGTTTGTTATATAAATGGTTGTGATGAAGGAATATACTACTTTTTGCCTATATCAACAATTCTCCAGTACCGACATTCATTTGAGGTATATCAAAACCCTAATAGGGATGGGATAGGCTCTTAAGTGAGTTAACATTACATAGATAAGTGTTAAGCCACCGAATAATTATTTAAAATAATTATATTTAGAGGCCCAAATCCCATAATTGTTGGTTTGAGGAGTATGGATTTTACCCTATAGATACCCCTCATGTACCCTTCATTGTGAGATAAAAAAATCCCCTAGTTACAAGGTTTCTGAATGTTTGGGGTAAGAGAAAAGGTGTGTTAGTTCCATGTTGGGGGAGAGAGTGTCACCTAATCTCTATATGTTCACTTTTTCTATGGTTTTTTATTATTGTGGGGGGCCTAACAAGTTGTATCCACTTTTGAGTATAGGTTGTAATTTCTTAAAAATATTTTCAAATGTGATGACTAGTGAATTCAAACATTGGCTAATCTAGGCCCTCCAAATATTAATTTAATTTTTTCTTTAGAGTCAAAAAACCATTTTGTCTGATGTGTCTTATGTGAGAGCTCAAAAAAAATTTCCAATGAAAACAAAATCTCATTGGAAATCTCAAACAATTTCTCCAAACAATGTCAAACTATTCAAATACATTGAAGGATCAAAAACTATTGTCCAAAATTTTAAAGCAAGAATATCAAAGTCTAAAACTTTTTTAAAACAAAAAATAGTGTAGTATCAATTTTTTTGTCACAATCTAAGAAAGAAAACATTAGACTTAAAAAAATTCATTTCAACATTTCATACCTGTCACCTTAGGTCCCACTTTGCACTATCATTTAGCTTTCATTTTCCTAAGTCCTAGATTTTTCATTATACTACTTTGTATTGTCTCAAACCTAGGTCTTGAATAGTCAAGGATCAATCTTCATTGTAAGTCATTTCAATTCCCTAAGGTGAGTCTTTAGATTTCATTTAGATCCTAAAATGAAAATTTGAAAATTTGAAAATCAAATCTTAGATCAAATCCAAGTTATTGTTAAGAGATCTAGACCTTGTCAAAATTGTGTCTTTTATCACCCTCAACAAGTTGAAATCCTAACTCATTAGTCTAGTGATGGGTAAGACTTTATCAATTTCCATAATTTGTCTCTTTGATCCTTTAAGGTCTCAGATTCACTTGAGTCATTTTGGGTTGTATCTATAAATTTGTATTTATAAGGTTTTTAGGATCCCAAAAACACAAAACATAAGTTGTGTTTTTCATCATTACTCATATTTTTTCATTTCCAAAAACTCAAAAAGCAATATAGATTAGGGCTTCATTTTTCATCCCTAATTTCATTTGTTTTTAGCAAAAAAATAAAAAAATTCAAAAACATAGGATTGCATTTGTCCTCCTTATTTGGATTTCCAAGTTCATTCCAAAATCTCAAAAACACAAAAAACAATCCATGAAAAAGTCAAAAAAATTAAAGCATTGGCCCAATTTCATCACCAAATATCCTTGGTCTTGGTCCAAAATAAACATGATGAATTGGTTTTACTAGTATTGTATAGGAGGTGACCCTCAAATTGAAAGAGCATCACCTTATTTCAACCTTCCTACTCTCATGTGACCATGTCATCACAATCATTCAATCAATCATGTCAATATAATGTATACATGTCCCAAAGTCAAAATTAAACTTATCATGTCCATGCAAATGGCATCCCTATTTTTCCATCACCAGAAGAAAAACTAGCTTGGGAAGTAGATATCTAGGAACAAAAAGTGCAAAACATTGAAAAATAATAGAGCCTAAACATCCAAATTACTTCAAAATTTTGGAGGCCCAAATTCAAACCTTGAGAAAGTTAAAATACAATTTCTCATCTCAAAAATAAACATACGAGCTCTCATCTCATTATTAGTAATGACAAACCAATTTTAAATAACAATTACAAATTTCAATCCAATACCATATCAAAATTTGTTTAACCAAGTCCCAAATCAATCTTCATTCATTCAAGTCCCAAATAAATCTTCATTCAACCAAGTCCCAAATCAATCCTCATTCAACCAAGTTCCAAATCATACCCTATTTGATCAAATCCAAAATCAAACTTCGTTCAATCAAATATTGAACCAAAACTTGTTCAACCCAACACATCTAGTTTTCAACCTAACACAACCAAAGGGTGACATCGTGAAACCAGAGTTTGGTATGATTCAACTAGGGTCACAACCAAATTTTGAACAAGTTTTCCTTCCAATGTAATTAGGTTTTGGTAGCATTCAAGATAATTCATGAAATATTCCCTAATAAACCATACAACCCCTAGTACCATAAGTATTTGTCAAAAAAAAAATCCCTATATATAATTACACAAACAACTTTGCCTCTAATCACAATACATTTTAGTGAACACCCTCTTATATACTCAAATGGACCACCAAGGGTGTCCCAAACAAACATGAGTGTAGTTACAAACTCACCATCCTTTGGACATTATCCAAACAAATTCAATGTTTCATCCATTGTGCACAAATTCAATCAATAAATACCTTACAACACACAAATATCAATGTGGTATTACAAACAATATTTCCCAAAGAATGAAAATTCCAACCCAAAACTCTCAAAACAATTCTTGGAAAACTAGGTCATACATAAGAGACTATTTTTAAATATAATCATTTACTTGTGTCTCATAATGGATCATTCCAAAAAATCATATCAATGACACACCCACCTCCCATCAAGAAATTGGTTTTCATATAGCATCCATATCTCCAAGCATTCCTTCATCCCTAGAAGCATCACAAGAGCAATCTAAACCATCTCCATCAAATGATATATATAATGATCCAACCTCCCAAGGGATATCAATAATAAATTTCCAAACTGATCCAATTCATGATGTAAGTTCCTTCCATGATTAAAAAATAGTAAACCTAGTACCACCACTACCATCGTGTGATCCATTCCCAATCAAACCCACTCCAAAGAGTTCCATTTAAAGTCCACTTCCTCCATGTCAAAAAATTATGTTGAATGTCTTTGACACTTGAGACGAGGGTAAATTAGTTGTTAACTAAAATTTTATCACTTTTATAGATCCAAAAATAGTAGATTAATAATTTGTTCACTTAATCAAATTAGATGTAAACATGGAAGAGAACACACATGGATCATACATAATGAACAATATATTTTTATGTGTAAACCTGATGTGGGAAAAATCATGAAGAATACCAACTCTTGTGAATAAAACATTGATTAAGATGACACCAATTAAGGTTATTTTTACAAAGGGTGGATCACTACCAAAATGATCACTATGGGTGGGTCACTTCCCAAAAGGGCTCATTTATCTAACAAAGAAGAGATAAAAAGGAAATCCACCACTAAAGTGCAACTATTAGAAGGAACCCTTAGCTCACTGCCTCTTGTGTCTAACAACAACACCCACTCTGATCACAACTTCACTTCACACTTCTTCCAAGCCCCCACACTATATTTTATGAATCATCTCCTTAATCAACCTCACAAAACCATCACTAACAACCTCATACTTATACTTAACTAAAATTACCAAGTCGGTCATCATAATTTTGAAATAAGTCAAGACTAAACATTCCTATAGTTGGGAGGAATGAAAAGTGGAACACAATACACACACTACCTCAATCAAATAACATATTACCTAAATGCCATAATATTCAAAGCATAATAAGAAATAACATGCTAGAAATTACACCTCTAAAACACATCAACATGATCCAAAATAGAAAACAATGAAACCATACTACCACAAACCATATCTAAAACAATAGAGAATTCTATACTATTATCAAACACAAACATGACAAAATACACCACCAAAACACATTTTATAGAGAACCATCCTTATGGAGAACTAGCCTATGGACCAACAAAACCTTAAAATTATAGCAATAAAATATAAATATTGATCGCAATACCATCCACTAAAGTAGTATGTTTCCATCAATAATATCCATATTGATACATCAACAACATCAACAATTTTTCTATCAAAGAAAATTAACTCTACAACATTGGTACCAAATCCCCTTGTCAAAAATCTCCCCCTTTGTCATTTATGGAAAAATCCATCAACAACAAACATAAATGCACAACTAAACAACATCTCACTACATAGGACTTTCTCTCCCCCTTTGACATCAAGGAAAAAAGAGGGAAACACATTGTTCCCCTTGAGGGGAACCCCCATACATTAGTCCAAACCAAGAATGTACAATAAGTTCCCTAGAGTCTAGACTAATGCAGCTCCTAAGGTACTTAGTTTGAACTAGGAAGGGGTAATACTTCCAACCTCTCCCAGAGATACTCAAAAGTAACTTTACACAAATATTTTGTAAAGATATCTATAATATGTTTTATCACAGGTGCATACACAATTTATACTTCACAGTCTAACACATTTTCCTTTAAGAAGAGATACTAGATCAGAATATGTCTCAATGTGGAGTGTTGTATTAGATTTAATATGTTGGTGTTATCATAAATGATTGAGATTGGTTCATTAAATATTACACCAATATCCTTCAAAATCTATTCTACTTAAAGTAACTTTGAGAAACATGATGTAGCAAAAATATATTCAATCTCTACAGAGGACAAAAATGCAAAATCATGCTTCTTACTAAACCAAGCAACCAATCGGGAGCCTATAAAATAATCTCCTCTACTAGTACTCTTCTCACCATCAAAGATATAGACCCAATATACATCAATATAAAATTTTGGAGTAAATCCTAATCATCTAGGATGCCACAATCTAGGATGCCACAATTTGAACTCATCTATTCCTTTCAAATATATAAAAATCTTGTTTACTACAATAACATGTGGCATACTTAGTTTTTGTTGGAATCTAGTTGTCATATAGACAACATGCATGGTATCTAGTCTGGTAGTAGTCGAATTGAGTAAATCGCTAATTATTTCTCTATATTTTATCACATCTACTTTGGAGAATTTTTATCCTTTGGTCAATCTGCATCAAGTATTTATGTGAGTACACACTAGTTTGTAATTTTCAAATCCAAACTTCTTCAATAGTTTTTTGATAGATTTTGACTAAGAGATAAAAATGTCTTCACTATTATAATTAACTTGTAATACTAGAAAGAAATTCAAGTCACCAATCATAGACATATCAAATTCATCCTACATATGAGTAGAAAATTTATTGTGCATTCCATCATCTCCTCCAAATATAAAGTCATCCATAAAAACTATAACTATTAAGATTTTTTCTAATTCAAATTTAAAATATAGTTTGTTGTCGGTAGATACTTTCTAAAAGTTTTGATCAACCAAATACTTATCTAGTCTTCCATGCCAAGATATAGGAGCTTGCTTCAATCCATGCAAAGCCATTTTCAATATACAGATAATAAATGGGTTATTTGATGATTTAAATCCTTCTAGTTGTTCAATGTAAACCTCTTCTTTTAGTTCTTCATTCAACAATGCTATCTTCACATCCATCTACTATATTTTAAAATTATTGAATGCTATAAATGCCAAAAATATCCTAACAGCTTCCATCTAAGAAAAAAAATATTTCTTCAAAATTTATTCCCTTAATCCAAGTGTACCTTTTGCAGATCAATCTTGCCTTATTTCTCACAACTTGTCCATCCTTATCTATTTTATTTTGAAACACCCACTTTGTTTTAATAACTTATTTGTCTTCTAATCTAGGAACAAGTTCTGAAATTAGATTTCACTCAATCTATTCCAACTCATTTTCCATTGCCTTCAACCTATTTCTGATCACAACAAGCATCTTCAATTATCTTAAGTTCAATTTTAGAAAGAATGACTCCCTTATCTGTATCTACAATGGTCTGAATTTCAAAAGGACACATCAGGTATAGTATGATACAAATTTTTCATAACATCATTCTAGTGCAATGTCATAGGAGTCAATTATATTCTTCTAGTCCTATGTATCTCACAAAAAGTGTTAAATCCATTATTATCAAATTCTCCTCCTCTATCAAATCTCAAGTATTTGATTTTTCTATTAGATTCATTTTCAACTCTAATGTTGACTATCTTGAATGTTACGAAAGTCATTCTAGAGTGATCATCAATTAAGAACAATAACTACATTTCATTCATTATTATAGTTGGGTTGCCTAAGTGTATGTATACCTTCTTAATGGTTCAATAGCTGATAGATTTGTCTTTTCTCCCTCTTTATGTTCTCTACAAACACTATTATCTGGTTCTATTAATCTTGGTAGATCTCTTATTTCCCTTTCCAAACTAATTAAATTATCACAATGGGTGTTACACATCCTTTGATGTCATAACCAACATTCATGATTTGGGTAATGTCTTGTAGCAGCATCCAATAGGTACATATTTCTTCCAATTATTTTACCTACAACAACAACATTTTTAGATCTCTTCTTGATCACACAACCATTATCCAAAAAGACAACATTGTATCAATTTTTGCACATCTATCCAACACTTAAAATTTTATGATGTAATTCTTTTACATATTACATATTATTAATAGTATATATCCCAATAAAAGTAATAGAACCTATTCCAAAAATTTGTACAGTATGATCATCGCCAAATATAATAGATCCACCACCATATTTTTCAAGTTTCACAAACTTACATTTGTCACTAGTCATATGATTGGAGAAACCATTGTCAATCAACCATTCATTCCCATTCTTTTCAACATGCATAAAAAAATTTAGTATTACATTCTGGATATGTCACATTACTAACTTTAGGTTCAAGTTCAACTTCTTCAACATAAAATAAACAATCACCTTTTTCTAATTCATCATCTAAATTAGTATCATTTTCATTCACATAATATGCCTTCTTATTGAATTTTAGCTTTTTTATTATTCCTTTATCTAGACATTTAATAGAAATATGACCAACCTTTCCACACCTAAAACATTTAAGAGGTAAGATACCTTTATACTTACCAGTTCCTTTCTTTAGCCTCCTTACAAAGTTTTCTTCTTCTTTATCTTTGCTTTCATCTTTTGAATCTTCATCAACCATTATCTCCTTAAAAACAATCTCAGATCTGGGTTTGTCCTTTCCAAACTTCCTCATTTGAAATACGCTTAGAGTGCCAAATAATTATTCTTTGGTGAAATTTGTCAAATCATAAGTTTCTTCGATTGCTAAGACATTGTCACTGTAGCTTTCTATTAAAGCCTTAAAAATATTTTCTATCACATCCTTATAATCTAGAGTGCTGCTAATATTTATGATCTCATTCACAACATCATAAATTTTTAAAAAGTATCTTATAGTGTATCATTCTTCCATCCTTAATCTCTCATATCTACCTTTAGCAATCTGCATCTTAGCTAGTTTAACTCTATAATTTCCTTCATAATTTTTTTAGTTCTTTCCAAACTTTGTAGGCAGTCTCTAAAGAAATAAAATTTTCCAACCCGGTTTTAGATAATGCACTAAAGATAGCATACCTTTCTCTTTCATTTTCTTCATAGTCATAAATCTCATCTAAAGTAGTATGGCCATTTGTTGGTGTCGTATATTTGTTCTCTATAGATTTTCATGTCTTGTAACTTAAAGAAAGTAAAATATCCCCTCATCTTAACTTTCTAGAAGCTACAATCAGATCCATTAAAAGTACGATTATTCAATGTGTGTGACATAAGGATTAGACTCACTATTTAGGAAACAAGGCTCGGATACCAATTGTTGAATGTCATAGACAACTAAGAGGGGGGTGAATCAGTTGTCAAATAATTTTTTTATCACTTTCATATATTCAGAACAAATAGATTAATACTATGTTCACTTAATTAAATCATATGTAAACATGGAAGAGAACACACATGAATTATACATAATGAGTACCATTATTTTATGTGGAAAACCCAATAAGGGAAAAATCATAGAGAATGTTAACTCTCATGAATAAAGCATTAGTTAACAAGACACTGGTTAAGGTGATTTTTACAAAGGATGGCTCACTACTAGAATGCTCATAAGACATGGGCTCACTACCCTAAGAAAGAAGAGAGAGAAAATAAATCCACCATTGGAAGTGCAACTTTTGGAAGAAACCCTTGGTTCACTGCCTCTAATGTCAAACAACAACAATATCCTCTCTCATCATAACTTCACTTCACACTTCTGTCAAACCTCCACACTATATCTAATGGATCTTCTCACTAATTAGCCTCACTAAACCATCAAAAAAACCTTATACTTATAGTGAACTAAAATTACCAAGTCGACCATCATAATTATGAAATAGGTACAGACTAAACATTCTCGAGGTGGGGAGGAATGAAAAGTAGGCCACACCACACACTACCTCAATCAAATAACATGTTACCCAAATGCTATAATATCCAGAACCCAATAAGAAATAACATAGTAGAAATTATTCCTTCGAACCACATCAAAATGATCCAAAACAGTGAAACCATACTTCCATAAACCATATCTAGAATAATAGAGAATTATGGACCACTCCAAAATATGAACATCACAAAATACACCACCAGAACACATTTTATAGATTACCATCCTTTCATAGACCCAACCTCTAGACCAAAAAAATATAAAAACCATAACAATAAAATTAAAAATACTAATCACAATCAAAATATCATTCACAAAAGTAGTATGTTTCCATCAATGACAACCATATTGATACATCAACAACATCAACAATTTTTCCAACAAAGATAATCAACTCTACAACATTATAACCCTGAAATATCAACACCAACTCCCCCTTCAACATATTACATCCTTTCTATAATCCCCAATGCATTTTCAAAATCATACCACATGTAAAGAGTATGATCCAAAGCACAAATAAATGAGTATTGAGAAAAATCAAGATCAAGATTCCAATAATGATCAATCCCATCCAATTGTTGACCAAGATCCCATCTTCCTAGAATCTAAATATAATCCCACCATCTCTCTCCATCCTATTCAATATTATCCCCTTTCATCTCAAGACCAAAATGTCCTTTTGATTCCTATTGACATTTCACTTCCTAAGAAAGATCATGACATACCTTTTGTCCTTCGTAGAGACCCCATTCAATGTCAAGAGTAGAGCACCCTTAAAATGGAATCCAACGATCCCCTTCTGATTCAAGATAAAATTATCCCTTCACCTTCATATTCATTTAAGGATCCCATCATCCCTCCAAATCCTCCTTAAGATCCATTTATCTCTTCATCTCCATGTCCTAATCCTTTATTTCCACCTCAAGATCCCATAATTCCTCTAGAACCCCCTCATGATTTCAATACCTGTGCACATGTTATTCATGAATACATTACATATCAAATAGGTTCCTCCACTTTCATCTAGTCTAATCTAATTCCTATCATTTCTTCCATACCATGCCCACCTCAAAATAGACCTGTTTCTTCTTCCCGGTACAAGAAATATCTTCATGGTAAAAATATTTATCAAGGAAAAGGGTTAGGCCTCCACAAACACAAACAAGATACATTAGAGCATGGGGGATTCATTGGCTAAGTAAAACCATATCACATGTGTTCATATTGAGGGGTTTAATATTACAAAAATCTAAAATAATATATCATTAATATATTAAGGATACATGGGTTTTATAAATTTGACACTAGAGTACAACTATTATAAGGTTTTTTTAATTTGAAAAATGTCATATGCACATCAAAATTAGCAGCAAAAATAATTTAAGGTCATTCTAAAAATAAAAAATAAGAAGCAAAGTGGAAGGAAACCCAAATGATGTTATTGATTTTAGCAATATGGAGAAGGGATCAATGATGAGGAGTTCCATTAGATCGATAAAGAGAGCAAGGGCAATCATCAATCTTATATTGGATCTTGCTCATAGGAAGAGGGAATAGGATAAACACTACTACTTCTAGTACTTTATGAACATCTCATCATTACTCCATATAGATCTACCTTAGAGGAGGTTTCAAGTCAGCAAAGATCCCTTATAGGGGTAGGGAGGTAGGGCATAAAAAATTTCCTAAGCTAGTCCTGTACAAGTATTTAGAAAACTCTTGTCCCCTCCATTGAACTATCATTAGTATTCATCTATTTTAATTTAGTAATGTTGATCGTGGAAAGTGCTAATCCTAACTAGGATGAAGAACATGTCATTAACCATCATAATGATGTATTGAACTACTATTTTATGTCCCTAACCTCATCAAATCTTAAAAAAGAATGTCATTATAAGTACAATCATGATATAGAAATATATAGAACTGGATATGGCACACATGAATCCCAAGGGCTATCTCAACTAGTTATCACCAATATTGTTGAGAATTTGGGTACTTTTGTGTAAGCAGGTTCCTAGTTCAAGTCCACTTAGGTGCAATACACCATTTCACACCAATAGGTTTACTATGAACTCTATCCACTACTATGGGGAAACATCCCTTGGTTTTCCCCGAATTATCTTTCTTTGGAATAAAAAATGTATGTATTAACACAAACATAAATGCCCATGAAATTGAATTTTTTTAGATACTTGAAAACTTTCTTGTAACATATTCATACTTGATCTATGCCCTACTTAAGTGATTGGCTAGCATATTGCATGTTTAAATTGAGTTGTGATTTTTATGTGACTCTTCAGCATCCTTTGAAGTGAAAAATAATGTTGATGTCAAAAGGCATTTTGAAAGGCAAGATTATCTAAATAATTTTCTTTAATTAAATTAAAATCTTGGAGTGGGAAAGTAATTCTATGTTCCATTGTGTTCATCTAGTCATTATATAGAAGTCCCTTTAGAGTCTACTACATGATCACTAGAAAAACTTAATTACAAAGACAAAATAGATGAATTTTGAAAAAGAGAGCTCAAGTATTCAAGAACATCCATGTCATTTCTAGGATCCTATTAGAGATTGGGTTCTCCTTTTATTGCTCAACCCTTCTTATTGGGATTGTATCAATTAAAACATTTCTCAGCTTTAATTTGAACATATTGTCCAGTCACAATAACAATGCATAAAAATATCATTGTTTTATTAATTAATTTACTATTTAATCCATGAAGGATCAAGTTGAAAGAATCTTTCAATGGAATACATATACACTATGTCACAAGCATCAATTTAGGAAAATGAAAAAGACAGGTTTAGATCCGAATTAGTAGAAAATGGAATAACAAGGAAAAGAAACAAATCCTTGGAGAAACTTCTCAGGAAAAGAAACACCTTCATTGACTCTTGATTTTCCCATTTCCAAATTAATGCCTAAATGTGTAAATTTGACTTTCTTTTTCAGTTACTTGTGGATGCACCATGATGAACATACACATCATTTCACTGCAATATTATAAAAATAATTTTTATTTTTTTATTTTAATTTTATCCATTACTTAACCAATTGATAGGAACATGTGGATTGAAATGTAGATAGATCCAATGATGGCTATGATATATATATATATGTGTGTGTGTGTGTGTGTGTGTGTAAGATATAAAAATATATAAATATATATATATATTTATATCTATGTTGTTTGTGTGTTGTGTGATGTGGGGTGTGTGATGGAAAATGTTGTGGACATATAAAACTAATAAAACATAAACACTTATCTTGGAAGGCAACAGATCTGGAAATTGCTATTTTCTGGTGTCTGTACTTAGTTTGTGGAAATTCTGCAACCAGATCTGGCCTGGAAACATAGAAACAGAGAAAACCCCAAAATATTTCTTTTCTGAGAAAGGTCAACCTTGACCTAAATAAAGGTTGACCTTGACCGCTTTATGTTGACCTTAACCTGCACTGCTCCAATGGAAATTCTATTCATGGATCTCAAAAGTTTACCAAAAAGGGTGTCTGAATTTGTTTTGTACTTCATTGTTCTGCACTTGTTCCTGCAAGAAAAATGGTTTTGTTGTTTGGATGAGGGGATTGCCTTGGTCAAACCCCGGTTTGAAATCAACCTTAAAATAGAATTGAAATAGAGAATGCTAGCAAGTAGTAGAAGTATATCTAACAACGAAGCTATGATATTCAATAGATATGAAATTGTATTTGAAATGTAAACAAGTATTTTAATATGAAAGCTTGGACTCAACACTAATAAATGTAAATCAAAACCTCCATGATTTTATGCTTGGAATCCACCTTGAAGGAAGAATGAATAGATCTTGAAGATGAACAAAGGATCTTGAAGGAAGATCATACCACTATGATGGATAGATCTAGGGTTTGAATGATGAATCTTGAATGCTTGAACCAAATCCCTTCAAAGGTTTGAATACTTGAATCCTTGATCTTCAATGGACAACTTGAATGCTTTAATGTAGATGATTGCTTGAATGTTTCCTTGATTGAGAATGATTTCTTGATAATGCTTGAAAGATGGGTTGCACACTTGATTGATAGATGGAGGATGGATTGAAATGAGAGGAGAAGGCTTCCTTTTATACTAGTCTAGGGAACAAACTTCTAGAGAGGCCAACATAGGAGAAATAAATTCCCATTAAGCCTATACCCTTGGAAGTGGACTTAAATTAAATGTCATTTAAGAGTTTACCATTTCGAAGCCCGAAATAGTTGACCCGAAAGTGGGAAATAAATCTTTCTAAAACCCGACATTCAAAAACCTTTAGAATCTAAAATTTAAACCCTGGGTCAGGGTCAAGGTCAACCTTGACCTTGAAGGTTGACCTTGACCCTGAGGTTAAGAACCTCAAATTCACAGAGCCAGGTGCTAGAAACGGGCTAAAAATAAGTGAAAAATAGGGTAGAACAAGAAGAAAAGATAGAAACAAGTCAGAGGCCCATTCAAGGCATTTGACATGACCCCAAACCACCTACTCAGAGGGATAAACTAGTCCTAAATGTAAGTGCTTCCATTTTTAGATGATACATTTAGCCCCCACTTTAGCAAGAGTATGGACTCAATGCAAACTCTTGGTAAAGGAGAAGAAAGATGCCAGTGAATCGTAATGAGATAAAATATCACTTAATTGAGGACATTAGCCCCCAGGCCAAGGATTCTAACTCAACATACATGCATGAGGGTGCGAAAACAAAGAGAAAATAAAGGCAAAGCTAAAAGACACAAAAAGAGGGGCTAGTACAAAAACAAACCCAAATCAACTAGCAAAGGAAACTTTGCTAAGAAATGCTTCCTATACTAATATCATATTTGGAAAGCTATCACAAAAGCATAAATGACTACATAAGAAAGACAAGAGGAACACTATAAATAACATAGCTTCATGATCTAATCCTACTAGCATGAAAGCGAAAAGAGAGAGAAGAGAGAATGATTACCTTGCCCAGTAAGATGCCTACCTTACTATGAATCACCAAGGAGGGAGAGCCCAATAGGTAGCTAAACCTGATAGTTCACCCAAAAATTGTGCTTTGTAGTTGTAATGTGTCTTCTGACGGCTTTTGAAAATAAACATCGACCCACATTCTTGTATCACTATGGAATATAAAATGTGTGTCTTTTCAGCATTTAGCAATTTATGTGCATTACCTTCTGAGGATTTAGCATATTTGAAATTGAAAAATGTGTCTCTTCAGGATTTAGCAACTTATGTGTGTTACCTTCTGAGGATTTAGCATATTTGAAATTGAAAATGTGTGTCTCTTCAGGATTTAGCAACTTATGTGCATTACCTTCTAAGGATTTAGCATATTTGAAATTGAAAATGTGTGTCTCTTCAGGATTTAGCATATTTGAAATTTAAAATGCGTGTCTCTTCAAGATTTAGCAACTTATGTGTGTTACCTTTCAAGGATTTAGAATATTTGAAATTGAAAAATATAGCATAAGGGAGACCCTATATATGCCCCCCTCCTTATCGTGGCTACCTACTAGACAAGATAAGGAAGAGAAGGAGGATACCTACTTCACAAAGTAAGGAGATATCATGTTAACAACAATGTACACTATATTCTTAGCGAAGGGTATTAACCCTTACATCGAAGAGCATAGATAATTGTGAAAAGGATATGTCACTCATGGAAAAAGGATCCTGAAAGAGAAATAGATCTTATCAACAAAATCTCCACCATATAGGAGCGCTTTAGATAAAATGTCATCTTTCAAAGAGGGACCAAAGATTCAATCATCAAGCCCCCTGCAATCAGGAGGAAGAGGAATCTTGGAACAAAGGAATCAAACTCTAACCCTACAACAAGGGCAAGAATTTATAGAGAGCATAATTTGCAAAATAAAGAAGAGGTGATGACCTAGGACAACAACCTCTCACATAAAAGGATATCCATAGCCAAAACATCAGTCAGTATAATGAAATAATGTTGCAGAACAAATAAATGCCACTAAGCTAAGGAAAGCAGATCTCTAGACAGAGAAAGAAGGAAGACCTTGCCCTCCAGGGATGAAAGAAAGGGATACCTTTGAAAAAAAAATGTCTTTGAAAAAGATATCTTGAATAAAAAGAGAACTATGGATGATTATGAACATAATACAAAACCATAGGGATAGAATATAGAAAGGATAACCAATTAAGCTCAAAACAAAATACATGCTAAGAGCATAATGGATCCTAGAGAACTGAAAGAAATACCTCTTGCCCCCCATTCAAAAGACAAGAGGAGAAAAGATCTACATTATAGAAGAGTGAGGGGTATTCCCTGTATCAAAATTATGAAGGAATTGTAAAACCGCACGAGTGGGATATAATTCCTAAAGCATCTCTTTCTCTAACATACAACTTGAAATGCACACAATCAGAAAGTAAATGTGTATTACTATAGTGAAAAGGACATTTGTACTTGGATAGAGCATCTTTCGGCATAGGTTTAAAGATTTCTTTCTTACAATTCATTAACTAAACATACACCTTCTTAGCCACATCTTGAGGAGTATCAAGGTAATCTAAGGAAGGTGTTGGAAGAAGAACATTAAGAGGTAGATGATGATCAAAATCAACCACCTTAAATTGAGATAGTAGAAATCCAAGACCACGCGTATCTTATTTAGGGGATAGATGAATCATATATTTGATACCATGTTCATTAACACCAAGCCCTAAACCCTTATAACATTGTTTAGTCATCATATTATATCTTGTAGTGTGCATATCTTGTAAAGCTTATGTAGGAGGTGATTGTTTATTATGATCATGAGAAAAGGTTGTATAAGGTGGAATGATAGGTTTAGAAGAATTTTATTTTGTCTTCCCTTTAACATCATCATGGATTAGATAAGAATGGGAAGGTAAATCCAAGAATTCTTGCACATCTGCATCATGAACCATAGTTTGAGTCTCATCATAAGTGTGGGAAGAACTAGGAATAGCAGATGGAGAAACAGGAATGGGAATATTAGGAATTGGATTAGGAAGGATAGGATTAGGATTAGGAAGATTAGGAACTGTATGCACCCTAAAACGGTCACCTAGACTTTGGGCCCCCATTCAGCAATTTATCAAATCCCTGAATCAATATTTTCAAAAATCAACATTTTTCAATTATATCAATTTCCTTGATCAAGTCCTATTTTATCATTTTTGATTATTTGCCTTGGGCTAACCATTTTATCCTAAAGTCTTTATTTAATTAAAAGGAATATTTCCTCCCCTTTTATTAAATAAAAAGCCCCCACTTTTCCTCTTATCCTAAGTTGCACAAATAAAGCATTATTCTTATTTTATAAAAAGGGAAAAAGTACTTTTTATCTCATATGGACACAAAAGTCAACTCTTATTTTCTCATTGGAGGATACTTGTGCACATGGATTGCTCCTCTTTGATGCTCCACCGTTGATTAAATCTTTTGCCTCTTAATCTCCATGGTCCATTTCTCCTCATTTCCTATAAAAGGAGAGGTCTCTTCTTCATTTTCATATGCATTTTTGAATACTAATGTTATGCTACAGGTTTTCTAGGTCATTTGGAGCTCTTTGAAGACATCCTTGCATCCAAGCTTTGAAGACATTGTTATTGCATCTCATTTAGTTTGCTTTCATAGTTGTATAATCATGGCATTCTTAGTATAGATTTCCTTTATGCAATAGATTAATCTCACATAGCTTAATTAGGAGGGATTGTAAGACTTGTACTTTCCTTTCATAGTCTAGTTTGCACTTTCCTTTCATAGATTAGATTTCCTTTCAAGCATTGCATTGTTATCATTTAGCTTAGCTTGCATCTTCATTCTTAGCTTACATTGCATTTCATTTTCATTTGATTTCATTGGAGATATTGGCACTCTTGCCCTTGTCTTCACTTGAATCTCTCATTGTGTGGTTGACTAGAAAGGTCATTAAGCCTATTAGCTCTAGCTGAGAGCAATTTTACAATCTTGCAACTCCATACATAGAGAGCTATGGATCGATTTGTGAGGGCTCATTCTTGAGTTTCCTTGCATGTAAGGATTCATAGAAGTGCACTACTTTTGTGTGTACAAGAACTAGATTAGGAAGGATAGGATTAGGATTGGGAATATTAGGAGATGGTGTATCATCTACCAAATTCTTCACATAATCCAAAAGAGTAATAAGTCTGCCACATCAATCCTTAATGAAAGTTTTGAAAGTAGGCAGACTAGTATTAGTTAATCTCACAATGGCATAAGCAAGTGAAACATGAAGAATGAAAAACATAATGAAATGGATGATACTCTCATAAACATCATAAGTATGATAAAGAGATGCTAAGAGGAGAGTAATAAGGAAATTAGCCACACACCAAAGCATCTTAAAGATCTTCAAAGTAAATGAAATGCAAGAAATATTTTTGTATTTTGTAAAGTATATAGATTATTTTTTTGTTTTTGAATTATAAAATGCAAGAGAATAAAAGAAAACTAATCTAGGCTAATTTTAAGGAAAGGAGGCAAAGCATCCAACACCAAAAAGAAAGAGTTGTCTATCGCGGGTTCACCAAAATGTAAGATATAAAAATATAAAAATAGATATATATTTTTATATCTATGTTGTTTGTGTGTTGTGTGATGTGGGTTGTGTGATGGAAAATTGTGTGGACATATAAAACTAATAAAACATAAACACTTATCTTGGAAGGTAGCAGATCTGGAAATTGCTATTTTCTGGTGTCTGTACTCAGTTTCTGAAAATTTTGCAACTGGATTTGGCCTAAAAACACAAAGATAGAGAAAACCTAGAAATATTTTTCTTTTTTGAGAAAGGTCGACCTTGACCCAAATAAAGGTTGACCTTGACCCCTTTATGTCGACCTTGACCTGTGCTACTCCAACAGAAATTATGTTTGTGGATCCCAAAAGTTTGCCAAAAAGGGTGTCCGAATTTGTTCTGTAATTCGTTGTTCCGCACCTGTTCCTACAAGAAAAATGGTTTTGTTATTTGGATGAGGGGTTTGCCTTGGTCAAACCTCAGTTTGGAATCAACCTTAAAATAGAATTGAAATAGAGAATGCTAGCAAGTAGTAGAAGTATATCTAACAACGAAGCTATGATATTCAATAGTTATGCAATTGTATTTGAAATGTAAACAAGTATGTTAATATAAAAGCTTGGACTCAACACTAATAAATGTAAATCAAAATCTCCATGATTGTATGCTTGGAATCCACCTTGAAGGAATAATGAATAGATCTTGAAGATGAACAAAGGATCTTGAAGGAAGATCACACCACCATGATGGATAGATCTAGGGTTTGAATGATGAATCTTGAATTCTTGAACCAAATCCCTTCAAAGGCTTGAATACTTGAATCCTTGATCTTCAATGGAGAACTTGAATGCTTGAATGTAGATTATTTCTTGAATGCTTCCTTGATTGAGAATGATTTCTTGATAATGCTTGAAAGATGGCATGCACACTTGATTGATAGATGGAGGATGGATTAAAATGAGGAAAGGCTTCCTTTTATACTAGTCTAGGGCACAAACTTCTAGAGAGGCCGACATAGGAGAAATAAATTCCCATTAAGCCTATACCCTTGGAAGTGGACCTAAATTAAATATCATTTAAAATTTTACTGTTTCGAAGCTCAAAACAGCCGACCTGGAAGCGGGAAATAAATCTTTCTGAAACCCGACATCCAGAAACCTTCAAAATCTAAAATTTAAATCAACCCTAACCTAGGTTAGGGTCAAGGTTGACCTTGACCCTGATGTCAAGAACCTCAAATTCATAGAGCCAGGTGCCAGAAATAGGCTAGAAATAAGTGGAAAATAGGGCAAAATAGGGGAATAAGCCAAAAACAAGTCAAAGACCCATTCAATGTGTTTGAAATGACCCAAAACCACCTACTCAGAGGGCTAAACCAGTCCTAAATGGAAGTGCTTCCATTTTCTGATGATACAACATATACTTTTTATTGGTGAATAAATTTCATTGTTAGCATAGTCATTTGTCAAAAATATTGGACACTTGCTAACATCCATCATGAAATTGTGGATGATGAACTCATTGAATATCCTTTTGAGTTTATTAGTGGGCTTGGTATCCTTCAAATATAAAAAAATAATGAAAATAGGAAATCTACAATAACACTTATAGGCATTAAGAGGAAACATACACAATTGATGTTGAGATTGTGGAGTCAAATATCGTGGAAAGTACACCAAACCCTCAAAACAATAGAGCATGGAGTAAGGTATGCATAAATAGCCAAAATTTGAATATGGGTATGAGTTAGTGGAAAAAAGAAAAATTGTTGATCCTAATTTATTGGCAACTTGGAATAAAAAGTGAATAGTTTAATGGAATAATTTGTCAAGGAGAAACTTACTCTCAAAGTATATTTAGAAAAGGGAGAACCTAAAATAAAGATCTATTGTGAACATTATGGCATTGATTATGGAACAAGAGAAGTATCCATGGCAACACAAATAGTTCATAACTACATAAAATATCATATAATAATAATGTCCCATAAACATCACATTTTAATAGAGGGAAATGGCAAAAATCATTCAAGTAGCATATAAAACTTGACAATAGTGGTTAGAGATCAATTTGAGATTGATCTTTTGATTAAAATTCAAGATGATTTCAACATGACACAAGAACCTAATTTGTTCAAGGTGGTGGAAGAAACACTTGTAGTATATGAGGATAAGAATAAAGTAAGAGTAGAATGTACAAAATGCATTAAATGGTTTTTTTTGTTACTAGCAAGTGGTAATTTTGTCATCTCTCTAAATGAACACATGAAATCAAAGTATCACACCACTACTATAGATGAGGCTTCACATGATACAATTATTTTAAGGAGTGGCATAGCTGGGAAACTCAAGAATCCTACCAATCATAAGTCCCAACAAAGTTTGACTAGGTGCTTGGTTCGATCATCACCATTTGTATTAAATAGGGGTTCTACAAGTGCAGATCCTCCGAATTCAAGTGTGTTAACTGTTTAAATTTATGTTGAATATAATCATTTGGAATTTGTACATTACTTTTGTTATCACCTTATTAAAGGTCATTCATTTCCATTGATGTTGTAATGTTTAGGGTATTGGTATTCCCAAGTAATATAAATGGGGAGATATTAGACATGAAGGTCATGATGGATGATCAAAGGGGTGAAAGATTATGGACCATTGAGAGTCATACCAAGATGATGCTATGTTATGAGGGTAATGAATATCATATTGATAGCACATATAGGCATATTCATTGCAAGAGGGATTCTGAGATAGGGATCCCATTTGGATCATTGACATGTAGCTTTGTAAGATAATTCCAGAATGTGATGACTTTAGGATGCGTTTATATTGTGAATTAATGTGTGCTAATAAAATACATTAGATGGATACAAGGAGAGGGATAAGACTACACTATTTGACTCAAAATGAACTCAAAATAGCTGCTAAGGTTTCCAATGCTAGCAAAAGATTTAAAAAAAATACAAGATTTTTGGTGGAAAAAGTCAAAGGTTTCTATACTCTCTATTGGAATGAGACCCCTGAAGGAGAATTTGTTTGAATCGAAAATAATGAAGGATTCCTTTGGGTTTTTCAAGGATGTGTGTAATGCACATAAACAAATAAAATTACAAGGCAAAGATTAGGATTGGGATTTTGTCAAGGATCTTTTTCATAATATGATATATATAAAGGTACAAAGAAGGTATAATACATATACTAAATCCCTTTATGAAATGATCAAATTAACAGGAGGTCCTAGATTACATAGCTTTATTATCTTGAATCTACATTTTCCTTCAATTTCTACAATTTTGAGGAAAGTTAGAAAGTCATTGGTATATATCCTGGAAGAGCATGACTATATTTTGAGGCAATAGAAGTGTATGTTTATTATAAAACCAAACATGATATAGATGTGCAATAACTATGTACCTTGTTGAAGATGAAACTATTGTAAAAACATATGTTAGGTGGGTAGAGAAAATTGATACATTCATGGGTTATTTCAGTAATAAAGAATATCAATGTCAATCACATTTATTGGTGACATTTGATGCAAGAGTTGCAAGCTATGATATCATAATAGATTCTATTAAGAACAATGTTACTGGCCATTATACACATGTTATTATTGAAAATCCTTTACATGAAAATCTTCCTTGTTTAATTGTGGCTTCTTATCCAACGTGTAATAAGTTCAATGCAATTTTTTTTCAACAATGCAAAAAAATAGAATTTGTGTGGAAGAGATGTGTAAAATAATTTGTGACCTATTTTTGGTCATTCCTCAAATAGGAATAGTAGAAGACAACTTATATTGATGGAATATCATATAATAGAAGGTATTTGATATCAAATTCCTTGGGAAGGGTGGAGACTAAGTGGGTTGTACAATGGTTTCCATGTAACAAGATTGTATTGTTAGAATAACTGAGAGGGGGGTGAATCAGTTAGATCAGTTATCCAATAGTCCCAATTACAAAATGTACCTCATTAAACAAATTCAACAAATTTCTACAGCTCGGTAACATGAAATACTAAATTGTTTGTGCCATTACTAATTACTAGTTAATTACTCACAGTGATTACTGACCAAATCAAATTTGCAATATGTAAAGTATGACAACAAATCAATCATCACATAAACACATAACATAAATATTTAATGTGGAAACCCTATTAAGGGAAAAAGCACCTGGGACCAGTAACCCAAAATACTTTTCACTCTTCTGAAGTGAGCTCGGTGAAGAGCCAACCCTGTTAAAGGTTACAAACACATTGTTAGGTGTGACCTTGTTAGAGGATTTAAGACTAACAGTTATCGTTCAACCAACATTCACTATGGGTTCGATAGGATAACAATGTACATTCATTGAATGAAAAGGGGTATATCATAAGACGGTTAAGTCCACTCAGTTAAGATATTTTTTTGTATCAATGGTTAAACTAAAATAGTAATTGATTTGATTACAATACAACTCAAATTGTAGATGTTTAGATCTATTCTAAGCCCATACAAATCCTCTGATTAATATATCAATTCACTTCCTCAACTTACTTTCACCTAATGTCCCTCGGTAATAGCTCTCTAACACTCGATACTATTCTGTAGTTCAGTTCTTCTTCTACTAGTATGATCAGGCATGCATGAAATTGTATTCACGTGAAATCTTTGTAGTCTTCTATCTTCTGGCATGTTTCAATAAAGAAACTCACATCTCTTATATATACATAAACCATTTTCATATCAACCATCAGATTTTGCTGCTTAATCTCCTTCATTGATTTTGCCTCTTAAAATTTCTTCGGTGGTTGTGTTAGTAACACATTTCAATTTCATCCCTTAGATCTTCTCCAAATTTTTTCAGTCGTGGATCTTGTAACAAACTTTATCCTCAATCTCAAAATCATAACACTTTACAACTCATCAATTTCTATCGACTAAACTTAAGTATTAAATGCTTTCATCCATACTCGGTTAATGAAGAAATGCATCAGCGAACACAAGCTTGATTAATACTGTCTCTCGGTATACACTACACTGGCTCGGTGTATACTGAAGTGCTTCATTTACTGACCACACTGCTTTGTTAAGTTTTGCTTCCAACTTCATAACAGATTAATGCAACATAATCAAGTCAACCATATGAAGTCATAGACTCATCAATAAGTTACCCAAAGTATTCCTTATCCTCATCTATCATATCCATCTTCCTCCATGTATATATCTCATTTCTTCATCTTTTCTCTCCTCTTTACAGATGTTTAGATGTTTGCAACTATCATGATAAGTACTGTCAAAACTAGTTGACATCAATGACAACAAAATAACTGATTTAATTATCTTACATATCATTTCAGTACTCGGTGATCTCTAATCACTGATCTTCAAGTCATTCAGGTATTCAATCAGTTGTATTTCATCATGTATGACCAGGAGTACATCCACAATGCAAAAAGATAGTGAATCGTTTATTTAGCGGTCAATTAGACTTTATTTTAGGATAAGAAATGATAAGTTTTAATCATGTTAGGATGGTTTATAAAACTATTAAAGTGGATGATCACAAGATTAAAAGTGAAGATATAAAGAGGATAATTTGAGCAAATTGGGGTTCTACATAGTGCATTGCTTTAACACCTATTTAGAGGTGTTTTAAAGAGGTGATAAGTAAATCCAGTAGAAGGGTAGAGATGACACTGGGAATAGAAACATATATAATGATTGTGGAAAACTAAATTGATATTTTTATGTCTAAGATTTTTTCTTTGAGAAAGAGTGCAAAATTCTTTACGATATGGTTATGTTGGCTATGAAAAGAATCTAATAATAATGTCAACATAAATTTAATTAGTATAGAGGTATATCATGGTCTGAAAAATTCTTTCTACTTTGTAGTTTTTTTGTTGAGATTTTTTTGAGATCAATACTCTCACTTTCCATATGTTTTTCACTTGAATGGGTCAGATGTATGTGAGAACTTTAGAAAATTTGGTGTAGTTGGAGAAGAAAGGGCCTATGATTTCACTAACTTTCTTCATGTAGTTGGAACCCTCAGTAGAGTTGCAAAAGAAGAATCAAATCCCCAAGGGATTCATTTTAATAAATCTCATAAGAAGCAAGAAAGCATATGGAATATATTGCACCAAGAAAGGATACATAATGTTAATATATTATCAAAATATGATTCAATATCTATAGATGATAAAATTATAGAATCCTTCAAGAAAGGATTGAAGTATGCACAACACATTTTATCAACTCTTGGAATGTGCCCAGAGAATCCCACACAATATTCTTGGTGGGTTACACCATAGATAGAGTGTTAGATAAATGAGGGGGGGTGAATCAATTAAGTCTAATTATCATACAATCCCAAATACTCTCTGATATATAATACCAACTACAACAATTAAACTTAAACAACTTGGTAAAAACTTATCTATGCCTTTCTATTCATTAACCGATTACTAGTAAAATTAACTAGTATATATCGATCAAACTAGTAATTGTAATGTGTAAAGTAAATAAAAAATTATCACGTGCATACACATATAAAACTTTATTTTTTAACATGGAAACCCTATTAGGGGAAAAACCACCTAGGACTGGTACCTAAAATAATTTCACTCTTCTGAAGTGAGCTCGGTTAAGAGACAACCATGTTAAAGGTTACAAAACACACTATAATGTGTGACCTTGTTAGAGGACTCATCACTAACCATTCTTTGTGACCATACACTCACTTGGGGTCAACAATAAAATAATAAAAATTCATTGAATATCATAATGAAATAAATAAATACTATTAAGTCCCACTTGGTTAAGAGATTTATTTGTAGCAATGGTTAGAACACAACAGTAAATTATCTGATTCAAATTACAACTTCCTTTGTAGATTTTTAGATCTATGCTAAGCTCATATTACCTCTAGCCATCATAATCTCTTCAATTCTTGACGCATAGCTCTCCCCTATTTAGGAAACTCGGTAAGTGGTGAGGCCTTCGGTGCCCTCCTAAACCCAAAGTGGTTCTAGAAGAGTGCTCTACACCTTTAGAAGATCCTACAACAAACACAAATCCACTATCCTCACTGGAGGATTCTATGTCCTTCACTATCTTTTACTCCCTTGGGCTCGGTTGATACTCAGTTCCCTCTTTAACCGAGTCAGCTAAGTTGATACTCGATACCTTTGTTAACCAATTGGGCTCGGTTGATTCACCGAGTTGTTTTCTAACGCTCGATAATTTCTACTGAGTGGCATCTCCTACCGTCTTTGACTTAGTAGTAAGAACCTTTATATTGGGAAGGGGATGGAAAGGTTCCATGCTCAATATATGTCTCCTATGGGAATGATTTCCACACCTTTGATGTTATGGATAACAATCTCTGGGGTTTAGGCCTTCCGGGCTTGTAGCCTTTTGAGCGAGGTTCTAGGGACTTATTTCTAGATTCTTACCAAGAACCTACCAAAAAAATTGTATATTCAGACATCCTTTATGAAGTTGTATCAAACCTCTAGATTACAACACCCCAACTGGTATAGAAAATACCTAACTCTTCCTGATCCACTAGTCCTAATAGGGCTAATTGGCTCGGTTACTTAAGGAAAAGTTCACCATTCAATTTCCCAAGGAAAACCCTCGATTGGAGTGGTGCTAGTAATCCAATAAGACAACAATCTATCTTCAGATTACTTTTATCCATCCCCAAAGTACTACTACCACTTCACTCTTCCATGTTCTAGACTAAGCACATAGAGATGCTTGGCTTAGGGCCTGCAAGCAAACTTCTCAAGACAATCCCCTTTCTTCTGTGCCTTTGAGGATCTATAATACATTGACCCTACTTTCATTTCCCTGCTTCGCATGGGAATCCCATGAAGGAAAAGAAAGTCAGGGCATTATTTGTTAAAAACCCTGGTTCAGGAGGGTTTCCTAAAAACCCAGTAAATAAATTCTTCTATCTCTCAACTCCAATATCCAAAATGACTCAATCCAAATGCATTGAAGTTCTAATTCATGCTAGATGCTGGACCGATCAATATTCTTTTTTGCACTTTCATACCAATCTGTACACGTTCTATTACAATCCAGAATGTAGACAAAAATAAGGGATTTTTATTGATTGAATGCAAAATTACATGTGTCTCTTCTCTCTTGTCTTCCACCCACCTAAAAGAGCTATTTGAAGACCCTTCCCAATGAATCCAACCATTTTTCAATCAGTTGTGACTATTGGGAAGTTTTTACAAGTCAGTAGCAACTTTTCAAAGAAGTTGTCAAGCAACATTTCTTGCATTTTGCAACTTTTTGCAAAATGTTCCATTCTTGCTCCTAATGAGCCAATAAGGCCTAAGCCTTGGATCCTAAGGATCCAAAACATTATTAAATCATTAAAATAACCTAAAAGACACCTAGGAAAATCTAGACACCTAAATGTGCCTTTGGACCATAGTAAAAAATCCATGGTTTATAACCACACCAAGGGTGACTAGGTCTTACAAGTAGGCTATGAACTAAATCTATGATGTTGGCTCCTGATGGAGATCTAACATTGAAGGATGTAGGAAGGTGCCCCTACACCATACTCCCTTGTTTTGAAAACTCAAGTTCCACTTGAGAGTAATTGTTGAAGAGATGTTCCATGTTTCTTTATACATTCTTCATTCATCCATGTGGCATCAATGTCAGGTAACCCCTTCCATTTGACCAATTAATTAGTGTATATCTTCTTCCTAGTTTGTTTCACAAACTTGGAATCAAGAATATTTTCCAACCATAATGGTTGGCTTGGTGGTAAGTCCTTTATCCATTTTGCCTGTGTATCTTTTGTATCCTACAAAGTGTTATTAAATCCTACATCACCCTTAAAATGAGTGAGATCACAAATGTTAAAGATAGGAGAAATAGAAATAGTAGGGGGTAAAGAAATTTCATAAGCATTATCCCCAAATTTATGAAGTGTTTGATAGGGACTGATCTTTCTCATTTACAATTTGGTGTGTCCCCTAGGTAGCCTTGCCTTGTTCAAGTATGCCCACACTTGATCTCCTTTGAAAGTAACATGTATTTTATTCTTATCTACCTATTCTTTGTACTTTAGAGTAGTTTGTTGCAATGTATCTTGGACTTGATCATGAATCTATTTAATCCATGCAGATAATTCTTCTCCCTGTGCACTGACTTTGAATTCAGTCGGTAACTCTCTTAACTCCATGACTCCTCTTGGATGTATTCCATAGTTCACTTGGAATGGTGTCTTCCCTGTGGACCTGTTTATTGAATCAATGAAAGAAAATTCTGCTTGAGGAAGGATAACATCCCAAGTTTGTCCATATTGTTTTGTTAGACACCTTAGAAGGTTTCCTAGTGACCTATTTACAACTTCATTCTGCCCATCTATTTGTGGATGGTATGCAAAACTGGATGACAAGTTTTTCCCCAATTGTTCCAAAGGGTTCTCCAAAAATGCCCTTGGAATTTCACATCTCTATTTGAGATAATGGATGTTGGCAATCCATGAATCCTAACCACTTCTTTAAAGAACAAGTTAGAAATATGTGAAGCATCATTAGAAACTTTACAAGGAACAAAGTGTGCCATTTTGCTAAATCTATCAATTATAACAAATATGCTATCAAATCCATGTTTAGTTCTCAGAAGTCCTAAGACAAAATCCATACTCACACTGTCCCATGGCTTTGTTGGAATTGGGAGTGGTTGATAGAGACCTTGATTGGTCCTGACTCCTTTAGCCTTTTGACAAATAGTGCATGTCTCAAAAAATTTGCTGACATCAGTGGGTAGCCAAGGCCAATGATAGTTTCTCCTTACAATTTCAAGTGTCTTTTCAATGCCAAAATGACCCGCTAATGTACCACAATGCTTCTCTCTTATCAGTTTTTCTATCATGGAGCATTTAGGAATACAAAGTTGACCTCCTTTGAACAAAAGACCATTCTATAATAAATATTCTAAATAAGTGGAGTTATATGCATCTGAGAGAGTAGAGAAAACCTTGTAGATATCACCAAAGTATGAATCATCCTTGTATAGGTGCTTGAGGGCATAAATTCCCATGCTTTGGACCTGCACTTCTTCAACCAAAATTACTCTTCTACTAAGAGCATCTACAACTTTATTTGAGGTTCCCTCCTTATTCTTTATAAAAAATGTGAATGCTTGGAGTTGTTCAACCCATTTCATGTGCCTGCAACTTACCTTATCCTGACTATTCAGAAAACTTAAAGCATGATTATCTGTAAAAATAACAAATTCCTTAGGAAGAAAGTAGTGCCTCCATTTCTTGAGGGCTTGAACCATAGCATAAAGTTCCAAGTCATATGTATTGTATTTCTTCTTTGCTTCATTCAATTTCTCTGAGAAGACAACCACTAGCCTTCCATCCCGACTGAGGAATGCACCTATGGCTAGGTTACTAGCATCCATTTCTACTATGAACAACTTGTGAAGGTTGGTAGTGCCAAAATGGGGTATTGTGCTACTCTCTCCTTTAAATACTCAAAAGCTTCATCTTCTTGTGTTGTCCACTAGAATTTTGTTTTTCTACCACCCTTGATGGTATCAAGTAAAGCTGCATAAATGTGACTAAATTTTTTAATAAACTTCCTGTAAAAGGTAGCCAATCCATGAAATCTCTTGACTTCTCCTAGACTCTTTGGTATGGGCCAATTAATGATAGCCTCTACCTTTTCAAGATCCATTTTTAAAATGCCCTTTAAGATGACAAAACCAAGAAATATCATTTCTTGTTGTATGAAGGTACACTTTTCTAGATTTATGGATAGTTTGTTCTCATGTAACCTTTGGAGAAATTATTCCAAATGTCTCATGTGTTCTCATATAGTTCCACTGAATATTAGGATGTCATCTAAATAGACCACCGCAAACTTGCCTATAAAATCATGAAGCACTTCATTCATTAATCTTATGAAGGTGCTAGGAGCATTGCTAAGGCCAAATGGAATCACAAGCCATTCATATAATCCTTTGGTGGTTTTAAATGTAGTCTTCCACTCATCTCCTGACCTTATTCTTATTTGATGGTAACCAGATTTAAGGTCAATTTTAGAGAAATAACATGCTCCTCCAAGTTGGTCTAATAGATCTTCTATTTTGGGTATAGGGAATCTATATTTGATTGTTATTTTGTTTACTACCCTATAGTCAGTGCATAGTCTCCATTTTACATCCTTTTTAGGGGCTAAAACACTTATGACTGCACAAGGGCTGAGACTCTTTTGTATGAGTCCTTTTGTCAATAATTCACTAATTTGTCTAGTGATTTTTGCATTCTGATCAAGAGTGAGTTTATAAGAAGCCTTGTTGGGTAGGGAAGCACCTAGAATGAAATATATTTAGTGACATATGCCCCTCAATGGTGGGAGTTCATCTAGTGAGTCTCCTGCAACTATTCCTTTGTACTTCTACAATAGACTGTCTACTTCCTTCGGTACTTCTTTGTGCACTATTTTCTCCTTTGGTTTAAGGACTAGAGCATATCCTACCTCTGAATCTTGAATAGTGTTGATCATCTCTTGTTCTCTTGTAAGCATGACTAACTATTCTTTTGGTTTTTCTTATTGAGGATCAAGAAGAGGGGGCAGGTTGTATTTGTGACCATTTTGAATAATTTGGTATTTTTTTGTGACTCCATCATGTTTAGCCTACAAATCATATTGTCATGGACATCCTAGCAAAAGGTGATAGACATCCATATCTATAACATCACAAAGGACTCTATCCTTATAGTCTTTAATGGAGAAATCTACCCAAGCCTGTTCATTTATGAGGGTTTGTTGCCCTTTTGTCAACCAAGATACATGGGATGGGTTTGGGTGGGGTATCTTTCCCAATTTTAACTTATCTACCATCTCTCTAGATATAATATTTTCAATAGAACCAGAATCAATTACTAACTTGCATACCTTTCCATGGATTTTGTAGTTGGTTCTGAAAATATTCTTCCTTTGAGGAGGCTCCACCAGTACTGGTGCTTAGATTAAGGTCCTCTTCATCATGAGGGAAACACCTTCTTCTCACATATAGTCTCTAACACTGTCAGCATCATCTTCTTGCACAAGGTTGGCTCTTCTTTCACCTTGGTTATTCTGCTTGTCTCTGTCTAGACACCTATTGGTGTAATGACCTATCTGATTACAGTTGTAACACCATATATGCCCATTGTTTCTTCCTCCATTTCTACCTCTGCCATTTCCTCTTCTTCCTCAATATCCACCTCTTGAACTGCTTTCTCCTTGGATGTTCTCCTTATTGGAATCTCCTTGTGGTCTATTGTTCTTTCCTCTTCCTCCAAAGTTTCCTTTGCCTCTTTCATTCTTAGCTTTTACTCTACCACTCTGTTCATTCCTCCTTTTGAACTTTTCTTCAACTTTCAATTCCAATTTATAGCATTGGTTCATTGTGGTAGGGCTTTTCAAACTAAGTTCATCCTGAATTGAGACCCTTAGTCCTTGCATATACCGAGAAAGCTTCACACATTCTCATTCAAAAAGCTTGGATTTCATTACCAATCTCTGAAATTCTTTAGTATAACTAGAGATATCCATCTCTTTCTATCTTAGACTCATTATTCTTTTATGAATTTGGACTTCATAATCTTTAGGGACACAAGTTTCCCTAAGCATGGCCACAATCTTCTTCCAAGTGACGACTAGATTCTTTTCATTCTTCACCCTGTCATCTTGAGTGAAGTTCCACCATGTGAGTCCAGATTCTTTGAGCTTTGACTTAACAATCTTCACCCTCTAATTCTCAGGGATGTCTTCACAATCAAAGAAATTATTTAGGGCATCCACCCAATCCATTGTAGCATCTGGGTCCATCTTCCCATTGTATGTAGGGAACTCAAGCTTGGTGTCCATGGTTCTCCTCTCCATAGACTTTAGAGTCTTCATAAGTAGCCTCTAGTCTGCAGGACATTTGTCTTCCTCCTGCTCAAGGGGTTCTTCATCACTCCCTTCTTCGACATCATCAAAGTTTCCACTACTTCTCTTTTGAAGCTCTTCCCTAAGCCTGTCCATTTCTTGCCTCATCTACTGCATTTTAGTGTCTCTTTGTTCATCACGCTTTGTCCTTTTCTCTCTCAGGTATCTTACCATCTTTTCATTGGTCATCCTTGATGACAATCCTTCTTCATCTTCTCCTTCCATGGTGTTGGTATATCTTTTCCCTAAGGATCTTAGATGCTCTAATACAACTTGATGTAGAGCTCTCCCCTATTTAGGAAAATCGGTAAGTGGTGAGGCCTTCGGTGCCCTCCTGAACCCAAAGTGGTTCTAGAAGAGTGCTCTACACCTTTAGAAGATCCTACAACAAACACAAATCCACTATCCTCACTGGAGGATTCTGTGTCCTTCACTAGATTTTACTCCCTCGGGCTCGGCTGATACTTAGTTTCCTCTTTAATTGAGTCGGCTTGGTTGATACTCAGTACCTTTGTTAACCGAGTGGGCTCAGTTGATTCACCAGGTTGTTTTCTAACATTCAGTAATATCTATTGAGTAGCGTCTCCTACTTTCTTTGACTTAGTAGTAAGAACCTTTATATTGGGAAGGGGATGGAAATGTTCCATGCTTACTATATGTCTCCTATGGGAATTATTTCCACACCTTTGATGTTATGGATAACAATCTCTGGGTTTTAGGCCTTCCGAGCTTGTAGCCTTCTGAGCGAGGGTCTAGGGACCTAGTTCCATATTATTACAAATAACCTACAAAAAAAATTATATATTTGGACACCCTTTATGAAGTTGTATCAAACCTCTAAATTGCAAGACCCCAACCAATATAGACAATACCTAACTCTTCCTGGTCCACTAGTCCTAATAGGGCTAATTGGCTTGGTTACTTAAGGAAAAGTTCACCAGTCAATTTCCCAAGGAAAACCCTCAATTGGCATGGTGTTAGTAATCCTAATAAGACAAAAATCTATCTTTAGATTGCTTTTATCCATCCCCTAAGTACTACTGCCACTTCACTCTTCCATGTTCTGGACCAAGCACATAGAGATGCTTGGCCTAGGGCCTGCAAGCAGACTTCTCAAAACAATCCCCTTTCTTCTGTGCCTTTGAGGATCTATAATAAATTTACCCTACTTGCATTTCCCCACTTCGCATGGGAATCCCATGAAGGAAAAGCAAGTTAGGGCATTATTTGTTAAAAACCCTGGTTCAAGAGGGTTTCCTAAAAACCCAGTAAACAAATTCTTCTATCTCTTGACTCCAATCTCCAAACTGACTCAATCCAAATGCATTGGAGTCCTAATTCATGCCAGATGTCAAACTAATCAATATTATTCTTTTCACTTCTGTACCAATCCATACATGTTTTGTTACAGTCCAGAATGTAGAGAAAAATAAGGGATTTTTATTGATTGAATGAAAAATTACATAATTCTCTTCTCTCTTGTCTTCCACCTACCTAAAAGGGCTATTTGAAGACCCTTCCCAATTAATCCAACCATTTTTCAATTGGTTGTGACCATTGGGAAGTTTTTACAAGTTGGTAGCAACTTTTCAAAGAAGTTGTCGAGCAACATTTCTTGCATTTTGCAACTTTTTGCAAAATGTTTCATTCTTGCTCCTAATGAGCCTATAAGGCCTAAGCCTTGGATCCTAAGGATCCTAAAAAGTATTAAATCATTAAAATAACCTAAAAGACACCTAGGAAAATCTAGACACCTAAATGTGCCTTTGGACCATAGTAAAAAACCCATGGTTTATAACCACACCGAGGGTGACTAGGTCTTACAAATAGGCTATTGACTAAATCTATGATGTTGGATCTTGGTGGAGATCTAACATTGAAGGATGTATGGAGGTTCCCCTCCACCAATTCCTTTCTATCCTCCAACTCTATTATGCTTGGTTATCTCATTTCTTTGACACTCGGTGTAGTCTGCAAAATTGCTTGGTTCTCACTTTAACCTATGTGACCAGCTTCGCATGAATGCAATCTTCTCCTCATTCACATTATCTCATTATGAATCTCTTGTGTCATTAAATAAACATGATAAGCCATTTTCTTCTTAGTCATAGATTTTGCCTCTTAATCTCCATCATTGATTTTTCCACTTTAACCTTTGTCAGAACTTGTGTCTTAAACATGTTTTAATCTTCATCATCTAATCTTCCTTAATTTTTTCAGTCATAGATCTTCATAAAAAACTTTATCTTTAACCTTGAAATCATCCATATTTATCCATCACATTAGCTTTAGTCGGCAATCACATGTTCCATATTATTTCTTTCACTTGGTCAATATTGTGATGTGTTCGTGACTTCTTACTCGGTTAATATTGTACTCGATATACACTACACTTTCTCGGTGTACACTGTATCAACATGGTGTATACTAAGTTCTTCATTTATGGACAACATAAAATTGTACATTCTTGATGAAATCACATTCCTTAACCATTATTACCTTCTTTATATGTTTGCAACTATCATGATAAGTACAATCAAAACTAGTTGACATCAATGACAATATAATAACTAATCTAATGTCTCACATATACCTTTTTAGCTCCGCGATCATCTTCACATTCAACATTTTGTTCTCCAAGTACTTAATCAATTGTATTATGTCAATCTCTCCCTCTGACATTGATGGAAACACAAACAAATATGAAATATGCCATAGAATACGAAACATCTTAAGTGTCTACAACTATGTCTATATGTTGTGACTCGGTAATGCATTTAATATTTTTAATCACTACACAACATCATCTAAAGACTCTCCCTTTTGGTTAGCTTCATTTCTAAATGATATTCATGTATTCTTCTCTCCAATGTTTCTTGATCATCTCTGTCCCTATGAATCATTCTTGAATAAAATATTTCATGTAACCTCTCTCCCTTATTCCATTTCGGAATATTTCACGATTCTCTCTCTCCCTTTGATAGAAATGCCAAAAGTAATCAGCTCTTCAGTAGCCAAATCAATATCCCTATTGTCCAGTTAAGATTCATGTACCTTGCATGTACAAATATGCAACTTTAGTTTGTCTATCATCTTTTTCTTTTTCTTCAAAACCTTAGGAATCCCAAAGTGTGAACATCATGCATCAAAATCATTAGATATTCTAATAAAGTATAGGTTGATGCAACCCCATATCACCTTAGTGATTGTTAGATAGGGGATGGACCCCTAGTCTACTTCTCAATTATCAAATGTATCCTTTGGTAAGGGTTTTGTAAATATATCAACAATTTGCTCCTGTGATTTCACATATTCCAATTTGACTTATTTTTCTTGAACTTGCTCCTTCAAATAGTGATACTTAATAGATATGTGCTTTGTCTTTGTATGCATCACTAAATTATTTGAAATATTTATAGCACTTTTATTGTCATAATAGATTATCACTGGATCATTGATCTCCTCATTCTAAATTTTTCTCGGTAGCCTTTGATGTGCTTTTGAATATAATCCTTGAATTCTCTGTCAAAACTTTAACTTCACAACCCTGCCTGATCTTCAAATGTCTCTTGTAAATCATTCTTGAATAAAACATTTCATGTAATCTCTCCCCCTTATTCCATTTCAAAATATTTCACGATTCTCTCTCCCTTTGATAGTAATGCCAAAAGTAATAAGCTCTTCAGTAGCCAAATCAATATCCCTGTTGTCCAGTTTAGATTCATGTACCTTGCATGTTCAAATATGAAACTTCAGTTTGTCTACCATATTCTTCTTTTTCTTCACAACCTTAAGAATCCCAAAGTGTGAAAATCATGCATCAACACCATTAGATCTTCTGCTAAAGTAGAGGTTGATACAACCCCATATCACCTTAGTGATTTTTAGATAGGGGATGGACCCCTAGTCTACTTCTCAAGTATTCAAATGTATCCTTTGGTAAGGGTTTTGTAAATATATCAACAAGTTGCTCCTATGATTTCACATATTCCAATTTGACTTATTTTTCTTGAGATTTCTCCCTCAAACAATGATACTTAATAGATATGTGCTTTTTATTTGCATGCATCACTAGATTATTTGAAATATTAATAGAACTTGTATTGTCACAATAGATTATCATTGGATCAGTGATCTCCTCATTCTAAATTTTAATTGGTAGTCTTTGATGTGCTTCTGAGTCAAAAATTTAACTTCACAACCATGTCTGATCTTCATATGTCTCATGTAGGTGGCCACTTCATGTGTCTGACTCATGAAAATGCCATCTTGAAAATTCTTATATCAAAAGATTTTTCATCTTCAGTGATTAAACTTCTTCAACAAGACAACTAGCTCTGATACCAATTGTTAGATAATTGAGAGGGGAGATGAATTAGTTAAGTCCAGTTATCCTACAATCCCAAATAATCTCTAATGTATAATACCAACTTCAACAATTAAACTTTAATAGCTCAGTAAAAACTTATTTGTGCCTTTATGTTCATTAACTAATTACTAGTAAAATTAACTAGTATATACCGATCAAACCAGTAATTGTAATGTGTAATGTAAAATAACAAATCATCACATGCACACACATATAACACTTGATTTTTTAATGTGGAAATCCTGTTAGGGGAAAATCACTAGGGACCGGTACTCGAAATAATTTCACTCTTCTGAAGTGAGCTCGGTTAAGAGCCAACCTCATTAAAGTTACAAAACATATTGTAAGGTGTGACCTTGTTAGAGGATTTATCACTAACCATTCTCTGCGACCATACAATCACTTGGGGTCAATAATAAAATAATCAACATTCATTGAATGTCATAATGAAATAAATAAATACTGTTAAGTCCCACTCAATTAAGAGATTTATCTGTAGTAATGATTAGAATGCAATAGTAAATGATCTTATTCAAATTATAAATTCCTTTGCATATTTTTAGATCTATGCTAAGCTCATAATACCTCTAGCCATCATAATCTCTTCAATTCCTTTCTATCCTCCAGCTTTTTTTTGCTCGGTTATCTCCTTTCTCTAATGCTAGGTGTAGTCTGTAGAATTGCTCAGTTCTCACTTTAATATGTTTGACCAGCTTCACATGAATGCAATCTTCTCCTCATGCGCATTATCTCATTATGAATATCTTGTCTCCTTAAATAGACATGATAAACCATTTTCTTCTCAACCATAGATTTTGCCTCTTAATCTCCATTGTTGATTTTTCCGCTTTAACCTTCCTCAGAACTTGTGTCTTAAACACATTTCAATCTTCATCATCTGATCTTCCTTTAAGTTTTTCATACGTAGATCTTCATAACAAACTTTATATTTAACCTTGAAATCATCCATATTTGTCCAACTCATCATCTTTAGTCGGCAATCACATGTTCCGTATTATTTCTTTTGCTTGGTCAATATCATGATGTGTCCATGACTTCTTACTCATCTTACTCGGTTAATATTGTACTCAATATAAACTACACTTTCTCGGTGTACACTGTATCAACATGATGTATACTAAGCTCTTCATTTATGGACAACATAAACTTGTACAATCTTGATGAAATCACATTCCTTAACCATTATTACCTTCTTTATATGTTTGCAACTATCATGATAAGTGCAATCAAAACTAGTTGACATCAATGAAAATATAATAACTAATCTAATGTCTCACATATACCTTTTTAGGTCGGTGATCATCTTCACATTCAACATTCTATCCTTCAAGTAGTTAATCAATTGTAGTACGTCAATCTCTCCCTCTGGAATTGATGGCAACACAAACAAATATGTCATATGTCATAGAATACCAAACATCTTAAGTGTCTACAACTATGTCTATATGTTGTGACTCGGTAATGCATTTAATATTTTTAATCACTACACAACATCATCTAAAGACTCTCTCTTTTGGTTAACTTCATTTCTAACTGATATTCATGTAGTCTTCTCTCCAATGTTTCTTGATCATCTCTCTCCTTGTGAATCATTCTTGAATAAAATATTTCATGTAATCTCTCTCACTTATTCCATTTTGGAATATTTCACGATTCTCTCTCCCTTTGATAGAAATGACAAAAGTAATCAGCTCTTTAGTAGCCAAATCAATATCCCTGTTGTCTAGTTCAGATTCATGTACCTTGCATGTACAAATATGCAACTTTAGTTTGTCTTTCATCTTCTTCTCTTTCTTCAAAACCTTAGGAATCCCAAAGTGTGAACATCATGCATCAACATCATTAGGTCTTCTAATAAAGTACAGGTTGATATAACCCCATATCACCATAGTAATTATTAGACAAGGGATGGAGCACTAATCTACTTCTCAAGTATTCAAATGTATCCTTTGGTAAGGTTTTTGTAAATATATCAGCAAGTTTCTCCTATGATTTCACATATTCCAATTTGACTTATTTTTCTTGAACTTTCTCCTTCAAATAGTGATACTTAATAGATATGTGATTTGTCTTTGCATGCATCACTAAATTCTTTGAAATATTAATAGCACTTTTATTGTTACAATAGATTATCACTGGATCAATGATCTCCTTATTCTAATTTTTGCTCGGTAGCCTTTGATGTGCTTCTGAATATAATCCTTGAATTCTCTATCAAAACTTTAACTTCACAACCTTGCTTGATCTTTAGATGTCTCCTGTAAATCATTCTTGAATAAAATATTTCATGTAATCTCTCTCCCTTATTCCATTTCAGAATATTTAACGATTCTCTCTCCCTTTGATAGCAATGCCAAAAGTAATCAGCTCTTCGGTAGCCAAATCAATATCCTTGTTGTCCAATTCAGATTCATGTACCTTGCATGTACAAATATGCAACTTTAGTTTGTCTACCATCTTCTTCTTTTTCTTCACAACCTTAAAGAATCCCAAAGTGTGAAAATCATGCATCAACATCATTATATCTTCTGATAGAGTACAGGTTGATGAAACCCCATATCACCTTAGTGATTTTTAGACAGGGGATGGACCCCTAGTCTACTTCTCAAGTATTCAAATGTATCCTTTGGTAAGGGTTTTGTAAATATATCAGCAAGTTGCTCCTATAATTTCACATATTCCAATTTGACTAGTTTTTCTTGAGCTTTCTCCCTCAAATAGTGATACTTAATAGATATGTGCTTTGTCTTTGCATTCATCACTAGATTATTTGAAATATTAATAGAACTTATATTGTCACAATTGATTATCACTGGATCAGTGATCTCCTCATTTTGAATTTTTCTTGGTAGCCTTTGATATTCTTTTGAATATGTCCTTAAATTCCTTGTCAAATCTTTAACTTCACAACTGTGCCTAATCTTCATATGTCTTGTGTAGGTGGCTACTTCATGTGTTTGACTCGTGAAAATGACATCTTAATAATTCTTATATCAAAAGATTTTTCCTCTTTAGTGATTAAACTTCTTCAACAAGACAACTAGCTCTGATACCAATTGTTAGATAACTGAGAGGGGGGGGGGGGGGTGAATCAGTTAATTCTGGTTATCCTATAGTCCCAAATACTCTCTGATGTATAATACCAACTTCAACAATTAAACTTAAATAGCCTGGTAAAAACTTTTTTGTGTCTTTCTATTCATTAATCGATTACTAGTAAAATTAACTAGTATATACCAATCAAACCAGTAATTGTAATGTGTAATGTAAAATAACAAATCATCACATGCATACACATATAACACTTGATTTTTTAATGTGGAAACCCTGTTAGGGGAAAAATCACCTAGAACCAGTACTCGAAATAATTTCACTCTTCTTAAGTGAGCTCGGTTAAGAGCCAACCCTGTTAAAGTTACAAAACACACTGTAAGGCGTGACCTTGTTAGAGGATTTATCACTAACCATTCTTCGGGACCATACACTCACTTGGGGTCAACAATAAAATAATCAACATTCATTGAATGTCATAATGAAATAAATAAAGATTGTTAAGTCCCACTCGGTTAATAAATGGTGAATTCTCAGGATAACTCAACCAATTTGTTGCTACCTACTTCTTAGTGTAAGTTTATTTTCACCGATCTTTCATATTTTGTAGTAAAATGAGATCGGAGAAAATATAAAATGTTCTTTAAATGAAATTTCAATACAAATTTGGGTCTCACATGGCAATACAAATGTGCATCTACATGGGTTGAGGAAAATGCATATGTCAGTCATGATGTAAATGGGGTTTTTGAATCAAATCTAAAGGTGATAAAAAGTCATCAATCAAACATATTGGTATCATGGAATATGGATAAATTTCCCACAACTTGACTTTCTCAATAATATTGATGATGTTTCACTAATGTCAATGGTGCATACTCTATAGACTTTATATTTGCATGTATTTAAAATCAAGGCAATACCCTCCATGAACTTGAATGAGACCAATTAGTTTGTCCCATTGCAAACTAATTGTTGGTGTTAACTGTTGAAGGTAGATGTGAGTTTGTCTAGCCCTCAATTGTACCATTAATTTGTATCCTATTTCAAATTTTCATAATAATAAACAACTTGATAAATTGTAGAAGCTTCCTTATGGATTTGTTGTCTTTACTTTTTTTCTCTCATCTAAGCTGGATGTTTCATATAGAATCTAGTATACAATAAAATGCATTTTCTCATAAATAAGAATTACAATCATATATATGAAATATGGTGTACTTGCTAGTGCTAGAAATTACCCCCATACAATTTTAATATACTTGTTCAAAAATTTTACAAAATCTTACATCAATCTAAAAACAATATGATAAAAATAATAAAATTATTTTGATAAACCAAGTATATCCTTAATATATTAGTTTAAATGATTAGAAAACCCCAAGATGGAGAGAACCATATAATAAATTATCAATAGTATCGACACAATAATTGAAGCCAATAATAGAACACCAATTATAACACCATTTCTATTACTATGTGTAGATGCTAAAAAGTGGTCAATGCCTATAGTGCCACTTTTTAACACCTTGGTGTTGCTTTTTAAAATTGTTGTACCATTTTTCTAATTATTCCTCTATGTCACTCATGTATTTTTTTTTAATTCTTTAACATTGTGTCATTCTTCATCGATTAAATAATGAAAACTATTTAGTTAATAACTATTTTCCATCCTTTACTTTGCACCATATCCTATCAATTCACCCTTAACCACATATTGATCCTATTAGTTGATTAGTCCTTTAGGGGTGAATAATCATTAATTAATCCCCTTATCATAAGATTTCATGCCTTGGTAAATAAATTATATTTATTTACCCCCTTTACCTCCTTTTCTTATACTTAATTTAATTTAATTTAATTAATTGGCTAATTTCCAAAATGTGAGGAAATTAATATTTTTTTATTTTTAATTTCCCCTTCATTTTCTAACTCATGTCAAACCCCCTAATTTCTCTCCAAACCCTCTTGTCCCTCTTGTGTCATAATCCCACTAATTTCTCTTATGACACTTTCCCCTAATTTATCATGTGTCATACCCACTAATTTCTCCCATTTTTCCTCCCACTAATTTCTCATTTCCCAAATTCATTCCTTATTTTGTCATAAATTGTCATTTGTGAAATTCATTCCTTATTTTGTCATAATTTATCATTTTCCAAATGAACAAACCAATTTGGCATAAACTTGTAATTTTTCAATTTTAAGTTCTCAAATGCAATCATAACCGTCAATTGAAATTTGATCTCATCCGTCGATTCAAATCTCAAAAGTCTATAAATTGGATTCTCATTTCTCATTCTTGTGAACCACAATTTTTATTACTCTCGCCATCATTTTGTCCATACTTACTTTCATTTTGTAGGTGCACTTGTCTACTTGAGAGCAACATAGCATATAAGAGAAGAAAGGAAAAATAATCAAGCTTCATCAAAGGAGCATTGGTGTTATGGTTTGATTTATTTCATGTGTTTATGCTTCATTTTATTGGTCGCATTAGTTTGATTAAGAATAGATTGTATGATGTTTTAACCTTTTGTGGTTAGCTTTATCATTTTGTTTTTTATTTCCCATTTTCTTATTCGACATTCTAGTGAAATTGACGTGAACACATTAAATTTGATAAATTTGTAATCTATGTTTGCATGCATATTTTCTTTGTTATTGCATGTAGGAATCAAGAGTATAACTTATTATCTATACAAGGTTTCTTATTTTAAACATGCAACGAATCATAATTTCTAATTTTTCTTTCAATCAAAACATTAAAGGGCTTTAAATGAACAAAAACTTGCATTTAGCCTAATTAGGTGGATAAATGAATTATAAATTGCACACAATCTAATTAGGTGGATCAATGAACCTAATTTTTTTCATTTAGATCTAAATAGGGGGATAAATTGAACCCTACAATTTTCACCAAGTTTTAAATAGGAAGGGAAATAAAAATAATTTGTGCTATTTTGATCACATTTCCTTTCTTAATGGGTTAATGAACAACACTTTTCACCTAGTTTTAATTAGGAATTTAAAAATAATTTTTTTTGTTATTTTGATCACATTTCCTTTCTAATCAATAAATGAATCATGTATGTCTGAATTGTCTTGTGTTCTTGCACGTCGTAGGGTGGACCTACTACTATGCGAAGTATCCTCTCCCCTTGCCTTTGTGATCCTATGTGTAAGAGAAAAGCAATAAAAATACCTGATTTTCTTTTTATAGAGGGTCTACCTTATGGTCCAAAAAGTACTCACCCAAGGGAACAACCCAAGTGGTAACAAGCTAAAGGTAATCTTCATCTGAACTGCTATATAAAAACATGGTTGTGACTAAATTCATAATCAATAGGAAGTGTCATATGATAGTCCCTCTCATTATCCACATGATGTGTAAAACCCTTGTTCTAAGGGTTGGGAGGTCTCTTAATTGAGAAGACTATTTTGACCCCTTAAACAAGTGCCCTTACTAGGAACCAATTTTTTAGAAGCCCAAAACCCTACACTTGCTTGTGTAGAAGGTCAGATTGATGAAGAGGCCCCACACATACTATTCATTGTTGAGACATAAATTCCTCAAGGTCTCCAAACCTTTGAGGTAAGAGATTCAAGTGATTCACATGTCGTGCAAGAGGGATACAATGACACTTGATTCTCTACCTTTTCACTTTGTTTAAGTATATGAAAATGGCACTTGATTCTCTATTTGTCACATTTGTTAAAGTATACAGAGTAATCCAAGTGCAGACTCAACAAGAGGTATCCTTTCCAGCCTAGGTTGTGCTTCTTTTCATGTTCGAGTAAAAATCAACCATTCTATTTGATGTGCCTTATGTGATTGTTTAAACAAATTTCTGCATCCAAAAACAATTTACTCAAAATCTCAAATAATTGTCCAAACATTTCAAATATTTTCAAAATCAACCCTTCCAAAACATAGGAATTCAAAAGTACCAAGAGTTTGGGGTCTTGTTTCAACCTTCCATAGGTTAAAATTTGTATAATCCTCATTTTCCTTAGATCCTAAGTTAATAATTATCCCATCATTGCATTTTATTCCTCATATTAGCTCATTATGTCCTCATATTGCACTTAGATCCTAAATTAGACTTTGAAAAATCCCAAGAATCCAAGTTTTACATTTACACCCTATGTTGTTGATAGGAAGTCTAGACCTTGTAAAAAACTTTATCCTTTGTCATTATCATTAAACCTATACCCTAACTTATCAATGATAGGTTTGAATTGGTCCTTTGTCCTTCAGTTTGTCCTTTGGTATTTTATGGTCTTGGCTCCGCTTCAATTTATTAGGATTATATCTTTATACTTGTATTTCTTAGGTCTTCAAAGTTTGAAAAATCCAAAAACATAGATAGAATTTTTTCATCCTTAAGTTGCATTGTCAAAATTCCCTAACATCTAAAAACATAGATTGCATCTTTGTTATTCTTAAGTTTCATTATCAAAATTCCAATATCCAAAAACATAGGTTGCATTTTAGCACCTTTAAATTGCACTTGTCCTTCATCTCTTAGAGTCACACTTGTCATTCCTTTAGGTTCATCTATAAACTTTGAAAATCTAGAAACATAAAATATCACAATGGTTGAAATGAGATCCTAAGCTTCTATGAGACAATAAAATCAAAGCATTGTCCCAATTCTATCATCACACACCCTTATTCTTTGTCCAAAATAAACATAACAGATTGGTACTACTTATATTGTAGAGAAGTTGGCCTCCAACTACAAGATCATTAACTTGAACATTAACCTTCCTACTCTCATGGGACCATGTCATCACAATCAATCTATCAATACCATAAATCTAACTTATACATGTCCCAAATCATAGATCAAGATTCATTCAATCATATCTCAAATCAAAATCCCCTCAATCACACCCCATTCAACCAAATTCTAGATCAAACTTAATTCCACCAATTCTCAAATCAAAGCTTGTTTAACCAAGTCCCAAATAAACCCATATTCAATCCAATCTGAAATCAATGCTCATCCAACCAAATTCCAAATCAAGCTTCATTTAACCAACCCACATTTAATTTAATCCAAAACCAAGACAAGTTCAACCAAAACCAACACTTCAACCTTAATTACATTCATCAACAAAAAAAATATCCTCTCCAAAATGATGCACAACTCAAACCGTCTAGTCACATATCAAAGTTGCATCATCCAAAATAACATTCATTCCCATCAACCATCCATATTATCTTGCATTTCTCAAATTTTAGATGATGAGGAAGAGCTCTCCTTAGAAGATGTTTCTCAGGAGGAAATTGATGGGAAATTGATCAATCCTAAAGTCAATGAAATTTTGGACCAATTTCTATTGGAGGATCTTGTAAGAAACTTTATACTTATGATATAAAAACTTGCATCAAGTCCTGAGCACCAATCCCTAATGAGTGAATTAGACCTACAATGGTTTTCAATATACAAACAAACAAATCTCATCTCAAAACAAATGACAACCAATCCCATTTTAGAGTAGTTGAGAATGAACACATAATTGAAAAAAAATAGCACTATCCTTCAAGAACATCCTGATGATTCACCCAATGAATAATAAATCATTTCCAAGCATGAACAAAGGCATCTACCGATGTCTAGCAATGGATCTTTCCAAAATAATCACATCAGTGACACCGCTAACTCCCATCCTAAATTTTTCCCTCAACAAGCTACCATATCTCCCACTATTCCTTCATTCCCTCAAGCTTCATAAGAGAAATCTATACCAACATTTTCAAATGACAAATCTAATGATGCAACCTCCAAAGGGCTATCAAGAATATAAATCTAAGATAATATATTTCTTTATACAAATGTATGGTACTATTATGAGACTCTAAACATGATGCCACCATGTCCTCCATTCCTAGTCAATTCTACTTCAAAAAGTACCATTCAAAGTCCATCTCCCTCATGCAAAAACATTGAATATTTTCTAGAGTCCCCCTTGTATATCCAAAATGACACCCTATGTCAAGAGGATGAACTAAAGCATAAATAAATGAGTCCTAAAACAAATTAAGACCAAGATCCCAAAAATGATCAATCCCATCCAATTATTGACCAAGATCCCATTTGTCCAAAATCTCATGATGATTCCACCATCCGTATCTATCATATTTAAGATGATCCCCTTCCATCTCAAGAATAAAATGTCCTCCCAAGTCCTGTCAACCCTCCATTTCCTAAGCAAGATCATGACATCCCTTTCTTATTTCCTAATAATTCCATCTAAAGTAAAGAGCAAAGAACCCTTAAAATAGACTCCAATTATTCCTTCTCAAGTTAAGATCAAAGTATCCCTTCACCTTCATATCCATTACAATATTCCATTATACCTTCAAATCCTTCTCATGATCCTTATGTACCTTCATCTTCATGTCCTAATCTTCCATTTCCATCACAATATCATATCCTACCACATGATAATGACATTCCTTCTATTCCACCCGAAGATCCCATTATTCCTCCTAGTCACCTTAAGTAAAGAGCAAAGAACCCTTAAAAATAGACTCCAATTATCCCTTCTCAAGTCAAGATCAAAGTATCCCTTCACCTTCATATCCATTACAATATTCCATTATCCCTCCAAATCCTTCTCACGATCCTTATGTACCTTCATCTTCATGTCCTAATCTTCCATTTCCATCACAAGATCATATCCTACCACATGATAATGATATTCCTCCTATTCCACCCGAAGATCCCATTATTCCTCATAGTCACCTTAATGATCCCAACATATTTGTGCAATTTCTTCATGAACCCCATATATGTAAAATGGTTTCCTCCACTTTCATCCACTCTATTCTACTTCATGATCCTATTATTTCTTCCATATCATAACTACCTCAAAATGAACTCATGTCTTGTAGAAAGTATCCCACTAGTCAAAGAATGCATTATCAAGTCAAAGGGGCAGGCCTCCATAAAAAATGTACATTAGAACCCATTCATATCAAAGAAAATACTAATGGTCATGGCCTTAGTTACATAGCTCATTCTCAAGACATTGGTATCCTAGATAAATCTAAATCCAAACATACACCTTCCTCTTCATCCCTTTCACCCATCTTAGGTCCATGTATTCATCTATCCACTAGCTCACAATCCACTTATCCTTTCCTAAATAAATATTAGCAAAGCCACACATCTTGGAGAACCTTCCAACCATCCAAAAGACCTCCATATCATGAATATCAACCTATTGATCCTATTCCTTTTCCAAGCAATTTGGATGCCAAGCATAAAGTTCAATTGTCCAAAAATCCACATGTAGTCAAGGATTAACATGTCTAGTTTAATCAAAATTTAAAAAAAATGATCCAAAAGGCCACAAAGGCCCTTTGAGAAAAAAGAAAATTCAAAAGTCATATGGGTTCCCAAATCCCTTGTAGAATAAATGCATTCCAAGGAACCACAAAAGAATGAAAATTCAAAATCCATGTGGATTCCCAAACATCTTCTTGAAGCACAAAATCCCAAAGAAAAATCAAAGTTGACATCCAAAATTGTTGTCCCTACATCTAAAACACCTTCAACTTTCCAAATCCATTTTGGGTCCTTATGTCCTCCATCACTCCACCACCCCTCAAGGTGTTGTGAAATTTGTTTCTATCCCACAATCCCATCCACTCAAAAAAAATTCTTTCTACACCCCCTCCATTATCCAACCTTTTATCCATCATATCTAATCCATTGCATAAATCCTCACCCTATTTTAATCCAATCATCCCTTTCGTCTCCCTTTATCATTACCCCACCAATGTCCTCGAGCATACCATCAATAGCTATGGTTAATTATTAAATATCCTACAAGAGTAACATCCAAAGGACAAGATGCTTGAGTCCTTTGTCCAAGTCCTATTGTGCATCCATTATCTTTTGAAAATTAAAAAAAGTTAAAAAAAAAGAAGAAAAAAAGAAAAAAAATCATTGTCTTGATGAAAACTTGGCAAACACATTTTGGTGACATAAGAAAAGAGGAAAAAATATAAATAAATAGAAATAATTTGTCCACTAGTGAAAACCTACAAAAAATCCGCTTTGGAAAAATACCATGATGAAAACCTAGCAAACAAGTGTTATACTATCATCATGGTCCTTGTCCAAAGCGACATTTTTCTAGGTGTCGTGTATACTATCATTGTTGGTATAATTAAATATTATTATTTACACTTTACTTAAATTTACTTAGGATAATACATTTGCATAGTAGTTTGCATATGAGACACCTAAGAGTTTGCATCTCATTTTAGCACATGGTGTAGGAGAATTCCTCTTTAGGTGGAGTTAGTAGTTATCTCATTCCACTTTATGTGTGAGATCCACCATTAGTGCTCTTATCACATTAAAATCCTCTCATTGTTTCACATACTTCATTATACAATAGATAATGATCCACCTTTGGTGGACATGTGATTACACCTAGTGTGATTGATAGGTTATCACTTGCATCACTCCTAGTTATCATACATTACCTATATATTCAGGAACATCTACTTTGTATTCATCAATTGTGTATCCATTATTATTTTCAATCATTATTGAATCAATCAATTGATCATAGCCTTTTTCCTATCTCTCTTGTGCTATCAATTCAACTTCTAGATCTTGGCATTTTCATTATTTTTCTTAGGAAAATTATTAGATGGTATCAGAGCCATAGTAGTGTTCACTACATAGACATTGGAGAGTCATTTGCTTCAATTTGTAGAGGGCCATGATTTAGATCCAGAGGTGTATCAGTTATTGGGAGCATCTAGAGAAAGAATTAACCTTATCATTATGTCTGGGTGGTCGTTTCGCCAAATTTTGACTATAAATTTGCCTACATTAGAAAATCGGGCTTGGGCAACCCAATCTACAAATTCGGTAATATTTTTAGTCAATTATCAGAAATTTTATTTTTGGATCTAAGAATATTTTCTTTTTCGCCAATTTCAATATTATTTTCCTGCAAAAATATTTGTCGCTAGAGACCTCCATATTGTAAGATCAGGTTGCAGGAAGTGCAGACATTAGGGAAATCACATCCCCGCTCACGCCTCAAGCACACAATAGGTTGTCAGAGAAAAGGGACAAGCACATATCGATAGAGATATAAAAGGGTATGAAAAATATTACAGAAAAAATTAATATTTATAATATTTGGTGAAAAAATAAGGGGGTATTTTAATTCGGACCACATACTAGGAGGGGGTTACAAGAAATGAGTTTACAACAATATTTTTTGAAAATAAGGGGATTCTTTAGTATGCCATACATGCACATTATATATCCCAGGTTCATTAAGTGAAACTCCCATGCCATCCAACACCCCCCTCTCAAACCTACCACTTCTTCTATTGCATTGGAATTCTCAAGGAAGTTGATTGAGGAAGCCTCTAAATGCAAAGCCTTCTTTTTCATGAGGAGTTTAATAGGGAAATTTAATCAATTATGACTTGGGCTCACCAAATCATACAAATGGATCTCTTTTGCATGACAAAACCATATGAAAGGCAATTTGGATATTATCCACACACATGAGGATTCTTCATCACAATGTTTGACAATGTTGAGGATCAAGATATTTCCATCTATTAACATTGGGTATGGGGACAACATATTCTTTTGCTCAAAACCCGATTCTCGAACAGTAACCCCTTCACCAATACTTTCAAGGTGAAGCTGTTCTAGGTCATGGTACCAAATCTCCCATTGCATTTTTTGCTTGAGGCTTGTTTTAAAGCCATTGGCGATACCTTGGGAAATTTTTTGATGCTTGATACATAGACAAGTTTTTTTACTCATACAACATTTGCTTAGATTCTTGTTGACCTAAATAACTCGAGAGATCTTTTGGCTAATATCTCCTTCAAGCTAGGTGGGTGGTGTTAGTTACATTAAGGATTGGGATATTGTCATCTATTAATGTTGGGTATGGGGGCAACATATTCTTTTTCTCAAAACCCAGTTCTTGGACACTAACCCCTTCACCAAGACTTTCAAGGTGAATATTGTCTAGGTCATGCTACCAAATCTCCCATTGCATTTTTTGTTTGAGGCTTGTTTTAAAGCCATTGACGATACCTTGGGCAATTTTTTGATACTTGATAGAGAGACAATTTTTTTTACTCATACAACCTTTGCTTGGATTCTTGTTGACCTAGATAACTTGAGAGATCTTCCGACTAATATCTCCTTCAAGTTAGATTACGAGTATTTTCCATTTTGATGTAGATGATGCTTTGATATAGGTCACATAGCCAATGTGTGCCCTAAACCAAAATTTGGTGATTGCTTGAGCTCTTGGCAAAATGGCTCTCTTCCAAATCACTATTTTGTGCATGCTCCCTCCGAGCACACAACAAAGCAAGCTATGGTAGAGTCCACATATTTTGTGTATGTTCTCTCTAAGTGCATGACGATGTAAGCTATGATAGAGTCCACATCTTCTCCGAGTGGCATGGGTACTTCTTTGCATGCTGAAGATTCAAAGATTATCAAGAAATCTTTTGCTACTCCAAAATCTCTTGGGTTGACTATAGAAAGATCTACATTTGTCTCTTCTAATATTTGCCATGTGGCTTAGGGTTCTATGGCTCTAAAAGAAAGTGATCTCATTACTCCTTATCTTTCCCTTGTACACACAAATGATGACAATAAGGATGATTGGATGGAGGTGAAAAAGAAAAAGAAATCTCACATAGGGGAAGTGTTAATGGTGGACATCATATCCTACCCATCCTCACACCAAAGATGTGACTAATTAGAATAATGAAGTTCTTGGATCATCTTTGAAATCTATTGTGCACTCTAGTGAGTTGTACAATTAGAATAATGAAATTCTTGAATCATCTTTGAAATCTATTGTGCACTCTAGTCAGTTTTACTTTACTTTATGGCCCTTCATCTTGAAACAACCCAAATCAATTTTCTATAGCTTTAACTTTACATTACCAATCAAAAAATATTTAAAATTTAAATTGAACAATATTCATATCACAAATCATTTATTAGTCCCGCCTATATAGGCGGAGACTTATGTTTTCGTAGAATTATAGCTATTTGCTTGCATTGAAAAGTGTGCATGGCAAAAAAAATTTAAACATGATTTCCAAAGTTTTGCCCTTGTTTAATTTTACTTTTAATTTTTGAAGAATATTTCTTTTTTATCATTGGCTGTTTGATTTTTTCCTGGTGGTTTTATTATTTTCTTATTCACAAATTCAAAAATTTTGTCAAATCAGCAGTAAAGCAGCATAATAAATAATTATTTTTTTAGTTTCTAATATTTTAAAAGCTTTTCCGGAAGCATGCGTGAGAAGATTTTAAAGGCGACGATAGTTCATCTGTGCACGAGCACGTGCTTCTGAATTTTCGTACTAGTACACCAGTCTGACTCTCCATGTTTGATTTCACTTCTGCACATATATTCGTACATAGATGGTAATGTAAGCTAAAACCAAGTGTACAAGCGAAGTTTGAAAATAAAACTAAGTGTCCTCTACTTAAAATGTAAGCTAAAACCAAGTGTACAAGCGAATTTTGAAAATAAAACTAAGTGTCCTCTACTTAAAAATGTAAGCTAAAACCAAGTGTACAAGCGAAGTTTGAAAATAAAACTAAGTGTCCTCTACTTAAAAATGTAAGCTAAAACCAAGTGTACAAGCGAAGTTTGAAAATAAAACTAAGTGTCCTTTACTTAAAATATGCATTTTTAGTTTAGGATTTAGAGGTTGGATAAAAGAAAAGAAACGCAAACATGATTATAGAATTTTTTTTGTTTTGGTTATTAAAGTTTTTTTGTGTTGAAAATTTAACATTGAAATACTATTATATATAATATATATTTTAGTAATTAAATAATAATATATTAGATTTCTATTATATTATATATCATATATTTAATTATATAATATATTTAATATTAATTTATATTTTATATTGTATATTTAATTTAACTATTATATTAATTATATTATTGATTTGTTAATATGCATATATGTATACTATTTTAAGATGTATAAATTATAAAAAAAATTTAATATTATTATTTAAAATTAAAATATACATTTTTATTATGTAATGTTATTAAAATTTTGACATAATCTATATTTAAAATTATTTAATTATATGATATATATGTTAATTAAATATTATATATATCATTTTTTAAATTCAATAATAATAATATATCATTCTATTAATTCAATTTTATTTATATATTATTTTTATTATATTATTAATTCAATCTTTCTTTTAATAGAAAATTGAAAGGGAACTAAAATAAATAATAATCAGATATTATTATTTTAAATAATATTATAAAATATATAATATATAAAATATTAAAATATAAAATATTAATACTTCTAATTTTATTTAATCCATTTCTACAAAATGACATGAATTTATAAAATATTTTATTTTTAATTATAAAGAAGTTTATAATATTTGTTAATACATCATGATAGGGTTTTTACAAAGATTATTTGGTAATAGCAAGAATGGGGTTAGTTTGAGAGCGATTTTTTTTCAATAAATCTGTTCCATAGTTTTATTCCATCTTATAAAATTAATGTTATTATAGATAAAATATTTTTTAATTATTTTGGTAGTTTAGTCTTTTATTTTGAAGAGTATGTGAATTAAATATTAAAAAATAATCAAATGTGAAAAATCTGATGTAATAATAATAGAATTAGTAATTTATTTAGATTTTAATTTTTAAGATATACTCTTTTAATAGTTGAAATGTATAATGTGGTGTTATTTTTGTTTGAAAGAATAATTGCACTTTAATGTGTGCTCCTTTATTTAAGGTATCCAAATCCTTTTAATTAAAGTTTGTTGAAATCATGTAGCTTAAAACTTTGTTTTTCATTTTTTTAATAAATGAATTGAAAGATATTAATTTTAGGGGATGAAAAGGAGGTCTTAAGTGACTTTTTTTTCCAAAATCATGAAAAATGATTCTTGAAGAAACATTGATGGTAGTTAAGATCAAAATTTGAAGGTGCAATAAAAATGTAAGTGTTCTAGTGCTTTGAATCTACTTTCCACATTGCTATTTTTTTAGTGGAGAGTAAAGGCTTAAAATAAGGGGCAACACAAAGTGCTCATATTTTCATGAAAAAAATAAAAATATTTTGGTGTTTCACTAAAATGTTAAGAGTTTTAATTAGTATTTCAAAAAACACTTCAATGAAAAATTAGTTGAAACCATGTACTTTTATGCTTCTATTTGAATATGTGCCCCTACTTTTTTGCAAACTAATTGAAAACTAATTATTTATTGATTAAATAAATTATTTTTTATAAATTGACTCTTATAAATTTAGCCATTTATTTTGCTCCGGTAGTTTGTATATTGATTTTTTGGATTTTGATTTATTTTATATATTTTTTTTAAAAAAGATGTAGATTTAAAAAGTGAGGAAAAATTGGTGGGGGGGAAATTTCATCTTATCATGTGCATTGTATAGAGAGTAAGTCCATATTAGGTATTTCTTTAATTCAAAATAACTATTTTTAAAAGTACTGCATATGATGAACTACTTAATTTTGAAATGATTTATTTTTCTATTTTGTTTTTTAATTTCTTATAATGATTGACATTATATATTATTTTAATTAAGTTAGATTTATTATACAATTTAGTAAAATATAATTTGTTAATAAAATAATTAAGAGATAATATTACAATATATTTTATTATTTGTAATGTAATGTCATTTTCTGGAAATGAAAATAAATTATAATGTACCAAAATAAAATATATAACTTAATCTTACAATTTCATCAATTTATTCAAACTATTGTTTTATTGTAAACATTGATGCTTATGTTATTATATTATTATATTTACTATTTTATTACAATATTCACCACTAAGTGACACTTGTTTTATTTATACTATTTAAAATTCTACACGATCAATATATGAATATGTTACTCATTCGTGAGGCCCATACAATATTTCAATTCTCTTTGCATTGTCTATGTTATTTGACATACTATATTATATATGTATATGGATTTATATTTCGATTGTACAGGTGATTATGCAAGTGCCAACATTGACTCCACCTAGCACCATATGTCTAAGCATGCCTCTAAATTCCTTGATGGTGGTGGAGGGGAGATACCAGTTAGGCCAAATTGAACCTAACCTTGCCATCGTTGTGTTTGAGGAAAGATTAAGACCTAGAGACACCTTGTCAAATTTTCATGGTAACAAATCTTGATTACCCTAGTTGTATATGTTTTGGTTGAGAGTGCGGTCTTTGTGATTTATTGACATTTTGATGATGCATTATTATTTCAAGTGATTTTATATTATTTTAAATCATGCCTTACGATATATGTATTATTGCATTTTTATTTGCTAGGATCATATTAGTCATTATTGGTATTTTTAATATTAATTTCCTTTTCAGACTACTGTCTTGAATTAATAATTATTGATCTTCTCTCTCATATAATTGTAAATAATTATCATTTTTAATCGAAGAATAAAATTTCATATATAGTGTGCACCCTTATTATAATAATTATTTATTAATATTATTAGTTGTGAGTGAGTGTATTATTATACTAACTTTTATGTTATAAGTAGGGATATTTGTGTTATAAGTATAAATGCAAAGGTTCAGGAGTTGATATATCTAAGAGACTTGATTGGTCTCATCAATTGACAAATAGTGAGGCTACTCTAGTTTTGAATATATCCTTCATTGATGGTGACCGATGGTTGGATTTACAAAAATCTAATGTTACACAGTTTGGCAAACAATAGTAAATGATCAATTTTTTCAAAAACTAGATATCATAAAGCCATTACTTTCTGTTATGAAATGGCTCAACTGTTATTACAAGAATAAAGCTATTAGTAGGTAGCTGAAAGAAATTTGAGAATAATTAATATAGATAATAGTCAATAAATTTTTTTGACAAATTAGTTCATAACTTTACAAATCCTTGGACCTTGATTCTCAATAAGCACATACAACCTATATTTCACTACAACAGCACCGACTTTGAACATTTGACACTGAGCAAAATAAACACATTTATTTACAAGGTGTAGCTCAAAAATCTATTAAACAACTATTATTTCTTAGCCATAATGTAATTGTTATCTTTAATATCTGATTGTAATTAGACCTTCTAAAAGTAAAATGGGGAACTTGCTAAAATATAAAAAAACATTAAGTCGTAGTTCTAAATATAGTCCTTGTTTTATTACATGGCTAAAGGTCGCCATAAATTCTTCATGCTAGTAATCAACGTCCCTCTTTTAATTTTCTAAACTATTTAATCCATGATGCAAAGACCTGTATACACCAAATATTTTCTCAAAGCTATCAAACCTAATTTCCATTCAATCTTAATTATTTTTTGCATTAGGCGGGACTCCTGCTGTTGCACAACTCTTGTTAGTTCCTGCCTATGGCAGGTATATTTATGCAATCCATTCCTTCCAATGTTTTCATTTGACCAGTCAACTGATTTTTAATCAATCAATCAGCTTTTTAGATCTTTTAGCCTATTTTTATTTTGCAAAGTTTGATAATTTTAACACATTTTAAGAATTTAAATAATATTATTTATTTACAATTTGATTGGATGTGAGGGAAAAAGACAATAAGAAAAATCAATTTTGTTTGAAAAAAATCAATGAAATTTTAGATTTGAGCCACTGCAGCTTCCCACCGAGCGTCCACAGCCAGGGAGGACTTTGAAGTACGAGTTTGAAGATGGTACTGACAGCTTAATTCTGTCTTATCCGGCAAGTTGCAGGATGAAAAGACAGCTGATGAATAGCATGGGAACATACATTACATTGTAGTTTGCTGTTTGGACATTGCGTATTAGTCGAGGATGCTTACAAACAAACTACTGAAATTCTTTTCCCTAAAATCTTCCGCTGTAAAATCTTCTTCCCCTGTAACCTGGGTTTGTTTAAATTTAACCGTTTTGTTCAACCCACAAAACTAGCCGATCTACTCTTCAATTGAGGAATTGTTTTACCTACATTGAAGACAGCCCTCTAGAATCTGTAGGATTGAATTGAAAAAATCTAGGCAAGAGTTATCCTGACACAACTATTTATGACTTGTCTTTTTCTATGATATACCTGATGTCACTAAATTGGATTGTTTTAAAAATATTAAATTTTTAATTTTTAGTAAAAACATTTATTTTATAAAGTTGAACGGGTAATAAATTTATATGATATTTTAATACAAATAAAACGTTTTACATATCTTTGAGGTTCATTAGAACATTTAAATGAATTTTTATAATTTTTATTTAGCTTTTTTTCATATAAATATTTATATTTTATTTTTGTTTGATATTTTCAAAATTCATTTTTTGTATTTATTGTTATTATGTGGTGATGAAGTCAAAATATCATAGATGCATATTTGGCATTAAAGACAATTTAAAGAAAAAAAAAACAAAAAACTATTTCCTAAATGAAAAATATTTTTTCTCGACATGTATAAATGAATTATAAAAGCTAATAAATAGAATCGTAAAGTTTGTTACAACATCTAGTAAAAAGTGTAAATAAATAAATAAATAAAGTTTGTGTTTTGATGTCACAATCTTTTCAAAGCTATGTTCTACTTTTATATTATATTGTGCACATAATATAAATCAAAACATTGATTTTACACTCTCTATTTGACATAGAGGTGCTCATATGAGTAAGTAAGCGTTAATCTTAGAAGTTGTACAAGTTGGATTTGATTTTTTTAGTTTGCATTGAATACCACTTTTAACATACAAGGATTTTTATATTAGATCCGTACTAATGAATTCATTGAATCTAATTTTTTAATTCTTCAACAAATTATAGCAAACAATTTTATTTTATTTTTTAACAAAAAATATGCCTCTACCTTATCCTATGTAAGTCACTTTTTTTAATAATTGAATTAATAATCACTTACATTAACAACAACATTTTAGTTTATAAATTTTAAATTTCTAATATCAATTTTATTTTCCAATCGATTTTACTATTGTCTAGTATATTGATTATATTTTTAATTTTTATTTAAAAATTTTAAGAAAATTAACAATTAGTTTTTAATTAATTAATTATTAATTTAATAAACTTAAGTTTTTATTATTAATTTTTTTGAACTATTATTAGTACTTCGGATAGGTTAGGCAAGTACTATTGCATCCATTTTTGGATTTCCCCCATTAACTAGTGATTAAAAAATCAAATTTCTATCAATTAAAATTATTATTTTTAACAAATTTGTTACAAAATTAATAATTTGTATAGTATACATGCACATTTTTTATGTTTATAATTCAAAAAAAACAATTTAGAGCTTTTCTATTGGTTTAAATATTTAACCTCTTATACACGGATTTTGTGGAAGCATTACCTTTATTACAATTTTTGAGGCAATATTATAGGGGCAAATACTTTACCATGCCCTTAAAATAATTCATTTTTATTTTAAAAAATATACTATAATATAAATGCATGGTTTTGGATATAGATTATTTATTAACCAATGTATATTAAATTGAAAATTAAAATTTGTTATATGTATTATAATTAGATGTTATATATTTAGATTATATAAAATAAATTATAATTATAATCTAAATATTAATAAACTGAATTTTTTCATTATAGATTTTATATTAATTAACTTATGAATTAGTGATAATAATATCTATTATTTATAATAAATAATTATAAATTATATTTTAAAATACTAAATAATATGATTTGACATAAGTTATATGAACTATATTAAATATTATTAAAATTTACTTTTATTACCATATTATATTATCAACAAATACTGGCCACTACAAGACACTTGTTTCTATTACTATTTTAATTTTATATATTTTCACTTTACAATTCCTAAACATTCTATCACAAAATTTTAGGCCCTCATTCTACCTTCATGACTATAGATTCCCAAGACAATAAATTATAAACATAATACAAACTTAATACACCTATAAGCATTAGAGCAGGAACTTTGACACTTGCATCCCTTATTTTATTTTACTTTTCAAACATAATCCTTTATCCCCTTGTAACATAAAACAAAACCTTTAAATGATTCGACATATTATACATAAATGTATTTAAGACTTATATCAGTTATTATCAACCGTACATAAGTAACCCCCTTATATTTTTTATTGTACTTTTATAATCCCAAGCCTTTTGTACCACAGACTGTCACGTGGACGTCAATAAACTTTTTCTGTTCATTTCATTGCCTATGAAATGCCGACAAAGGTGTCATTTCATTACCTATATTGATAGATATTGATCAGGTTACAGAGTAAGCCCAAATTTTAAAAGCCACGACAGTTTGAAGGTCAAATCAGCGGGCGGAGAAATACTGTTCTGAAAGAGTCGTTTCCCCTGTGAATTTTAAACGTTTGTGGTAGGCCTAATTCCGTAAATCAGTTTAATTAGGTCTCCTCAGATGTAATTTAAATTATTATTCCGGGAAGAATGAAATCCACCAGCCTGGTATCATTCTGTTAAAAATTAGCAAAGAAAGAAATGAAATTAATACTCCGATAAATTCGACATTGTATTTCCAAATTTGGTCAGTGAGTTTTTGTAATGATTAACCAGACGTTTGAAAATTAAGATTTATTTACGCGGAGAATGTTAACCGTCCACGTAAAGATTTGAGGCGTCTTGTGGTTGCAGTTGGATCTGTTTGTTCCATAATCCAATCTAGAGAAGAAGCTGCTATGCCATGAGATCTTCGTCGTCCATGGCTTGCTTGAAGCTTTTGTTGATTGCTCTGTTCGTTCTGCAATGTGGGCTTGCTCACTGTAGAGGCCAAAACAGATTTGTACTTCAAGGCCTTTCGTCCCAGCAAAGCTTGGTATCTGATGGAGTTGATGAATCCAATCGAGCGGAACTGCCGGAGATGTTTTTAATTGAGTCGGAAACTGTAAAAGCCAAATCTTCTTCTGCCAAATCTTCTTCTGAAACGTGTGAAGAGACTTATGGGTTTTTACCATGTACGAAAACTGTTGTCGGGAATCTATTTTTGCTGGGGGTGTATGGATTCTTCATGTACAAGGCGGCCTCCCTTCTGTCCGATGGGAGCGAGCTTCTGTTGAATGTCATGGGCCCTGGCATCGTGGGTGGCTTGTTTCTTCCAATTCTTGGAGCTTTGCCAGACACCATGCTTATATTGGGTAAGTTTGTGGCTATTTCAGCTTTGGAAATCCATTTGTTATAAAGTTAGCGCAGATATTGGATCTGACAGTTTTGTTTTAAGAGATAGCATCGTTCTCGGAGACTCCATTTGGAGATGATAGTTGTCCGCCCTTGACGAAGAGAGAGAGAGAGAGAAACTAAAATATCACTACAGCCTAATCAGAGAGTTTAATTGCATGATGGTGGTACGATTCCGCGGAAACTTTATCCCGTAGCACCTTGATCCTTAGCACTAGCATCGTTTATAAATAAATGATTGTGCTGTTTGGTTATCAAATTGCAGTTTTAGACGACCCATCTGTCATCTGTAGTCATTCTTCAAATGGTCCATCTTTCATGATTAGTCATTTCATCAATAAGTATAAACCATCTCTCAGGAGCATTTGCTCCTCCGACATCCCATCTTTCATGTGCTTGAATGGTCTACTCGCACTCCTTGCATATGGTGATATTCACAGTAAGGAAAGGTGGGATTGGAATGGCAAAATGAGCCATTGCCTGGTATTAATCGGTATCAGTGACGCTTGCACCCTGTTTCATAAGATAAAGAAAGCCACTATACTTACTCCTTTGTCTGCAATTGAAAATCTAGCTTCTTACATAGGTTATTTAAGGTCATAATCCTGAAAGTGGTTAAATCTAATGTTAAATATAGACAATTCACTCAAGGAGATGCTGGAATAAAAGGTTTATTGTACTCTGTACTTTTTTGTCCTTAATTGTACAAAAAATGTTGGATCCTTGTCACATTGGGCGACTTATTAAAGTTTTCTGACGCTTATACATCTAAATTGGTATTGGCCCTTGGGATAGAATGAGGAAATTAGAATTCGGATCCATGCATAAACAGCAGCAACAGGCAATCAATTCAAAGGAAAGTGAAAGCACAGGAAGTTAGGTTCTTTAAACTTAGAGGATGTCAGTTCTAGAGAAGGTTTTTAACCTAATTTGTTTCCTATGATTCAGCCTTTGTTAGATTGCATTTTCATGGTTTGTTTTCTTTCTATTTCTTCAGTTCTTTTTATGGATAAATTCTAACCCTCAAAACACCTTTAAAATCTGAACTATACCTGGGGATTGCACAATCAAGCTTGAAACATCATGTGTTTGGAAGCCACTAATAATACTGTAACTCATGGGGTTATCCTGGCAGGATTCAACTTGGGTCATTATTATGGACGTTCTTTCTTACATACAGCATAGCCTACCAGACTTGTGCATTTCAGTACCTAAATTGTGCAATCAAGCTTGAAACATCTTGTGTTTGGAAGCCACTATCAATGCTTGAACTCGTGGGGTTATTCCTGCTGGGCTTCAACTTGGGTCATCATTATGACAGACACTCTTTTTTAACACTATATGATGACCTACCAGATTGTGCATTACGGTACCTTAATTGCACATTGGTCCTTATTCATCAGTGTCTGAGCTATTGATAACAGTGGATACTTGATCTGAGGGCTTTTCTTTGTTCTAAGAGGCAGCTATGCTCAAGTTAGATTATAGTTGTATAAACAAAATCAATTTGTTAATAATTTCTGGATAGACTGCAAATTGTTTCTGGTCCATTAGCTTCAGTAAGCTACATCTCTTATCCTCAGGGAAATATATGGGCAAAATGCTATATTAAAAAAAAATCATTTAGGATATCAATAACTACTAACATCCATCAATCTCTGTAAAAGTTGCTGTTCTCTAACAATATCTTAGTTTCACAGTTAGAGCTGACATGATTTGTTTACCCTGGATAACTCTGCTTTATCCAGAAGCTATAAGAATCATGAATTTTCATGAAAGCCTATGTTTTTTAACAAAATCACGCTTTCCCAAAGGATCCCCTCAAATAGCTAGGCCTTCATCTACATTTTAGAAAAAAACCTCTTGTAAGGTAAGGAGATCATGCAGTTTATAAGCCTGCATTATGAGACACATCATTATTTTGTAATTTTGTAAAATTTTGGGAAAAGTAGTGTGGGTAATAGGATGTGTCTAGAAAGTCTAAAAAAATTAAATTAGCGTGGTAAGCAAACAATTTTGCCGAGCATGGGTAAATAAGGCATTTTTTAGTGCATTTATTGTTTGGTGAGTTTGATTATTATAAGCTTTTTTATTGCAGAAAGCCTTTTCTGTACAAAACTTGATGCAAAGCTAACCCATTTTTCCCTTCATTTCCATTCCCATTTTTATTTCTCAAATTGTGTATGTGGTAATGTGTGAATGCTTAGTTGTTAACCTTAGTTGCATTCCATATTAAGTATTTATTATTTGTTGTTTAATCATTTTATCTGCTCTGCATTTATGGCTTATAGTTAGTTCTGCTTCCCAACAAAAACCTGATATCCTTGTTTAACCAGACAGACATCCTGTGACTTTGAAATCCATTGTTAAGCATGGACACTTCACTCATGTAAAGGAAACTTGGAAGGAACACATCGCTATGTTTCTTCTTTGCATCTTCTCCCTTTCAAGGACTAAGACAAATAATTTATTTCTTGTGAGAGGGATTAATTGACAAAACGTTGCTGCCATATATCTCTGGATTGGTAACAAGACAGGATAATGAAATTAGCAATACCAGTTCCAGCTAGAAAGAAACTATGAACAATATAGAGAAAGAAAAGGACAACTCTTTACATGGGAGTGATTTTAGAGTGTTTGTCAGACAATATTGTACTTGAATTCAGTCACATTGTCATGGCTCCCTTAGATGAGGGATCGGTTGAAACAAAGCTTAAAACTCCTCTGCCAGGATTTGACCTTTGATTGTTATTGCAAAATAAGCGAGCAGATTTAAGTACCAATGCATGCTTTATGTCTGAACCTTCATGGTATTGAGATTTCATTGAGACAACAGACTCTATACCCTGTTTTATTTCCCCCTTAACGACCTTTTGTAAGTACAGGGATTTTCTATGTTTGAGATTGTAGCAGATGTATCCAAAATCAAAACACTGCAAACCTCAATCAATTCCTCAATGAATGCTTGATTGGACACCATATGCTGCATAAATTATAGTGTGCTTTTAGTACTAGAATCTTTTATGAATCCTTGAAGGTGGCATGACCTAAGACTCAATTTGCCTTAACAAAGATGAAATAGAACACACACTCACACAAATATACGCATACGTATACACATATGCCTATGTATATGCATATGCATACACATCCATATGCATCTGGATCTACACCTACATCTACATCTACACATACACATACATACATACATATACATATATATACATAGATACACACACATAAAAATAATTTTTAGCCACGTGTATTCCACAAACTTAAAAATTCACTTGTATTCTCTAGTTGGGCATTTCTTTTAGTTTTTATTAATATTTATTGGGGCAAGTATGCCCCTCATTTGTGAGCATATTTTTATTGCTTCCTCATGCAGATGGTGAATGCTCTAGTTTTGGGAAATATATTGTGCCAAACTTCTACATCTTTGCTTCCTGTTATTTTAAAGAAACTTTTTTTGCAATATATGGTACATGTATGAATGATATACGAATGAGTAACATGGCTTATATCTCTCTTAGACATACTAAGGTTATTGGTATTATGAATAATTCTGATGATGAATCCTTCATACATAATTTTTTCTATTTGTTTAAACTGATATGAAGTTTGGGATGTAATTGGTGGCAAACTGTCACGAATCCTCTTCAACAAGCCACTTGCAATTTTGTTTTTGTTTTTGTACAATGTCTGTCAAAATTTATTTCTGTTTTCAAGCAAGACCACAAGAAATTGCTAGATTCAACAAGGTTAAATGATCAAGATAGCTTGCTTAATCAATGTATTGATAGTATTACGAATTTATTAAATTGTATTGTAGATATCTTAGCCAGAGGCTTTTATCCAAATGTCGGGTTATTCCATTAGTGTTAAAGTTCGTTGCCTTCTTTGATTTTATTTGCGAAGAGTTTTTGGAACACACTGCTAGATGGGAATAATCACCAGATTTCAAAGTTACAGGACATTTCACTTCTAAACAGATCAATCCTTGAGCTGTCAATCATTCATCTTTGTTGGATACTATACTGCTGAAGCATGGCATATCTGTAACTTTCCAGTCCCATCTACTTGTTTCCTATAACCTGTGGATATTAGTATGGGTTGTTTACGCTTTCCTCTTTATGAGATCGATATGATTGTTTTCCTACTGATGCAATAGCTAACTATAGATAGAGAGCAACCTTTTCCACAGAGTAAATGAAAACAGTTTTATTTTCTGGAATCATGTTTTCAAGAACTTTATTATTGTCTTTGTAATGACTATGTAGGGAACAGACTGGGCACAGTTTCTATATACCCCTTTTGATCTTGTAGTTCTATAGACTATGATACTGAGAGTTATGATGACTTAATAATTGTGACTGGAAAGAGATTTTCTGTCTTCTACCAACTGTTATTATCTCCTTTCGTGCGTTCTTTACATTTGATATTCTAGAGGAAGTTATTACTGCTTATGTAGATTGAACAATTAACAAATAACATGTTATCTAAGACACATTTTTAACCTGCAGATCCTTCAATAACAGATTAGTTTCTATTGTAGGATTTACTATATATTTGTTAGTAACTGTTCATGGAAACAACATGGTTCTGATTTGTACATGATCAATTTCATTTATTTTGGCTATGATAAATCAAATAATAATTCGGTAAGTACATCTTTTTGTGTTGTCTTTTTGATTCTGAAGCCATCCACATTATCATCCTCTCTTGACAGGTCAGACCTCGGATCAATATTCTAGAATGATTATGTCAATCACATTTTTTTCATTTGTCTATGTAATGCAATAGAGGAATTATGACTGTCTTATATTTCAAAAACTGCCCACAATTATTTTCTTTGTTATCAATTTTACCGATTGTTAAGATTTAAGACTACTTGTATTCATTGGATGAAACATTTTACACTTAACTATTACGAGTAGTTTACATCACTAGAAGAGGAATACCTGATATCTTTGGGAAGATAAGACAAGTCTTTCCAAAATGTTTACACTTATTCAATGCATTTGCTGATATTGTTTTATTCAGCTGTATGTGACCAGCAGTGAAAATTCTGAATTCTAGTGATGGGATTGGTTGAATTGACCTACAGTTTTAATGTTTTTAAAAGTTTCTGTTTACAATATACTGTGAAATTGGATGGGGTCATTCTTCTATAGACTGAAAATGAACTTGCATTTGTTTGAACTGGGGAGAAGCACACTCTGCAAGCTAATTCATGCACATGGCTTACCTGTTGCACTTTGTGGATAAGGATTTTGCATGAAATGGCAAAATTCAAAATTTAAATCATTTTAGTCTGGGTTGATATTGTGCAGTGTCTGGTATTTCTGGAAGTAAGGAGACTGCTCAACAACAAGTGCTCATTGGAATGGGTCTGCTTGCCGGGTCAACTGTTATGCTGCTGACAGCTTTATGGGGGTCCTGTGTTGTTGTTGGAAAGTGTGATCTATCTGAAACATCAGGGGCGATTGACCCACGAGATACAAAAGGCCTCAGTCTCTGTGGTAAATGTGTTCTAAACCTTAGAAGCTTCATAAATGAGATAGGGTAACAATAAATTGTTAATTTTATCCATTTTAAAGGCAGGCGAGTTTTAATCACCTTGCTTTGTTAAAATTTTTATGGAGGACTTGCCTTTGCACTCTTTTTCTGTTACTTGAGCCAACAAAATTGGTCAGTTTGTTGATTTTCATTGTTCATATACCACTTTAGTTAAGTTTTCCAAGTTATAATATTTAAGGTTAAAAATCCTTGTGGTGTGGTTGATTCTTTGTTTTATAAGAACAATCTTCAGAAATTGAATTATGCGCATCTGTTGAGTTGATCCCATGTCCGAATGTCAATGATTAATTATTAATTAATAATGAGTTTGACTTTTCTTTGTACATCTCAATACCTAAATTCAACCATTGTTGTATGAGAGATAATTTGAGAATTTCTAAAATACATCACATGCAAAAGTTCGAGAGCCACAAAATACATTGTATGCATCCTCAGAAATGTAAGAATGTTTCAAATTATATGTAATATAAATTAAAATGGTCATATCTTAATATTTGGCATTAATATATTACATAGTTTTTGAGCTTGGAAAAATTGAAAACTTAAGACAATATGATTTTGTAATTATTCATGTCCCTGAGGGTACAGGTAACGTCTTTGATGTCCAGGACATACCACAGACTTGGTGACATGAATAGGACAACCCCTTTTATCATGACTTGACAGCGTGTTCCATTTGGTGCATTAAAAGAAACGGTTTAACTTTTTAGGGCAAATTATGCAAAAGACCATAAAAAGCTAAAAGGGGAAACATTGTCAATGCAAATTCAGCATATTGTATTTATTTTTTAATATTACAGCTGCTCATGAATGAAAATTGAAAATTATGCTGCAGATTTATTAGTTATCGTTAGATGGAAAATTGCCCCTAAAAAACTAGGTGCTAATACACCAAGGAAACTCCAGGTACTTAAAAATAAATAGTTATTTTCAGTGCAAACGGAAGCTTACATTGCAATATTGGTTTCTTCCATGAACATTGAAATGTGGAAACATGAAATCCTTAGAAGTTCATTGAGCTTGTCTCAAAGATTTGAACCAGGAGGTCATGGCGATCAATTTCAAGCGCAACCTTGGGAACATGGGACCTCAAGCTCCGGCTATTAGTGGTTATGAAGTCTTATAAGGAGCTTAAGCTTTATGAGACTAAGGGTTTCATTTAATATTGTCAAAGATATGTACTAGCCTTGGTGGAATCTACCTTCTGGCTGGTAAATGTTACGAATTGTGGCTGCATTTGTAGTATTCTTGCCACTAATTGTGCGGTTTCATAACTCTATCTTGATCCTTGCCTCAGACATTGCAAAGAAATTCTCTGAAGTGAACTCCCTTCTATTAATCTTAGAACTCCAATGCTCTCAACTCATGCCTTGAATTTTTGGAATTTAACTCCCTTTGAATGTCATTTCCTCTTAGAAGAAACTGATCATGAGACAATCTGAATAGGTTCTTCTTTGAGAGATGTCTCTGGTTCTTTTCCACCAACTCAGCCCTATGACAGCAAGCTGTGTCTTCATTCTTCAGCCTGCTTGACTTCCTCATAGGATGCATCAAGCTCTTCCTCCCTTGAATGCAATCTCTCATCATCCTTATGCTCCTTGATTCATCCTGCAACCATTTTAGAGAGATTACCAATAGTTCATAGGATCAACCAATCCCAAAGGGAAATACCAATGCTAGAAGCATACATGATTCACTATTCTAATGTATGAATTAATAACTACATAAAAGATTCATGAACATTATTCAAGGGTATGAAATACTTATCTCTTTATTGTCTAATCTTCCTCACAATCCACCAATTGTTCTTTTCTGATCTTTGCACCTAAAGATTCAGATCTCCTCAGAATAGGAACAACAACTGTATGTTGAGACTGTGAATGTACCAACAGAGATATGACAGAAATTGTATCACACAGCTACAAACGTTATAGATTTGACCCATGATGACCAGAAGCATCAATGTCCCCTCACATCAGTGCCAATAGAAGAGCCCTCACATTATATACAATCCTGCAGATAAACCTTTTCCAAACCTCTGTTCCAATCCAGCTGATAATATGACAAGAAAGCCCAATGACTTCTGTCGCAACTAGCAGTGGATATGATCTGATGAATATTATATTCACTTCCAAGTAGCTGGTTCGAATGATAACAAGAATCTGTGTGCATAAAGATCATTTTCAAACCTGAAATCTGTTGAGTGTTTGTATGCCCAAATTTATAGAACAACAGCCTCAGTATTCCATATGCTTGACTCTTGCAACACCATACATTGATAATCACCGAACCTCTTGTTATGATGAAGCTCGGGGCAATTGATTATTCACTGCAAACTCTTAGAACTATTGATTCTTGTTGCCTTCATACCTTCAGGCTCCATGCAAAAGCCCACAAACATAGCATGGGTAATATTAAACTCCCCATCATCTGCTCACGGCATCAATTAGATTGCTCCAGTTTATCCTTCAACTGTTCTCAGCAGCTACATTACATCAAACTACGCTTTGCTGGTATTAAACTTGATTCAGATCGCGGTGGAATTTCCGGCAATGAACTACCAATAACAAATAGTTATGCCTCAGACCCAATTCTGGTGGCTAATGCGTGAATGTTAGAAAAAATGCTGCCCAGGCATCATAACATATCAAATGGTCAGCTTTTCCCAAATAAGCACAATGACAATGTAGCAACTATGGAAACTAGCACATGACCTCTCAAATTCTGAGAATCTCCTCAGCCCGTAATCTCCATTTTTTTTAGCATGTAACTTCGATAACAATAACTTTCCAAGCTTCCGAAACCTACTATCCAATTCATTTCATACTAAATCCAATCATTCTGTTCTGGCACAGCATCCCATGCAGGGTTCATTTGTCCAAGACGGCAATATCCATAATTACAAACCAAGATACCAAAACACTAAAGTCTTGAAAGATTCTCTCCCTTCGTCCAAGACCGCAGCTTAGAGATATGAAACAGTTCTTGAAAGAAAACCGACTCCGTAATACTTCACGGGAATTTTATATGTAATGCGACATACGTTAAATCAGCTTCTTGGCACTATTAAAAATTTGAGCTCCATGACTCCTTAAAATTTCAGGCACAAAGCATTAGAGAAGGCGAATCAAAGGATCTAATCTTAGTGTAGCTGCTATATTTTTTTTAACGGCAGAGGAGGTGTTCATGGGACCATATTCTTACATCTGCAAACACATACTTCTGCCAAATACAGAGTCCTTCAACTACGAAGGCATGCTAGAATAGGACCTTTGGCAATGTATAAATTCTCCTCCACATTCACCATATACTTGACTTGAATAATGCCCACACTAATAATAATTGAGCCAACATAATCTTTATAGTGAGTTGGCTAATAAAAGTTCTGACACCCACACAATGCCGAATAATGAAATAAATGCCTCACTGAAATAATATTGCCACACCCAATAGTTTAAATATTTACCAAAACCTTTTGAGAAATATATCGGCTATTAATTTGACAATAGTCCCCTCTCAAATCTCATTCCCGTAGGGTTATAATGTCGCTCCTTCAAATGTATTGATTTGAAATACAATCACGCTAAAGTCAATAGATTTGAACTTGTGATAAATTGGCTTCACTCATTAATCTCAGGAAGAATTAAAACAGCCATAGAACTTATAATATTTAGATACGAAAAGTCTCATAAGATGATGAGATAATACAACTGCGACAATACTTGCCCAATTGAAAATGTAAAAACCTCCCAAAATATATCAGCTCTCGCTCAATAATTTAAAGTTCCATTAAGCATCTAATATTCACCGTCTTTGCTCTTAATATCTTTATTTCTGCAAAACTAGAGTAAAATAAGCCAGTCTTAGCAAATCAAGCTGCACTTTTGTGAGTGGAATTGCAACACTTCCCTTTGGTGTAAGGGCTTGTCTCCTGGTTGTACTGTAGTTTCTTGCCATCTCTAAAACCAACTCTGTCCATTGATGTGTAGGAGGGAAGACTGATGCCTGCACGATACCATTCTTGATTATCTTCTTGATTTCTTTGGATTGGTTGACCCCATACATTCTATCCCTTATTGGATTCATGTCAAATGGGCCAAGGTTGGTGTCACCAATGTTTTCCCATGTGGAGGTGAAGCTGGATTCAGGAATCATAGCTTGTGTATCAGACTTCAGTTGTGCCAACCTTCTTGCCTTGGCACTTTCAACATTTCTGGCTCCTTTACCCTTCACTATTTGTTCATTTCCGTCTTTCTCCTTCACTGGTAGGTCCTTCTCTTTAGCTTTGGGTTTGGATTTTGGGTTTTCGCCTCCTTTCTCCATGAATAATCCCGCCACACCAATCTTTTATCAGATTTCGATTTATTTCATGAAACTTGGACTAAATTGTAAAGTTAAGAGCTACTGAAGTACTAAAATCAGACCCTAGACTTTTACATCAGATTTTAAAATTAGCAAACCTAGGACCTAAATGACACAAAATATTTAGAAATTTAATTAATTTTCAATCCTAGGCCTCATACCAGCCTTTTTAGTTCACTTTCACTTCGCTGCTAAGAAAGAATTTGACTGAGATCTGAGAAACAGAGGTTGGTACATAACTATATAGCTCTGAAAATGATGGTAGATCTCAGTCAACAACAGCAGTAACATTGTGGGAAGGGCAAAATCGCAAGTCTAGGACTGATTTTAATTGATTTCAGACCTTAAATATGTCTGAGATGAGTGAAATCAGACAGATCAAATTATTATTGCTGGTAAATGTCTACAGAGCTTGGAATCAGAGTTAAATTTGCTGGTAATTGCTTGAAATCAGACCCTAATTGCTGTAATCAGAGCCTAATTTGCTGTAATCAGACCCCAATCTGCTGGTCAAGGTTTAAAATCAGAGATTCTCGCTTGTGAATGTTGAAATTAATCACCGCTGGGCATGAAAACTTGAAGAGAGTTGCTGTAGATTGGATTGTATCATCTCCTATAAGCAGCCCTACAAGAAAAATGATAAAAAAAGCCTCTGAATCTCTTTTGCTAGTTCGAATTCCTTCTCCGATCTGCCTGCAATCAGCTTTAAACTTCTTTTGAAGTGTAAAATGGCCTTGTTTATATAGATGTAGCCTCTTTGATTGACTTTCTCCTTGCAATGCTAGAAAAAATTAATCTTTATCATCAGATATTTAATGGCCACCCCCATTTTCATTGAATTTGTAGCTACCTTATTAATTTAGGGCGTCCTGCCACTTTCAAAAGTTGAAATTTAAACCCCCCATAATGGATCAAACTTCTCCATGTAAGCATCTTCCATTAAATTTGGGCCTCTAGTTTTCAAATTCACATTAAATTTTGTCTTTTGTGATCTTGAACTTTCAAAAATCAGGCTTTCTTATTGGGTTGAATTCCTCTTATTGTCCATGTAGATGCAATTTCAAATTAAAATCGAGCCTTCTTTGGTTAAGTTCGACGCTGGTTGAATCAAACATGAGGCCTTACATTTAAGTTTGTGAGCCCCGGCATTAAATTTATTGAAGCCTTGTATTGATTTTAGGCCCACCTGTCATCAATTGAGTTCTGATTTAGGACCTTATGGCTGTACGTTTGGCATTAATAGCCCATACGCCTGAGATATAGGGCCTAGGGCCTATGATTTGGGTCTACATTTAATTTAAGGCCCTATTAGCACTTGTGTTTGAATTGGGACCCCATGCTTTGAGTTTAGAGCCACACGCCTGGGCTCGGAATTTGATTTTAATCAAATTAGGGCCTGATCTATATCAGATCAGGCCCATACGTTTCACTTTTGGGACTGATTTGGGTCTCATTTATTTAGACTTATGCCTGATATGCAATTTCAAGGCCACATGCTAGTCTATGGGGCCTTGCCTTATCGATCTTGGTGCCCAGATTTGGGTCTCAAGCCCACACGCTAGGGATGTAGGGCTGATCGTTTAGAGTTTTCAGCCCAGATTTGTTAATGGGGCCACGCGCTACGTCTTTTAGGACTGATTTAGGCCCTGACTTAGTTTGAATCTTGGCCTGGTTTAATTAGAATGTTCCACATGTTTCATTGGAGGGCTTATTTGTATCGATTTTAAACTCTAACATCAAGTTTTGAGCCCAGATTTATTAATTGGGCAGCCCTGTTTCATTTTGGATCAGATTTGGGTCTTTACTTTGTTTGAATTTGGGTCTTGGTGCAAATTTCTAGGCCACATGCTACAGGATTGGGCCTATGTTCGCCTAGAAATAGGGCCTAATTAGGGGCATACGTTTGATGTTTTAGGGGCTGGCTCTCAGAAGTTAGAGCCCACGGTTGGTTTAGATCAGATTTAGGACCTGTCCCAATTAAATTAGGGCTTGATTTAGGCCCACATGTTACCCATTTAAGGCCACTCGTTTCAGATTGTAGGCCCAATTTAGGCCTTATTTCGCTTGTACTTGGGCTGAGATCCAGGACTTAGGGCTCAAGCCACACATAGGACCAACTTTGCCTTGATTTTAGGCCCAAATAGGTCTGCACGTCACATCTTGAAGCCCAATATTTTCTATTAAAATCTGGTTTGGGCCAGGCGCCACCTTATGTAGCCCCCACACGTTTCATTTTAAGGCCACACTTCTCATTCTTAGGCCTCACCTTTCAGATTTGGGCCCAGATTTCAATTTAAAGCCTTGGCCATTTGAATTTAGGCCCAATTTAGGCCTGTACCCTAGCTATAGGGGACCCATACGTTTGATTGTATGGCTCAACTTAGCCCATTCCTATCGAATTAAGGCCTGGTCCACATGATTCATACTAGGGGGTCAATCTTCATCACATTAGGGCTCTAGCCTTGAGCTGAGAGCCACACGTTTGCTAAGGGTCCACTATAGGCCTCTCTTGGATCGACCTAGGCCTTGGTGATTGGTTAAGGCTTACGACCTTTCACCTTTTGTATCATTTCTTCCTTCATTAAATTCACCAAGTTAAGTTTCTTCCTTCGTCCAATAAAGCTTAATTTCTTCCTTCGCCACGTGGGGAGGTGGAATTCACTCCTTGATGTGGCAACTTTGCCACTTGAGAAGGTGTAGTCCACTCCTTGATGTGTCAATCGCTAGATGAAAAGGTGGAATCCACTCCTCGAAGTGGTAACCTTGCCACTTGAGAAGGTGGAATCCACTTCTTGATATGTCAATGCCAATTGAAGAAGTGGAGTCCACTCCTTGATGTGGCAACCTTACCACTTGAGGAGGTGGAATCCACTCCTTGAAGTGTCAACACTAAAAGGGGATTTTATTTTAATTTTAACCTAGGATGTTTGGTTCGTAGGAATTGGACCCCGGACCAGCCACAACTCGAATTGGTTCGTGGTACTGGTCCAGTCCGCCCGTGGGTCCGGTCCACACAAGCCTGGTTCAAACCAAACCATGGGCCAGTCGAACCTGGGCGGACCACGTGAAAAATTCATAGACCCTAATCGAACCAGTGACGAATTTCAGCCTGTGGATGGTCTTTCAAATCTTTTGAGATCCACAACCCTAAAAAGTGGATTTGAAAGGCTTATGATTTAATTTTAATGTTTTGAATCTTTGATGTTGAACTTGAAGTATATGATGGTATGATCATGATTCATGACGCTATGATTACAAGTGCTTTTGTTGTTTAAATGTTTTTAATATTTTATAATACTATGTGACATTCTAATCTTAACTCATGCTTCTAGGCTGCATAAATATGTATATATATATATATCTATATATTTATATAATTTTTACATGTTTTTGTACTAACAAACCCAAGGCGAACCGGACCTTTGTACCCGAACTTGAACCCAAACCTGAACCGACTTCCTAGGCTTTAACCATAATTTTCCTTTTATTTCCCCTTCATGACGATTGACTTAGGCAATTTTTTATATTGTTGAATCAGTTTTAATTTTAATTTCTCAATTTTTACACTTGGCCAAATTTTACCATTTTTCACATTTTTGGACAACTTGATTTTCAAGAAGGCTTATAAAATTTTGAATTGTTGCCCAAAATTTCTCTACCACCTAAAGCTATCGAAGCAAAAGAGGTGGTCTCTATTTGCAATGGGGTGATGACGTGAAAGCCTCACAACACCCACCACATAATATTCCCCAAATGGAATGCTTCTCCTAAATTTCTTCTTCTTCTTCTTCTTCTCGTGTCGGCCCTTCTTTAGGTGAGGAGGGTCTAGTTATTCTTGGGGATGACCCTAATGGAGTTCTATTGTCATTTTTTGAATGATTAGAGGCTTTCACGCCATCACCCCATTGCAAAAAGTGGATTTTTTGAGATCCACAACCCTAAAAAGTGGATTTGAAAGGCTTATGATTTAATTTTAATGTTTTGAATCTTTGATGTTGAACTTGAAGTATATGATGGTATGATCATGATTCATGATGCTATGATTACAAGTGCATTTGTTGTTTAAATGTTTTTAATATTTTATAATACTATGTGACATTCTAATCTTAACTCATGCTTCTAGGCTGCATAAATATGTATATATATATATATATATATATATATATATATATATATATATATATATATATATATATATATATATATATATATATATATAATTGTACTAACAAACCCAAGGCGAACCGGACCTTCGTACCCGAACTTGAACCCAAACCCGAACTGGCTTCCTAGGCTTTAACCATAATTTTCCTTTTATTTCCCCTTCACGACGATTTACTTCGACAATTTTTTATATTTTTGAATCAATTTTAATTTTAATTTCTCAATTTTTACACAACCAAATTTTACCATTTTTTGATCAATTTTTACACTTGGCCAAATTTTACCATTTTTCACATTTTTGGACAACTTGATTTTCAAGAAGGCTTATAAAATTTTGAATTGTTGCCCAAACTTGCTCTACCACCTAAACCTATTGAAGCAAAAGAGGGGGTCTCTATTTGCAATGGGGTGATGGTGTGAAAGCCTCACAACACCCACCACATAATATTCCCCAAATGGAATGCTTCTCCTAAATTTCTTCTTCTTCTTGTGTCGACCCTTCTTTAGGTGAGAAGGGTCTAGTTATTCTTGGTGACGACCCTAATGGAGCTCTATTGTCATTTTTTGAATGATTAGAGGTGACATCATTCCCATTAGCTTGGTTGGGTCTACGATTGCTGATTGTGTTTTTCATATTTTGAAGGGTTTGTAGGAGCAATTGTGTTGTCTTCTCATTTTTCTCTATGAGAGCTTCACTTTTTTTGTTTGTTCTGCTCCATGAAAGCCCTCAATTCATTTCCCATCTGTTCACTCATTTGTTGGCATTAAGGGATGGTAACTGGTAAGATTGCAATCGGTACATGGCAATAGAGGTGTTGTCATTGATTGGCAAAAGAGGTGTTGACATCTGAATCGAAGGACACCAGTGTTGGATTTGTGAAGCAAGACAAATACAGATACAGTTGACAACATCTAGTGTGTGGAGAGACTGGTTTGGCAACCGGTGACATTGTGCAAGAAAGAAGAGACTATATCTGGTCATCAGGGCAACCGGTCACCTAGGGAGAGGCAACTGGTAACCAGTATCAGAGACCGAGGAAAGGATGCAACCGGTGTAGACAGAAGAAGGAAAGGTGACAGGTCAAGGCTCTTACCTGTGCACAACTTAAGGATCTTTATCGATCAAGTGAAGACTTCATCATGATAGATGAACCAGGGAAAAGTCATAGTCAAGACACAGTTATCTAACTCTTTGACCGAGATTTACTGCACAAAATCTAGAAGACTTTGAGTTATCAAGACGATTGGTACAAGGCGCGAATGAAGGTTTTAATGTCGGAGTTTGTGGCATTAAATCATGGAGTTATCTCTTGTGAAGGAAACCTTTTTGACATGCATCTATTGTTTTCTTTCATAAAGCAGATAAAGCATAGCATGCATCGGATGTTTCCTCAGTGAACTAATACTCCACTGGGTGATGGATCCGAAGGTGAACTTTATACAGGTCGTGCATGAGAAAAGCAATTAGGGCAAGAAGTCTATATATTCCTCTGCTTGACAAGAATATAGTTTGCCCTCGATCTGCCAAAGTAAAGAGTGAACTTGTACGCTGAAGAAGCTAAGGTGAAGAGAAAGGAGAAGAGAGAAGAGTGTGTAGAGAAGCACAACAGGAAAGGAGAACATACCAGTAGCGACCGGTGATGTTTCTCAGTTGAGTATAATAGAGATCTTATCAGGCTATGCAAAGCTATTTCTAAAAGGTCAATCCTTCTATTGTTCTCTAACAATTACAATAGCTAAATCCCAGTATTTTGGGTGGACATTAACAGTTCCCTTGTACTAAATCCCTTAACCGAGTGACATCTATTCAGGTGTTCTAAGTCCTCTAACCAGGCAGGCTCTAATAGGCCTTATTGTATCAAATCCCTTAATCGGGTTGCATCTAACAGTGTGTTGTAATCCTTTAATAGGGAAGGCTCCTAACAGGGTGCACTTCAGAAGATTATAGAATTTGTGAGGTTTCTTCACACCGTGGTTTTCACCCGAGTTGGGTTTCCACGTGATAAATTTGGTGTTGCTTATTGGTTGATGCTATTTTTATTCTAGAATCTGTTTTGCTTACAGTTATAATATACTACATCAGATTTGTTTTAAAGTTTTATAGGTGCTGATTCACCCCTCCCCTCTCAACACCGGTTGGGACTGTCATCATTGTATTGGTTTGAGTAGAGTTGTTGCTTGTTGCAAGTTTCCTCTTTTCTCTCTCTAGTGCCCTTCGAGTTCTTTGGCTTGCTTGCATATACTTTCCTCTTGATCCTTAGGTTGGCAAGATCAAAGCGCTAATATCAATTGTAAAGTTCCCAAATTGGGGTATACCTAATTTTTCCCAAAGTAACAATTTCACAACCTAATTTGTTTACAAATAGTATTCTATAATGAAATCATATAATAACTATTGAACTTTTTAAAGTTAATAAACAATTAAGTTAAATAACATCACATACTTTAGTATGTAGCTTCATTTCTAGTAATCAACCATAGTAGGGATTGGAGAGAACACAATATGGTACTCAAAACATTCATTGCAATTTAGTCCAAGGGTGTGATATAACACCCCTTGTCCCACAAGTTGTAGGAATTCGTCCATCCAACATGGCTAACTTAGACAGGGAACTTGTCTATGCCCTTTTGATCGTGTCTTCTTACTAACCCATACATGATCACTTGTATTCTTTAGTTTCACTTCCAACAACTAACCATTGCAGGGATTGGAGAGGAACTCATGATAGGGTGTCCAAAACATTCACTGCAACTAAGCCCAAGGGTGTGATATAACACCACTTGGCCCACAAGTGGCAGAAACTCTTGTCCATCCAATATGGGGTGGCCTACTTAGTTGGGGAGAGGAACACACGATAGGGTGCCCAAATCATTAACTAAAACTAAGCTTAAGGGTGTTATATAACACCACTTGGCCCACAAGTGGTAGAAACTCTTGTCCATCCAACATGGGGTGGCCTACTTAGTTGGGGAACCCGTCTCTGCTATCCCAATCATGTCTCCTTACTAACCCACACATGATTGCTTCTATTTTTTATTTTCACTTCCAACAACCAACCATCATAGGGGTTGGAGAGGAACACATAAAAGGGTGCCTAGGACATTCACTGCTTGTAAGCCCAAGGGCGTGATATAACACCCCTTGGCCCACAATTGGCAGGAACTCTTGTCCATCCAAAATGGAGTGGCCTACTTAAATGGGGTACCTGTCTCTGCCTTCCCAATCGTGTCTCCTTACTAACTGATACATGATTGCTGCTAGGAACATAAGTAGATTAAACTAGTCTAGATAGATTAGCGATTCCTATTATTAACTAGATTAAACAAGAGAATATATGTTAAACCATATCATCACATTGCATACCACAACACTTGTTTGATCACAAGACAGCTGTTTTATGAATGCTGATTACTTATATCAGATCTGATTTCCTCATATCTGGATATTCTACATTTCAAATCTGCTCAATCATATATTCATATGTCTGCTGCAATAAGCTTTCTCTAATTCCTATGATGTGTCCCCTTTCCTTTTTCCTTCCACTTTGTCTTTAAATATCTTTTTCATGCCTCTTGAGGCGATTCTTCACAAAGGTCAGCCTTATGCAGAGCGGTGCTTAAAGACAATATGATTTTTGTAAGAATTTGCAAATAGCAAATATTGAACCAAGGATCTAGAGGTTAGAAAATATGAATGCAATGATGGATTGAATAGATCCAATGAATTGCTCAATGATTGAATTGATGAATACATAATAGGCCTCCTTATATAGGAAAGGCGATATGAGAGAATGATAAGGAGCTGATAAGCTATCACCTATGCTAGGTGTAATCACATGTCCACCAAATGTGGATCATCCTCCAATATGCAATAAAGTATGTGCATTGGATTAGGATGATAATGTGATAAGAGCACGAAAGGTGGATCTCACACACAACGAGGTATGTGAAGACAACTATCACACCAAAAGTGGAATTCCTCCTACACCATGTGCTTAATAGATGTGCACACTCCTAGGTGTCTCAATCACAAATTACTATGCAATGCATTAACCTAAGTAAGATTAAGTAAAGTGTAATTAGGAATAATTAATTACACCAACACCCCCCCTTAAGTGCAACTTAGGGGAATGCACTTAAACTCACAATGCAAGATGGGTCCTGACAACTAGGCTATGTTAGGTACCCATGTACAAGATACATGAAATGCATAACTCTCATAAAGTGGAGAAAGAGGGAAAACCTCATGGGAAAAACCCTCCTCCAAAAAGAGAGATGAAAACAAGATGCATGGATGGATGGAGTGCTCAAGACCCCCTAAGAACTACATACATCATGTATCTACAAAGAATTATCCCCCCATAAGAAGGATAGTTGGAGACATGATATCCCCCCCATAATGTAGAAGCTCCCATGTTGATGAAGAGTACCTGCAAACAATAGATGAGCCAATGCTTACAAGAAACATGTCTCCCCTTAGGAAGAAATAGATACATCAAATGATGAAGAAGCCAATCCATGTGCAAATGGAATGAGGAAGAAGATGAAGGTCTCCATGCATGAATCTCTGAAGATTGAATAGGTCTCTCCAAGATCAAAGAATCTATCACTTCATGTGACAAATCAAGTGAAGAAGGAGAAGAATCAAGTACACCAATCTCCAAAGAAGTTGAAGAAGTATCCCCATCTATGATGAAACTGTCATCAAGGGAAAGAGAAACCCCCTCATGTATGTCTTCCAAATCTGCATCATGAGAATCAACAAATGCTGATGATGCATCCAAGTAGTCATCACATTCTGCAAGATTTGAAACACTATGAACATCCTGCTGAATAGTAGAGTCCATGTCTGAAGAAGCAGGAGATGGAGGAGTGGGAAGATCAACACTTGTCTCAACAACAAAATGATTCAAGTGCCCAAAATTCTCCTCATAATTATCCCTTGACAAAGGGATGGGTACATCATGAATATCATCATCATTATCAACAAAATTTGAAAAAGAATACAAGAGGGATGTATGATAAACAACTCCCATAGCTATGACATTTCTAGTCTCCATGTCCCTAATGTAGACATAATTAGGAGTGAACTCAACAATTTTACCTTGTGCCCCATGTGTAATTTGGTAAATAGAAAGAAGATTAGTGGCCAAGGATGGTACACAAAGAACATCATTAAATGTCCCCTCTCCCATAGGAATAGAACCTTTCCCACAAACTCTCATGAATGTGTTGTTACCCATCAAAATATTAGGAGAATTACAAGGCTCAATAGAAGAAAACATATCCATAGAAGATGCCATATGATGTGATGCACCTGAATCAAGAAGCCATTTACCTTGCTTAGGATGTGTGGAAGCCATGAGTGCTTGTCCTTTACCTTTATCTTTGGATGATGATGGAGATGTAGAAGCTGCCAAATGTGTAGGAGCAAACACTGATGAGGGCAACTTAATGTTGTGTTTCTGAATAATGTGAGTTAGCTCATCAATCTTCTTTTGAAAACACTTATGCTCATCATGTCCTAACTTTTGACAATATGCACATTTATCTCTCTTTCTTCTAGATGATTCCTCTCTTGAAGAGGACTTGGATTTAGTACTTTTTGGTGAAGAAGATTCATTACCTTTGTCATGAGGCTTAGGATCCTTATTGTGTTTCTTTCCTTTGCCATTAGAAGCCTTTGAAGTAGACTCACTTGCAATCAATGCTTTATGTGTGGAAGGCTTCAACTGACCCATGTGTGCCAACTTTGCCTGTTCCTTTGTGAGTTGCGCTGCAAATTCATCAAGAGAGGGCAATTTGTATGCACTACCAAGAGCATCCATAGTAGCATAGAATGTAGAAACAAAGATAGAATATTCAGGACCAAGCTTTCAAAGAATAGAAAAGATCAATTGTTCATCCCCTTTAACAATGCCACATGAAGAAAGCTCCAATCTAATAGTATTGAACTTAGAGAAAAAATCTTGAATATTGTTAAAATCCCTAGGATTAAGACTTATGAGATCATTCTCTAATCTGAATTTTCTCATTCTATCAGGTTTACCAAAGAGTCCTTCCAATGTGATCCAAGCATCACGAGGATGTGTGCAAGATGTAATATGAAAGTGCAAGTCGCGAGAGATGGATGATCTAAGAGAGCCAAGTGCTTTATCCCTTCGATCAAACCATTTTCGCCTTTCTACAACACCTGTTTGAGGTTCTTGATCCTGCCCAAGAGTTATTCTAAGCAATCCAAGACTCAACAAATGATCACTTAAAGAAACTTTCCATTCATGGTAGTTGTATGGAGTGAGGATTTTAACCTTTGAATTATCTATATTAATACCAAATAATGACTGATAACTATTGATAACTCCTTCAAATGACTGATGCAAATCAAAAAACTGAAATCCAAGGATTAACCAAGTGCAATTATAGCCCCAAAATAACCTATTGCTGAAAGTGATATGTCTACCCAAAATCATTCAAATCTGATTGCAGATCTGGAAAGTAGACAAAAAATCATGTACTTTCAAAAAAAATTTCACCTCAAAATGTTATCGTATGTGTGCCCAAATGAAGCCCTGGAAGGTGCAGAAATCAGGAACAGACATGAACAGTCAACAAGATCTGCAATTTTTGACAAATCAGGCCACCAAAATGCAAAATCAACACCACCACTGGAAAGTTTAGGAAATTCTACCCAATTTCAAAAAAAATTGCACTCGATTTGGAGCCCGGATGACCAAGTTATGGCTTCTCAAAGTTGGACTGTCAAATCAAAAATGCAAATGGTGAAAGCTGGGAAATCTCCAAACCTTGTTGACGTCAACAATATATGGGGTTAAATTTGACGGTCATACGACCGTCAAAAAACCCAATTCTGCTATGCTGCGATGGCTAGATGGCCGTCAAATTTAAGATACAAGGATTGGTGATGCAAGCAAAAGTTCGACCCCATCGATGACGTGGTGGCTGATGTGTCAATTCGTACTGGTCTGTATGGTATGGATGTGCTGACGCGGCTGCCACGTGGCAGATTTTGGTTTGCTGGGCAGACGTGGCGTGGTCTGAGTGGTCCGCATGGCAATGACAGGCCTGCGCGAGGTTTGACTGGCCTGCTTGCGTGGGTAGAGACGGGCCGTCGTGTGTTCCCCATGGCAGGTGACGGGGCCGCTGTCGTGGCAGGAGCGCAGCGGCGGTCGCTTGGAGGAGGAGCGGCGCGGTGGGAGGAGCCACCGAGCGGAGGGCTGAGCTGCGCGGAGGCTGGAGCGGCCCACGAGAGGTGGAAGCGGCACGATCGGGTGGCGGTGCCAAGTAGGGCTGAAGCTCCACTGCGGGTGGCGGGATTTTAATCCCACGTGCAGTGTGAAGGGCTTTGGTCCTATTTAAATATGCAAACGCCGAATGTATAAGCCAAAGAGCATTGCGGTCTTGGCCAACTGCTTGGCTTAGGGCATGTTTTGATGACGTCACCCTGTTGCATGATGTTGATTCTGGATCTATGGAATATTCTTTGGTATGTGCACAGAGAATACAGGGAATATTCTGATAGAGGGGCTGTACCAACCTCTTTTTTGGCAAAAAAATTCCGAAAAGACAACAGAATAAATTTTTTTTTTTTTGGAAAAATCGTACCAGAGGGTAGATCGGGCCGTACGGTCCGATTTGCAATTTTTTTTTGCCTCGGATTGGACTTTCGTCGAATATAGGCAAATTTATAGTCGGTCTTAATCGAAACAGCCTCCCGGACGCAATGGTGAGGTCAGATCTGCTCCAAGACACCTCTATCGCACGCTAGTTCTCAGATTTGAAATTTGGACCTTCAAAGCTTGCATCAAGCTCTCTTCAAATTGGCTGATCTAAAACACTCCAATGGCTCTGATACCATGTAAGAATTTGCAAATAGCAAATATTGAACCAAGGATCTAGAGGTTAGAAAATATGAATGCAATGATGGATTGAATAGATCCAATGAATTGCTCAATGATTGAATTGATGAATACATAATAGGCCTCCTTATATAGGAAAGACGATATGAGAGAATGATAAGGAGCTGATAAGCTATCACCTATGCTAGGTGTAATCACATGTCCACCAAATGTGGATCATCCTCCAATATGCAATAAAGTATGTGCATTGGATTAGGATGATAATGTGATAAGAGCACAAAAGGTGGATCTCACACACAACGAGGTATGTGAAGACAACTATCACACCAAAAGTGGAATTCCTCCTACACCATGTGCTTAATAGATGTGCACACTCCTAGGTGTCTCAATCACAAATTACTATGCAATGCATTAACCTAAGTAAGATTAAGTAAAGTGTAATTAGGAATAATTAATTACACCAACAATTTTAATTTATTTCTCATTTTAAGAGAGGTGATTCCTCTCCAACGAATCAGCCTTAATACAACATAATAATTTCTTTTTGAATCCAAATGTAGACGCTATAAATTGTAGGTCTTCTGGTAATTAGAAAAGATTAATTTATTTAACTTTAAACTCTTCAAAGTGGTGATCGCACATGAGGAGGGTTGACCTAAGGAAGATGAAAATTCTTTTAAAGGGGTCGGCCCCAACAAAAACCAATAATACATTATTTAGTTTCACTCTTATAAAAACAATACTTTAGGTGTAATATTAGTGCCAGGCAATAACTTGAATGACGCTGACCATTCAGAGTGTTTCCGTAAATAACATGAAGTCGCCCATCATATAAATCTGAGTTTTTGTAGTCTGCAAATTTTATCCTTACAAAGGCTCCGCTCTCATATACTGGTAGGGGATATGACATTGTAGTTGGAAACACTGTATTTTCATGACAATTTGGAAATATAGGTTAAAAAAATATAATATTTTGAAAAAATATGGAAAGTTGCTACTCTTTTTTCATGCTGAATATAGTGAGACAAAAATAGAATTTAATTCAATGTTGCCAAATTCAAATTATCGACTTTGTTTCCAGCCTAGGATCACAAACTCTTAATGCTTCTAAAATCTAGCGTTAGTTTAGTAACTCAATAAACTTGATTTTTTTAAAAGTTTGGGTTTAGGGTTATTAATTTATAAAACAAGTTTGTGGCCAGGGTTTTAAACCTTAGCAGAAAAAATCTTTTGGGGAAAAAATCGACAAACTAAAAGTACAAGTATTTTTTAAAAAAACTGAGATTTAAAGAGGAAACAATCAGATTTTAAAAAAAGGTGAATAATGCAGAAGAGACAAAAACTGCTTGTTTTTGAAATTTAAAGACATTTCAATAGCATAGAGATATAGAGAGAATAAAATAGAGAGTTCAGCCTGTAAATTGTCCAAATTAAAAGTTCATTTAAAATAGGTGAATACAGTGTAGCATGTGAGCTTTGCTAGTAAATGATTCTTTGGTAAATTCTGCTGGAAGCTGCTAAAGGTTTTGCCAAGGTTGTAGGGAGACACGTTTTTGGGCCCTTGTGATGTGTCCAGTACCTGAGATGTGTTTGGTGAGGTTTCTGCATGCAGGGGATGCTTTGCCACAGTCTTTGGGCGTCTCTCAACGTCTGCAACAAAATTAAAAAAATGAATGAGGAAAGGAACACCAAAAGAAGAAAGAAAACATCTCGAGAAGGAAGAACAGTGTCGTGAGGGTTAGAAAAACACCGCTAAGATTTGGTTCGGACTTAATTTTATGAGGCGAGATCAATTTGTTTGGACTTTGGAGTGTCTAGATGGTCTCTCAACAACCTTGCATAATACTTTCTACGGCACAGTTCATCATTTCTGAGTCCTGAGGCAATGCATCTGCCTTGTTCGATTAAGGTTGGTTTGACAATTTTCTTCATTCTTGCAATAGTTGTCAAAACATTCATATACTGATAATCAATCTTGCATTGGAATATGAAAATTAAAATTCAAAACAATGCCTTTGATGTCACTTATTTTATTAAATTATTCAATATTATTTGTTTGTTGCAATAGAGTATTCTATCATAGACAATAACAGCAGTGCTCTATAAAAGACATAATCTGTCGAATGAAACTCTATCATGATTCATGAATCTTATTTGCATAACAAACTTTCCATATTAACATGTAATTATTACAAGCCTGCATTCGAACTATTTTGAATAAAATGGCATAGTTTTATGTCAAATCTAATAATTTTTATTTTTTCGTGTAGAATGTTGGGTGGAGGAAAACAAGGCTTGTACCCTTTGTGAAAGTATTGTGATCGTGTTCTAGGGTCGAAAGGTTCAGGTGGAACAACCACAATCACATGTGAGCTGGGTCAAATGCCATGGCAAGGTACATACATGAGGGTGAGGGTTCATTTCCCATGAGGGTTCATTTCCTTCATAGCTGGAAAAGGTGTTGATTCTTGTCCAAATGAGGTGGAACGATATGATGTTGTGAGGGATCAAGAAATGGTTGATGGGGAAGCTGCCAATTTGAGCTCACATACTTTGATGATAGGGGCAACTACTGCAACTCAAAATCAAAATAGAGAGTTAGAGGTAGATGTGTCTTCTAGAGATGTAGAAACAAAATATTGTCACAAGAGATCACACATTGGCAGCTCAAATCCCATTGGAAGATAATTTGATTTGCAAGGTCGATAAGTGGTTGATGCAACGACTATATAATACTTTTATGCAAATGGATTACTATTTGATTTTGCTTGTTCACCTTTCTACGGAGAGATGGTCCAAGCTATTAATAATGGACTAGTAGGTTATAAATCAGCTAGGTATGAAAAGCTTCACACTACTCTAGTTGATAAAGAAAAATAACTTGATTTGAGGAACAAATAACACCATTGAAAAGATTGTTGGCTACAAAAAGATGGATGGGTGTATAGATGCTAGAAATCATACACTGCTTAATATAGTGGTAGCATGCAACAAGGGGCTTTATTTTTTGAAGGCAATGGATTGTTTAGGTCAAGAAAAAATTGCAAGGTCTTTTCTTAACCAGCTACGTGACGACATTGAGGGGAGGGGGGTATCACATGTAATCCAAGTGTTATTGATGCTGCTCTTGTTTGTAAAGAAACAACTATGTTGGTGCAAAAAAGGCACACGTATATTTTGGACACCATTGTTGACATTTGCCATTGATGTCAAAGGGGGAGAACAAAGTGCTAAAAAGAAAAATGAAGTTCAGAAGTTTTAGATGTATTGGATAGGGAGAGCTCTTAGTTTCGATAATTAGATTTGTGTTGATGTGTCAACAAGCATTATGTTGACAAAGGGGGAGAATGTTGAACATTTGTTGTCATTGATGCCAATGGGGTGATGGAAAAGGAAGTCAAGAAGAGTTAACAAGTTGTAGCCATTAAAGACAAGGTATTTGGAGCAATGCAACTTACTTGTCATGTCATGTCATGTTGGATCCGTTTAGGCTACATTTTGAGTTGCAACAACATTGTGCATTGCTATCACAATTGATTTAGTTGGATTGTATTTGTAATATCTTCATGCATCCAGGTTAGTTGGTAGAGGTGATTAGAAGTTATCTGGAGTTGTAGAAGGCAAAGTTACCCAAATAGCAAACTTGCAATGACAAGTTGATTTGATCAGAATTACTTCATATTTGAGAGTTATTATCCGGGCTTTGAAAGGAGAGTATATAGACTTATGTTCTATCATATCCTAGAGTTTCTGACGAAAGTGTTCATCATATAAAATGTTTGAATTGACAAGGTCACTGTGATTGGTAATCAGGTATGTAGCTATTCTGGATTGATGCGGAAAAGGATTGTAGCATGTAGCTTTTGGAGGTAGCGTGTGGATGATTGCTAGAACCGGCTAGGGCTACATTGGGAACCGCATAGAAAGTTCTTTCTTTTAGAGTAATGTATAGGCTATTGGACTTGACCTATTTCACATTTCATTAAGGCAAGTTGATGTGGCCAACTTGTGGTTGCATTATTTCTATTCTAGGACATGTGAATGTAATTGTAATTGTAATACATATATATAGGGTTCTAGGATTTGTCCTAGAATGTTGAAAAAGCTATGAAGATGTACATGAATATAATCATTGGACATTGAAGAGAAGTTGGATGCACGTAATGTGAGTTGCATTCTAATCAATGTGAGGGATTATTTGAAGATCATTTGTTGTGTGGGAGAGTTTTCTGAAAGTAGATTAGATTAAATGTATGTTGAGTATTGATTTTGAAGGTTCTCAATTCATATCTTTGTCGTTGTTGAGATTGAAGTCCTAGTTACTAAGTTGATAATATGGGCAAAGGGGATTGGGGCCTCCAGTAGGTTGGTGCTTGCAAATATGACAGAGGATTGGTGCCTCCCATAGGTTGGTGCCTACATCATTGTAAGATTGATTCATTATTTTGTGAGGCTAGATTTGGTTAGTAGATCCAATTAGTTGTTCTCACTATGGTTTTTCCCATCCTAGTTTTCCATGTATATCTAGTGTTCATGTGTGTGAATGTGTGTTTTCATGTGTTTAACCTCTACATGGTAAGGAGATTGTTTGAGTTGCTTAATGGTCATGCTCAAAGAAGTTTTAAATGGTAATTAATGTTTAGCTAAGTGGAAGTTGCAGTGAAACTAGGAGGTGTGTCTCTACACCCTAAGACATGTCTCAAAGATGGAGACCCATCTCCAATTCCTTTCACACACCCAAAAACTTAAAAAATAGGTGGAGATTTAGCTCGACTTCTCTCGCCACACCCCAGTCTCCCACCAAATTTTATGGCGTCTCCTACACATCCCCAGATGAAAAAGGTTCTTAAAAAACAAATAATTTTTTTTTGAGTCATTTTTGTTTTGTATTCGCTGTTTAAGCCTAGATGTCACCATTGGAAGCCCTTGAGGACTGAATCACACATATATTACCACAACCAAGGTCAGGATTCAAATTTGTTTTCAAATTTATTTTTTCTTCCATTTGATCATGGCATTTGCCAGAATTTCTAGGCTAAGGGATTGTTTTTTATTTTTCTTGAAACTTCCAAATGCATTTGTTGTGTGAATGCTTCCACATTTTGCAGACAAGTCTACAAATTGTGGAAGCATTCACATGGCAGTGAATGTCAAATGCATTTGGAATTTGGCATTTATATTTTTTATTTTATTTTTAAAATTTTCATTTTGCCATTGTGCATGTTTGCAAAATGTGGAAGCATTCACATGGCAGTGAATGCCCAATGCATTTGGAATTTGACGTTTATATTTTTAATTTAATTATTTAAAATTTTCATTTTGCCATTGTACTGAACACTGAACAGTGAACTTGTAGATGTAACCAGTTATTAGACATTTAGGCTTTTTGAATTTTTCTTAAACAAATCCATTTTAAATTTTTATGCAAACTACAAGTGCAAAGTGAGACATTTAAATACACTTTTCTTTTATTTTTTATTTGTTTGTGTAGAATGTAAGGTTGGGGAAGAATAAATTTAAGTAGACCTGTTGATATTTTTTTATTTTTTTGTGTAGAATGTAAGGTGGAGGAAGAACAAATTTAAGTACACTTGGTAATAGTTTTTAATTTTTCGTGTAGAATGTTAGGTGGGGGAAGACAAGCCTTGTACTTGTTGTAGAAGTATTATGATCATGTTCCCGGGCGAAATGGTACATGTAAACAACCACAATCAAATGTAAACTTTGGCCAATCCAATGGCAAGGTACTTACACTAGTGCAAAGGCTCATTTCCTTCACATACCTTGAAAAGGTTAATCCTTTTTCAAATAATGTAGAATGTCATGATGCTATGAGGGATCAAGATTGGGTTGATGGGAAGCTTTATACTACCAATATGAGTTCCTCTCATGCTTCAACAGGGGCAACTGTGGCAACTCAGAATCAGAATAGAGAGGTGGAGGGAGATGCGTCTTCTAGAGATGTACCAACACAATAGTCTCACAAGAGACCACACATTGGCAACTCAAACCCCATTGAAAGGATTATTGATGTGCAAGGTCGAGAAACAATTGATGTAGCTGTTGTGTGCTTCCTTTATCAATAATGGAACAGCTGTGTACAAGCCACTTGGATCGGAAAAGCTTCACACTACTCTAATCGATAAAGAAAAACTTTGATTAGAGCGACAAACTGCACCATTGAAAAGAGTGTGGGCTACAAAAGGTTGCAGTATTGTGGTGGACAAGTACTAGGAATCGCCCCCTACTCAATGTCATGGTAACATGTAGCAAAGGGCCTTATTTTCTGAAGGGAAGTGACTATTTAGGGCAAAAAAAGAATGCAGATTTTCTTCATAACCAGCTATATGACAGCATTGAAGAGGTGGGAGCATCATATGTGGTACAGATTATTACTGATGTTGCCCCTGTTTGTAAAGCAGCAGGTTTGATGGTGGAAAAAAAGTACATGCATATTTATTGGTCACTATGTTGTGTGCATTCTTGAATAATGCACTAAAAGATATTGGCAAGTTCCAGTGGACTTTAGATCTCATACAAAAGGGCAGAAAAATACAGATTTTCTTTTGTAACCATCACCACACACGAGCATTTTACTAGAAGTTTGCCAAAGTGAAACTATTGAAATCTGCTGATACATAGTTTGCATCTTATTTTACTCTTCTTGACTGCCTTTGTGAAGTCAAATGAGCTTTGTTTTCCACCTTGGTTAGTGATTCATGGGCAACTTGGAGACAATCTACATTAGAAAGTGCAGTTGAGGTGAGAAGTTTGGTTCTTGATGATTGCTTTTAAGCTGATGTTAGATTTGTTGTAGAGTTTATTAGGCCCATATGTGAGATGATCAAATTTGCATACTCAGACAGGCCATGTTTGGGAGAAATTTATGAAGAAATAGATTCCATGTGTGAAAGAATCAAGAAAATAATAGATGCTAGAGATCTTTCTTTATATCCTTTGATAGAAGAAAAGCTACATGGAACATGCAACAAATTGAGCACACCCCTTCATTGTGTTGCATATGCCTTAAATCCTAAATGGCATAATACACGAGACCAGTAAGAGGGCTCCATATGAGGATAGAGAGTTAATGAAAGGATTTTGGGCTGCAATAAGAAAGATTTATGGTCGAGGTGAGGAGGCTTTGGTTATGAGGAGTCAATGGAATAAGTTTTCATGTGGGCTTGGTGATTTTGCTTCAGTGGAAGCTTTATTTGATATGCGAGCAAAGAAAGACCCTATAGAATGGTGGTGGAACCATGGAGCTCCCTCTCCTAAGTTGCAATCATTTGCAATAAGATTGTTCTCACAAGTAGCCAACTCTTCAACTTGTGAGAGGAATTGGAGTACTTACGATTTTATTCATTCATTGAAGAGGAATCGATTAGAGTCAAAGAAAGTAGAGAACCTGGTGTACATTCGTAGCTCACTTCGTCTTCTCTCTCGTGTTGATCCTGGATACATGGAGGGTCCTTTAGCAAAATGGGACCAAATTGCACGTAATGGAGAAGCTGTAACCATGATGGATGAAGTTGTTGAACCAAATGGCCTTAATGAATTACCACTGGCTCTACTACCATTAGAGGAACCTTAGTTGGAGAGTGATGATTATTTGGAAAGCATCATAGCTGAAGACCTTGAGATGGATGATCAAAACATTCTAGAGTAGATGATAGACTTCTGATTTCTGATTTTTGTTTGCATACCAACGATTCAGCATGAAACCATATATTTTTGAATTTCAATATGTAATGATAATCTAATATGATCATATGAGATACTTAGAAATCAGATATGTAGTGTGAGTTTTGAGCTCTCTATCTCTATATGACACATTAAATAACATTACTATTAGTGATTTGAATTTCAGATTTGATCTTTTGATTCAATGGTTTTAATTTTCAAACTTCAACCTTTCCATTGTTCTTGTTTGTAAAGCTCTATGTTATGGTATTTTTTTTGGAAATTATTGAATTATATTAGAAAAATGTTGTCTCCAAGAACCCCCGTCTCCTATGTTTGAAAATTACTCGTACTAGTACCACTACCAATCTCCAAATCTCCCAGCATCTTGTGATCTTGGGAAGTTGATATATACCGATTCACAAAAAGTATCGATGTTTACATGTAACCATCATCACACACAAGCCATTTATCAAAAAATTGCAGTGGTGGAAATTCTCAAACCTGTTGATACATGGTTTGCTTCTTGTTTTATTCTTCTTCACTGTCTTGGTGAAGTCAAAGGAGCTTTTTGTTCCACAATTGTTAGTGATGCATGGGCAGCTTGGAGACAATTTACATAAGATAGTCTACTTGAGGTGAGTGGTATGGTCCTTGATGATCATTTTTTGACTGAAGTTAAATCTATTGTGAATTTTATTAAGCCCATGTGTGAGGTGATCAAATTTGTAGATTTAGACAAGGCATGCTTGAGAGGAGCTTATGAAGCTATAAATTCCATGTGTGAAAGAGTCAAGAAGATAACAGATGCAAACAATATTTCTGTATATCCTTTGATAAACAAAAAGTTACATGGAAGATGGAACTAACTTAACACACCCCTCCATTGTGTTGCATATGTCTTAAATCCTAAATGGTATGATATACAAGTGACCAATAAGAGGGCTCCATATGAGGATATACAGGTAATGGAAGTATTTTGGGCTGCAATAAAAAGATTTATGGCCAAGATGAGGATGCTTCAGTTTTGAGGAGTTAATGGAATAAGTTTTCATGTGGTCATGGTGATTTTTCTTCTTTGGAAGTTTATATGATATGAACACAAAGAAAGACCCTATAGAGTGGTTGTGGAACCATGGGGGTGAAACCTTTGAATTGAAATTATTTGCAATAAGATTGCTCTCACAAGTAGCTAGATCTTCATCTTGTGTGAGAAATTGGAGTACTCGTAGTTTTATTCATTTACTAAAGAGTAACCAATTAGGGTTAGAGAAAGAAGAGAACTTGGTGTACATTCATAGCTCACTTCATCTTCTCTCTCATGTAGATCTTGGATACAATAAGGTTCCTTTGACAAAATGGGACCAAAGTTCATCTGATGGAGAAGTTGCAGCCATTGTGGATGAAGTTGATGCCCTTACTGATTTACCTCCAGTTCTACTATCAATAGAGGAACTCGAGTTTGAGAGTGATGAGTATTTGGAGAGCATCATAGTTGAGGACCTTGTTATGGATTATCATGGAATGATGGATTTCTGAAGTTTGATTTTTGTTTGTGTATCAGCTTATCAAGCTATCAAGATTTCTGAATTTCAATATGTAATCTCATATAATATCAAATATGTAGCGGATGTGAATTGTGAATTCTTTGACTACTTGACACAATGTTTTGGTTACACTTTTTGATCCATCATCAGGATAGTAGAGAGCTAAAGGACTGGAATCTAGAAACCACTCTGCCTTCATTATGGACTGTGGAAATCTAATTTCGTTAATGTAAAGTTAATGTTAAACATTACCACTATTCTTGATATTTTCTGTAAACTATTAAATTATATTGAAAAGTATTGTAGTCTCCAAGTACTCCCATCTCCTATTTTGAAAAATTGTCATACTGGTACTTGTATGAGTTTCTTGCACTAATACCAGTATCGATCTCCTGATAACCTTGGTTATTGCTAAGTTAACAATAAACCATTTCATTGAAGATACATGAGCAACCCTCTAGTCTTGTTGTATGATGTGACTGGATGTTTAAATATTACTAACATTGCTTTCCAATCTATTATTAATATTAGTATGCAAGATATCCATAAAATATTGACTCTGATTTCTAAGCTTTTTGCTCAATATACCTACTAGCTAGGGTCTATGCATGATGCAACCTTTAATTTTCATGATAAGACCATGAAAGAAAACAAGATTATAATTAGTTTACAGAGAATAGAACCCTTGGCATTTCAATTGGTCTATCTGCTTTCCTGGCCATTGTTGAACAATGAAGATGAAGTGGACCTTGTGCCTTGTTCTGTATTCCTAGTAGAGCCCATCATGTCGGTGTTATAGTTTGTTGTAACATTTGCAGGGGGTGTGAAGTCCAAAGCTCATCATGACATTTCAGGAATTGCAAAATGTATTGAAGTTTTCTATGAAGTCGAAAGCTGTCAATGTTATGGAGTAATTCTTAAGAGCTGCAAATAAAGCTTGGGATGTTGTAAAGTCCATCCCAACATGCTTGTGTTGCTAGGTGCAGATTTGTTGGATTGCAAATTGAGGTGCAGTCTACAAAACTGCAAAATAAGGTATGAATCTGCAATGTTGCACAGTGGGGTGCAAATCTATTGTGTTGCATAGTGAGTACAAATCTGCAGAGCAACAAAATGAGTTGGAAATTTTTCCTCGCTTCTTTAAAGACAAAAGAAACAATGTTGTAATGACCCGTAGCCACTATATTGGGTATGGAAAATCCAACCAAGTGACATTTCTTGAATTTCACAAAACAAACATTGGAAAAGGAGAACTATAGTGCCACTATTTGAAGGGAGTTTTACTCTTATCATCTAATCTTTTTGTTTCTATTATAAAGGCTTATGATGAAGTGTTGTTCTTTAAGCTTACTTTCTTTCAATATAAATATGTACATTAGTTTGTATATGCCATCCTTGTAAATTTTTTTGAAGTAGGTAGAAGGAATGCCTACTTTATGAACAGAGGAGGGGCTATGGTCTTGCTTACTGCCTCTAACAAATTTGCCCCTAGATGTTAATAATTGAGAACATTTGTTCTAAGTTGAGGGAGATAATAATTTTCCATATTTCCAAATCGGATTTTGTTTTTTTTCCTAAATTAATAAAGCAAGAAAATATTTATTCTAGTTATCCATGGAGATGTGTTCCTAGGTGTTTGGGTGACAGCTTGGATGCCTTGGGGATTTGGAGATGTGGAGTGGATGCCTCCTTTTTAAGGATGTGACAACTTGTACCATTTGATGCATAAATGTAAAAAAAGATAATGTTTTAAGAATATTTTTTGTTAAAAACCTATTTTTCAGAATATTTTGGAGTAACAGTCTGAGGGCCATTTTTTGGGGATGGTGGGGGGGTGGCAATATATATGAATTTATAAATGCACGCATATAAATATACATATACATATAAGTTTGGAGAGAGAGAGAGAGAGAGAGAGAGATTTCTACAAGTATAACGAACACCTCATGTTTATAACTTAATGCTAGCAGTATGACAGCAATAACAGTTGTATAATGGTAGAGAGATAGAGGGGAGATACTCAAATTAAATCATGAGAGCAGTATAAAAGCAATAAAATTTAATCATGATAATGCTATACCAGTAGTTTTTCAACAATTTAACAACTGTTTAATCATGACAATAGTATAGCAGCAGTATATAACAGCAACATTATTTGATTGGCTAAATTTTGAAGTTTAGAAATTAAAATTAAAATTTAAACTAATGAGAGTTGTACTTCAAATATTCATTGTTTGAAACTTGAATAGCAGTAACATTGAGAGAACTATTTTATCTAAAAATTCCATAAATCAATATAAAAAACACAGTTTTTGTCACTCTTTGGCTAAAGTTGTGGTTCATCCAATGGAATCTTGATCAATATTGGTTGCATCTCCTTGTCAATTAACTTAACATCTTCAGGTCAACATCTCAACATGTTGCTGGAATTTGTAACTAGCTTTTATGCCTGTTTAGAGGTAAGCCTGTTGATTGAGTGGATTAAAGCATAGGTGGACCAATTCCTCTCTATAGTCGAGGAACTTGCAATTTGTGAGAGTAGAGGAATACCAAACTGTTTAAACTCAGTCTGTCCTTCCCATGAAATTTTCATCATCTAATGGATTTTTTTTGTACAATGGTGGCTCTATCCATCCTAGCCTTTGGTTTGTCGAATTCCAGACCCTTGAGATCGGAAAAAACTGAAACTGTGCTCTTGAAGTTTGGTTGCCTCCTCATTGCTATACATTTTACAAAGTGCCTTTTAAAATCCCTCCATTACCTCATCATCTTTAGAAGGAAGGATTCAGCTAGCTCTAGATGCATACCCCTTTGGATTTAGAGCATAGATAACCATATGAAGAGGGGTGTTCATCATGTTCCAGCTCTTTGACAATAGGTTTGATATGCTCCTTACAGAATTGTAACATAGGATCCTTGTCATGAATCGCTTGCTTCATTTGATCAAGCGTGCTATCAACAGTATCATAAATCTTTCCAAGTCTAGGAGAGTCTATATTTGCATACATTATTACCCCCACAATAGGTGATAGGATAGAGAAAATATATCTATCTATAAGCAACATTTAAAAATTATGATTTTAAAATATAACAATATTAATAATGTAATTTGAAATTTAAAAATAAAAGTAAAACAAAGTACAAATTCAAACATATTAAATATCAAATAATGTTTTCTTATCTAATATTGGGCCACCAAGTGTCATTAAACACCCTTTCTCTCACCACCTTCCCTTCTTTTGTCTTTTATTGATCCCACTTTTTCCACGCTCTACAAACCACCATGATTTGTAGACCATCATGCACCTCGAACATCCTCTCTAGCATATCTAGTCTCAGTTCTGGTTTAATGAATTCTTTCTTTGAATAAGATTGGAAAAGTGCAAGTGAAGTGTGATGGTTACATCCAAACATTAGTATTTCTAGCTTCAGCCACTGCTATCTTTATCAATCTATTTTTCTAGTGCCTTTCAAAGTATTATTCAAAGTATATGTATAGTGTGGAGTCCAAAAAATATACTTGTAAATGCTGTCTATCATCAAAGCGACTTTGTTACAAATATGAGTTGAATCTGTCACAACTTGTAGGACATTAGAAGAGGCAACCTCCTCTATGGCCTCCTTTAAAATGACAAATTGCTAATTAACATCCTTACATCTCCCAGAGCAATCAATAGCTCTAAGAAAGTATGAACCAACAAGACCTAACAATCATATTAATGAGTGGCCGATGTCGAATATTTGTCCACCTGTGTATGATAATGGAACAACCGTTCCTCATCTTGTTTGTCTCATTTCCTCTATCAAAATGTTTAACTTTGAATATTGTTTGTTGAGGAGGGATGTAGACAATCTATGTACAATGATTTTCTGAGAGGGGATTTCAAGGGCAGCATTAAACATTCTAAATTGTTGAAATTCAAATAACATCATCTCTGCATAGAGTAATGAATATTCAAGATTGACGATTGAAATTTGACTTTCTAATTGAGGGAAACACTCAAATATGAATAGAAAATTGTAGATATGAATGTCTGATTGTCAATATTATTATTATTGAACATTGTGAAATAAATCTTAAAAAATGCTCCACTTCTGTCTTTCCAAAATATGTTTTTTACAAAAAAAACAATAGTTGAAACGGGGATGTTAGGATATTTGAGAATCTTGAAGTATTTCCCCTTAAAATAGTAAATATCTTTGGGATGTCATGAAATTCTTGAAACGGCACTAGGATTTGAGAAAAAATGCAAAAATGGGATGCAGGAGGGATGTCTCCTTGGCTTCTCAGAACTGTCTTAGATGGCATTAGAGGATGGGGATGTGTCCTTGTTGAGCACTAGATATTAAGAGCTATGATTTTTTTGTGGGGCTTGCTATTTTCTTTGATTAATATATCCTTTAAACATGTTTACTGTAGATTTTTTTTGAATATTGTTTATAGTTTGAAAAAGTTAAATCAATGTTTTCACACGGTTGATTATTTGGATCCCATCTAAGTTGCCTAGGCCAGATTCATTGTTTCTTAAACGCTTGATACATTTGAAATATTTTACCATCTTGGGAACAAGTTGAAACATTTTCATGCATGTATTTTTTTCTAAATTTCTGCACTGGCTGCATTGGCAGGATCTGGTGTCACCGTTGATGAGTCAACTCGCAAAGCTTCTTGGATTATGGTGGCAACTATAGTGCCTTTTATTATTGCACAAATCCCATTGATTTTTAAGCTGAAATCAGGAAAGCATGCAAGTGTTTTGGTTGCATGCATTGTAGCACTTTTGTCGTTGTTGGTTTATTGTGTATATCAGGTATGCTTATTTCATTCATTCCCCTCATGAAGTTTCCTTTTCCCTTCTATGATGATGCAAGCAGTATAAGAGGGAGTCATTAAATCTTGCAACTTCTTATGCATTTAGAGTTGTCTACAGTTACACCAGTTCTAGCGATTCTTTATATGTTTATTGTTCTTTGTCAGCTTAGACTCATGTAGCACAACACTACTACGCAATGACTCTTGTTTTGAACAAATAATTATATCATTTCCTATTAAGGAAACTAACGTATGTTTAAAAGAAAATAACCATATAGTTTCCCATATCTGGATTTCTTATATTTTAGCATCCATATATTTTATAGTTGACTCTGTAGTTCCACACTAAGTACCGATTTTCTTATTGACCTGTTCTCACGCTTTCAGTATTAGAGAATTAGTATCCTTAAGTTTCAGATCCTTCAATATGATTGCAAAACAAATTATGTTGTGAACTACCAAATTTCAAATTCAGGGTACATTTCTAAGTTGATCAGCTGCCTAAGGAAGGAGTGTTAATGTGTCTCTTTGTTCATCATGGTCAAACCAACGTGGTTCTATTTTTAGGGACTCTTTTAGGTAGCCAATGCATGGGCTGCCAAAATCTGTGAAGGGCTTATTATAAAATACAGGGAAAAGAAAAAATTTAAAAACAAACAGTAACAGAAACAACGAACAAACACTGTTAAATTATTATGCCCAAATACATTAATGTTGATACAAATTAATATGAAGCTAAGATTACCTCAACAGACAACTAAACCCAAATAATGACAACAAATATCACTATAATTCAACTCTCATAGACATGTGTAAGCCTATCTATGTCAAATCACTGCACAACCCAGAACATACTAATACCTATAAAATGAATCAACACAGTAAAGTACTTCAATGTCAACTTGTTAAACTCAAATATTATCATAGATATTCATCTATCTTAAAATATCAAAATCAACAGTCATTGTCTTATTGTGATGGTATGTGAAGGGTTAGATCCCAATTCCTTGTTACACCCTCATTGTATTCAGGTATCTGATCGAACAAGACATGAAGGTTGGAGTGTATATAGACCAAATCCTTTACTTTTAATCTCCCTAATGGTTGTGTGTGTCTGAGTGGATGGAGCATGTACTCCATTGTTTGTTAATGTTAATTGTAGCTATGGTTGGATTCCTTCAGGTCGACATAGATAACATAAAGGTTGTGATAATATAATTATCAATAATTATACTAATTGGGGCCAACTTGGAAGAGTGGTGACTCTTGGTGAAGGGGCTCTAACTGATAGGTATAAAGGAAGATTAAATCTTCCTCTCTTGGCATCGATCATACACACAATCTGCATTATTTAGAAGAGAAGTGCTCGGGGGAGATGATAGTTGTATATGGTCTGTGGTTGGGAGGGCAACAATGAGGCCCGTTGTTAAACGAGCACCAAAAACAACATGGTATCAGAGTTGGTTCTCCTACTAGCTTGTGACGTTTCTTGAGAGACAAATTAACAGTCATAAAGGCATCTACAGATCTGAGGGGCCTTGTATTTGATGTTGGTGAATAAAGACTATTTAATCCAGAATATTATTGGCAACAAGAAACATTATCTAATGTTTGCAGGGAGGCCCTTGATTAAATGCAACATCTGTATATTCTGGATATTCTGAATACTTAATGTTTTCTGCTTATTGCTTGACAAATATTTTGTGGGCGACGATGTATTACTGATAATGTATAATTTAAATGGAAGCATATAATAGTATCGCCTGTAATAAGTTATCCTCTAAAGAGCTTGGTCGATATTACAAGGAGAAAATTTGGGCCCATTAATATTATGAAACTTCAACATGAAATACACTTTTTTAATAATTATCAGGCTATGCTCTTTAAGAGTAACAAAGGATATATTTGCCGTGGCTTTTGAGAAACATTAGCGGCTGAATTCATATTGAAAGAATTTGCTTGCATTTTGTTAAAGTTTGGGATTAAATTATATGACTTTTAGAGGAGAATTTGCAAAATCCAATTTATATATATAATCTCTTAATATATATATATATATATGATATATATTTAAACTCTCTCTATATATATATATATATATATATATATTACTGATACATATATTAATAATCAATATTATATGAAGTGAAATCAGAATTTATTTATTTTAATTTATATATATATATATATATTATCATATAATAATCATAAACATATTAATAAATAATGAAGTAAATATTTAATTCTTCAATAATTAAATATTCAATTATATATATATATATATATTTCACAATAATCATTTGTACTGTAATCTATCTCATGATTTTTATCTGATAGAAGCTATAAAACATTAACACATTTAATTGGGCCATTATATTGCTGTGAGGAACATTGGATCACAGGGTAATAATATTTGATGCCGAACATTTAAATTTTCATTGCTGGCATTACAAGAACACAGTCGCAGGTTTTTGCCGTTAGACATGAAGGCAACACTTTGCATTCCGCCTTGGGTATTAGCTCACAGAATAGCGTTGATGAAAGCTTGAGGATATTCCTATTCTAGAGATTGCTTTATTTGCTGAAGCGTAGGTATATAGTTCTGGACCTAAATTTTAAGAGACAACATTTCATTGGTTCTTTCCCTTGCCGGAAGTCTGGAGTTTTGCCGAATGTAAAAACCATTGCAGGTGTCAATAATATTGTGCAAAGATTTATCATTGATGGCCGCATGAATATTCTCCAGAGCAGACTGAGTGTTTGCAATTTCGAGATTGCTTTGTGTGTTTGCTTATATGGGCGTAGATAATTAACTATTAAAGTTCGTTAATGAATAAACAAGCATTGACGGCTGCAGAAATTTCTCCATGGTGTTGTGTTCGCTTGCTTCTGTTTCTGTATTAAGTGGGAATTTCAAGATGCTTCAGTTTCGTGCTTGATTTTGGGATTAGACGGGTCGGGTGTTGTTCTGTGTCTAAGTCTGAGTAATGCGAAAGGAGTAAATTCTCACATTGGTGTGAATTCTTCAATAATGTCAGACTTCAATGATTTCAGGACGTCTAACTTCATCAGAGAGTAAAAAGACTGTTATCTTTGACACAAAGAAAAGTAATACAGTTGCTAGTTACCATCAAAATTAAAACACTTGAAAATTTGGAGGTGACATTACAGTGAGGATGTCAACCCAGTCAAACATTGAAATTCTTGGTAGTCATGGGATGTTTCAGAACATCTCTATTCTGATATATTTTATCAGCGGACTATATTGTCCAGATATTTAAATTTCATTAATTGGGTGATTACAAATTGTGGGATGATTGTCTTTTAATTGGAGAGGGGGCCTGCCCATGTTGTCCTTAAGGACTGAGTTGAGACATCTCTCGAAGAGGAAGAGTTTATACAGATTGTGATCAGATTCTTCGAAGAGGAGGAATTGACATACAGTGGGAGTTTGACAAACTATTAGAGGCAACCTTGGATGAGGAGGTGATGAGGTTGATGCAAGAACTTGAGTTTCAGAGAGAGCCACATCATCATTAAGCCTGGGGATAAATCCACAGTTTATTACATTCACTCATGTTACTATGGAATCAGACAAGTGCATTTGAGTACGGGAAACTGCTCCTGCGAACAATGTTGTGATCATTGGACAAACTATTAGAGGCAACCTTGGACGAGGAGGTGAGGAGGTTGATGCAAGAACTTGAGTTTCAGAGGGAGCCACATCATCATTAAGCCTAGAGATAAATCCACAGTTTATTACATTCACTCATGTTACTATGGAATCAAACAAGTACATTTGTGTACGGGAAACAGCTCTTGCGAACAATGTTGTGATCATTGGACAAACAATCATGTGCCTGTGATGAGGAGCATTTAGAGGATTTGCTTCAATTGGCATCTGAGGATCTTGATCATATTGATTCAGAGGGAGTGGACCATGTCGAGATGGTTTCTCTAGTGATCAGATATACTTCCATTTGGACCATGACTTCTCCAGTTTTGTCATGAGATGGAAGTTGCATCAGTAAGATATGATGATCGATTTCCTTGTTGGGAAATTGTAGCAGTCAGAGGTCTATGGTTCATGGGATGGAGTCCCATGCATGTAGGCAGGAAGGCCTTTATGTTGACACCTAGGTTGTGATATTCTTGGATAGATGGATACTTGATGAGCTTGGGATTCACCAAGAGTGATGCAGACTCCAACCTTGTATTTCATGATAGGTCAAAGCATGGGAAGATCAAATATTACTATCTTAGAGATATGATGCAAAGGTATGCTATTCAATTGAGGTACATTAGCACTGATGATTAGACGACCGATATTCTCACCAAGCCCCTTGCCAAAGTGAAGTTTGTGCATTTTCGAGACAAGCTTGGAATGGTGGAGAATGAAGCCCTTGCTGAGAGGGAGTCTCAACATCAGTGATTTCTTGAGATGTACTATAATGCATTCTTCTCAGTGAGAGAGAAGTTTGAGGTGCAAGCCCCTGTTAATGCATTCTTCTCAGTGAGAGAGAAGTTTGAGGTGCAAGCCCCTGTTAATGCATTCTTCTCAGTGAGAGAGAAGTTTGAGGTGAAAGCCCGTGTTCAACCCTTTGGGAGTAGCCATGGTGGATCCACCCTCTTGGAGTACCCATGGTGGATGTCATGTGAGAGCCTCCATGACTTAGCACTTGCGTTTATTCACCCTTTGGGAGTAGCCATGGTGAATGTCATGATGAGATGATGACATCACGTTGAGTGATTCCGTGATGAGCACTAGTGTTCATTTGCATTTCCATCCATGGGAGTAGCCATGATGATCCCACCCTCTGGGAGTAGCCATGGTGGATATCACTACATAACTCAGATATCGAGAAGGATTCCTCCCTAGCCAAGAGGGAGTGTTAATGTTAATTGTAGCTATGGTCGGATTCCTTCAGGCCAACATAGATAACATAAATGTTGTGATAATATAATTATAATAATTGGGGTCAACTTAGAAGGGTAACAACTCTTGATGAAGAGGCTCTAACCGATAGGTATAAAGGAAGATTAAATCTTCCTCTCTTGGCATCAATCATACACACAATCTGCATTATTTAGAAGAGAAGTGCTTGGGGGAGATGATAGCTGTATACTGTCTATGGTTGGGAGTGCAACAATGATCTGAGTCATTGCTCGGGGTTAAACGAGCACCAAAAACAACAATTTTGCTCAGTTGATGAACTTGCAATTTGTTGAATTTGCATAAAACATTTAGTATTTAATTCAAGAATCAAAACGTAAAATATAAATTATAAACTATAAAATATAACATGATAGGATTGAATGAAAAATGAGAAAAATAAAAAGATACATCTTTGAGAGAATTTTAATTGGAAGAGGGTGCAAGTAAATGGATCCTTAACCATGTAGATACCACCACTCATCAAAATATATCAATGCTGATATGAGAAGCCCGATGATGCCAGCTAAGCTCCAGACAGAATACACCAAAGTAAAAAAAACTAATTTTTTTTTCTTTCAGATTTGCAAAAACACAATGATTTTTTTAAAAGTTTTTTGTGATTTTCGATTACAAAATGTGCAGATCATAAAGAACAGATGCTGGAAATTTCACAAAAATCTGTTGCATTTTCTGTTTTTTGAAATTTAGTCAATAGTACATTCTGTCAGTAGCTTCCGTGTCCAAGCCTGACACGCGCGAGATAATAATTTTATAAATAATATCATACAATAAATAATATTAATAAATACATATAATAAATAATGATATAATATAATTTATATATATTAATGAAATAATCCTAAAACATTTATTATAGATAAATTAAATATAATTGAATAATTGATATTTATTATTATATAGTCATTAATAATAAATAATAGAATAATTACTATGAATTCTAATAATTGATGTTATTAAGATTCATATTATCATAAGTTATTATTCTGTCTATTAAAATATAGATCTATTATTAATGTATAGTTGTGAGTATAGTTATATAATAATAATTATATTTATTTTGTTAACAATAATATTTGAATAGTAATCTAATTATGTAGTTATTAATGTAACATATATTAATTAATTTCAATTTAATGATTGTACATAGAGTTTTAATTCTAATTTTAAATACTCCATTTTTTGCAAAACCATTACTATACATATCTTGTTTTTGTTACATGTATCTTAAAATAAGATGTATTTTACAATAACTTGTTCGAGAGTTGCATTATAAGATTGTTGAATCTTGCAACAAGTTATTTTAAATATAAATACAAGATTTACTATATTATTACTACAATTATTATTGAAAACATTCTAAATTATTATTTAATAATGTCAAAATTTTAATTTTATTATTATAATTTACAAAAGTTCCAACTTCAATAAAAAATATTATTATAGAAATATGACGCTTCTTATATATTTTCTAAAATATATATATGCTAATACAAACTAAACTATACTATGAAGCATAACTATCTACGAGCAGGTCCACCAAAAACTATCAAACACTATCATTGGATATAAATTTAACATCTTGATTTGAAACGGAGATTATGTGTGCTATGTTGGACATACTCTTTTCTTGAGATTTATATATGATGAGGATCCTTAGTCAATTTATTCATCTCATTTGAGAGATCCAGGCACCCAGGTGCGGTTCCTTTCCTTGTTGATTCTGGAGTCCTATAAATTCCTTCTAGCGTTGTTAACTTGAACGTTAAAATCTTATTCTTTTCCTTTAAATTCCTTTTGTTCACTGTATTTGTAATTTTGTATTACTCTATTGATAAACTTAGAGCTTGATTGGAAGCCAGAGCCTTAACTTTTTTGCCCGTTTGTGTTTAAGGCAAGATGATGATTATTATTTTTTTAAAACAAAAAATGAATTCTTAGATCCCCAAGTAATGATAGGTTCCTCTCTTCTCTAATTGCCTTTTTTTTGCATGCAGATCATGGAACCTTGGGTTCAGAAAAGAAGACTGTCTTTTTTAAAACATAGACATGTCATATCATCCATTCTAGCTGAGCATCATAAGCGTTATGGAGGACTTGTTAAGAGTAATGGTGAACCTAATAGGGATGTCATTGAAAGGTAACTTTAGTTCTTTGCTTGAATATTGTATAGGATATAAGGCATTATAAGGTTCTGATTAACTGCCATGGTGATCTTTGCTTGAGAAACAGAGTTTTCCGAGAACTTGATGCTGATAGTGATGGACATTTGACAAAAGGAGAGTTACGCGGTCTCATTGTCGGTCTTCAAATCGATGCACCTGAAAATGAAATTCAAGAGACTGTTAATAGAGTAATGTCAGAGTTGGATGTTCATAATCCAGATAATCGGCTTTCGAAAGAAGAATTTACAGAGGGCATGTGTAAATGGATTCACATTGCACTTGATACCGTTGATGATTTAAATCCCAACTCAGCTTTACCTACTTTTCACAAGGTATGCTCTAGTTACATCATATTGAATGGCATTTGCTAAGCCCTCTTGATGGATTTAAGTAAAGGTTTTTGCACTAGTAATTTTCCAACGTCGTTCATTTTTATGTTTCTGATATTGCAGAAGAGTAAGGAAGAACTCGAAGCTTTAATGGACAATGGTGAAGAAACTGAAAATGTTGGCAATAAATTTAAAGTCTATTTGAAAGCTAGTTTACTACTTCTGGGAGGTGCAGTTATAGCAGGTGTCGTTGCTGATCCACTTGTGGACGCTGTTGACAACTTTTCTGATGTCACAAACATCCCTACCTTCTTCATTTCTTTCATAGCAATGCCTTTGGCTACAAACTCCAGTGAGGCCATTTCAGCACTTATCTTTGCAAGCCGGAAGAAAAAACGAACTGCTTCTTTGACCTTTTCTGAGGTACATTCCTCTTGTCCTTCAATTTCTTTGTTCCATGAAGATACATGATGAGTTAGAACAGAGTTCTCAATATTCAGATCTTGTTTTGTAGATATATGGGGCGGTGACAATGAACAACACATTGTGCTTGGGAGTTTTCTTAGCCATTGTCTATCTTCGAGGACTGGACTGGGACTTTTCAGCGGAAGTTTTGGTGATATTAGTTGTAATTGTAGTGACAGGGCTCATGGGCAGCATCTTCACCACAATCAAACTTTGGATGAGTTCCATTGGTTTTCTTATGTATCCTCTATCCTTGGTTATAGTTTATGTCCTGGATTATGTTCTAGGATGGTCATAAACATATTACCTTCAACCCATATTTAGATTCTGTGCAAACGTCTGTTAGTTTTGTGTGTGTTGAGTGCAAAGTAATTTAGTTTCTGTATGGTATATTACTATATTGAGTGCAATGTAAAACAAATTTTTGGAGGTCCATTTGTAGCCATACGATTTATCAAGTTTTAAGGTACCAGTGTAGGATGATTTTTATAGTTTAATTATTCTAATGTTCAGTTGTTAGCTGCATCGTTGAGTTCTGTTCTTTTGCATATTGACATGAAATGGAGATTCAATGTCACCCAGTTAGGACGCATATTGATTCAATGTCAGTGTGGACGTGTATTTCAAGCAACCTCACCTTGTGAGCACATACTGCATGTTTGAGCTTTCTCGCTTTAATAAATTTTTATGGTACGACTGTTCTTAGCATGTAGAGTCCTCAAATTCTGTAGTTTGCAAGTCTTTTTGTTTTCCCAATTATAGCATTTATATTCTCTGTGACAAACCTTTTACCATGCTACAAAGGCTTCTTCCAGTCCATTTAATATTTCTTGTAACACTGCAACTGCCAATTTAGGGTGCTGGTTGGGTAGCAGAAGATTAAATAAAAGGATTGGAGCACACTTGGTATGCTAAAAGTTCCATGGGAAAAACCAATTATAGTTCTTTGTACAAGAACATTCTGAGTAATTTAGACATTTATATAAAATAAAATCCCATAGCTATTCCTTTTCTTCTTGTCAGAGGATGTAGAGTTTTATACCTTTACTAAGGTCCTCTACTTTTATTAAGGTCAATGCAGGAAACATCGCGAGGGTTGCAACACTTAATTGTAAATGGAAATCAATAAGCAATTTAAGCATGCTAGGGAGTATCATTCCTATATACTCGTTTCCCTGAAATAGAAAATGCTTCAAAATGTATAAGAATTGAGGGGGTGCTTGGAAACACCCTATAAATGGAAGGCTTGTTTCTTAGATTTAGGAGAAATGGTGCAATTCTTGGCAATTTCAATTGTTTTGATAGTCATTCTTATGTCAATTATGGGATATGTAATAATCAATTATGGTTCATATAATCTTTATTTTAGTCATTTATTAGTCCTTAAGTACATTGATTGGAAATCATGTTCACGTCATTGGGATAATGTTACAAAACTAAGAATACCAATGGATTCTTCTATGCGCGGGATTTCCAAGTAACCTTAGGTAAACCAATTCAAAACATCGCTACTTATGTAATGACTCTCCTAGGATTAGATATGATACCTAAATTGGAGTCTTTAAGTCCCCTCTACCAAGTAGAGTGATCCCCCATGCATGAGTCGGGAATTCTTATAGATAGTAGGGGACACCTCGACTTTCCATGATGGAATTGAGTAGTGGACAATAATCCTTCTTATGATGGTCTAAGGGTAAGCTATCAAGGGCACCCATGTTGATTAATTCGACATTGCAAAATAAGACAAAAGGCAATCTCTTCATCACTAATTGAAGACATGATACTCTTTGGGAATTGCACGAGGGCTAGAGTCTTGAAAGAATTGAATTCTATTAACTCTTGAGGGATAATGTAATTAGGGCTCAAAGGAGTTGTAAGGGGGAGAGTGTGTATAAGGCTTAAACTTTGGAGAGAAGGAAAATGGGAATAGAGCTAATAATGTTCACCCCGTAAGTTGAGAGGAAGACTTATACATGCTCTAAGGGATCAAAAGAAATGATAATTGGTTGTCCTTTCACGAATATTGGAAATACGAAGAGGGGTTTTGAAACACCCAATCCTTTATAGTGGAACTTCATAGTTCCCTTCTCTCCACAAGCTAGATCAAGGAACTAATTAACCCCCCCTTTTTTTAATTTATTTAATGTTAGGGAGTTATTTTCTTCTTGACCTAATGGAACATTACCCTTCTCACCTTGGTGAGGGTACCTTTCCTAGTAGTTAGGCTTGTATGGAGGCAATGAGTGGTTAAGTATTATATTGTTAGTTTTGTTCTTATTGTAAGACTTGGAAGTTGGTGCATTGAAGTGTTTTATTCTAATCAAGTATTTGCAACTCTTTTCTTTGAATCTAATCAAGGAGTTGTAAGGAACACATTAAGGAAGCTATGCTCTAGATTTTTTTTAAATTGAAACATTTTTGAAATTATAACAAAATTAGATTATTTACCAAATTCATTTCGAAGGGCTTTTGTCCAATGATGTCTACATATAGTAGGCAACGAGTGGTTGTTAAGAATTGTACTGTTAGTATTGTTCTTGTTATAAGACTTGGAGGTTTGTCACTCAATTTGGTTTATTCTAATAAAGTATTTGCATATTATTCTACTTTGTAATCAAGGAGTGATAGAGGACACATTAAGGTTGCTACATTATATTTTGCAAAAAAATGAATCATTTTTGAAGGAGTTATTATAAAATTATGATGTTGCCAAATTCATTTCCAAGGTAGTGAATCATCAATTTTTTTGGAACTTTTTTCAATAATACAAGGATTGGACTTAAGTAAGTTATTATATAAATATCAACAAAAATTGAATACATTTTGAATATGTTTTTGTTAAATTAGTAGGTTGTATTTTGGTGGGGGATTTAATAATGTGGAAACCTAAAAATCGTAAATACCTGCAACTTTTCTTTTTAGTGTGTTATTTGTCTAGTCTTGGGGCAGTTGTTTGCATGATTAGTCTATTTTGAGTTGGTTTGATCTATCCCTTGTCATCTTGTTGTCTATTTTTGGTCATGTCATCACATTTTCTCCTTGTTTTTTTGATTAAATAATTTCAACAATTATTTAATCACTCCTTAGTTTGTATCTAGGGGATTAATCAATTCCCCTATGTCACAACATGCCCCCTTTAGGCATACATAAATCATATATATTTATACCTTTTTCTTTTGGGCTTTTTGGAGGGAATTGGTAAGTGGGTTTTTATTATTTCCCTTTCATTATTGACCTTTGGCCCTTCTTTCCCCACTTGTCATTTCACATTCATTTCCTTGACCTTCTTTCATGCAAAATCTTGTTTGTCCATTGGCTTTAATTTTGGTTGTCGATTTCAAAATGAGTCTATGAATTGGACCCCTTTCAACCATTTTTGTAATCATGATTTCTCGTATCCTCACCCATATGCTGTTGAAATTAATCCTTTCTTTTTGTCTATCATTTGTGCAACTATCATACAAAGAAAACCATATCAAATCCCTTGTCATACTTCTACCCCTTCTTCTCTTGTGGTGTGAGTTTGGCCCTTTTTGGTTGGGCAAAAGCCTTTGTGCTTTGTGTTGGTAGTTTATTTGTATTTCTAGCTAGCGCCTCTTGTGCAGACTATGTGCTTTTGATAGTTTGACAGTCTGTTGTTGGACCTTGCTTTTGTAGTGGGCCAACCCCCTTGTTTTTGGCTTCTTTTATTATAAAAACACCATATTAAATTAGAGGAGAAAGAAAAAGAAATGAGACACCATCAAAGAAAATAATTAAATTTTGGTTTGAAATTCATTGTTTTTTATGTATTTCATTTTGATAGTCTTATTAGTAAGATCAGGATTTAGATTAACATGATTTTTATGTCTTTCATGGTTGGTTAATCATGTATATGTGCTAACCACTAAATTTTTTGATCTACACTTGGTGAACTTGACGTGAACTAACCCTAATTTCATAAAATTTGAGTTTTATGTGTTTATAGGTCCAGAATTGGAGGTGTACATCTGACCTACCAACCTACACAATTGTGGCATCCTGTTACACACTTGCTTAATATGTTGCACACTTGTGTGATTGACCTATGCACTTGCATATATTGGTAATGTTTTGTGGAGTATTTGCATATTCAAATTGTCTAATCTTTTGGTTGTAGGATTTTGATGAATTTGATTAATGTCTGTTCAGATTCTAGTTGAATTTGAAACACACAATCTAATTAGGGTTTGGGAATGCACTACAACTCTCACATAGTGTAATTAGGAGGTTAATTATCATCCAACCTTTCAATTTTTTGGGTTAAAAAGAACAATAATATTCATTTAGACTAATTAGGGGTTACAATTTGGTTGCAATCTCTCACATAGGCTATTTAGGAGGTTCAAATTGACAACAAATTCTCATAGTCTATCTGCAGGTTCAAAACACATCGCAATCTTTATCTAGGCTAATTAGGGGTTTAAATTAGTTTCAATTGTTCACATGGCATAATTAAGGGTCAAATTGATTATAAATTGAGCATTTTTATTGTCCAATTGGTCATTTTAAACTCAATTTAGGTTAATTGTAACATTTCGGGAAATGAGTTTCTCTATAGTTTACATTTTAATTGAGTTTGTGCACTTGCTCTCCATCTTGTGCACTTGTTGGCAAAAAATGCATACTACAAGGGTTAGCGGTTGAATTTGCTCAATCTAGATTTTTTTAGCATTTGCCAAGGTCTCTACACAATTGTTTGCGATTACTCTGCAATTGCCTTGTAAAATCTGATTTTTAGTTTGTTTTTTGTTCTTTTAATTTGCTAAAAATAAGGTAGAATAGAAAAACTAATCGTATTTGTGTAGCTTCTTAGTGAACGTTGGATGAAGACATTGTTTGAAACTACTAATGAGTTTTTTGCATGATGCTTGATGAAGTTGTGATTTTACAATTTTATGTGTTTGTCTATTTTTAGATAGATCACACTTCAATTTCTTAAGGGAAAAAACTCTATATTTGTGTGTGTTTGGTGTGCTTGCACATCATACAGTGGACCTATTGCTACGTGAAGTATCCTCTTTCATTTCCCTCGTGGATACTAAGTGTAAGAGAAACATGATAGCGACACCCACATTTTTCATTTATTAGGACATGTCTTGGTGGTAAAAAGTATTCACCCCAAGGAATCGACTCAAGTGGTACTTCTTTATCCCACTATACAAATTAATAAGCGAGGTGAAATATGTGATCACTCAATAAGCTTGAGTCTCAACCTAATAATTCCCTAGTACTCACATTTGTGCGAGGTACATTGATCCCCTTTACAAGGTTGGGATAGGCTCTTAAGTGAGTCACCAACGCTAAGTTGAGTATTGGGTCCCATTGAAGTTCTACCACTACGAACCAATATTTTAGAAATCCAAAACTCAATACTTGTTGATTCAGAGTGTGTGCATTGTACCCCATAGATATCCCTCATGCACCCTTCATTGTAAGACATAAATTTCTTGGTTCATATGTTCTTTGGACCTTTGGGGTAAGAGGTCAAGTGATTCTTGTACCCTGTAAGGGAAAGGCGGTGACACTTGATTCTCTACTTGTCCACTTTGACTATGGTATTTCTCTGTAGAAGGGGCCTCAACAAGCATATCCATTTCCATTCCTAGGTTGTGATTGTCTTCTAAGTGTTTCTAATTTTTTAAGACTAGTGAATAAGACTTTGGGCTCACATGGGCCCTTTCATATTCCTCCATTTTTTGAGTGTTCAAAACATCTTCCAATTAAACATCACTTGTCCAAAATCTTCAAACATTTACCCAAACACATTTGTCATATAAAACCTTGATCAAAACATGTCAAAATCAAAACTTTGCAAACATAGGAAAACAAAAGCTTTGGAGATTTATTTCAAGTTACCATACATAGGTTTCCCTTAGGTTGCATCACTTGCATAGTCTTCATCTTAGGTCATTAGTCTCTCATAGTACCATCCTTTGATCATTGACTTAGACCATGCTATCATACCTCCCTTGGTCATTCATTTCACTTGTCCTAGTTTGTGACTTTAGATTTTATTTAGATCCTTTGTCCTTCCTATCATTCTATCATTTTCATCTTAGACTCATCACATTCCTTGGTTACCCTTTCATTTTATCTTGGTCCCTAGTTGGCACTTAGATCTGTTGACAATGTCAACTTTGATTTGCATTGTGAAAACATTTTAGAGCTATAGGGTATACCTTATATCCTTTAGGTTGCATTTGTCTTCCATCCTTTGGTATCATATTAGTCATTCTTTAGGTATATATCATATAGGTCCATACCAATGGTTGAAAGAAGATCCTTAGCTACTAGAAGACGAAAAAATTGCCTACAACAACCCATGGGAAATTTCAACCCAAGACAACCTCAATTTGATCTCACACATTGAATCAAATAGGGGATCACTAACAAATTCCCAAACAAAATTATACATGGATCTATTTGGAGCACCACAAAAACCTAACTTTGGAAACGATTCACAATTCCTTAGACCAAGCTCCTCATTCACATTTCATTTTGAGAAATGGATCAAAGATCATACTTGTTGGCCATGTTGTTGACACTATGCAACGATAGGAATATGGAGATCCAATCCCTCTCTTGAAAGAGCAATAAGAATTGCCCCCAAGATTCTGTATGATTGAGTTATAACCATGTTAGATAGATTAGTGAAGATAATGTGTAACTCCACGTGGAAGACCTTTGCTGGTCCATTTAGCTAATGGTTGGAAAATGTATTTTAGCTTTTTTTATTTTTAGAATATTGGAACATGAAACTTATAAAGAAACAAATTTACTATGCTAAAATTAACACTAACAATTACCTGTAATTCTAGATTTCAAAAAAATTTCAAACGAGATATGGTAGAAAGAGATCATAAAGGAACAATATGAAATTAAATCCTAAGAACATCAACCATATTTAATTGTTAAACTTATGATAAAATAAATCAAACATTCACAATTTATAATATCTAGTGCAATCATCAAAAGAAATTATAATAAGATTTCTTAGCATTCATCTTGATTTTAACCTCAAACATCATGTGGCCATCTTTGTCAAGGATCAGGAATTCATGATCCCCAAATCCTATTTCGAGGATCGGGGACTCATGATCCCTAAATCTCATTCAAAGATTAGGGGTGAAGGTACCTTGATAAATCGACAAGGTTTTGTGTATTTTGATTTAGGGGTTCAAGGGTCTTGTGATCCCCAATCCTCTATCGGGGGTCAGGGGTCATGAGATCCTTGGTGCCCCAATTTATGGAGAGCTAGGGTTTGCAAAATCTTGACTTTAGGGTTTTTTGCAATGCGATTTCATGCATACATGATGAGGGTTTTGGGAGAACAAGCTCCTATAGGGGACAACATTGCTAAAAAAGACACCAAAAAGGGAAAGGAAAGATGACATAGAGAACAAAAATAAAACAAAGAAAGGAGAACCAACCTAAGCCGAGGAAGAGAAAATGAAATGATGATCGACTCTAAAGGACGACGAGCCACAAACAATGGAACTCCACTCAAAGTGAAAACTTCACAAGTGGACAGGTGCAGAGCTCGAGTTAAGTGATAGAATAGTGGGAGCGAAGATAATAATTGTAGCTCAAGAGGATGCAAATTGAACAAATTGTTGATGTTTTGGCCTTTACGGAAAAGATCAACACATTGGACAAAGAGGCAATAATAATAGTAAATATATTGGATATATTATTGATATATTTAATTATGATAAAATCGATTGGATAATAATAAAAGGTTATATTTATTATTAAGGATTGATTTTAATAATTAAATATGGAGAAAATAATATAATATATTCATAATTAAATATGGAGCAAATAATATAAAAGAATATATTATTATGGGCCCAAGTCGGCCAACTTGGGAAGCCAAGAGTTTATCCAATAATGCTCATGTATATTGGAGTTTTTGATGAAGGACAAACATATCAAAAACATAACATGTGAATGTCCTCTTCATCAATGCTTGGAGCGAATTAATAAGCAAATTATGTCAGCATCTTAAGGAGTGATGTCAATCATGGTAAAGAGAAAATGTCAAGGAGACTCAACAAATTCAATATGCTAGAATCAATTATCCATGTAGTCCTTATCATCGCCAAATTAGTAGCCTGCACAAATGCAATTCAAGGGCAGTGAACTGAAGCGTATATATAAGTAGGCATCAATACTTGATGTGGGCTAATATTGATGCAACCCTTAAATGCATTGAGTGTATACTTGGGCTAGAAATTTTGAAGAAAACTCAGACCTTGGGAGATCCGATCATGAGTAGATTGGAGGCTCTTGAGAGCAGAAAACTAGGGCAAAATTCAAGGTTAAATTAAGCATCCCTAAAGGTCGAATTACGGCAGAATTGGAGCAGTCGTAGAAGAGCGAATTGAAGACCTTCAAGAGCTAATTCATAACAGTCATTGAGGGCAACATTGGAGGACTAATTTGAAGAATACAAAGTACAAATTTGAAGCCAACAAAAGGATAAATTCAGACTTTCAAATCTGGGTATTATCTTTCTTTGCATGAGAATAATTATTATATGGACCGTGTCTTAGTATTTGAAAGACCTCTATCGATTGTATATTCCTTGCTATAATTTGAAAACATTAACATGGTATCAAAGCGTAGGTTGAGAAAAAATCTAATTTTAGATTTAGGACTTCAGTCTAACTCTTTCAAAACTAAGAAATCTATGGCAACTAGTGGTTGGTCTGAAAATAGTAATTTAACCTTACATCTTATGAGGGTTTTGATTTGCATCAAGATATAGGATTTTGATTATGAAAATTCATTGGTCTTTTAGCCTTCTATGCCTAATATTAGTTTCTATGTTGTGAAACCATCTCATAATTGGCTGAAAAGATATGGGTAAAATTGTGTCTTTACATTCTTGCATGTTTTGAAATTATACGATTGACCTTCTTAGGGTAAATTTCAAAATTTTTGGAAACACACATTGAGAGGGAGTCTAACCTTGTGAACATTATAAGGTAAACCTAAGCTTCAAAGGGAGAAGATATGATTCATATAAATCTCTCACCATATTATTCTAGAGGGAGTAGATCATCTTGAGTGGCACAGATCCCATAGATCATAACTTGGTATGACATTAACATTCATAGATAATATGATTCTATAGAAGGAAACCCACCTTAGTGCTTGACTTAAGATGGAGTTTAATCATGGGCTCACTTAAACTTGGTTTTGTAGATCATTCCTATTGTCATGACTATTTGACATAGCTAGTTAATTGTTTTTAGCTAATTATGAATGTGTAGGAAGCACATTCTTTTCTTTAGTATATTGTGATATACTTTACAACATTATGTATGTGTGACTGCATACTTCACCTTGGTATATGTTGTGAATGTGTGAGAACATTAACTATTTTATATTGGATACATACATTATGATACCTTGGCATATTGGATTTATGCATATATGAGGAGCATACTTTATGTACGGATGCATACTTTGCTTGGACATATGTTATGTATGTATGGGAATATACACAGCTAATTAGCATAGTTGTTTCTTTGCATATCTAGTTGATTATCTATCATTGGCATAATTGATTAATTAACACATATTTGTGAGAAGCATACATTATGTTGCAGTGTATCTTACATTGACATATTTCTATTATGTATGTGCATACTTTATGCACATGGCTTATTAACTTGATGTATGGATGGCAACATACATTGTTTTGTTTGTATGCATGAGAAGCATACTTTACATAGGCATATGTTTTACATTTCCTTGCTTATGTTATATACATATGTGACCACATTTCTTTTATAGTAGGAAAATATATGATATATGCTAGTATTGGCTTATGTTGACATATGATTACATTTGGATATGTACATTGGTTATGCATATATGGATTCATGTTCTCATGAGGATAAGATTTAATTTTTGATATTCTTATGTGGATTAAATTTAATTATTGTTATTCTTATGCTTATGTGGATTCATGAGATAATATTTTACTTACATGATTCATTCGATTATTTGATAACACTTATGCTCATGGCTAAGTTGTTATGATGAATTGGAGATTTAGAGAATATCATGGATTTGATATTCTTCCCATGGATCAGGGATCCATTGCTAAGTAGTTGGTGGACATCATGGACTTGATGTCTGGAGACCATTACTTTGAACATTTGGTGAATATCATGGACTTGATATTCATTAGACCAGTGCTCATGATATCATGGACTTCATATCTCATGGATCAGGGACCCACATCTGAGTAGTTGGTGGACATCACAGACTTGATGTTGATAGACCATTACTCCGAGCACTTGGCGATCATCATGGACTTGATATTCATTAGACCAATGCTCTAAAAATCATGGACTTGATATTATTTTGTACACTTAAGTCAATTTGACTTGTGGTTGGTAAACATCATGGACCCGATGTTACTTTGAATATCATGGACTTGATATTCTATCTCTTGAGTCATGGAGATTCGTGGATCTAGGAAATCCACATCCAGTTGGTAAGTATCATATGACTTGATGTTACCATGGAAAGATGATTCTCATATGGATGTGAGATGAATGGTTGGGGACTGATGAAGAACATATGTGTTCTCATCATATCTGGTAGATAGAGACCTACCTTCATAGATGTGAGATCTATGATGTCATTGGATAAGGAATCCATTATGGTTATGTTCTTGACACCTCTATCAGTGGATGATAGATGGGATAAAGGAAAATGATTTGGTTGATCTTTTCCTCAAGTCCAAGAGGGAGTGTTGATGTTTTGGCCTTTACGACAAAGACCAATGCATTGGACAAAGAGGCAATAATAATAAAAAACATATTGGATATATTATTGATATATTTAATTATGATAAAATCAATTGGATAATAATAAAAGGTTATATTTATTATTAAGGATTAATTTTAATAATTAAATATGGAGCAAATAATATAAAAGAATATATTATTATTGTGGGCCCAAGTCAGCCAACTTGGGAAGCCAAGAGTTTATCCAATGATGCTCATATTTATTGGAGTTTTTGATGAAGGACAAACATATCAAAAACATAACATGTGAATGTCCTCTTCATCAATGCTTGGAGCAAATTAATAAGTGAATTCTGTCAGCATCTTAAGGAGTGATGTCAATCATGGTAAAGCAAAAATGTCAAGGAGACTCAACAAATTCAATATGCTAGAATTAGTTATCCTTGAAGTCCTCATCATCTCCAAACTAGTAGCCTGTACAAATGGAATTCAAGGGCAGCGAACTGAAGCATATATATATCAACAAAGTTTGATATATATAAGTAGGCATCGATAATTGATGTAGGGATGATATTGATGCATCCCTTAAATGCATTGAATGTATACTTGGGATAGAAAATTTGAAGCAAACTCAGACCTTGGGAGATCCGATCATGAGAAGATTGGAGGCTCCTGAGAGCATAAAACTGGGGCATAATTCAAGGTCAAATTAAGCAGCCCTAAAGGTCGAATTAGGAAGAATTGGAGCAGCCCTAGAAGAGAGAATTGAAGACCTTCAAGAGCTTATTCATAATAGTCATAGATGACAACATTGGAGGACTACTTTGAAGAATACAAAGTATAGGATTGAAGCCAACAAAAGGATAAATTCAAACCTTCAAATCTGGGTATTATCTTTCTTTACTTGAGAATATTTATTATATGGATTGTGTCTTAGTATTTGAAAGACCTCTATAGATTTTATATTCCTTGCTATAATCTGAAAAAATTAACACAAATGAGGGTGGAACCCTCATTTTATAGCGCCCTAAGGCATGGCATTATCCTCCAACCCTTTGGGCTATCGGGGTTGAGGTGTTGGGGATTAAGGATGTCCATGATCTATTGAGAACCTCCTATCCTCAATACCCAAAAGCTTGACCTTAAAATGAAATCAGTAACTAGGGGATCAATGTGTTGAGGATCCAGGGAACAAAGACCATCCCAAATGTTTGTCACCACATGCAAATCCAACTTATGGAAAGGGGAAGAAAATAAAAAGGAAAACAAGGAGGAAAGATAAAGAAAAGGAAAAGGGACAAGGAAGGAAATGAGGAAAACCTTATCATGTAGTCATTGAACTATATTAGGAATATGGGTTCCACAATTTGACTCACCCAATGAAGTTGAGTGACAAGGATTTTAGAAAACCAGGGGTCTTCATCAGGCCAAATGGACAAAATGGGGTGTGATTTGTGAAGACACAAAAATACCCCTCATATTGAACCAAGTTTCCATCTAGGCCATAGTAACTCTCGGTACTTTCAAAAAGATGTTAGAAATAGGAAATACTAAGAGGGGGGGTGAATCAGTATTTCACAAACTTTTACTTTTGCCCACTTATGGATATAACAGATTACTTTAAAGCATAAGAGACTAAATAGCATACATAATAGTAAATGTAAAGAACTCATAACACATGATATGTTCTCGAGGAAACCCTGGCCAAGGGAAAACCCCAATGGGGATGGTACCCACAAAGATCCACTAATCAAAAGATATACTGTTAAGGATGTTGACCCTATTAGGAGCCTGTTACAAACATATAGTGTATCAGTCCTGGTTAAGGGACTATAGGCCTTGTTAGAAGCCTCAACCCTATTAGGAGTTGTAGATACAAAACTTGATTACCAGATGAGCTCACTGCCCAAACAAGTAATAAAAATGTTTACTGATTACAATATGGTATTGCTTACAACTTCGCATCAACAAATTTTTCCGCTATCACAATATACAACCATCACAAGTTATATTTCAAGTATGTTCGGTACATTACAATATTACATCTTTATACAAGATACAAACATAATATCTTCTCCAGTCGGCTTCCACATCTTTATCCAAGAGTAAACATCTAGGATGTTGGCTCTTTATAATATTAAGTCATTATTTTGACAAGAAAAATAATCCCTTAATTCATTTACTAGTTCTGCCTTCAAAACTGCTCTGGCGGCTATACTCTGTCATCGGTAAAATAATCATAACTTTGTCTGTACTGTCCATACTCTTTTGCAAACTGAGATGGGGTATCCTTAGACACCATAGAGTCTATGTTCAACTGCGCAAACTCTGATCATGCTCTAGTGAATGTCGCCAAAACAAACTGTATCGAGTGCTCTGTCAAAAACACTATTTCATACTTAGACAATTTTAGTCTGCGATCTTCCATACTTACTTTCCAGTTTATGCGATCTTCATAGGGAACATATGTTGCCATAATGACAACATCCATGTACATACCTCAGCCAAATTGCCAACAATCTCCCCCTTTGTCATTGGTGGCAACATATGAGAAAATTGGCTAAGTGTACAAGTCAAAATCTCAAAATTTGTATAAAAATTGTGGCCATAGAATATTATCCTTATATCTCCTCAAAATATACACATAATCTATAACACTTCATAATACTCCATAGAACTCCCCCTATGAGTATCCTTCCTTATCATAGATAGACAATTTTCTAAGTATCTCTACCCCTTTGACAACACTGACAAAATAAAGGGTGGAAAGGGATATACAAAATTGTGTCAAAACTTTTACCTTATTGTCTTATTGCAAAGCCGGTAGGTTTGCAACACAATCTGCAAAATCTGACTTCCAAGCCTCAAAATATTTCTCCCAAGACTTCTTAATTGATTCTGCTACATTGAGTAAAGTACTCAATCCATATGCTGCAATCTGACAAGCTTGAAGAGATTCAAAGTTGAACTTCTGAAATGATGTCTTAGCAGTAAGACATTCTTCTATCTGCTCTTCTATTATAGTCAACTTGATTGAGATATGCTCTCTCAAGATGTTCATCCTGATAATTTTCCTGTTCTTCTCATCATTCAAAGTCCTTCTCTCATCACATAATTTTTTGATCTTTTTCTCAACTGCACTGATCTTTATGTTTGGGCTGGCCATTGAGTTTGACTCTGCTGTAATTTCATCTTGCTTCTCTTTTATCTTCTTCTCTTCCTCAATTATTATATTTTCAGATTTTGTACACTAAATGTACAAACACTTTCCAATCTCAATATGTTTCCTTAAGTTCTTAATGTATTTGTCAAGGCTGCCAATGTCATTTTTGATATTCTGACTTATATTCTGCAACATCTCAGCTTCATAAGTTGCCTAAGCCTTAACCTTAGCAATATCAGTCAAACTAGTGAACTCAACATCAAAAGAATTTATTACCATCTTTGCTCTTTCAAGTGGGTCTGAATCAAAGACTTTTGCAGATATAACACTTTGTAGCTTCTCAGTCAAATCTTTCAGGCTACCTTCCAAATTCTTGACCTTATTGTTTTTCCCAATAATTTTGTTCAAAGATGTGATCAAATCTAGTTGATCAACATCATCCACTTCTTTGCCTAAATCTTCAAGCATCGAACCAATCTCTCTTTTCTTTCCAGTCTTAGGGGTAAAAGTGATGTCCTCTCAAGGTATCATAGGTACAATAGGTGTACTAGATGTAGTGACCGTTGCTGCCATTTGCTTCTCTATTCATGTAGTCTCTGTTTCAATACTCTTTTCCTACTCTCCCAAAGCCAAATTGTCAACAATGTTATCCAAACTGTTGAGTACCCGCATCATCTGAATCTAAAGTAACTTTTGTTCCTTCAATGCCCATAGATTTTGTGCCAATGTTTATAGAAGAAGAGGGAATATCTTCAACTTCAACTACCTCTGCTACTGCCTCTGCCTATTCTGAACTCTGTTTCTCTACTGGTTCTGCAACTGATTGATCTTTGCTATCTTTTCTTGCTACCAAGTCTGCTAGCACTTGCACAATTGCCTGTTCAGTTTTAGTCTTCACTTGTTCATACTGACCTCCCATTATTTGTATAGTTCTTCTTTTGGTTCTTAATAGGGTTTCAAGTGGCTTGAGGATCTGTTTAAGGTGGTCATCATCTCTTATGTCACATAACTATCTTATGACATTCTCTCTCATTTTAGTATCTTCTTCTTGTGCTCTCATCTTTCTACTCACAAGTCTGTTGTACAAATCTTTTGGTATCTTTCCATGAATAGTATCAAATTTCTTGTTTGCCAAAATCATATGTGTAACCATTGCATTCTCTAGATTTAATCTGTCAGAGGATCCATATAAATCATAGTATTTGTTCATCTTGGTAAAGTCTCCATGCTGCAATATGTCTTCATTAACTCTTTCTATCCTTAGTTTCCATAATTTCTTCTTTATTGTTACTTCATCATCTTTTATCTCTGCAACTCTTCTAGGTATTGGTGGAACAATTACTTTTTGTCTTTTACCCGGTCCTGAAGCACTTGTCTTCATTTTTTTGCTTGGTTCTGAAGAAGAGGGTTTCTTTGTTTGACTAATTTCTTGCTCCTTCTTAGGTTCTTCAACCTTTACCTTAACTTGAATGGGTTCTTGAGGGTCTGCACTTGATGCCAAAGGTGGGACTGATAGTATCTCACTTTGCCTTATTGCTTCTGCAGTCTTTCTTGCAATATCAAATTCCTGCTCACTCATACCTATTTCTTTTAGAATTTTCTTTATTGTAGTCTCCACTCTCTTCTTTGATTGTTTCTCTTCCTTAAGTGTCTTTGCTAAATCAAATTTTTCATCACATGTTCCAAATCTATTGCTATGAGCATCCAATTTACTTTTCAACAATCTACTAACATATCCTTCTATTTCAACTTCAGAGATTTCATAGCCAAGAGGGTCTATGAATTCATGTCTAGGTTCTACTGCCTCAATGTAAGCGAAATCAATATCAACCATAAAGCATATATCATCTTTGTATTTCTCAACTAGGGATGGAGGAATTCTTGATCTATTTACCACTATGTTCTGAAAAGTTTTCAACACTAACTTTACACTGTCATTAACCTTCTCAATAAGATGTTTCATGTAAACTTTATTGATTCTTTCCATAGTATTCTCACCATCATTCCAATCAATAGTGTAAGGAAATCTTCTTAGCAAGTGGAAGAACATGTAAGTAACCAATGAGGAAAATCTAAAGTGAGTGTATTTAGCTTTCTTTATCTTTTCCAAATTCTCAAACAATTGTATTCTTAGAATTTCACACATATCCACAGGCTTCTTCTCCACACACATCAAATAAGCAATGTGTACCATAAATGCTGACATATCATCTTCTCTAGAACTTCCATAGAATTTTGTTGTCAAAATCTTACATAAGTATCTTACATCATCTTGCTTAATCTTACTAATGACTATACCTCTACCATTGTATATTGAATCGGTGTTATCAATCACAATCTTTCTCATGTTTTTCTCATTCAGTGGAATTGAACCAGCTTTTGATAATCCAGTCACATCATGAATTAGGTCTGCAGTTATGTCTATAACTCTGTCTTCTAACCAAAATTTACCATTATGTATCCTACCCAAAATGATCTTAGTACACTCCTCATCATCAAATTCATATTTCATAGAGTACTTAATGATTTCATTGTTTTCTAGATGTTCATAACCTTGTTTCACTGACATATCCTTGTTGTACAATTTTTGATATTCACCATTAAAATTACTCTCCCTTAGGGTTTCATATTTGCATCCAAGATAACTTTTAACATTCTCTAAATGAAGAACTCCATCTGGTACGGCTGATAAAGCTAAACTAGCATCTCTTTCTAAGGGTTCAACTAGATCTTTCTTAGTTCTAGGTTTGTTCTTATCCTTAATGTTATGAATCAATGACACATCCATGATTATATCTGATTACTTAAACTGATTCAAGATCTTAGTCGGATAAATACCTTAAATTCACAAAATTAGGGCTTTCGCTAGATCGGCGCTTCAAACTTCTGCAAATTGCTTCCAAACTTCTTTCTTCGCTCTCCAAATCACTTCTAATCACTTGATAATCGCAATAACTTTGATTTCAATCTTTTAATACTTAGCATTTACTCGATTTGACATCACATTCAATTCTTTTGCCGCTAAAATGCCAAAAAGTTGATTCTGTAAACCTGCAACCATAAATCTTCTTGCAACCTCGCAAAACACAACATTTCTTTTTGCGCACTTAACCATAGCATTAGTATAACATAACAAACCTTCATCTAACTACGCAAAACTTAACTCATTCAAAATCTAATTCTACACTAATTCTAAGTTCCTAAACTACATAAATTTACATAATTTAAGTGCTTAAAGAAGGGTTAGGTAAAGACTCATTCTTACCATCAGATACATTACCTTCCTGATTACCTTCAGTGCTGAATATACCTCCTTGATTTGTGCCTTTAACAAATTTTACTTCATCTTCATTGCTACAACAACCTTTCTCTTTGTTTCCTGCAGTTTCATTCCTTCTTGCATAGTTTCTAGGGTTAGGGTTATTATGATAACCTCCATTGTTCATTCTACAAAATATTGCTGTGTGTCCAATCTTGATACATATCTGACAAATGATTCCATTGGTTCCATATCTAGGTGCTTGTTGATTGATTTGTGTCCTGCAATTTCTAGCAATATGTCCAATTTTGTTGCATCTGTAACATACTATTCCATTTCCTCTTTTCATGTCTTTAGTTGATCTCTAATCTGCATTGTTAGTATTTCTAGGCATTCTACTATTTTAATTATTCTCAATAACTTTAGATCTTCTACATTCAATAGCTCTATGTCCAAAATCATGACAATTATAACAATATCCATTAAGAGGTTTGAATTGTTTACCTGTACAATCTCTCTTCATATGACCTATAGTATTACAAGCAAAACATCTACCTTTGAATTCTCTTTGCATACCTTCTGATGGTTCATCTTGATTCAGTGGTCCTTCTTCCTTCGGTGCATCTTCTTGCTTAGGTGCATCTTTAGATTTTTTCTCATCTAACTTCTTTTCTTCACCGCTTTCACATACATTCAGATCTGGTTTCTTGCTTTCACTAACTATCTTCAATATGTTAAATCCAAGACCAGTTTTGTCATAGAATGGTTTTCCATAAGATACTTTCTCATTAATCTTTTCACTATTTGAATATAGTCTCTCAAGTTGTTGTTTGGATTGAGTCAATTCACCTTTCACAATCTTGTTGTATTTCTCAAGTTCATCATACTGCAATTTGACTTTATCAAATTCAGATGTTACCTTGCCAAGTTTAGATTTTAGATCTTCATTCTCATTCTTTAAACTTTCATTCTCAGATCTCAGATTGTCATTTCGATCTTTCAAGCTAAGCTTCAAATTTGCTATCTTCAATTCATGTTTAAGGATCACATTTTCTTTTTCTAAATCATCACAATCTTCAACAAAAATTTTAGATTCATTCTCAGATTTTAGATCTTCTATCTTACCTTTCAATTTGTCAAAAAGATTCTTTGCATCATCATACTTTCTTTTCAGAGTGTTTCTTTCATCAGTAGGCATATCAATTTGTTCAAGAGCTTCTTCAAGATTCTTCTGTAACTGATCCATATCCATAGAGATCTTACTCAAGCTGCTAGGCTTTCCTTGAATGTTCCTTTTCCGAGTAACTGCGCTTTGATACCAATTGTTAGAAATAGGAAATACTGAGAGGGGGGGTGAATCAGTATTAAACAAATTTTTACTTTTGCCCACTTATGGATATAATAGATTACTTTAAAGCATAAGAGACTAAATAGCATACATAATAGTAAATGTAAAGAACTCATAACACATGATATGTTCTCGAGGAAACCCTGACCAAGGGAAAACCCCGGTGGGGATGGTACCCACAAAGATCCACTAATCAAAAGATATCTTGTTAAGGATGTTGACCCTATTAGGAGCCTGTTACAAACATATAGTGTATTAGTCCTGGTTAAGGGACTATAGGCCTTGTTAGAAGCCTCAACCCTGTTAGGAGTTGTAGATACAAAACCTGATTACCAGATGAGCTCACTGCCCAAACAAGTAATACAAATGTTTACTAATTACAATATGGTACTACTTACAACTTCGCATCAACAACTTTCACCGCTATCACAATATAAAACTATCACAAGTTACATTTCAAGTATGTTCGGTACATTACAATATTACATCTTTATACAAGATACAAACATAATATCTTCTCCAGTCGGCTTCCACATCTTTATCCAAGAGTAAACATCTAGGATGTCGGCTCTTTATAATATTAAGTCATTATTTTGACAAGCAAAATAATCCCTTAATTCATTTACTAGTTCTGCCTTCAAAACTGCTCTGTCGGCTATACTCTGTCATTGGTAAAACAATCATAACTTTGTCCGTACTGTCCATACTCTTTTGTGCACTGAGATGGGGTATCCTTAGACACCATAGAGTCTATGTTCAACTGTGCAAACTCTAATCATGCTCCAGTGAACATCGCCAAAACAAACTGTATCGGACCGTGCTCTATCAAAAACACTATTTCATACTTAGACAATTTTAGTCTGCGATCTTCCATATTTACTTTCCAGCTTATGCGATCTTCATAGTGAACATATGTTTCCATAATGAAAACATCCATGTACATACCTCAGACAAATTGCCAACAAAAGAGTCCCATATCCACATTCAGTCATAATCATCCTTAGATTTGGAATCCTTGTTAGGGATCCATGACTCTTTGATAGACAAAACAATGAGGAATCCAAAACTTAGGAAGGATTTATAAAAATAATGCTTGAGACCTTTTAGATATTATCTTTGTCTCAAAGAAAAAATATCCTTAATGAATATAAATTTGTGTTGGGTGAAGTTGAATTGCAAATTCTTGCAAGAAACCTAACAAACAAAAAGAAAACCCAACCCATGTTACAAAAAAATCAAGAACTCTCTCGTCAATGAAATCTCACGAGGGTATCCCCTACAAAAAGAACATGTCAAGATGTGGCTTCCATAATGGTCTCATTTTTTTTGACAATCCAACATCATCATCATATCAAAATGACGCCTACACAAACCCACACACTAAGACATTTGCGGCTAAAGTTCCAATTTAATTCAGAAGATATCCAAGTAAGTCAACAAAAAATAAGAAAAAATTAGAATTCATTTACTATGGGTATATCCTTTGTACCTACTATAGATTCATATTTTAACACTAAAAAAAATATCCCACTTTGCACATCATACCCTTCGAATGTGCCCCTGAAAGGACCAAATGAGGCTTTGCCAAAATTGCATATACCAAGACCTAAAGATTCATTTTCGAATGTGGTAATAAGTATTCCATTTGTTGGATCACAATTAAATTTGGATAAAATGCCACAAAAATAATCAATGGATCATGTGCCATCTCAAATAAAACTCCATAAGGAAAAGAAACACTAACATATGATTTTTGGTTAATCCCTTTGACAACTAAATTATGGTCAATAAACAAAACAAGATCAATCAAAGGCCACTCAACATCCATCATTTCAATCCATGATGCATCACCAAATGGGACCTAAATATCTATTCCAAAAAATACCTATCTTTCCTTACATTGGACAATCACACCAAGCAACACGACAACATCTTTATGTCCAACAACCCCAATCAATATTCAAGCAATATGTGCCATATCAAGAACAAGTCTTGCCAACAATGCAATACCAACAACAAGGACCACCATTATAATAATTTTCCCAACCTAATGTCCAATGAAAATCAAAGGCACATTATCAACATTAGATTCCTTCGATGGCACTTTCATATCAACCATATCCACCAACCATGTGCCAAAATCATCCTTGGTTGACATATTAGTTCCTTCGTCCAAATTAATATCAACTCAATCAATCTCAAAAATCATCATTCGCAAGTTCACCAAGGACATCAGTCTCTGACCATCACAATCAAAATCCATTTAGAGGCATAGTCTATTGACAAAGAGGTAACCCAAACATAAATGATGAGTTGGAAAAACCATCGCCTTAAGATGCACTAGCACAAAAAATCAATGAATTGACACAAGTTGAGGCATTTAAAATTAAGGAAACCAAGAAGGAATATATTGAGAAAGACTTATGTCCAAATCCATTTGACAAATATTTATATATGCCTCCATTCCCACCATATTTTGAGCTACCCAAATTTGAGAAGTATAGAGGAAAATGAAACCCTAAGGATCATATTAGGGAATTTTGCGCATCATGCATAGAGGTTTCTTACGATGATACATATCTCATGTGATAATTCCCTAGGAGCCTTGCTAGACAATCAATGGATTAGTATGCTCGCTTACTTGAAAACATTAGATCTTGGAAAGAATTGGTTGATAAATTCATCACTCATTTTGCCTTCAATATTAGCAATGAGGTCACCATGATAGATTAATGTACTACCAAAAAAAAAATGGGTGAACCTTTCATATTATTATTACAGCAATGGAAATATATTTTCTATCAATATCCCTTTAACATCATCGAGGATAAAAAATCAATTTGTTCATTGAAAATATTGTGTTTGAATTAATGATCAAAATTCGCAACACTATCAAGAAACTCATAAAAAATGGGATAAACATTGAATGTGATCTCACATTGATGTAGGAGCATCTCGGGTCCTTAGCAACCCCATGTCACCAAAAATAAGTTTGGGTTGTTTAGTTTGCTCAGTTCCTTCATTGACCGAGTTGGTTCGGTAGTTGCTCAGTTCCTTCTTTGACTAAGTTGTTCGGTTGGTTTGCCGAGTTATTTCTTGTCGATTGGTAATCTTTCTTACTGAGTGGTTTATTTTGGAATTCATTTGAGGCCGACTTGTGCATTGAATTTGGTCATGGAGTTAATGTTGGTATCGATCATTGGGAAATGTGTGGACCTAGATTTGGTCGTTCCTTTCTCCAATGATGGATATGAAGGTCGACTCGTTTCGGTAGGCTCTTGTATAAATAGAGTGTTGGTTGTAGTTTTAGGGGGATGAATTTAGGAGATAGAAGATAGTTTCTGAAAGAGGAATCCTCTCATGTTGGAGGACTATTGTAATCAAATTGAATGTAATTGGCCATAACTGGGAAGGCCTTATAATCCGACATGTATGAGGTTATTTGATGAATTTATATGACCTATTCTGCGCTCTCTCTCTCTCTTTGTTGTGTATTTTCTTCCACGTGTGTGATCTCTGCAAGGGGGTTGTGATTTAGGCATTCCTTTGGCCCTTCATCCTTCCCTTCCTTGTGTCAAATGGTATCAAAGAGAAGGTTGGAGATCTGGATCTAGATTTGTGAATCTAGGTTGAGGGTTCCTTCTTGTTAAACCCTAGTTGATATTTGTTGTGGGGTAGCACCAATTGTGATTTGACCTACAATCGTAGAGGGTTCTTAAGATGGTCCGTGGGAGGTAAGATGCAGATCCATGATTGGTAGATATGTTAGGACAAATTGCTACTAGGTTAGAAGCTGTTGAGACAGCCCAATGCTGAGGAAGACATCTTGAAGATGTTAGTGATGAAGAAACTAAAGAGGAACAAGGTGAAGTTGAACCTGCATCTCTGATGGATAAGGGTGAGGAAAGATTGTGATATTTCTATTAGGATTTAACTGTGTATTTTTTTTGAGTCAAACTCATTGACCCATGATTCATTAGTAGTGGTTCATCGAACCCATCTCTCATGAGAATGAAATGGAACACTTAGCACTCATTGGATCTAGGTGATGCTCACAGAGGTGAAGCATCGAGACTTCCTAGGAGGTCACCCATCCCAGTACTACTCCAGCTTGACCGCACTTAACTACGGAGTTTCCTCCATGAGGAAAGATTTTTGAAGGCTTTGACATATATGAAATTTACACCACATTTCAATCCTCTTGAGTACACTGGAAAGCTGGATTCAGATGAATTGGTGGATTGGATCACTGAGATGGAAAAGTATTTTGAGTATGAAAATGTCCCTGAGGAAAAGAAGGTGAAGATTTAAAGCACAAAGTTGAAGAGTCATGCATCCTTGTGGTGGGAGAATATGCAATTGGACAAAAAAAGGAAAGGAAAAAACAAGATCAAGGTATGGAATAAGATGGTAAATAAGTTGAAAGGAAAGTTCTTACCATGTGATTATCAGATCAACCTAGTTAGGCGAATGCAAATTTTGAGAAATAAAGATAGGTTGATAAAAGATTATACTGAGGAATTCTATAGATTATATATTAGATCTAGACATGATGAGGATGAAGTGGAAATAATTTATAGGTACCTGAATGGGTTGAGAATTTCCATCCAAGAAGAAATCAGTTTGGTTAAGTTGGAAAACACTGAGAAAGCTTATCAATTTGCCTTGAAAGCTGAGGAGAAATTGAACAAAAGACATGAGAAAAGACAGAGAGGAAGAGGTAGATCCTATGGTGAAAACAATAGATTTGATCAAGATAAAGAAAATCCAGATAAAGGCAAGATCAAGTGGCAAGGTGAAAGTTCTTCTAGAGGAAGAAGCAATAACTACCAAGGTGGTTATAGAAAAGGTGGATTTCGAGGAACTTGTTACAATTTTGGAGGACATAGGTCATTTGAGTGTACACATACAAGTAAGAAAGTTAGTATTAGTAGAAATATTTTGGTGCAAGAAGACTCACCGAATGAACCTGAGAAAGAAAAGAACTTTGGAGTAAAAGTAATAAGGAAGATCCGGTAAGGAAAAGTTTGTTCAAGACCATATGTACAGTTTCTAATGAAGTATGGAAGGTAATCATTGATAGTGGAATCTTAGAGAATTTTGCATATGAGGAAATGACTACAAAGTTGCAGTTGGAAAGGTTGAAACACCCGAGACCCTATCAAATTTCATGGATCAAGGATGAGCATACACTATTGGTAAGTGAACAATGTTATGTAAATTTGAAAATTGGAAAGTACTATGATAAGGTGTTGTGTGATATCATGCCTATGGATTGTTGTCATATTTTATTGAGTAGACCTTGACAACATGATAGACATGCTATACATGACGAAAGATTGGATAAATATTCTATTTGGGATGATGGGAGAAGAAAAATCTTGTTACCTTTGATTGAAGAACCTATTAGTAGTTTTTGTACATCTGTGAAAGTTTGTTTGATGGAAGGAAGAAAGATTGTTAAGGATTTGCAGAAGAATGATGTATGCTTTGCTGTGATTCCTAAAAAATCAAGTGAGAAAATAATGGATAACATCCCTGAAGAGATTGATAAGATACTAAATGAGTATAAGGAGATCATTTCTAATAATGTACCTAATGGTTTTCCACTGAAGAGAAGTATTGATCATTTTATGGATCTAATTCCTGGAGCTAGTTTACCGAATAAGGCACCATGTCGGTTAACACCTACCGAGAATTGAGAATTACACCGACAAATCTAAGAATTGTTACAGAATGGATTGATCTGAGAAATTTTGAGTCCTTTTGCAATACCAACTGTATTGACACCTAAGAAGAATGGTGAATGATGAATGTGTACTGATTCCAGAGCAATCAACAAGATAATAGTGAAATATAGGTTTCCTATACCGAGAATGGATGACATAATGGATAGTTTGACTAGAGAAAAGTATTTTACCAAAATTGATTTGAAAAGTGGAGATAATCAGATCAAAATTAGAGAAGGTGATGAATGGAAGACTTCTTTTAAGACAAGATAAGATTTGTATGAGTGGTTGGTTATGCCTCTTGGTTTAACTAATGCACCGAGTACTTTTATGAGATTGATGAATGAAGTTTTGAAGAAATTCTTAGGTAAATTTGTGATTGTATACCTAGATGATATTCAGATATTCAATAAGACTAGAGAAGAACACTTGTTTCATATTAAACAAGTATTGTAGAAGTTGAAAGAAGAAAAATTGCTGATTAACCTGAAAAAGTGTTCCTTCATGAAAGAGGAGATTGTGTATTTGGGATTTGTGATTTTAGCTGATGGTTTGAGAATGGATCCTGAAAAGGTTGAAGCTATTTTGAATTGGCCTACACCTAAAAATACTAGTGAGGTAAGATCATTTCATGGTTTAGCAAGTTTTTACCAAAAGTTCATTACAAATTTCAGTTCAATTTGTAATGATATGACTGAGACTATGAGAGGAGATTAAAGAGAATTCAAGTGGACACATGGAGATGATAAAAGTTTTGAGACTTTGAAGTAGAAGGTTGTTGAATTACCTATGTTAGCTTTACCTAATTTCAATAAGGTATTTCAAGTTGAATGTGATGCAAGTGGTAGTGTAATAGGAGCTGTGTTGAGTCAAGAAGGTAAACCTGTTGCTTTCTTTAGTAAGAAATTGAATGATGCAAAAAGGGAATATTATGTGTATGATCAAGAGTTATATGCTATTGTTCAAGTTCTAAAGAAATGGAGACATTATTTGATACCGAGTGAATTTGTGTTGTATACTGATCATAAGGCTTTACAATATTTGGGTAGTCAAAATAAGTTGAATCAGACATATATGAAATGGGTTGAATATCTGTAGAGTTATACATTTGTGATAAAACATAAGAGTGGAGTCATTAACCGAGTTGTTGATGCATTGAGTAGAAGATCTTTAATGACTGAGATGAAAATTGAAGTTCTTGGTTTTGATGACATGAAAGGATTGTATGAAACTGATCATGATTTTTCTGAGCTGTGGAGGAAGTGCAGAGCACCTATTCAAGATCAACTGAGTACTAAATGGGAATACTATTTCATTCAAGAAGGTATGTTGTTTAAAGGTATTCAGTTGTGTATACCGAGAGGATCAATGAGAACTAATTTGATAAATGAGAAACATAGTAGTGGTTTGGCTGGACATTTTAGCATTGACAAGACATTGAATTTTCTAAAGGAGAAATACTTTTGGCTGTAGTTGTATAAGGATGTTTAGAAATTTGTGAAAAGTTGTGGAATTTATCAAGTTGCAAAGGGAGTAAGTCAAAATACTGGATTGTATATACCAATTTCTATTCCTGAGAAACCTTGGATTGGTATCAATATGGATTTTGTTTTTGGCTTACCGAAGACAGTAAGAGGTAATGATTCTATATTTGTTGTTGTGGATAGATTTTCTAAAATGACACATTTTATACCCTATAGAAAGACATCAGATGCAGTGCATATAGTAGATATTTTATTTAAGGAAATTATCAAATTGCATGGATTACCGAGGAGTATCATCAATGACCGAGACAGTAAATTTGTTGGATACTTTTGGAAGACTCTTTGGAAAAATTTGGGCACCGAGTTGAACTATAAATCTACATTTCACCCATAAACTGATGGAAAAATAGAGGTTGTGACTAGAAGTTTGGGTAATCTTTTGAGATGTTTAGTTGGAGATAAACCAATTAATTGGGATTCTTTGTTGGCACAAGAAGATTTTGCATACAATAATTCAATGAAAAAGACTATTGGGAAAACACCTACAACAAGCATGGCAAGGCTGCTATCAACTATACCTACACAAATGCTAAAAATGTTATTAACATGCTTGAAGTGGCTGATGATAATATAAACATGATGAGAGGGAAAGCTCCTTATGGATATGGTGTGGATTCAACTCCTATGTCTAATGAAGGACCCGTTGTGGTGCTAAGAGGTCCTCACTCACGAAGGATGCCCCAATCCCTCAATGCTGTCACTAGGGGTCAGTCTCAAGCTCCCATTATTATCAGAGGTCCTAGCTCTAGCAAGTCTAAGCAGCCCATGTCCAAGGGTGTTCTTCCTAAATCTGTTGTTGGCCCTGATTCAAATTATAACCTTATTGACCAATTACAACGTACACCAGCGCATATATCTATTTTTGAACTTTTAGAATTGTCCCCTAAGCATAAGCGTGTCCTTGAGGATGCTTTGCGAGCAGCCAGTGTCCCTAACAACTTAGATAATGATCAATTCCAGAATATGGTCAACCATTTGGCTAGCCCTCATTACCTCACTTTCTCAGAAGAAGATGACAAATCCATTAGTCACCCACATAACTTGGCCTTACACATCGAAGTTATGATTCATAAAACCCATGTCAGGCATGTATTGATAGATGGGGGTGCGGGGCTCAATATTTGTACCATGAGTTTTTTGAAGGCTCTAGGATATTCTGAAGAAGTCATTGACATAAGGAAAAAGATCACAATCAAGGCATATGATGAAGCAAAAAGAAGTTCTAAGGGATTGGCCATTTTGCCTATTCGCATTGGTCTAGTAGAAAAGGATATCTTATTTCAAATAGTTGATGTTGGATTTTTAGCCTACAACATTTTGCTAGGTAGGCCATGGATTCATGAAATGCAAGCAGTCCCATCAACGTATCACTAGTGTGTTAAGTTTCCCCATAATGGTGTAGAAATTTGCATACCTGGAGATAGTGCTTTGTTAGTTAATAATATTTCTACTGGATCACATGTACCTTTGAATAGGGAAGCTGACAGTTCTAGTATTTCACTTGAACAATGCAAGCAGAAGTTTAAGACCATAGATCTTGGGATGAGAGATTATAAAATTGATTCTTTTACAAAAATGCCAATCTCTCCTAGGTCTTATGGGAAACCATCACCAAATATGAAACCTTCATCATCAGCAATGACATTATTTGGAAAATTTGTTGAGTCTTTGGTTCCTATTCAGGAAGAGAAAGAGGAAGTTGCCGTAAGAGACTGGATCTATCATGAGGAAAAATACCAACACAATGAGAACTTTTCTCCTTCACCTAAAGCTTATGGGAGAGGGTATACATTGGTTAAGAATATGGGTTATCCAGGATATGGTCCCCTTAGCCATAGGTTGGATGCTAAAGCTAAGCCTCTTAACCATGCCCTTTTTGGATGAAAGAATAAGTCAACAGTTGGCTTAGGTTTTGAAAATAAGAAGAAAGGTGTCCCTATCCCAGCTGCGACAGACAGTGACAGTGATTCAAACTACACACCTGATCTTTCTAATCAACAAGACATGTCTGATGGTTGGGTGCCTTCAACAAATCTTCTTTGGGGAGATTCAAAAGATTTGATAATTGACGGTCCTACTATCCCAGCTGCGATGGATAGTGACTATATGAATGCTAGATTGACAATGGAAAGGGTTGCTATCCTAGCTGCGACGGATAGTAACAATGCTAGCATTAGAGAAGGGGAAACCTTTCCGAACCTTGAGGCTTCTACATCATGAGGCCCAAATGATGATTCAGAAATAGACTCACATGAGTTCGAATGGGATTCACTTTCAGATGCAATAGTTGATTTGGACATGGATGTTGTCCATACATATAGTATTCAACTCGATGCGGCCAATGAGCTCAGTGTAGGACTAGAGGATTGTACTCCTCGAATTGCCTTAGTGGATGACGCTTCATTTGGTAGGATGAGTCCTAATTCAGGTATCTTAGGAGAAGACTTGATGAATCCCAATTGTATGGTCACCAGAGATAACACCTTTCACATAAATAACATTGAACCAGTCATTGACCTACCCCTTGTTCACTATGACCTAATTGACTGGTCTCAGCGCCATTAAGAGCCTAGATTCCTCACTTTTCAGAATGATTACGAAATTGCCTGCTATCTGAATGCTCTTGAACCCATGGCTTCTTCCACCAGTGAACCAACAACAAGTATGACGAAGCCTGATATTAAGTACCTCAGTTTAAAAATAAAAGAAAAAGAAAAAAAGAAAAATAGGTCTGATGGCGAAAACCACTTTGTGGCGGTATCAGAACCAAAAATAGTCAAAAGAAATGATGTATCCGAGGGTGAAAACCTCTTTGAGGTGCCTAAGGATGGGGTACTTAATAACTTGCCAATTTATTTTCAGGACAGATCATCAGTATTGATTGAGCCAACAAAACCAATTAATTTGAACACAGAAGAAGCTCCTCAAATAATTCATCTTGCTCAGTCTTTATTAGAAGAAGAAACCAAGGCATATATACAATTCTTACAAAAGAAGAAAATTAATTTTGCATGGACATATTCAGACATGCCAGGGCTTGACACAAATCTTATAATGCATCACTTATCCATAGCTCCATGAGTCAAACCAGTGAAACAGAGACTCAAAAAAATGCATCCACATGTAGCTCTCCTTGTCAAAGCAGAATTAGAAAAAATTTTGAGAGCTGGATTCATCAGAGCCATTGATTATGCAGAATGGATCTCAAACATAGTACCAATTTTCAAACATGATGGGTCCATTCGTGTATGCACAGATTTTAGAGATTTAAACAAAGCATGCCCAAAGGATGATTTTCCACTTCCAAACATTGACATGATAGTGGACATGACAGCGGGTTATGAAATATACTCTCTAATGGATGGTTTCTCAGGATATAATCAAATTAAAATAGCTCTCGAAGACCAAGAGAAAACAACGTTCACATGCGCATGGGGAACCTATTGCTGGAATGTCATGCCATTTGGGTTAAAGAATGCAGGAGCAACATACCAACGCGCTATGACCACAATTTTTCATGATATGATGCATAAGAACATGGAAGATTATGTGGATGATACCTTGGCTAAATCTAGAAAATGGGACACACACCTCGACAATCTAGAAGTGATTCTAGATCGCATGGAACAGTTTCAACTCAGATTGAATCCGAAGAAGTGCGCATTTGGTGTCACCTCAGGCAAACTTTTAGGATTTATAATATCAGCAAAAGGTATAGAGGTTGATCCTGAAAAGGTCCAAGCAATTTTAGATATGCCACCTCCAAGAAACATTAGTCAGATGAGAAGTCTTCAGGGATGACTCCAGTCAATTAGGAGGTTTATCTCACAGCTGACAGATAGAGCACAACCCTTTAATAAGACACTGCATAAGGGTGCTTCTTGTGTATGGAATGAGGAATGCCAAAAGAGCCTAGATCAAATTAAACAATACTTGGCTAATCCTCCAATTTTGATGCCGCCTATTCCTTGGAAACCATTGATTTTATACATTTCAGCAACAGAGTCTTCCTTAGGGGCATTGTTGGCTCAATTAGATGATACTGGGAAAGAAAGGGCCATTTACTACATTAGTCATACTCTAGTATCTTATGAGATCAATTATAATAACATTGAGAAGTCTTGTCTTGCAGTGGTGTTTGCTTCCCAAAAGTTGCAACACTATATGCTTGCTCATACTATAAATTTGGTTGCAAAAATTGATCCTCTTAAGTACTTGCTTAGTAAGGCTTCCCTCACAGGTAGGCTTGCCAAGTGGATGATGGTTTTATCTGAATTTGATATAGAGTACATTGAAAGAAAGGCCATAAAAGGGCAAGCTATTGCTGACCAAGTAGCTGACTTCCCAGTTAAGGATAGTATGCCTATTCAAGTAGAATTCCCAGATGAACACATACTGTATATGACTACCCGCACTTAGAAGATGTTCTTTGATGGTTCCCACATGCAAAATGGATCAGGTGCCGGGGTATTATTTGTCTCTCCACATGGGTACAACATTCCAAAGTCTTACAAACTTTTATTCCCATGTACAAATAATATTGCTGAATATGAGGCTTTGACCAATGGATTGAAAATGGCTATAGAATGGAACATAACAAAACTACATGTCTTTGGGGATTCACAGTATATTATCAACCAAGTCAATGAGGAGTATCAAACCAAGGATGATAAATTGGTACCTTACAAGAAGATGGTTGAATCATTGAGACGTTACTTCACATTTGTGACATTTCAATAGATCCCTAGGACAGAGAACAAAGCTGCAGATGCTATGGCCATGTTAGCTTCACTCCTTCAGTTGGAACAACATGAATCAAGATTCAAATTCTTGGTGGAAGAGCTACACCATCCCATATTTGACTCATCTGAAAGCCATGTCATTTGTACCCTTGTCACACATGAGTCTTCCTGCTATGGTGCTATCTATTCATATCTACGTGATGGCATCATCCCTGACACTTTCAACCATTCTAAACACTGAAACCTCATCCGTAATGCCTCTCGCCACACCCTTATCTCTGGTGATTTATATAGGAGGGGTTTAGATGGGACACTCCTTAGGTGCTTGGAAAAGGAGGAATCCGACCAAGCATTAGTTGACATCCACGAGGGCATTTGTGGTGGACATTCTAATGGTCTTTCCATGGCCCGAAGGTTTCTTAGGGCGGGGTATTATTGGCCCATGATGTAGATAGATGCAGTAGCCTTTGCTAAGTCTTGTGAAAAATATCAGAAACATGGAAACCTGATTCATGCTCCAGGTAGGGAGCTGATTCCTTCTGTTTCTCATTGGCCATTTCAGCGCTGGGCCTTTGATCTAGTTGGGTAGATTCATCCCAACTCTTCAGGTGGACATAAGTTCATTATTACTGCCACTGACTACTTCAAAAAATGGGTGGAAGTTGTGCCACTTTCTGTTGCTTCAGGGAAAACTATCTCTTTGTTCATCTTGAATCATATTATTTGCCGATTTGGAGTGCCTTCTGAGATTATTACTGATAATGGAGGTCAATTCAAGAACAAGGACCTAAAGCACTTATGCAAGAAGTTTAAAATTAAGCAACATTGGTCCTCCATCTATTTTCCATAGGGAAACAGACAGGCAGAAGCCTCCAATAAAACCATTCTTAAGATTCTTCATAGGACAGTGCACAAGAATGGTAGGGATTGGCACTTGCAAATCAATCCCGCACTATGGGCTTATAGAACTAGCATTCGTACACCTACAAGAGCCTCCTTTTGCTCTTACCTATGGTGCTGAGGTGGTATTGCCTTTAGAAGTAGAGATCCCTTCACTTAGAGTCTCACTCAAAGGTTTGATTACAGATGAGGATTACCGCGCCATGAGGTTACAAGAACTAGAACTTCTAGATGAGAAGTGTAAAGCTTCCTTTGATCACATGAGAGTATACCAAAAGTGTATGTCGAAAGCATTCAACAAGAAGGTTCACCCTAGAGAGTTTCAAATAGGTGATCTTATTTTGCGAGAGAACCCTAAGAACCAACAAAATAGAGAACAAAAGGGCAAGTTAGAACCTAATTGGCTTGGACCATACGTTATTATAGCGGCTTTTGGTATAGGTGCATATTTAATGTCAGATGAAGATGGACAACAGCTTCCTGAGCCCATCAACATTGTGCACCTCAAGAAGTTCTATCCTTGATGCCCATTTTGTCTGGGGGCATCCTTTGTACATATCTTATTGATCCTGAAAAAATACCAAAAAATATATATATGATGCTGAAAAAAATCCTAAAAAGCATATACAGTCTTGAAAAAAAAACAAAAAAATCAAAAAATGCAAAAAATTCAAAAAAATGAAAAAGTGCCTTGGTGAAAACCTGGAAACAGGCGCCTTGGTAGCAAAAATCCAAAAAAATAAAAAAGAGAAAAATTGCAATAAAAAGATTCCAAGTGGTGAAAACCTGGAAACGGGCTCTACTTGAGGCCTTTGCACCCCTATTTGTTAGCATGCGTCCTTGACACTTAGCCACTTTCCATCATATCTTGACCTTATTTGACTTGGTCTGGAATTGGTCTTTGTCTTTGTCTAGGGGGCATACCTATTAGCATAGGTCCTTTAGGGGCATTTGTCTCTTGGGGCATTTCACAACAGGTGTTTTTCAACACCACCCCAAATAGTGTTTTTCAACACTACCCTCACGTCGAGTGTTTCTCAACACTTATCAGATGTCTTACCCAATAGTCTAAGTATGATGCAATATTGCTCATTTACAGATTTGATCCTTAAAGTTTAACTCTATGACCAACACACACGCACTTAAGCAATCAACTTGCTTGAGATATGTTGATTTTATTTTTCTTTGTGTGTTGTCTATGAGGATTTCTTTGATAAGTGGTCTCTCCCTAAGAAGTTTTCGATGATGCACAGCTAGAAGACTGAGGGTATGAGAACATGTTTTATTTCTTTATCTACTTATGGGTATATTTTGTTGGTCCTAACTGTCATGAGCATTTATGCTGGTCTTACTTGACACTATGGATTGACAAGATATTATCCTTGACTATTTTGTGAGTGCATGCTTCTAGCTATCCTGACTTTCATATGTCTTGATACAAGCATAATCTCACCATATCAAACATAGGTAATCTCATTGCACTAGTCATCTTGACCTACATGTCTTTGATGCCTAGGTGAGATTCCCACATATCTATCTGATAAAGATCATATTCATATTCACATAGTCATACTAGTGTGCATTATATGATCTTACGATGTTACCTAACGCTTGATGATGATAATTAGATGTCTATAAGCATTGTGACCTTGCAAGTCAACCACTTTCATCATAGCTTACATTTTTAGGGTCATGTTAGTTTAGTTTTGCATCTTGCATATGGAGAGAGCTCTCCTTTTTCATCTTACGTGGACCTATCAGTCAACTGTGCTCACCTTTCCTTCTTCTCGCTCATGTCTTTCACCCTTTGTCTTTTTCATCTCGAACCTATTCTTGTCACAAGGGGGTAATCATATCATCATATCTATATCACAACTATTTTCAGAAACATGAGTCTATATTATACACATGAGAATAAAAAATACATCTACGAGAGAGAACATATATGAACATATACATAAATATTTTGAGCAAAATGACAAGACAATATACATAAACTGATACATCCATCACAAGTGAGACATAAACACATGATATATCGAACATCCAATAATCTCATATATAACTCAATGTCATGATACAATGTACAATATGGACCCCAAAATCTGGATCAATGTCTCAAGATATGTCTAAATATCTAACATCTAACCCTAAACCTAAGACTGACTACCACCCTCATGTCTTGGTGCTGGCGGAGGTGGTGCTGGATCAGGAACTACATCTGATCTACCCACTACTGTAGAGTATGATGGCACTCTCTGATCCTCTGGGACTACTTGAATATAGAGGCCATAATAGTACGTGGCTCATGCGGCCTCCCTCTGTCTCTCTGCAATAGCAACCTATAGCTGCCTCTCCTGGCACTCTGTCTCTACTCTCTGATCTGTGAGCTGATGATCCCTCATAGCTATAGCAATCCTCAACTGCAATATCTCAGCCTCGAGAGCCTATATCCTCGCCCTCAAATCATCCCCTCCTGCAGGTGGGTCCTGCCTAACCGCAGCCTGCTGGCGAGCTGGTCTCACCACATCAGGGGTGGCTACCCTCTGTCCTCGTGGCCATTTCTGGCCACCTAATCTAGAACTCTCCCCAGCATCTCTTAGCCTCCTACCATCTCTGCCACCCCCTCCATCCCCCCCGTCTCCTCCATCTCCACCCTCATCTCCCCCCTGTGCTGGTACTTGTGCATCTGGTATAGTGAACCGAGGGAATGACACCCTCCACCACTCTGCCCTGTATGCTGCATTAGGCCCTGCATCTGCCACATCTGGGTAATACTCCTAGGGCTCGCTCTTGATACCATCTATCTCTATGATCACCTACTGATAATCTAACATGGGTAGCCACCCATGTCCCTCCTCATCCCTAGCTTTGGCATATGTAGTAGTCTCTGTAGAGACCCGCTGCTGCCTCCCAAACTGCCGCCATACCCGAGTGATGCAAAATCTCTCCACTATCTCTAAGTGTCAGCCTACTAGTGGCCGAGTGCATAACATATAACTTAGCTCGTCATCGGCATCACTCTATCCCTCCACATCCCTGTATGGCCTCCATGTGAAAGCAGCCATCTGATCCAAAATCCTCCTGTAATATGTCACATCCCTAGTATGAGCATGTGATATGAAACCCACATATCTGTATATGTATGGGTATCTCCTCTCTCTTGGCTGAACTCTCAGGTGCATCACAGCAATGTGCTCCCAAGCCCACACTTGTGCCAGGATGGCACAACAAGCCCACGTTCGGCTGTCCTTGTAAATGATCTCATGTAGCTCATGATACATCTCGACAAGAATGGCTAGTCCCCATGCCATCCGACGAGGTCTGCCTACCAAGTCAACCAGTAATTTTCCCCATCCAAGTGGGAATCCCTTCTAACTGCGATCAGTCATCAGGATCTAAGAAATAACGGATGCCACAATACATGGCACTGGGAAGTCTCTGCCAAAATTGTCTATCAGCCTCTCCCAGCTGACATGCCTGTCCAGAATAGTCACATCCTAGAACATCTCCTGGATCAATCAATGCCCCTCAGTGGCATCCTGATCATAGTATACCTGTGCCAACACACAAATCATGTCAGTTTTCATCCTTTGGAAACATTACATTTTACAAAAAGATGATTATACTTACCAGCTCCCCATGGCATGGCACTCGTAGGATCCTGTAGACATCCTCCAGAGTGATGGATGCCTCGCCTGTGGGAAGATGGAAGGTGTTGTGCTCGCTATGCCATCTCTTGGCCAACGCAGTCAACAACCCATGGTCAACTCTAATGTATGGGAATCTCAATAAATACCTGAATCCCATGGTCCTAATGTCAGCATTGCCCAAATCATCTAGATCTCGGACACACCTCAACCCGGTCACCTTCGGCGCTCTGATGATCAGCGCCGGAAAGACCTCCTGCAAGCCATTAAGCCAAGCCAGTTGTTAGAACATATCATGATGGATGTCCCAAAATCAGTATCACACATCTCTAAAAATGCAAACTTGTCTAGACCCATGTCATTTTTGCTCACAAATACTTAAAAATTCAAATTTTACCCTTATGCGATACTGCTTTTGGAACAAGTATCACGTGATACTTCTTCCTATAGTAGGGCGATATACCTTTGAGCGTGCGATACTTCACCCGGTATCGCGCGATAGTTCTCCCGGTATCGTGCGATACTGGTGTCTATACGCGAGCAATACTTGGGAGACCCGCGAAGTATCGCGCGATATTTCTCCCCAAAGGGCGCGATACTTTTAAAGTATCACGCGATATTTCACCTAAACTAAAAATTTGAAAATTTAATAATTTTCAAACATGCTAAAAATGTATTAAATGACTCAAAACAGCGAGTTTTCTAAAAACGTACCGGGGTAGGATAGTGTGGTGGCCGGTTGTGCAACTGGGCGTGCTCGAATCGATGCCTGTGGACGGGAACTCCTGCTTGTTGGGCCATATTCTCTCTCAAGCTTTGAAAATTCTCAAATCACTACAAGACAAATGATTTTGAAAATGACACTTTTTCCCCCTTTTATAGCATTTTGACTTTTTGACCAATTTTCAAAACACCTCAGAATTGCGCAAAAATTGCACCCCTAGCTAATTTCGACGTCTTGGATCCGTTTTTGGACTTGAAATCAAAATCTGAGGTCATCTTGATAGTCAAAATCATGTTCCAAATTTTCCTTTTTCTGAGCAGTTGACTGACCATTTGAGGCATAATTCTTCGATCTTTGATGGAATTTCTTCCTTTTCATGTCTTTCAAACTTCTAGTCTTTCATTCGCCCTACTTCTTTTCTTCTAATTCATCACTGGGGCATGTTTCATTTCCTAATGGTTATCCTATCATCTTTTATCTTCGATTATGATTTCATTTCGATTTGATCAAATTTTTATCGATTTGCTGTCTCTCCTCTACCTGATTTTAATTTCGATTCTGAGGGGGCAGTATTTATGGTATTCTCATCCCCGATTCCTTGATTCTCTTGATTCAGACATCTTTTGTGAGCTTTTGCTCAAATTTGAGATTCTTATCTCTTACTTTGAATGTGATCCCGAATCGACCTCATGTTCAAAGGCCTTTGTTTATGTTTGTCCGGGTGTGATCCCAAATTGACCTCACATCTGAGTTGTTTTGTGATCCCAGATCGATCTCACATTCTAACTCCATTCTTTGACCACATGTGTTCCCAAATCGATCACACATTAGTCAAAGAGGGGCAAATGTATGCACCAAAAAATGGTCGCCTAGACTTTGGGCCCCATTGATTCAACCTATCAACCCTGAATCAGTTTTATCAATGATCAATATTTTCAACATTATCAATTTCTTGATCAAGTCTTAATTTCAATCATATATTAGATTTTTATCCTATGGGCTAACCATTTTATCCTAAAGTCTTTATTTATTCAAAAAGAATATTTCCTCCCCTTTTGATTAAATAAAAAGCCCCACTTTTCCTCTTATCCTAAGTTGCACAAATAAAGCATTATTCCTATTTTACAAAAAGGAAAAAAACACTTTTGTCTCACATGGACACAAAGTCAATTCCTATTGGAGGATACTTGTGCACACGGATCGCTCCTCTTTCAAGCTCCACCGCCGATTAAGACTTTTGCCTCTTAATCTCAATGGTCCATTCCTTATAAAAGGAAAGCTCTCTCCTTCATTTTCATATCATGTTTTTATGCTAACCTTATGCTGCAGGAATCCTTGAAGACTTTGAAGCTTTTTAGAGATCATTGTTGCATCCTACTTTACATTTCTTCATTTGCTTCATAGTTTAGTTTACATTCTTACATAGTAGTTTCATCTCCATAACTTTCATAGATTAGATTTCCTTTCATGCAATAGCATAGCTTCACATAGCTTAATAGGAGGGATTTGTAACACTTGTTATTTCCATTTCATAGCTTAGTTGCATTGCATTTTTATTTCCATTTCATAGCTTAGTTGCATTGCATTGCATTTTCATAGTGATTCTTGAGGATATTGGCACTCTTGCCCTTGTCCTTATTCGAATCTCTCATTGTGTGTTTGACTAGCAAGGTCACAAGCTTGTAGCTCTAGCTGAGAGCAAATACATCATAGTCCCTTGCAACTCCATGCATAGAGAGCTATGAGCCGCTTTGTGAGGCCTCATTCTTGAGCAACCTTGCATATAATGGTTCATAGAAGTACACCATTTTAGTGTGTACACATAGAAGCCTCATCATCTAGTTCCTCACAGTATGTGGATCCTATGACTCTGTACAAAGGAAAGTTCAAAATCTAAGATCAAGGGTGTGGAGAATATACCGTGGCTCATTATTTCCACATTGTAAATTTACCCCTTTCCTTGAAATCTTATGAAAAGCCATGTCCCTTATAGAAGGAGCATAAAGTTTTTATCGAATACCAATCTCCCACCATGTTCTCAAAATGGAGAGATTTGAACAAGGAACATACTGAAGGGGATCTCTCTAAATGGATGTACAAAGACAAACATGATCAACCTCTTATGTAGTTACCTATTGAGCAATATGGACCTAGGTTAAAAATAATTCAAAAGAAAGGATATATGGACACAATGGTCTTGGTGCTCAAGAAAAAGTTCTCATAGAACCCATTGTACCAAAGATGCAACCTAAGAATAGGGGACTCTGATTTGTACCATTGTGAATTAGCTCTTCTAGTACCAAGGTCTCTTAATGTGAAAAGGGGAGTTCTTTCAAGGATGAAATGATGCCTAAGGAAAATTACCTTGAAACAAACTCCAATGAATGAGAGTGGGATTCCTAATATTTGGAATCCTATTCCCTAGATAATGTCTTTGCCAATCCTAATGAGCTAACCTTAGAGGAAAATCATATAAACCCTATTATCCCTATAAAAACTTGTCCTCAAGCTTGGATTGAAACTTTTCGAGACCTTGATACACATTTAGAACCACCCAACATTGATAATTTTGTCCTAATTATGAATGATAAACCAAGAACTATATCATTATAATGATAACATGCCCATAGTGTACCCTTGATTGATAGATTGGGACCAACAAGGACCACCAAGCTTGGAATATTTTGAAAATGGGGAAGCTATAGCTGAGCTCTTTAAACCTAGAGAAGGAATACCAATAGATGATGACAAGGTGAGATTCACTATTTATTTTAATACTATGGTATATATTGGGGATTCAAATTCGTCTTCCGGTCACAAAATGGAAAACCAAAATAAAGAAACAAAAAAATGAGTCTCTTGGTGAAAACTGCAAGGAACCTTTAGACCATGTTGTAAAGATGGGTTGTTTTGTTTGTCACTAGGACTAAGAGATAATTGTTTTGAAAACATAACTTATAAATCATGATTAACATCAATAATATCATACAATCATCAGAATTACTAGCATGAATATCATTATTTACATTAGAAACATTTAAATCATCATCATTAAGAGTATCTTCTTCATCCAAATTTATTGTAATAGAATCTATGATATGAATGAAATTATCATGTTTGTTCAATTTCCCCTTTTTCAAATTAACTTCCTCCCTTGGGCTAAGAATGTGTTGGTCAAATAGAATCAAAGTATCAGTAGGTATCTTAGGAGAGGAAAGATTTTGGGAAGCATGCTCACAAGCTCTAGCATGATGTTTGTGGCGGTGGTCACCAACACAAAAATTACGCTTGTTTTTTTCTTGAGATTTGGTTGTGTTTGGGATCAATCAACATCGGGTCCTTTTTTTCTTTAGGAGGAAAAAACAAAAGGTGCTACACTAGATTGAGAGATAACATCAATGGAACATTTATATGATATAGGAGGTAGAACATAAAAATATAGATGAGGCGTAGAAGATGTAGGGAGAAGTCCAAGTCTTGGGAAAGGAGATGGAACATCCTTAGTATCATTATACTCACAAATATTTTGAATTTTGAATTTATGATAGGATCAAAGAAGATTGTCTTTGTGAGGTTGAATTGGTTGAGGCATATAAGGCTAAAAGAGATCAAGTTCAAAGTTACCTTAAGGTACTAAAGGCTGATGGAGACTATCAGTAATTGTGATTATTTTTTCATCATGGGGAAATTTAAAACACTTTTTAATGGGAGAGACTACGAATTTCATGGAGGTGATCCAAGGAAGACCAAGCCTAACTTAAAATTGATTAGAAGTTGGGATGACAAAAATGGTGACATCTAGAGTTCTACTACCAAATTCTATGGGAAAAGTAATGGAACTATGGGTAGGATAAGTGCAATCATTGAAAGTTTTAATCATTACATCAGTTTTATCATATAAATCTCATTGCAATTGTCTAGTGTAAAGATGTTCTTTAGCTATTAAATTCACCATGCAAGTAGGATCTATAAGGACACAAAAAGAAAGAAGACCATTAAACTTGATTCAATGTAAAGATGACCATTAGGTGCTTTAATCATCTCTTTAGGATCAAATGTAATGCAAAGCTTAGGTTCGGGTTCAAGTTTAGTTCAAATTGATCAATAAGGTTGACAACATCGTTGGATTTAGTACACTAAACATTATAGTCAACAACATGGGTGGAAGAAGAAGGTATAGACTAAGTAGAATCAACTATATTGGTCAAATGAGAAGGCAACAGATTGGTATAAGTTTGCAAGTTTTGGTTGGGAGGTGCTACATATTTGTTTCCTTGATCATTAACACCTTGAAAAAATATAGCATTGGAATCAATGAGGTATTGAATAATAGATTATAAATGGAAACACTACCTAATATCATGGCTAGGTTATTGATGGTATTGAAAAACATTTTTGTGATCAAAGAATTTAGGAAAAGGTTTGGATGTGTCAATTGGTTTAATAAGAGGAAGTTGTATCACATTAGCATGATCAACTTCAACATCACATTATGCAAAGATCTAGAAAGATATGTAAAATTATGAGAAGGTTTAAAAATAGATGAGAAAGGAGCCACACATTTAGATGTTGTTGTCACTTTCTCATTAACATGGTTTGATAAATTATCTATTTTGATGAAGCTCTTAGTTTTTTTGAAAAATTTTATAGGTTTGAATTGTGATATCATTTTTATCAACCAAAGCCATTGGAGGAGTGCTCTCAGATTAACTCACTTGAAGATGATAATTATGAAGAACTACACATAATTGAGTAAAAGAGGAGAATTCAGACAAAAAATATCTTATCCCTATATCATCAAAAAATGGAATCACTTCCATTTAGGACCGGTTTAGCCCTCTGAGTAAGTGGTCTGGGGTCATGTCAAATGCCTTGAATGGGTCTTTGACTAGGATTTGGCTTTTTCCCCTATTATGCTTCTCTTTCCACCTGTTTCCATCCTGTTTCTGGCACCTGATCCTGAGAAATTGAGATTCTTTACCTTAGGGTCAAGGTTGACCTTCTGGGTCAAGGTTGACCTCGACCCTAACCTAGGTCAGAGTTGACCTCGACCTTGACCTTGGGTCCAGACTTCAAGTTCTGGAAGTTTCCCGATGTCGAGATTTGGAAAGTTTATTTTCCCGCTTCCGGGTTGGCTGTTTCGGATTTTAGAACGGTAAACTCTTAAATTATATTTAATCTAGGTCCATTTCTAGGGGTTAAGGTTTAAATGTGAATTTAATTCTCCTATGTCAGCCTCTCTAAAATTTTGTGCCCTAGACTAGTATAAAAGGAAGCCTTCCTCTCTCATTTCATCCATCTTTCACATCCACGATCAAGCATCTTTTTCCATCTATCATATCCATCTCAAGAAAGCAATATCAAGCAAGAAATAAAGAAAAAAAGGAGAAGGAAAGCATTCAAGCATTCAAGCATCCAAGATCCAATTCATCAAGGAGATCCATTGGTAGCCATTCAACGATTCAATCTCTATGGAGCTCTCTTGTTGAAGATTTCTCCATCCATTTCCATTCAAGCTTCTTCCTATTCCAAGATCCATTCCAGATTGGTGTTGAAGATATAATGCAATTGATTTGAGACATCCTACATACGATTCTACATTCATTTGGAGCATCTATACTTGTTGGTTTAAGGATTCGAATCCTCCACAAGGGTTTCAACATAAGCAAGGTGAATTATTCCATTTACTTTGTTTATTTGCTGCAATTTCAATTACATTTCAAGGTTGATTCCAAACTGAGGTTTGACCAAGGCAAACCCCTCATCCAAACAACAAAACCCTTTTTCTTGCAGGTACAGGTGTAGGACAATGAATTGCAGATCAGATCTGAGTACCCTTTTCGGTGAACTTCAGGGATCCGTGAACAGATTTTTCATCAGAATAGTGTAGGTCAAGGTCAACTTTTTAGGGGTAAGAGTGTGCCCCGTGGTAAGATCTTACCCCTATTTTGGGTCAAGGCCGACCTTTCTTTGAAAGACAAAATGTTTCTGGGTTTTCTCTATTTTTGTGTTTCCAGGCCAAATTTGGTTGCAAAATTTACCGAAACTAAGTACAAACACTAGAAAATAGTATTTTCTAGATTTGTCATATTTTGAGGTTAGTACATATCTTCAATTCAATTAAGATTTTTGTATTTCCTTTCTTCATATTCTTCATCAATTGATTTATTTGTGCATTAACCATTTTCTTTTGGTTGATCAATTTGGATCTTTCCTTTGGGAATTTGGGGTTGAGAAGAAGATCTTACTTTTCCCACATATCTACTCACACACACCATATTTCATATCTTACATTTTGGCAAAAAACTCCTCTTTTATCTATTACATTTTGGTGAACCCGTGATAGACAACTCTTTCTTTTATGGTGTTAGATTTGACATTTACATTTCATATAAAGCAAAAATACAAAAACATTTATCTGCTCATGCTTTGTGTTTTCCTAGTTTAGTTCATTTTTCATTTTCATTGGTATATGAACTTTACTACTTGTAGTCCTACTTATAATATTCCAGTTAGATGAAGTCGTCGACTTATGGGTGTCTTTGATCCTGAATCTTCCTCTCCTTTTCTTAGGATTCCAAATGACAATTTGATTATTCATGATTCTAATCCTACTATGGAGCATAACTCTTCTCACTCATCTCATGATGAGGATGATGCTTTAAGAGTTCTTCTGAACAAGTCAAAAAACTTTCAATTGAACTTGATAAAATGGGAAATTGGCTTACTCAAGAGAACCATAATCAAGATTTTATTCAAGCTATAGATGCTCTTAAGAAAGTCCTTCGTGATAGTGATCAAGGTGTTAATCTCTTTTGTGATATTACTCATCTTGTGCATTCAAATGTTAAACCTTTATCTCAAGAAGCTCAAGATTTAGGATTCGCTCCTCCTATTACTAGTGTGGAACCTTCTTCCGTTCCTTTACCTAGCATTCCTACTTATACTTATCCTTTGGTGACTATGTTAGTTTCCTCTCTTCCTACGAGAGTTCCTCTTGTGTCCCTCCCTACTTCAAAACCTTCTTGTCATAATATTCCTTTTACTTATTCCAATCCTCTTCCAACTGTGGTTCTAAGTGTTCCTCCAGTTGTGTCTTCCATTCTTGCCACTTCATACACTTTACCTAGTGTTTCTAGTGTGTCTATAACTCCTATTTCATCTAATGATTCAATAATCATCAGTTTGGCTCAAACTATGTCCTCTTTACAACAACAACTTGTGTCGTTTACTCAATCCAAGTTTACCATTCCTACATGTGATATGGGAAGTCTTTTATCCCTAGACATTATTCGTGCTCCAACAAGTTGATATGCCTTGTCTAGAGAATTAAAATGGTAAGGGAGACCCTGTAACTGGTGTTAAAATGTTTCAAATCCTTTGTAGTGATTATGTTCATGACCATAGGATTTTAGCTAAGTTTTTTGCTAGAACTTTTCATGATAAGGCCTTTAAATGGTATTACTCCTTGCCTCCTTATTCTATTGACTCTTTTCCAAAACTTGCCAATGCCTTTATTCAACAATTTCAAAATAACATTGGTCTGCAAGTGTCCTTAACTGATTTAATGCATTGTAAACAAAATATTAAAGAAAAATTGACTGAATTTATTGGTAGATTTAAGCATTTGTATGCTCAGATTTCTTATCATGTTCCTGATATTGATATTTAGCGTATGTTTATTTCAAATTTACAAAAGGATATTAGAGATAAGATTCTGCTTACTGAATTTACCTCTTTTCAAAAACTTTGTGCAGCGCTTCATGATTATCAATTACAAGTGAGTCAATTTGAGAAAAAACACTCCAATGGCTCTTGCCCTAGTTGATAAGAGTGATGCTTCTCCTAATCCAAACAAGTTTCCAAAACCTAACAACTATGTCAAGATAAATAAACAAGAGAATATGTTACTGATCAAGTTGTTGTTACATCCAATAATGCTACTTCTTCATCCACTAATTTCTGTCTTAATCGTACATTTACTCCTCTTTCTAAATCTTTACATTCTATTATAAATAAATTGTTGACTGCTAATATGATTACTTTACCTCCTATTCGACCTCTTTTACCTACTACGATGGCATCTAAATCCTTTGATTCCAAATATTTTTGTCAATACCATCATCAATGGCCATGATACTAAGAAGTGTTATTCTTTAAAGAATAAGGTTCAAGAGTTAATTGATTCTAATGCCTTATCTATTGATAATTTTGATGGTAGTGGGAACAAATTTGTCTATCCTCCTAATCAAAATCTCCAAATTTATACGAATCCTTTGCCTACACATGATAATAATACCATTGTTCAGTCATCTTCTATAGATGTTATTTATGATTCAAAGATGGATGATCTTAATCACATTGTTAATGATGTGGAGCATGTTGTTTTATCTCAATTTTCATCTCCACCCAAGCTTCAATCTCAACCTCAACTTCAAGTTCAAACTCAACCTAAGCCTAAAATGAAACCTCAACCTAAACCTCGAAAACAACCTAAGAATAAAAGACCTTGGGAACTCTTGACTACCTTTGATAATTTTGAGACTATTAAAGCTCCTGATGGTCCCCTTTATATATATGCTAGGATTTCTTAGATACCTACACACGGTTGTCTTGTTGATCCTACATCCTTAGTCAATGTTATTACTGAAGAAAATATTTTTATGAAAAAATTACAACATGATTCTTATGATACATCGGATGTGTGGATTCAAACTTGTAATGGTTTTCTTTATCCATCATTTTCTTCTATTAACTTACCTGTTGAACTTTGTGGTAAAGTTGTGGATACTACCTTTATTGTTGTTCCTACTTCTGATCAATTTCAAGTTAAGCTTGGTTTTCCTTGGTTGAATGCCATGCATGCCGTTGCTTCTCCTATCCACAAGTGTCTTAAATTCATTCATGATGAAGAAGTGAAGATGATTAGTCACAGTTATATCAACCATCTAGGCCTAGGGATTGTGCTACGCTTGACTTCTTTTGGCCTTCATTACCTAATTCATGTCCTTCTCAACCTGATAATCTTTTTCGATCATATCAATCCTATAAGCATCGTAATATTGTTGAGTTAAGCATGCCTCAGATGGATCTTAACCATGGTCTTTTTCCTATATCTATGGCTTCTAGTTTTGTTAATCAAGCTCCTAGTGTTTCTTTTTAGCCTATTTAGAACTCTACTAATCCTCCTATAGAACTTGTGAAGCAATCAGTTGTTGTCCCTCCTAGTTCTCAACATATTTCAAACAAGACAAAACTTAACTGATCTGCTAATGAACATCATAAGAAGCGTCAAACTCGAGCTAAGGTTCGTGCCTCTTTTATTCAAAGTTCTTTACCTTCTTTTGACCAACCTATGCATGATGTGTTAGAAGAAGTTCATACTAATAATGATGTTAAGATGCATGATTATGATGATTCTATTCATATCTTAGATCCTATTTTGATTAATCTAGATGAAGAAGATACTCTTGATTATACTAATGATGTTAATGATGAATATGAAACCATTGACATTGATATTGATTTACCTAATATGCTTTCATCACAATTGATAATTACACCTTGTATCGAATGTTATGATTCTCAAGAGGATCCTTGTTTGGAACTGGCTATCATTCCTACTGTATTGGATATAGTCCCTCTTGTGAGTTTCCCACCTTCCCGAAATGATATAGAATGAGATGGGGAGAGTAGGCGATGCGCTTGATTGGCTTGTCCTTCATGGTAGCTTTTTGTGTGTTTTCCTATTGTATTGTGATTCTCTTGTAATGTGTTTGCTAAATGTTTGTTAGATTCTTTTATACAACCCTTGTTACTTTGTTGGTGCAAGGTGATAAAGGAATCAAACATGTTGTACTATTACTCTATATGTATCTTTACTCTTCTATATATTATTTTCATGTTATGTTGTACATGTGATATTGTTCGTAAATATTTTCTTGTGTAGTCTGCTTGGATTTGCGACTTGGTAGCACTGAATCTTTTTGGTCTCCATGTTGTGGTCTGAAAAGACTCTTCTTCATAACTCTTATGTGTTGTTTCCTCCATTGTGATTGTAGTTCTATTTTCTTTAGGGAATGATGTCATTTCATTTGCAATAATATCATATATATATTATCTTATGATCATACTAACCCCATGGCAGGTAGATCCCTTATGTGTTCTCTATATGTTTATGTGGTATTTCCCTTGATTTGTCTTCTCTTGGGGGCATCTCATAGTGGAAACGTAATCAGCGGAGTTGTTTATGTTTCCGTTCAAGCCATTGCTCTTGTTAGAGATTTAGCAATGGCTTTAATGTGGGGCATACACTCTACTCACTTGTTGCACACAAGGACTTTCAATACATATATTTTTCAAGGCACTTTTTCTCCCTTTATGGATTAGTGACTAATCCTTAAAGCATGGATTGTTATCTTATAGGATCTCTTGATCCCTCTAGTTTCAAATTTTTCAAAATTTTGATCCCTTAAGGTCGGAGGTGTCCTTAAGAATGGATCTCTTTTGTTTTTGGATTTGCTCTTTTGAAATAGAATATTCCTAAGGGTGAATCCTTGATGGGTTGACTAGTGAGTAGCCACATTCATAGGCAGTTCAATTCCATCTTTCCAGTTGTGTTGTTTCCTTGTGTGGTTCACAATGGGACATAAGTCCTCATTGAGTGAGGTAATCACACCCTCTTCTCTCTCCTTTCTAGATGTGTCTCTCTTATTGTAATCTTGGAGTTGATGAAGACTTGAGTCCCTGGGGGCTTGAGGATTCCTCTGTCCCTTTGATTTTAATAAGATTATCTTTTTCATTGTGATCTACTTTACCAAGAGTTTGCATTGAGTCCATACTCTTGCTAAAGTGGGGGTTAAATGTATTGTCGGAAAATGGAAGCACTTCCATTTAGGACCAATTTAGCCCTCTAAGTAAGTGGTCTGGGGTCATGTCAAATGCCTTGAATGGGTCTTTGATCGGGATCTATCTTTTTCCCCCATTTTGCTTCTCTTTCCACCTATTTCTGGCACCTGCTCCTGAGAAATTGAGATTCTTGACCTCAAGGTCAATTTCAACCTTCTGGGTCAAGGTCGACCTCGACCCTGACCCTAGTTCTAGACTTCAAGTTCTGGAAGTTTCCAGATGTTGGGCTTCGGAAAGTTTATTTTCCCGCTTCTGGGTCAGTTGTTTCAGATTTCAGAACGATAAAATTTTAAATTATATTTAATCTAGGTCCATTTCTAGGGGTTAAGGTGTAAATGGGAATTTAATTTTCCTATGTCGGTCTCTCTATAAGTTTGTGCCCTAGACTAGTATAAAAGGAAGCCTTCCTCTCTTATTTCATCCATCTTTCACATCGACGATCAAGCATCTTTTTCCATCTATCGTATCCATCTCAAGAAAGCAAAATCAAGAAATCAAGAAAGAAAGCAAGAAGGATAAGGAAAGCATTCAAGCATTCATCTTCAAGTATTCAAGCATCCAAGATCCAATTCATCAAGGAGATCCATTGGTAGCCATTGAACGATTCAATCTCTATGGAGCTCTCTTGTTGAAGATTTCTCCATCCATTTCCATTCAAGCTTCTTTGTATTCCAAGATCCATTCAAGATTGGTGTTGAAGATCTAATGAAATTGATTTGAGACATCCTACATACAATTATACATTCATTTACAACTTCCATACTTGTGGGTTTAAAGATTCAAATCCTCCACAAGGGTTTCAACATAAGCAAGGTGAATTGTTCCATTTACTTTGTTTATTTGCTGCAATTTCAATTACATTTCAAGGTTGATTCCAAACTGGGGTTTGACCAAGGCAAACCCCTCATCCAAACAAAAAAACCCTTTTTCTTGGTGCGGGACAGTGAATTGCAAATAAGATCTGAGTACCCTTTTTGGAAAACTTCCAGGATCCACGAATAGATTTTGCGTCGGAACAATGTAGTTCAAGGTCAAATTTTTAGGGGTTAGATTGTCCCCTGGGGTAAGATCTTACCCTTGTTTTGGGTCAAGGTTTACCTTTCTTTGAAAGACAAAAGGTTTCTAGGTTTTCTTTGTTTCTGTGTTTCCAGGCCAGATCCAGTTGCAAAATTTCTTGAAACTGAGTACAGACACCAAAAAATTGTATTTTTCAGATTTGTCATATTTTGAGGTTAGTACTTATCTTCAATTCAATTAAGATTTATTTATTTCCTTTCTATAATGACATATAGGGTTTTCTCCTTTCTTCATAGTCTTCATCGATTGATTCATTTGTGCATTAACCATTTTCTTTTGGTTGATCAATTTGGATCTTTCCTTTGGGAATTTGGGGTTGAGAAGAAGATCTTACTTTTCCCACATATCTACTCACACACACCATATTTCATATCTTACATTTTGGCAAAACACTCCTCTTTATCCATTACAATCCCTAATGTATTTTTAAAAATTAGAATTAAAATATGTTCTAAATGAACATTAGGCACATGGTAAGAAATTTGAGTATGCAAATGTTTAAATCTACCAATCAAATCAATCACTTTTTTTTAACACCTTGTTTATAATGCATCAAATCAGTCAAAGAAATCTTAGGACCAATATTATTTTAAAATTGTTGGATGAAAGCATTAACAAGTTTTTGAAAGGAATCAATGGAATAAGGAGGAAAAGAAAAATACCATTACAAGGCTTTATCTTGAAAGGTTCTAGTAAATAGTTTATCCATGAACCTACGATCATGAGAGGAATAACTACATAATGTTTGAAAGGTTTTAACATGAGTCAAAGGATCACCCTTACCATTGTAAGTCTCTAAATGAGGAATTTATATGTATTGAGGAATGTCGACACATATGATGTCCAAGGAAAAAAGAATGACAATGTCATAAGTAGGAATGTGAAAATTAGATTGAGTCATGGACATAATTTTTTTTTGCAAAGATGAAATGGTTTGAGCCAAGCTATTGATAGTAGATTTGGTAGAAAGAGTGGAATAGTAGAATATGAAAAAAGAATATATTGTAACTAGCATGGATGCAGGTAAGGACACACATGGAACACTTAAAGGAGGAACAATAGGATTATGAATGCTAACTTGTGTAGGATTGGTGTTTTGAATTAATGTGGTTATGACAGGTGATTATGAAATCTTTTGGACTTACATGGGAGGAAATCTTAAGGTCTTATCTTCATGGTGAGAAGAGTGGGAAGAGTTATTCTCAATAATAAGATGAATATCATTAGTAGGCATGTTGGTCTCATCAAGATTCCTAGGAAATAAAGAGGACTTGGGATCAAAGGAACCCATAAGTCTGTGGCTTCTCCTAATCAAAATGCTATAAGTAGGACTCAATGTAATAACACTCATGCACTAGAAAATGAAAGAGAAATATAGATCTAATGTAAATATGAACTTTGAAAGAGATATGAAAACATTCATCAACTAAGCACAATAGTACATTAAGGAAAAGCACATCTAACCATCAAATCAAACATGAAGATTTTAAGCATAGAATGATTTAGGTTCACTGATATGTACAATAAGTAAACCTATAATAACAAAAAGGGAATCTAACACAAAAATGAAAATAGAAATTTTATGAGTCAAGTTCAGCAATATTTACAATATGAAAAGGTAAGAAATGAAAAGGGGTAGATCACTTCTCCTTTTCAAGATTGCACATTTGGAAGGAAGATGTAACAATAGGCTCAAGTGGTGACTTAAGTGTTGAATGGGGCAGTGATCCTTTGCTAAATATATAATTTTGAAATGAGAAATGATAATGAAATAAGAAAATGAAGATTATGGAATATTTTTATGCACTGAGAATCAAGATAGGAAATATGTTACTTCATATTTGAATAATAGATAGATGAAATCCCAAGAATACCTATAACTTTTGTTCTAAGATCCCCAAGTTGTAACTTGTCTACCAATCAAATTTTATCTAGATCTAGTGGGTATATAGTGTCTAAGTTGTTTTGTACCTAGGTACATAGTGGCTAAACCATTTTGTACATTGGGTTTCTGATTGAAACTTTCAAGGATACTCTGACTGTTCCTGATCTTCTTGAAAAATGTTCTGATAGCTCTATAGCCTATTCTTACACACAAAAAATGGAGAAAATGTTCGGTAAAATGGGTTTGTCTTGGTCAAACCCTTGTTTAGGAATCAAACTTCAAAATGAAAGGAAATTGCCTAAAGGAAAGTATGTAAAAAGATAAATGTTTGATTCACCTTACATAAACCCTCATGGACAAATGTTGGAATGGATCATACCCATGGAGATGTTTGAATGTGCTTGGAATCAAGGATTTTGCATTGAAATGTGGAATAAGAATCAATGATACCCTCACAAATACATGGATCTATGAATGCCACGCCTAGATCTTCAATGTAGATTTTCTTGATAATCACTTGCAATGAAGGAGAGATGAATGTGGATGGAAGGATCTTCTTTCTTGATTGATAATTCCTATACTTGGCCATCATTAGAGAGAAACTTTTTAAAATGGAGAAGATTGCCTTGTATTTGACTTGAATGAATTGGAGAAACTAGATCTTGGATGCTTGCCTTCAAATCTTGAAACCAATTTCTCAATTACTCTTGATTTCATACTTTTAGATCATGAAAGTATCTCAAAATGAGGAGAGATATGTGTTTATATACCTAATCCATCATTTCAAAATTCAGAAATAGTCTAGGCTGATCGCAAGATCTATTTTCCCACTAACACCTCAACATAGGACTTTAGGTCAAAAACCTTGGGTATAGAACAACTGAGCCATTCTATACCTAGGGATTTGATCCTAGATTTGAACTAGGTACGAAGATGGTGGAAAAGAAGTAGGAAAAAAGGAATTAGGTTTCCAAGATCAAGCATAATGAACATTAGATATCAAAATCACAAAAGTGGGGCCTAATAGAGAATCCAATTATGGGTGCTAACATTTTAGGACAATACATACATACATACATACATACATACATACATATATATATATATATATGTATATATATATATATGTATATATATATGTATATATATATATGTATATATATATATATGTATATATATATATATATGTATATATATATATATGTATATATATATATATATGTATATATATATATATATATGTATATATATATATATATATGTATATATATATATATATATGTATATATATATATATATATGTATATATATGTGTGTGTGTGTTATGCACACACACACACACACACACACACACACACACACACACAGATATATATATATATATATATATATATATATATATATATATATATATATATATATATATATATATATATATATATATATATATATATATATATATATATATATATATATATATATATATATATATATATATATATATATATATATATATATATAAAGGAAGATAACTCAATAGGCTCAAGGACTCAAGTGATAAGAGAGTGCAAAGATCTTTCATGATAGTGATTGAGGGGATATGATAGGATAATGAAAGATAGAAGGCTAAGTAGGCAAAAATGAAAAGTTTCAACAGACACGGACTAACGAAAAATAGACAACAATTTGTAACTAATTGAAATGATAACCAAAAGGGAGCACTGGCCTATAGTTTCAATATGAAGCTGATTTGTAGAGTATAGATCTCCTTAGGCATTATGTTCCTAGGTACATATCACCTTAGCCATTATGTACCTTTTACTTTTGTTTGGAACTTTCATGGACAATCTATCAAACCCTGTACTTTTCATATTAAATCCCAATAGGTTTGTCACCAATTTCTACATACAAAAAAATGGGGAAGAAGGTTGTATAGAGAGGTTTGTCTCAGTCAAACCCCTATTTGGAATAAACCTTACAATGAAATAAATTAAATTAGAGTGTGTTGTCATATAGTAGATGCTAGATTGGAAAAAATTAAGTATATCATACTTTGGAAATGCAAACTATTATTTCAATGTGATTAGAGGTGTTGATGCAATAGCTTTGACTTAACACAAAAACCCAAAATAAAATTATGAAAGACAAAACCTTGTGTATTGGATGTTGTAGTTTTCCATAACTCTTTCTTGATTGAGAAGAGGAAACACTTGAATAATTGAATGAATGTAGATTCTTGAATGTGTGTAGATCTTCTTCCTTGATGGTGGACTCTTTTTCTTGGCCTTCATTGAGGGAAAGAAGCTTGATCCTGTTACAAGTAGTGGTTGTCATTGCACCAAAAGATTGACTTGTTAATGCCTGATACAACCACTAGACTTATAGAAGACCTAAAGGACAACTAAGCCATGTCATGAACCCTGCAAGGGACACTGGCCCACTACCAACAATCCCCCTCCCAACATCAGTTGTCTTGGCCTGCATGGATTCAAACCTGTGACCAAGCTCTGATACCACTTATTACAAGTATTGGTTGTCGTTGCACCAAAAGATTGACCTGTTAATGCCCGATACAACCACTAGACTTATAGAAGACACAAGAGACGGTTAAGCCATGTCGCGAACCCTACGAGGGACACTGGCCCACTGCCAACAAATCCATGGAGAACATTGCCTTGAAGACACCTTGAAAGTTTGAGATCTTGCCTAATAAAGCTAGAATGTGAAATCCTAATTGTGTATGCTTGAGAGTGGATGCGTATATATCAAATTAAGGAGAGATATTGTGCTTATATAACTCTCACAATATTTTAGGAATCAAAAATTGAAGGAGGCTAAAATGGGTTCTAATATTCCGCTAAAACATTGCAATGGGCCCTCGATTTAAATTTGGGCCCAAGCCTTGGGAAATAGATCACATAGGGAGTCTAATTATTAAGAGCATATTTTTGAGGGTATTTTGTTCCCACTAATTAGGGGTCAAATCAAAATCACAAGTCCTAGTTAACAAGGAGATGCTAGATTACAAGGCACAATTGATTTTGAGGTCAAGAAGAAGCACAAAGGCCACAAAATCGTAACATAGCCCACCCATGTTGGAAAATAAATGATTGAATTTTGGGGAAATAAACATGGACCACACATGAAATAAGGGATCGTATGACTTTTGGTGAAATTGAAATAACATAGGTCCGATATTTGAATTTAGGTACAACATGAAGTCTTATGTTTCATGATTAAATGAAAACATGGTAAGGTGGGTGCTAAACAATTATGAAGTTGTATACACTTATAAGGTGCTTATAAATTAAAATAGTATATTTAGCCCACACTTTAGTGGGAGTATGAGGCCACCTCACACTTACAATGGAGGAAAAGCTATATATGAGAGAGAGAAAGAGGAAGATAAAGGATTGTGGGAAAACTGTAAAGAGATAAGACATCACTAAGTTTAAGGATGGAAACCTCCAAACAAAGAATCTCATCTCAGAAAACTACGTGCAAGGGCACAAAAAAAAAAAAAAAAGACAAAAGACATAAACAAAAAGGGGTTAGTACTAAAACCAAAACTCCAAATCAACTAGCTAAAGAGATCTCAATCAAGAAAGCATCCCAACCACTAGCATTTTGTTTGGAAGGCTATTGCAAGAGCACAAATGGTCACATGTAAAGAGCAAGAGCATATGACAAGGACAAGACAAAACTCCATGATCTAACCCACTAGAAAATATTTGAGAGCATGGATGAAAGAGACAATGAATCCAATAGTCCAACAAGTTATGTTATACTAGGTGATCCATGGGAGATGAAGATGAGGAAAGAGTAGAATGGCTAGAAAGTTGTATTATGCTAGTTCCACTCATCCTAGAGAGAGAGAGAGAGAGAGAGAGAGAGAGAGAGAGAGAGAAAAGGAGAATTGGTGGTCTAGAAAGTTGTGTTATGCTAGTCAATTCTAGCTTGAAAATTAATTTTCACACATGGAGGCTTACAAGATCAGTCCTATAGAAAGCATTATCTTTGTATGGATCCATAGAAGCGAGATTAGTCTAAGGATCAATGAAAATGATCAGTCTAAGGATGAATGAAAATGATTAGTCTAAGGATCAATAAAAGAGGTCAATCTAAGGACCTTTAAAATAGTCAATCTAAGGACCAATAAAATTACTCAGTTTGAGAACCAATAAAAATAGTCAGTCTAAGGACCAATAAAAGAGACTAGTCTAAGGACCAATAAAAATGATTAGTGTAAGGATCAATAAAAGAGACCAGTCTAAGGACCAATAAAAATGATTAGTCTAAGGACCAATAAAAGTGATTATTCTAAGGATCAATAAAGCTAGATAATGTACAAGAAGGCCACATGTATGCCCCCTCCTTATGATAGTGACAGATGACTATGGTGACCTCATAAGGAAAAGAGAACAAGGATACCTACTTCCAACAACAAGGAGATGTCCTTAAAACAAAAATGTATGCCATAACCTTAAAAAATAGTGAAGACTCTTGTTACCCAAATAATAGATAATTGTGCAAGAATATACGCAAGTGTGAAGAGACCCTTGAAAGGAAGAGATCTTATTTACAAGACATCTACCTTTAAGAGGAGTTATTGAACAGAGACAACATCTTCAAGATAAAGATGGGGAGAACAAGAATGCACCCATTTAGCCCCCCTATTTTTAGGTGAATAGGAGATTCTTGAAGATGGATGAGACACTTTAAACCCCCGAGCAAGGGTATTTGTTTAGGATGAACATAGTTTTATAAATAAGGAAGAGGTTGTGATCAAGGATACACACCTCTTACATAAGAGAGAATCTTGAATTAAAAATAATAATTCCATATAAGAAAAAGAATTTTGCGCAATAAAAAAAATCACCACATCACTAAGGAAAGTGGATCCTTAGAAAGAGAAAGGAAAGGAAAGACATCTCACCCACCAACCATAGAGGCAAGAGAAAAAGATAACACATTATGACTATGAAGATAATGATTAATTGTAATAAATAGACACTTCCAAGCAAGGAAGAGATTGTAAACAAAGATATCACTTTCTAGGAGAAATATCTTATTAGAACAAAACAAATCCATTCAAGGAAAGACATCACATTATAATTGATATAAATATCAAAAGTGATAATCGATCTTTTGAAAAAAAAATAGGAACACCATATTCCCTAAGTAAAAGAGCTTTTATAATAGACACGCTCTTTGAACAATGAAAATAATTATTAACAAAGATATAAATTCCTTAAGTGAAATAAAGAATCTCATGGTAGAAAAAATCTACCATTATAAAAAAATGCAAATCCACAAAGGAAAAATTAGGTTCTATGAAAGGAAGAGAAGAGAGAAAGGATGTCACATTATGAAAATTTAGTAGAAAAATCAATTAACATTATCAGATTTCTATAATCCATTTTTAATACAAATTTGTTTCTGAATTCAATTGTGTACATTTTTTCAGCATCAATGTTCCATATCACACTCTGTGATCCATCATCGGGATGAGAGAGTGTAGGGTTTGTAATAGAAAAATATTTTTGTATTACAAATCCTACACTCTCATCCTGATTATGGATCATAGAGTGTGATCCGAAATGTTGATGCTAAAAAAAATAAACAATCGAATCCAAAAACAAATTTGCAAGAAAAACCAATACAAAAGATATACACTTCTAAGCAAGGAAGAGGTTGTAAACAAGGATAAAAATCTCCTAAAGAGAAAGACCTTCAATAAACAAGTCCATACATGGAAGGACATTTTTGATTTCGAGGTTAGGAAGAAGTACGAAGGCCAAAAAAATGGTAACATAGGGTCCTTCCTAGGAAATAAATAATTGAATTGGAGAAATAACCAAGGACCACTCCTATAAATAAGGGCTCACATCATTTTTTGTGAAATTGAAATAACATAGGACCCATATTTGAATTTAGGTGCAACATGAAGTCCCATTATGCATGTTAAAATGAAAACACACTAAGTTGGGTGCTAAAAAATCATGAAACTGTATACACCTATAGGATGCTTAAAATTTACGATGATAGACATACATATCATGAAGTTGAAATTATTTGTCAATCTTCTCATTTGAAGCTTTTGGTGGTTATTCTAGACTAAGTGACTTCTCTTAGCTAAAAACAAGGTTCATTTTTTTTCATCTACAAAATTAAGTGGTTGTGCATTTTTTTTTTACTTAACTCTCAATTTATGAAAACATTATTAACATCAATTTAATAAATATGCAATAAAACACTAGAAAATAAAAAATAATTTTGACTATATTCATTTTGATGACAAGATCAAATGTTTCTTTATAATAAAAACCTTTTTTATTGAATCCATTAACAAACAACCTATATTTAAATTTCTCTATAGCTCCTTTTGATTTAGATTTTATTTCATAAACCCACTTGCAACTCTTATCATGCTTACCATTAGGGAGAGATACAACTTCCCAAGTTTGACTTTTTAGTAGTGTATTGAATATTCCTCTTTCATTAGTTGTTCTCATTCTTTTAATAAGGTTGCGTTCTTTATTTGTTAGAGTTTCACCATGAAAACATTTGCATTCCTTCCTTGGATCTTCAAGCCTTGTCTATCTAATACTAGTTTTCTTTTGTCTCGCTGGAAGTTCTTCAACATCACTACCAACAAAAAAAACTGGCCATACGTATTAGTTATTTCATTTTCAATAGTGATATCTTGATTAGTAGCAATGTGGTTATTAACATCATCAATATAGTTTCCATTTCTTTGTAAAATATAAAAAATGTTGCAATTTGTTGTAGCTGTAAGTTATGGATGTTCATCAATATTTACATTTCCACTGATAAAGATTTTTATGGTTACCAAATCATAGAATCTAAAATCATTTGATTAAATTCACTATAAACCATAAACAAACATTTTTTTCTAGTTTTATTCTAGGTTGTCGGCCCAATAAATACACCCAAACACTTCAAAATATCCAATGTGAGCCTTTCTTCCACTCCATGCTTATTTAGGGATGGAAGTTGTGATGGATTTAATGGGGATCATATTCAAAATATGTGTAACACAAGATAGAACCAAGCCCCCAAAATTAATTATAATTTTTTAAAATGCAACATGTAATGATCCATTTCTGAAAGAGTTTAAAATGCAACATACAATGAGCTCTCCATGATTTTCTTGAGAAAAAAGGATCTCAATGGTGTTTACTTAACACATTCCTTCACATACTCCTTTAGAAGCTGAAATATTTTTTAATCTTCTAACCATATTCATTCCAACTAGATGTCTTATATATTTTTTTATATAAAATGTATGTCCAAGTCTATCATGCCAGCTTTTTATATGTAATCACCCACAAAAAATAAAAGAATGAGACTATCTCTAAAAATAATTTGATCAACACTAACAAAAAAAAACTCTTATCTAATAGTAACTTGAGCAAATTTATAGACTAAAATAAGATTTACCCCTAACCTTCAACTAGTAATATATTTCTTTTTCAAAGTTCTATTTGTCCATATTCATAGAACAAATAGTTTCATTTTATAGCCAATGGTAATCTCTTGGTCAAAATTATTTCCTTCATAAAAATTAACAACATGGATCTAACTCTACTTATGTGCAAAAATTTCCCTAAATCTAAAACCCATTCTTTATTAGACTCCAAAGAAAAATATCCCACCTTAAGTCTAGATTTATTTCTAGGTTAAAAATTACCTCTTCACTTGAATTTTTTCTCTTAGAGATGTCTACAAAATTGTGTTTATCCATAGATCATTCCTTCAACCTTTCTTATTTGGACTTGTATTGACTCCTTCCATTCTCCCTTTTCTTGAAATTTTTTTATCCATGTGTTCCTCACTTCCAAAATACCTACAAATAATAGATTTTCTTCCGACTTTCTTTTTTACACTATCATTTCTAGAAAAATGGTCAGAACCATCATTATTTTGAAACTTATTATATTCTTTCTAATTCTTCTTTCCATCAACATATCTAGAAAATTATTTACCCTTAGTTGCATATGCATTCTTCAAGTCTTAATATAACCTTCTTTAATAAGTTGAGATTGTTCATCTAAAATCAACTTACAAATTTGATCATTTTTTTCTCGGGGGGGAGGGGGAAGGGACTAGGGTGTTCATGAAGCTTGATCTTTCTAAGGTTTATGATTGGACTCAATCGATTATAGATTTGTATCACTCTTTTCTTTTAAATGATTATAAATGATTTAACTTCTACTATATTTTGTCGAAAAGAGGCATGTTTCAAGGAGATCCCCTTCTAGTGAAAGGACTAGGAAAATTTTTAAAGCACTTCATTTTTTCGGATCTATATAAAACTTTCACATTGTGCAATGATTGAATCCACTCTCTCATCTTTATTTTGAGGTTGGCACTTATTTTATGGGAAATGCCACTCTTAAAAAAGTTATTACTCTTAGGTGATCCCTCAACATTTTTATCATGCATCTAGTGATCTCATGAACAAACAAAAGTCTTCAGTTTTATTCTTACATATAGACCATGGTATTTATAGACATATTTCTAGTATTCTTCATTTCCAAGTTGCTTCTTCCCATTTCAAATATTTTTGGTACCCTATTTCTCCTATGTTCCTTGGGAAGAAAGAACAATTAATGTTATAATGGATTTTGCTCAATTTCATATGTCACTTAACACATATATACCTTTCTTCGGTTGGCTATATAGTCCTTAAATAAATGGTTCTATCTCTACCAATTTATAGATTTATAGCTCCTCTAGGTGAAAAATGGATCATTTATGATTTGGACCATAAGATGAGAAATCTTTTCTTGAAATGACAATTAAAGAAAAAGAAATTGCATTGATTGATTGAGATAAAATTTATTATCCTAAAGAGATAGGTGGTTTAGGTATGAGATCATCCCTCGTTTATATAAAGCTCTTGTTGTTAAACTATACCAAAGATGCTATGTGGAGAAACAAGAATTATGGGAGAGAATTCTTAAGTTAAATAACATGGATTTAGAGAAAAAAAATTTGCATTCTAAGATGTTTCAATCATTGACAAGGGTTCTCAGATATGGAAAATAATGAATTTAGGTAATAGTTTTGTTAAATATGGTTTCTTTTATATTGTGGGCAAGGTTGACGATGCTCTTTTCAAGGATGATGCATGGACAACCATAAACCATTTTCTGTATGATTATTTGATATCCTTGAACTAGAATATAAATATGTTGAATTTAGTTGGAGTTATGTTTTTCATTTCAATATGAGGTCATGAAGGATAGTTTAGGGACTTAGAAATAGAAACCTAAAGATATTTATCTATCCTTCTTATTGATCAATTTTCTCATATTTTTAGCTTCTCATAAGATTTCTTTTCACATACATTTAGATTTTCTTGGATTAGATTTAAAAGGTTGTATATATACACAATACAAACTAGCTACAAAACTCTTTTAGTAGAAGACCTAAAATTCAAAAAATCTAAGATTTGGAAAATGGTTTGGGATCCTCAATGTTGGCAAGAGGTTGATAATTTTGTATAACTTGCAGCTTTGGATTAAAAAAACTTTCACCACAATCAAGTTAGAAATATGGTTTATTTCTTGAATAGGTAGATCTTATATGTTGAAGATGAAGAGTTCACAATTCATTTTATTTTAGGTTATCCAACTTTTCTCTATTGTTTATAGTTTGATTTTTTGGGGAATTTATAGGATTCTAATGACTCTTTCTAGAACTATCTTTAGAATTAGCCATGCCCCTTTTTGAAACTAAAATCATTTAATTTGTTGTGTGATAATTTAGTTCTAGTCCAATCTACAAGAGTATATAGTTGGAACACAATTAGAAGATTATTAATTATTCAACTGAAAATATAAATTAAATTTTGTGTAGAATAATGGTTAATTTGTAAGAAACCATTCAAGTGTGGATTCAAAATCATCAAGTAGATTCTTTATGAAAAATCAAAATTCTAATAAGAGTTGGTATTATTGAGGTTTCTCCTTGAATCTCTTTCACTAATAATCCCCAAGTTTATCAACCTACTAAATGGGAGTGTCCTCTAAGATTGGTTAAAAATTAATATTGATGAAGCTTCAAAGTTGTTTGTAAAAATGGTGATATGAGAGATTTTTTGGTAAGTATAATGGTAGGATTATTTTTAAATATTTTCTAGTAGTCTTTGGTGTTGGGGCTCAAATAATTTTTCTAAGGTGGTTATTTGCCAAGCACTTTTAGAAGTTAAGGCATTTTATTTGTATTGTAATAAAATACGGGTCTAAAATAATAGTTGATCATTTCAAAAGAAAATCCCCTCCAATTTCATCAATGGTATTTAAATGATTATAAGAAATATATGAGCATCTTCATCCATGGTTTTAATGTTATTAAGAGGTACTATACTAGAAGAAATATAAATCACGTTGCTAATTTCTTGGCTAAATCATCTTCTATTTGGAATAACATCAAGGTTATGCTAGTAACCATCAAATTTTCCATGTATAGAACTTGACTAAAGACTTTAGTGTTCTTATGAATGCTAATTATAATGCCTTAATAAATTTTTGATTCCTACTAATGTGTCAATATAGTAGTTCTTTTGGTGATCTTGTGCTTCTTTTTACTATTTCTATATCACATAGTGTGATCTAAAATGTTGATGCAAGGGAAACAAATATATACAATCAAATCTAATAACAATACAAAGAACTATTATGAATTGTGTAAATTGATATCCTTGATCTTGTACGTGTTCAATGTTTTTAACATAAAGAAAAGCATTGCCTTCAATAATCAAAGCATGAACAATCTTTACATAGACAATTGCTCATATCTTTTCTATAGAGTTTGTAAGTGATTGTCTATTCTCAATTCATGTGAATTTTCTTTATTTTTTAAAACTAATGTATCATACTTAAGTCTTTTCCATAGGATTTGGAGGATTCCTTCTCTTATTGATTGAGCTATTTGAATATTCTTTAATTTTTTGAGTGAATGTGCTAGAAGCCATTTTAAAGATTGGGAATCTATATTATAATTTATTTTGGTCTTAATAATATAGATTGTTGATTTCATCCAACATGAAGTATCATCGATGGAAAAATATATATACACAGTCATCCAAATACAACAAGCTAAATAAATATACCTTTTTAATTTATTTAATTTCCATGAGAAAACATCTTCTTTAGCGTGTGATTGTCATTACGTCTTTATTCTTCCCTAGTATGTAAATGTCACTATCGTATCTAGATTATTTAGATTTTAAGGCATTTGTTTCCCTTAGGCACACAGGCGGCGCCGGCTAAGCTCTAGACAGAATGCACCAAAGACCAAAAAAAAGTCAAATGTTTTTTTTTCAGATTCGCAAAAATACTGATTTTTTTGTATTTTTCAACCACAAAATATGCAGATCATGAAGAGCAGATTGTGGAAATTTTCCAAAAATCTGTTATATTTTTTGTATTTTGAAATCTAATCAACTGTACATTTTGTAAGGAGCTTAACGGCATCCCACACAAACAGATATTTTCCATGAAAGCTTTTGCATTTTAAAACCATAAAAGAGAACAGCTGAAAGTACAGAATACTTGCATATTTAATCAGAAAATGAAACTCAATACATTATAATTGTCAGTCATTGTTTGTTTGTTTGTAAAGCCAGCAGTCATAGTACAAAAAAACAGTAACAACACTTAGCATAATGCTGTAATCAGTCAGCTTGTCAGTCACTGCTTTCACTGGTATCGATATTGAGGTTTCTCATTCTCCAATATTTTTCTATCTCCTCTAGTGTACGCCATGGAAGCCTCCCTGCAATCAGTGACCACCTGCACTACGCTAAAACTATTAGTTTTACATAAATTTAAAAGAGAAAACAACAACAATCCCTTCTTATATGTACATATTTTGTATTTGGTAGAAAAAATTATCAAAAAATATCATGAAAGAATATTGCATAAAGCAAAAACATTGGGAAATTCTCTCAAAAGTGAAACCTTGTACATATTTTGTAATTGGTAGAAAAAAATATCATGTAAGAATATTGCATAAAGCAAAAACATTGGGAAATGCTCTCAAAAGTGGAACCTTTAACGGCTATGTTCAAGAGGGAGTGGATACAAAAAAAAATTAAAAATTGATTGATCAAAATCCATGGTTAGAAGATTTCATATTGATGGAATTATTTGAAATGAAGGTTGTGGTTTGTCACATAAGACCTTTGTTTATTCTACACAATTCATTTCTTACATTCTATAGACTCGCTGATCTCATGAATGTAAATACAAAATTTCACTCACTCATTCATTTATTAAAATTATATGTAATGCACTTACTTGACATGACAAAAAGAACATATATTAAAAAAAGTCTTATGTAATTTCACCTGTCAACCAAAAGCCTATGAAGTCTAAGAATCAAGTCCTCCTCAGCCTTAGAGATGTGAGAGCAGTTCCAGTCCATGCTTCTCTTGCTGCTATCTGCATGAAGCATGCACCCACAACACAAAAATCTCATTCTAACATCAAATTTTCCCATCATGCAATTTGTGATAACTCTATCTATTAATCATATCAAGTTAAAACATCAATATTTGGGTTCACATTCTATTATCCATCATCAAGATAAAATATTATTCATAACAATAATCTGTGATAATTTTATATATGAATGACATAAAAAAATTTCTATCAATGTTTTGAATCATGTTCTGTAATCTATCGTCAAAATAAGAATAATAAAGAAGAAGAGGTCATGATCATAGGATAAGACTGTTAGAAGAGGAGATAATAAGATGTATTAAAAAATACAATGTCGTTACTTAATAAGAGCAAGTAGATTTCAATAATCTATGAGATCATCTGCAAAGTTGTTTCTGGATTCGATAGTGTAAATATTTTTACATCAACATTTTGGATCACTCTGTGATCCATCATCAGAATGAACGTAAAAGAAAACATAAAGAGTAAATGAGAAGAGCCTGTTATTCATTTTAAGATAAAAGTGCTAGACAATAAGAAGACTGTTATTTATTATAGCATAAGAGAGCTAGATGTTATTCATTATAGGATAAAAATGCTAGACGATAAGAGGCTGTTATTCATTATATAATAAAAACACTAGATGAGAATAGACTGTGATCTATCATCAAAATTGGAAAGAAAAGATAGAATGTAATTCAAAATTTTGATTTAAAAACTACAGATTTCATAAACAAAATTTGAACAACTTCAAATATGTTTGGCAACATACCCAGAGAGTCAGTTTCTGCTTCAGAAGACAGTTTTTCTTCAAGCCTTTCCATGTGTGCCATTTTATCTCGAGGACTGCAACAGTTCAGAAAACTGTAATGTGAAAGAGAAGTTGGGAATGAGGATAAACAGAATTTTCTGAAGACTGTGTAAATTGAATGGATGACCAGTAGGCGTGAAATGCAGATAGATGGACTCTTGACCAGATGTAAGTGACCTCTGACATAGACTGACACCAAATGTATACTAATACAAAACAACTCCTCGCCTGTCAATGCACTGTTTTTATCAAAAATCTTCATTATCTGATTTCCCTCTGCTCGATTTTCCAGAGATGGAAGGTGCAGATTCAGGAGCCAGCTACCCAGCCGACAGAATCCAGCTACCCAGCCGACAGAATCCCCTTCCATGCTATGCCATGCCCTCCATCCATCATCCACCCACAGCTTTGTACTGCTCTAAAAGTACGCACGGTAGCCTTGTCAGTTTGTCCGCAGAGACTCTAACTTTAGCAGTACTCAAAAAACAATTACTGTTGTGAATGTTTTTTTTTTGACTTATTATAATATCTAAAAAAATATTGAACTAAGTATATTTGACTAATTTTTAAATTTTTTTAATATTATTTTTCTAAATAATTTTGAAATAATATTAAATACGTAAAAATATTATTTATTTTTATTTTTAATTTTTTTTTTATCGGTAAAAGGTCAAAGCCAAAGATTTTATTAATAGATTAAATTATAGTATAAATATTTCATTTTGTGCGGGCACTGGTAGGAAAAAATGGAGAAGAAAACCTTCAGTCTAGCCCGGGACCTAGGTCTAGAATTTCTATTACAAACAATTTTATTAGGGCATTCCCTCATTTACATCAAAAGATGAAGGCATTCTTTCATTTACAATTACAGTTTAATTTATCTCCATACTCAGTTCTAGCTTGGTGTTAATTACATTGATATATCTCTGTATCGATGGAAGGAAGATCGCCTCATATACATTAAGTGTTTAAAGATGTCCCTTCGCTTATAGTTACAGTTTTAATTTATTCCCCATACTCAGTTCTATCTTGTTGTCAATTATCTTTATATATTTTTGTATCGATGAAATGAAGATCTTGTATGCTTTGATTCCTTTGTCTCTGCTATCCTGTATACATACAAAAACTGTGCGCCAAATACATGCTTGTTATGTAGTTAGAAAAGAAGATTCCTACTAACTCAGAAGTTATATATATCCAATACTTCAAACTTGATATTGTTGCTATCATTAAGAGTAGCACCATACCACTATTTTGTGACTTAAGATCTTGTGTTTAAAAATAAGAAGTGTTCAATCAGTAAAAAAGATTAGGCTGATTAAGAAGAGATACAATTTTTTATTTTATTTTAAAAACGTGAAACCCCACTCCCTTATTATCTATGCTTCTATAAGACCCTTACTTCCTCTAGAAGGATATTTCACTATTAATCTAGACACTAAAGTTAAATTCTACCATTGCCTCTAAGTCTCTATAGTTCCAAGAGATACCATCTTTATATCTATTTATAGAGAGAAGCTTGCTACTCTGATATTATAAGGTGATGATTATTTCAGGACCACCTTATGCACTTCATTTTTTGGCATATTGGGCATAATAAAAATCTATAACCCAAGTATAAACTAAGATGATGTGTTAAAAACTATGCTTATTTGAAACATTTTTCATGACTCATAGAATGATACTTTAGAAGTCAAATAGAGATACAAACGATTGAGCTCTCAGCTTATTTAAACAGTCAGTACACAAGAAACTATGCAAAAGTAATACCATCCTTTGATGTCTGGCCATAAGAAGTAATAGAATGAATGCTATCAGTTTAGCAGGAAGATACATACTAACCCTTGGAGATGTTACTATTTAGTCTAATATACAATTCTTAGCAAACATATTTTGGATGCGAGGAGTCATCTGGAACCAAACTAGTATATGTATTAGACATAGCATAATTGGAAATTTAAATAAACCAGAGACTTAAAGAAGCAGCTTTTATGCAAGTCATAGTAGAACCAAGACAAAGGAAAACTAAAACACTGAAAACTAAGCATAAGAATGCCAGGGTAATCTATTTCCTGAAGCCAATATAAGGTAAATATATATTGACTTCAAGAAGACAGATTAGCTAGGGATTCTTCACTAAAAAAGATGAATACAAAGCCTAAAATGAGATGCTAGGAAGGATTGCAAAAGCTTATAAAGAGAATACCATTCCTAATAATAGGTTTACAGAGCTAGAATAAATCCATTTGTCACAAAGGATAAATTTAACATAAATGCATTGGAGATGTCAAACCTCTGGTTATTAATGCAAGTGACATTTGTATACCATCGTTTTAACCTTACTATTATTATCTTTGTTTCTTGTATTACTAAGTGCGGGATGTTAATAGGATCCAGTTGCCATATATTCCTAGGATCAGATCCCATCTATTGGTCTAAAACTAGAGATGCCATATTTAAAAGGGAGACGATAGCATATTTCATAGTAATGCAGAGTAAAAAGCATCGAAACTCAAATATGGAATAGCCAGGGTACTATAAAACTTCTGAAAGTATAGCAGGTTCCACCAGACTCTTCTAATTCTAGTAAAGGATCTTGTTTACTAATTAGAAGGGTTGCTACTCGGTTGTCTGATTTAAGTATTTCCTAGGGAGAAAAGGGTAGCTTGATAAACCAAACAAAAGGAAAAATGAAGTATGCTATATGTATTATAAATCAAAAGGAGCCTTAGCTACTAAGGAACTCAATATAAGACTAAATAGGACTAACAAACCTTTATGAATGCTGAGAACTTATATCTATGGTATAGAAACTGTTTCAACGATCCATACTCTACTTTATGCAATATGTATGTGGTAGGAGCTAATTACTACCTGGCCCATGTGTAGTTGTAACACGTACTTTATTCTGGTCCTGAGAAGTAGTTGTTAGGATATAGCATAACATGGAGTTAATTGTAGGTTTACAAAAATTTGTAATATAGTAGTAAATCCTATTCAGAATGAAAAGCAGTTGTATTGATTCTAATTAGTCTGAACTACCTGTAATGCTAATGTTTGGTTTTGTCAAATGTTATTAATATTTTCCTTATAACAATTCTTCTAAAAGATGCTATTGAGTACATACCACTTGAATGTTAAAAGCTACTTGTACCATAGATCACAAAAGGTTATCCTCATAATAGATTTCTACATAAGTCCAGAAGTGAAAGGTATACATAAATCCACTTTCTTATTGCCTTTGTTGTTCCTGCTTTGTGAGTTTAAACTTTCTGAGTCGAGGGTACGAGTTTTCCTTTTTTTGTGATGCTTCCCTTCTTCCAACCAAAGTTTGACAAGATTTTCTGATTTTGAGTCCGAAAAATAATCCATGTCTGCAATACCGACCTCATCCAAATGCCAGTATTCATAAAACCAGTCTTCCTTAATGGGTTTCCAAATATGGAGGTAAAGAAGCAAAAAGTTAATATTTCTTTTAACAATATCTTCTCTATCCTTGAAAGCATCTAGGTTCTCGGATACTATAATGTGGAGAGAAGGAAGATGATTTCCTTTGGAGGATACCTCATCATAAAACTTAGGTCTTATAGTAGTCAGGTCATCTTTGATACTACGAAGGGCTTTATCTAGATTGCCCAGATATCTTTGTTTGAAGACTCTGAAACATAGTCTCCATATTTCCTGTTTTGGACATCCCCAAAAGAGAAGGGTTGCTACAACCATGGATGCGATATTGGGTAGGAATCTATATCTATCCATGTTATCAAGGAATTCAGGTCCAAGGGTGTGGAGGGTTGCCCTTATGATCAGGGCATGCTTATTTATCAACACCTTCTTAACATGCTTAGGCGTAATCCTTCCAACAAAGGCCATTTGACTCCTATTACAAGTAAGCAATATTGGGGTCTCCATGCTTACCTGAACAATAGAGGGGGAATAAGGTACTCAGTTAGTGGTATAGCAGGGATTTAGTTAAAGGTGGGAAGGCTATATATATTGCAGTCAGTAGCTAGGGCGTTTGGGTTTCTATGGCTAAAAGAAGTGAGTCCCTTCGACTACTAGAGGGGATGCAAGAAGTTATTCTAGAGTAATTGAGGATTATCTTAATGTTTCCTTTGGAGTTTCTCTGAATGTTTGATATTCTATTAAGGGAGCACACATGGGATAAAGTAGGCACCTTAATTTCAATTCATCGATGGAAAAGAAAACATATAGTGAAAATACATATTTGAATTAGACCAAACCAGTGAAAAGAGTTATTGAAATAAATTTTTCCACAATCTATGAAGATTAAAGAAAACTATCTAAGATGTTAGTAGAATATACAATACTATATTCACACTAAATTGAAAGGTAAGTACAAGTAAAATACTATTTTTAATTACATTTAGCATTATCTTCCTTATCTCCTATTGGTCTGTGAAATAAAATCCTATTTAGTAAATTGTTAAACATATGTTCACTGTAACATGTTTTATAGTTAAACTATATAATATAAGTCCTCAAAAGATAATTGAAAACCGCAAGTCATATGTTTTCCTCTTTCTGGATCATCTGACAATTCCAAATCTTCTCGCCCTTCTTCATTAGTACAATGAATTCTTCTTCAGCTACCATCTTTTTTGAATGGCGTGTGCATTTGGGTATCTCAAGGGCCATAATATGAAAATTCGCAGCATCTACTTTGTCTAGGTCTCCTGGGATGATGAAGCCCTCATGTCTCCAGTAATTGATTACTCCAATTGAATCTAGCTCTCCAGGGAGGACTTTGTTATAAAGGAAATCTAAGTTCCTAAGCATCTCGGGTCAGTGCTTGTCGAAACGTTCTTCATCTTTGAATGAAATCATGGGTATGCATTGGGATTGTGGGATTGCTTCAAGCTTGGACGCTTCAGTTTTCATGGTGATTTCAGGGTAAGGAATGGTGAGTTGGTTATCTATGCATAAAACCATATTATCTAGTCCTTCAAGAAGATCTTCATTGAATATGGAACTAGCAACCTGGATAATATCCTCTTTACTCTTACTTGCAAAAACTAAGAGAGCTATAAACTATCCAATGACCGCGCCATTGGTCCTGAATGTGAATGCATTGTCAAAATGGTGGTCTCCCAAAGCTCTCTCAACTGCCCTCCTGGCTGAATTCGACAGTGGATTAAGGACTTGATTTCATCATTTTGGTAAGATACAACCTCTGAACACCATAGCTTGACTGCCCTTGGTTGCAACAGTTATCAGTTTGGTTTCCATTTCTACAGGAGGTTTAAACTTACAGAAGATGAATTCTAAGGGGTTGTTAAGAAGACAATCTAAAGACATCTGTGTTTATAGTCCCTATACCTACATCTATACCACCTGTCCTCATGTCACCTGTGTAGACTAGTGTTGGTACATGATTGAAAGACTCCTGTACGATCTACTATTTTCATCATTATCGATCACTCCTTCAGAGACAGGGTTGTTCTAGATAATCTAGAATGTTCACTCCTTTAAGAGAGTGTAAAAGGTGAATGAAAATCATTGATTAGTTGCGTGAATATTGTTTATAGTTTATTCTATAAGATGTCAGTATTTCCCAGTATTAAGAGTGTAGGACGATATTTAATAATTCCAGGGGTAAATCATTGGCACTACAATCTATCACGGGTTACCCTGAAATGATTTGATTTATATTGCTTCACTAATTTGCCTAGATTATGCCAAAATTATAAATCTATCTATGAGTGGCGGGAGATCTATCTTATACTAGAGGGTATCCCGCTTGAAACTATGCCTATTAATAAAAGGTTAGTGTCAGATAGAGACATAGTATTTAGAGGAATAGTTAGAGGACTCCTACAAAAATCTAATGTCATAGATACGTTAGGAAGATCTTAAAAGTTTTAATATTGCTTAATTTAAGTGGAATAACAAAAACTATAGTTAACTCCCTCTAAATTTATCCATATGGTACCTTATGTTTAAAGATTTAAATTAATCTGGCTATTATAAAGAGGAGATACATCTTTAAAAATTCTCCTACAGGTGTAAAGGACTGGTATAACAGGCCTCTAAAAAATGAGGTCTAGTTTCATTAATGTAAAAAAGATGGAAAATAAAAGGATCTACTAAAAGAAGGTCAAGTTCTCAGAGATATAAGGAATTTTGCCAATTGAGTACACATATCTAATAGTGTAAATATATCTTATATCAAGCCTCTCTAGAAGTATATCTATTCAAGGAGAAACATATATAATAGTTAGAGCCATATCTGCCTGTTTCATTAATAGATAATATATCTATATATGCATTGAAACCCACTTTATAGTGTTATATAAGTTCTAACTAACTATTCTAATTACGATATCCTAAATCCAAAGGGTGATGAGCAAAAGAATTTACCTCAATATGCCTAATGTCTTGGTGGCCTATAATTGGAATGAATTTCATAATTTTGGTTAACTAATAAGTATCCGTGTTTAGGGAAAAATAATGTTTTTAAGATTTAAACAGGCCTTGGCTCTAAATACTACACATTTTAGATTTAGCTATTAAACTTTAGTTAATGATATAGGATGTATAATAAGGTTCTAGGTGATTGGCATTAAATTCTACATTTATTTATTTTTAATTTTTATAAAATTATCTTAATAGATAGTTGTTATATTTTATAGTTTATTTTTGAGAAACATCAAAATTTATATATTTAAAAAATAATATATTATAATTTTTATGTTTGTATTTTAATTTTTTAAACATATTTTAATAATTTGTAATCATATTATTAAACAAATATATTTTAAAAATATATAAATTTTTATGTTTGTATGTTAATTTTTTAAACATATTTTAATAATTTGTGATCATATTATTAAACAAATATATTTTTAATTTTCAAAAATATGATTATTGTATAGTAAATTTAATTGATAAATTTAGTTAAATATAAATAGTGAATTTAGTTATCTTCATTTTTTAACAAATAGATTCCTTTAAAGAACTTAAGTAACTTTTTCCATAAATAACAATATTAACTATATGCAAACTAAATATATAATTAAATAATAAATATAAATAAACCTAATGCATAATATTATATATTTATTATATCAATTTAATTATAATAATTATATTTGTATTTAATAATTTTTATTATAAAATATGATATATATAATAAGAGTGTAATTTTTGTGAATTTTTTTTGGTCAACTTTTTGAAGCAATTTAAGATCACATTATTAAATAATTACATTTTAATGTATTATAATTTTCAATTAAAATTTATAAAATAATTAACTCTCTATTAATATTCTACTTATGTTCATGATTGATAATTTAATAATATCACATCAAAATACATATAACTTAAATAAATATATTATATGACGTGATTTGTTGGTTGAAGATATAGACAAACCCACTTTGCAACCAATCAACAATTGGTTTGATTGAGCTTTGGAACAAAATAGAGAAGCATTAGTCAATCAAACCAATTGTTTATTAGTTGCAAAGTGGATTTGTTAAAAGAATAATTAACTCATTCATATATTAAATATAAATTTAATTTTTATAAAAATATTCTAGATGTAATTTTATTTAAAATACTAATTTAATTTTATAATTTTTTATTCAAAAATTATAATACATTAATAATATAATATTAAATTTCGTCATCTTAAAAATGCTATATATCATCTTCACTATAAAGTTGATGGTAAAAGCACACATTTTTTTATCATGTTCATAAATAGAAATATTAAAATATTAATATTTCTATCTATGAATATGATAAAAAAATGTGCACCATCAACTTTAATATTTTAATATGATTAAAATATTTATATCTATTTAATATTAAAATATTTTTTTATCATGTTCATAAATAAGAATATTAAAATATAAAATATAAAATATTAAAATTATCTATACAGATAATATTATAAAAATTAAAAATTATTTAAATGAAATAATATTTTTACTATCTAATATTATTTCAAAATTATTTACAAAGATAATATTAAAAAAAATATAAAAATTATCTATAAAGATAATATTATAAAAATTAAAAATAAATAATATTTTTACCTATTTAATATTATTTCAAAATTATTTAGAAAAATAATATTAAAAAAATTTAAAAATTAGTCAAATATACTTAGTTCAATATTTTTTTAGATATTATAATAAGTCAAAAAAAAACATTCACAACAGTAATTGTTTTTTGAGTACTGCTAAAGTTAGAGTCTGTGCGGACAAACTGACAAGGCTACCGTGCGTACTTTTAGAGCAGTACAAAGCTGTGGGTGGATGATGGATGGAGGGCATGGCATAGCATGGAAGGGGATTCTGTCGGCTGGGTAGCCAGCTCCGCAGATTCAATCCAGGGTGATTGGAGTGCATAAGGACCGTCAGGTACAAATTCTGTATCAAGAAATCTGAGCCAGTTGTTTAGGGGCCTGTGTCAAGAGTTGACTGATATCATGCTAAAAGACGAGTTTGTCGGCGCCTCAACCTTTTCAATAACAATGATAATCGTATGTTAACTTTATCCATACATTTTTCCACTCAGAGATGTCCCGTCCATACCTGATCCATTTTGGCAATGGCTAAAAGTGCGAAAATTTGCACCTAGTTCGCCGTGTCCTTGCCGTTGCCGTTGCCGTTACCTTCCCCCGTCAGCCCAGTCTCCCGCCCGTACTTTTCACCATTGCCGAAAACCGTGCAAGCTGACAGAGTGAATGCCGTGCAGATCAAATCGAATTTGATAAAAGAGTTTGTTAAATAGTTTGTAAAAAAGACTAAGTGTCCCTTATGGTAAGATATGCGTTTTGCAATAAGAATTTTTTTTTATTACAATTATTTCATATAATTTAAGTTGTTTTATTTTTAATTTAAAAAAAATATTTACTATTTTTATTAATTTTAAAAGGTATTATACAAAATAATTTATTATTATATTTTAATATATATTATAATGATAATTATAATATAATAATATTTAAAAAAATTAGTATAATGATAATTATTTTATAATAACATTCTTTAAATAGTTAATTAATAGTTATTCTAAAATATTATTATTAGTATTAAATATATCATATATGATTATATAAATATAGTAACAATTAATATTAGCTAGATTAAATTTAATATTATATAAAAAATATAATTATTTGATATTGATAAGTAATGATGTACTATCATTAATTTGTAACTCTGATCACTAATTTATAATTAAGCTTTTATTTAATTTGTATTATATAATATTAATTGATAATTAATATTATTTTAATTTAATTTATTTAATCTTGGTTATAGTATAAAATATTAAATAATATTAAATAATTGATAAATTTCTTATATAATATTAATTTAATTTGATAAATGTTAATTATTATTATTATATTTATATAAAAATTAATATTAAAATTTTAAATTAAATATTAATTAACTATTTTACCTTTCCCACCTAACAATAAGAGATTCTTGATTCTATTCTAAATTTTAGTTACTTGATAACTGTTGAAAAGAAAAATTGAGGAATAATAAAGGTTCTAAGATGAGTGAATCCTTTAGCATATTTGTATTGTCCCCACCAAAAAAGGGTATTGCTTGTCCCATCTGACTATCTTTCTCTTAACTTTCTCCTTAATCCACCCACACATATCCTTGTGACACAAGTTAACAAAACATTAATTTACCAAATATCTTACTTGCAAAATAGGCCTACCTAAATGGAACTCATATTTGGAAAACCACACAGAGGAAACTATTGCAACCAAGTATAATTGACTTTATAGTAGATAATTTGTCTCTAGAGGCTTTACAAAATAGATCCAACCTCCACATAATATTTTAGAGGTTATCCTATTCCATATTGACAAATAATGCGAGGTCATCTACAAATTGAATATGTAAAAGATCATCATTTTTGGGAAGTGACAATCCTCTTATTTTTTAGTATCTTAGCAAAAAGAAAATAATAGTAGACACAATTACAAATAGAGTAAGGGAAAGGGGGCACCCTTGTCTAATGGACCCTTGTAGAGATTGAACCATTAATGTCCACTTATGTTTTAGTATCTTTCATTAGGGTTTTTAACATTTGATATAATTTAGTAGGGAATCCAAAGGCTTCTAGGGGCATCATAATGAATCACCATTCAACTCTATGATTTTTTTTTCAAAGCCAAGAAAAAAAGACCAATATCTATGATGTTCTTGCCCATTCCATTTCCTCCCAATTAGTTAGGAGATTTTTGAGGATATATCTTCCTTTTATGAAGATATTTTGAATAGAGGCTATAAAAGAAGAGTATATCCACTAATCTCAAGACTAGTACCTTGCAATAATCTTGTCTAACACATTAAGCAATGGAACCAATTTCCAATTTTCAATAAGTATTGTTTCACCCTCCTTAGTAAGGAGTTTAATGACCCCTTTGTTGATGTTGCTTCCTAAAGAGCCTCTATTAATAGCCAGAAAAAAAAAAATGGGTTAATTCGTAACTGTGATCACTAATTTATAATTAATCTTTTATTTAATTTGTATTGTATAATATTAATTGATAATTAATATTATTTTAATTTAATTTATTTAATCTTAGTAATAGTATAAAATATTAAATAATTGATAAATTTATTATATAATATTAATTTAATTTGATAAATATTAATTATTATTATATTTATATAAAAATTAATATTAAAATTTTAAATTAAATATTAATTAACTATTTAATATAATTTAAAAAAATATTATTATATAATAATGATCATAATATTAAAATATTAAAGATGATATATATTTAATTACTACTAATTAAATATAGCCATAATAATATTTATTTGTAATTATCATCACAACTTAATATATAAAATATGTAAATTTATAATTCAACTTTGTTTAAATAAATATTATATAATATTGATTGATAATTATTTTTATTAGGTTTTATTTATTGATCTTAATGATAGTACATCATTACTTATCAATATCAAATAATTATATTTTTTATATAATATTAAATTTAATCTAGCTAATATTAATTGTTACTATATTTATATAATCATGTATGATATATTTAATACTAATAATAATATTTTAGAATAACTATTAATTAACTATTTAAAGAATGTTATTATACAATAATTATCATTATAATAATATTTTTAAATATTATTATATTATAATTATCATTATAATATATATTAAAATATAATAATAAATTATTTTGTATAATACTTTTTAAAATTAATAAAAATAGTAAATATTTTTTTTAAATTAAAAATAAAACAACTTAAATTATATGAAATAATTGTAATAAAACAAAATTCTTATTGCAAAACGCAAATCTTACCATAGGGGACACTTAGTCTTTTTTACAAACTATTTAACAAACTCTGCATTCACTATGTCAGCTTGCACGATTTTTGGCAATGGTGAAAAGTACGGACGGGAGATTGGGCTGATGGGGGAAGGTAACGGCAACGGCAAGGACACGGTGAACGAGGTGCAAATTTTCACACTTTTAGCCATTGCCATAAATTTTAAGCAATCTTTTCCATTGCGTAAGACAAGGACGACTCTTTGATCTCAGCTTCCAAGAAAAGCAATAAAAAAATGGGTTTATGTGCAATCTCCCATGAGTGTTTGATAGAGTTTTATAAACTATTTTGAAGTATTTTATCGATCTCATAAGAAGTATTTTATCGATCTCATAAAAACTATTTTAAATTCATATTTCCTAGGATGTGTATGTGTTTAATTCTATTTATATCTTGTTTATTTACTATTTTTAAAAGAAGTTGTTAGCAGCAATAGTAGAGCAATAGGGGGACTTCCATTTTTTAAAATGTGAATTTGCCTCCTATCTATGTGTAACTACCAATAAAGAGTAAAGATGACTCAAATGAATAATGAAAATATCTCATGGATCTAAAAGTGGTCTTAAAAACTATTTCATGTGTTTGTAAGTGGTCTTAAAGGAGTAAACATAATTAGGTATCATGGAAGGATCACATACACTATGAGGCAACACATGAATAAGTTGTGCATAGTTGCTCACAATTAATGTTGATCACTATGTAAGAACAAAGTAATAACAACGCAATAACCATGAACAACAAAATTGTATGAATGTCAGAAAGCAATAGTCATGAGCAGTTGTACACAGTTATGAGGGAGAGAGATAAAGAAGCACAAAGTTTTCAAAGTGGTCACTTGAAGAGAATGATTAGTGAGAAAATAAATAATCAATAAGTAAATAATGATTGACCCTTATATGGTTGACGTTAGTCTTGTTGAAGTGAGTCATGGTGATAAACAATATGTTCATTTTTTTTTGTATTTCCATTCATCTGTAAAGGACAAAATAGTAAAGGTAAAGTGTTGTTCCCAATGTCTCTTAGATAAGGAAAGGATCATAACATCGATATCCTTCAAATATCTCACAATCATATGGACAGTAATAGAAGATGACAACAAGACAAAGGACAAGTGCAGATTCGAGAGATTAATTTTAGTAAAATGGACAGTTTTAGGACTCTTGTGTCTATTTAGCATGTGTGGAGATGCCCAATGGATATGGATACATGTAAAGGGTAGCTTCAAGCCATAATCACTTATTTTGGAGTAGTTATGAGTTGCATTAATGACCAAAATCAGTTCTATCTAACCCGAGACAGTTAGGGGGCTTTTTGTAAACTTTTAGGCAGTGGCTCAATAGTTGTGAAGATGTAGCGGTAGAGTAAAGATAAATGGAGCAAATATATAGCAGTTTCAAGGCATTTTCAAGTGGTTGGATGGATATAGGGGTAGTGTTTGTCCAGGTTAAAGGTAGTTCCAAGCATCTAGTTGCATATTTAGAAGCCTAGATGAGTCAAAGAGGAGTATGCTTCATGAAGACACCTTTTAGAGTAGTTTTGAAGGCTAAAAAGTAGTGGCAAAGAGTTTGGATTCCCAAGAAGTTTGATTCAACAAGTAATGCAATAAAAATTTATTTCTTTTCTTCTTACATGTTCCTAAGTTGTAATAAGATTGCTTAGCTATAAAACATATCTTTTAGGCCTTCTTTTAGTTAGTTTTTGCTTTTCTCTTACAAAACATTGTAGCTTTAAAGCTCTTTCATGTAGAAGAACAATTTTGTACAACTAGTTTTATCACCTAATGATTGGGTTACATTGTAAGTTTCATCTCTCAATGTAAGGAAAATGCACCTTTATTGCAATAAAATTTCTCTTTTTGCCTTCTATATGGTTTCTCTTGTGTGTATTAAATAGTTGTTTTCTTGTGTTTTAAGCCTAGAACCTTTGATGTATCTCAAATAAACACCTATGGTTAGATAAAAATACATCTACATGCAGTTTGTAAACTATGAAATGCTTTAATATGGTTGTGCAGTTGTGAAGAAACTACATTTTCCCCCTTCTAAATAGAAACAAATAGGCATCCTCTCCACAAAATGTTGAATTATGTGATGTTAAAATTAGAGTTTGTGTGCAATAAAAAGACTTTTTTTCTAAGTTATTGTGAGTTTAAAACAACAAAGTACAAGTCTAATACAAATCTAGTGCATCACCTTTATATCTATAGGTTTATCTTATCAGTATTTAAAAGACATTTTGGGAGTTTTCTTCCCCTTTGCCAGCAAGAAATAAGTAGTTTAGAACAAGTTTTAGGTAAATTATTGATAAGAACTAGCCTTCTTTAGAGGTTCATCTTTGGTATAGGTCACTCACAACATGTAGGTGTTTCTATGTTTTAATAGGTCATTGTGTTAATAACTCAGTAAAGGGTACAAACTTTGTTGATAACACTTCCAAAGAAACATAAAAGAAAACATGGGAGGGTTTAAAATATATATAAACAGAGAGTGCAAATTAACTGGTACTTTGGAGTTCAAGTATTCAATCCATTAAGGTATTTTTAGACACCTAAAAATTGTCAAGACTAATTCAAGTGAGTAATCAAGGCATTAATTGCAATCAAGCCAAAATCTAATATTAATTGAAATCAAAAGCCAAAAGAATTAAATAAATCAAATTAATCATTTAATTGTGCAATTAATTTAATTAATTGTATAGTTAAATTAAAATCAAATTTAACACATTCAAGGGGTACACATGGCTAAAGAAATTAATTAATTCCTAATTTCTCTCACCCACCACATGGGAGGAATTACCTCAGTCAATAGGAATTAAGGATTGGATTCACATGGATCAAAACCACATTGAATCTCAATCACTCATAAGGAGAGAGCATCTTGACCACTCATTTTGTCTCATTGTCCCAAGCTTTGAGGAAAAAATATTTAAATTGTCTCCATATTTGAAACCATTGACTTAACTCAAACTCAACCATGATCAAATTAACTCCACCCCTTATGCTTGCTAAAATCTATAAATAGAAAGCAAAAATCAGGAGAAGAGAATCCCATTACATCTTTGAATTGCATCATCACTATAGTAAATTTGAGCTATGAGCATTTTAGCATGATTAAGCATAGTTTTCATTAAAATAGGCTTAATTTGCATCATCATTTAGCTTCATTCTTGTTTTAGAGTTGTCACTAATGGAGGCTTGTTGAGAGCTTTGCATTAGAAAATCTAAATAGAGATCTATATGATGTTTCTTGTCATTATTTTCATTGAATAGCTTACTAATTGTTATATTTTAGCTCAATTTGATAGAAATATTGATAAACTAATCCTATAAAGGTACTTATTATACACAGGTATAATTATTTTTTATAATATTGGAGCTTATTTTCATAGTCCCATACAAGAAATAATTGGGTTTCTTTATATAATTTAAAAAAAATGAGCACCTATGACACATTTGTGTAGGTATTATAAAGGCTTGAGTGCCCATATATACTCACATATAGTTGAATTTTCATGTATACTAATGATTGTAAATATATGGAATACATTATCTATGTATATGTGTGCTTGTGTATATACAAATACATATGTCTACCCATAGTTTATCCATATGAATATGTGTATATAATTATTCATAAAAAAAAATCACTATCTAGCCATTAATTGAGTTTTATTTTGTTGAATGTTATGAACTTGATAGAAAAGTTACTTATTTATCTTGATTTTCCCACTGTAATTTTTGGCTTCTTGAATAGATGCTAGGAGGTTGATAAGAGTAGGTCTTATATAGTTTTCACAATTTATTAAGTCATATTTAGAGGTTGCATCTTGACCACATAACTTATGCATAACTTTTATAGAAGTACATATTTAGTAATTCTTTCTTAACCTACATAATCAATTGTTACATGATGCAAATACCCTAGTTCCTTAAGATTGTTGACCCTTAAAATATTTCAAAGAAGACTAAACTTAATTACAATCATTCCTTATATATGTTCATCATTGCATCATTCTTATAAGTATAGGCAATTTTGTTTAAAAATAGAATTGCATAAAATTCAATAAATTCGTAATTTAATTATGAAGTTACATGGTGCATAAATAGGTTTTATTGTGGTAATTCAAAAATTTATTTTGGTTAAATATGTATGTTTAAACCGTTACATAATTTTGTTGCATGATATTGGTCCTAGTCTAATCTACAACAACTTATGATTGGAACACAGTTAGAGGATTTTTAATTATTCAAAAGAGCATATAAATCAAATTTGGGATAGAATTATGCTCAAACTAAAGAAACCAATCAATTTTGGATTGAAAGTCATCAAGTAGGTTCTCAGTTGACATTCGAAATTCTATTGATAATTGATATTCATGTGGTTTCTCCTTCTTATGCCTCCTTCAATAATTTAATTCCTATTTTTATCAACTTACTAAATGGAAGTGTTCCCCTCTAAGGTTGGTAAAAACTCAAAGGTAATGAAGTTTCAAAATAAAAATATTATAAATGCTAGCATGAGAGGTGTCTATAGTGTTTACAATGGTCTAGGATTAACTTTAAATATTTTCTAGTAGTCTTGGTTTTGTACCATCCTAAACTGTAAGAACCTAATTAGTGTATAATTTAAGGACTATTTGGTACCCACCTTATTGTGTTTCCTATAGCAGAACCTCATATAGAACTTAATGGACACCTAAATTCAAATATGGGTCCTCTCTCATTCTATTCTTGTTCAAAATCTAAATTAGCCCTTATTTCTAAGTTTGATCCTCTTCTTTTCCTCCAATCCCATAATTCACTTCTTCACCTAAGCGCTATATCACCATTTGTGGCATTTACATTCTCTCTCTAACCTTGAAACTAGCTATACCCCATTTTCTCGCATCCTCCCATTTCCTAAGACTGATGGTCTTGATTTGGGCCATGATTGGTGGGTATAGAATGGATCAACTATTCTATACCTGGGTATAGGGTGGCTTAGTTGCTCTATACCTTGAAGATTGAGCCCAAATTTAAATTGGGTCCCCGTCTTGGAAATTTAGAGGAGGGTTAGGACTTGTAGTTGTCCTAGTTGAGTTTTAACACCCGAGATGTTTTGAGAGGTATATAAATACCCTATCTCTCCTCATTTTGATATCCATTAATTTATGATAACCACTGTCAAAAATTCATAATCAAGCTATCAAGTGCAAGGAAGCAGATCAAGTTCAAGAGCCATCAAGCAATCAAGCATTCTTCTCAATAATTCAAGGTGTTTCTCTCCATAGATATATCTTCTTTCACCATAAGTAGCCAAACAAAGGAGTTCTCTGTCAAGGAAGGAAATACACATTCACCTACATTCATCCAAGTCTTCTTTCTCTTCTCCTCAATCAAACATTACAATGAATTACAAAATTCATTCCATGATTTTTTTTGTCTTTCATGATTTCCTTTTGGGTTGTGTTAATTCAAAGCTATTGAATCAACATATTTGATCTCATTCAAAGAAGCATTTGTGTTTCAAAGGTACAATATACTTCATTTATTAGATCTAGCCTCTACTACATCACAAAATACTTTCTTCTATTTCATTTTATTTCAAGGTTGATTCCTAAACATGGGTTTAATTGAGGAAAACCCATTTATCCAACCTTCTTCCCCATTTTTGTTTGTGCAGGAACTGGTTATGGAGCTACTAGAAATTTTCTAGGAAAATTGAGAACAATTAGAGCAACTAAGAAAGTTCTGGGCAAAAATCCATGGTATAGAACAACTCAGCTGTTGTGTACCTAGGTACACAATGAATCGGTCATTTTATACCCTCCAAATCCAACTAAAATTTGATAGGTAGACAGGTTACAACTTTAGCATATCAGAATAGTAGTTACAAGTATTTTTGGGTTTTTGTTTGTCCATTATTTAGATCTAAAGTAGCATCTCTCCTATTTTGATATTAAGTTCACATAAATCTTCCTTAATTTGCATTTATTAAGTCATTATCATTTCCCCATTTCAATATTACATATTTAGTGATGGATCATTAACCCATTTAGTGATTTGGACATTCCTAGTTGCCTATTGGGTCATCTTCCTTTTGAATGTGCAACTTTGAAGAGGAGAAGTCATCTATCTCTTTGCATTGCTTCCCTTTTCATATTGTACATATTGGTGAACTTGAAACATGACAATTCCATTATGATTTGGTGTTAGATCTCTTTTGTGTTCTTGTTAAATTTCAATAGCATTCATTGAATTTATGAAGTTAGATTGGTGTGTGGTAATTCATGTTCTTACATTTCTCCTTACTTCCTTTTATCAATCATAATTTTTCACATTTCGTGATGTTTTTATTCCTTCATGGTGTTCTTTCATATAACATTATGAGACTTTCAAATATATTTCTTCCTTATAAGGCATATTTAAAGACTTTTATCAAAATTTCATGTGGTTTTCTTATTCACTTTTTAACAAAATGCATGACATAAATTGATTACATAAGTGTCTTTATGAATGAACCTAAATATAAAAATAGTATAAAACTTCCTAATCCTACTCCTATGGTGCCTATTCATCATGATGATAGAGATCTAGCTCCTAATGATCCTATTATAGTGAGACCTAGATCCTCTCCTCAACCCACCTTAATAGATAGTCTTAGGCAAGCTAGTTTATGCAGTTATTTGGATGATCTTAAATAATACTCCTTAAATATCAAAGAATTATTCATAATCCCTATTTTAATCATTTTCTTGATGATTTATATCCAAGAATATTAATTAGATTTAAAAAGATCTTGATAAACCTTTTTCTTGTTCACCACCTAAAGAAGATAAGAATAATGATAGAAATATCTCTAAAGAGAATATTTCTCCTTATGTTTCTCTTTATACCACACATTTTCATAAAGTTCAAGATGAATATCCTCAATCTTCTACATTAAAATCAAATTACAATGTGGGATATGACATTACTACTCAACAAGGTTGCAATGGATTAGATCTTGGCATTAATGAACAAGGTATTAAGGTTCCTATAGATCTTATCAAAACTATTTTAAATTCATGCTTCCTAGGATATGTACGTGTTTAATTCTATTTATATCTTGTTTATTTACTAATTAAAATGAAGTTGTTAGCTGCAATAGTAGAGCAATAGGGGACTTCCATTTTTTAAAATGTGAATTTGCCTCCTATCTATGTGTAACTACCAATAAAGAGTAAAGATGACTCAAATGAATAATGAAAATATCTCATGGATCTAAAAGTGGTCTTAAGAAATATTTCATGTGTCTATAAGTGCTCTTCAAGAAGTAAACACAACTAGGTATCATGGAAGGATCACATACACTATGAGGCAACACATGAATAAGTTATGTGTAGCTACCCACGATTAATGTTGATCACTATGCAAGAACAAAGCAATAACAACACAATAATCATGAACAACAAGATTGTATGAATGTTAGGAAGCAATAGTCATGAGTAGTTGTACACAGTTCCAAGGGAAAGAGATAAAGGAGCACAAAGTTTTCAAAGTGGTCACTTGAAGACAATGATTAATGAGAAAATAAATAGTCAATAAGTAAATAATGATTAACCCTTATGGTTGCTATTAGTCTTGTTGAAGTGAGTCACGGTGATAAACAATATGTTCATTGTTTTTGTATTTCCATTCATTTGTAAAGGACAAAACAATAAAGGCAAAGTGTTGTTCCCAGGGTCTCTTAGATAAGGAAAGGATCATAACATCAATATCCTTCAAATATCTCACAATCATATGGACAGTAATAGAAGATGACAACAACACTAAGGACAAGTGCAGATTCGAGAGATTAATTTTAGTAAAATTGATAGTTTTAGGACTTTTGTGTCTATTTAGCATGTGTGGAGATGCCCAATGGATATGGATACATGTAAAGAGTATCTTCAAGCCATAATTACTTATTTTGGAGTAGTTATGAGTTGCATTAATGACCAAAATCAATTATATCTAACCCGAGACAGTTAGGGGGCTTTTTGTAAACTTTTAGGTAGTGGTTCAATAGTTGTGAAGATGTAGCGGTAGAGTAAAGATAAATGGAGCAAATATATAGTAGTTTTAAGGTATTTCCAAATGGTTGGATTAGTTTTGAAGGCTAAACAGTAGTGGCAAAGAGTTTGGATTCCCAAGAAGTTTGACTCAACAAGTAATGTAATAAAAATGTCTTTCTTTTCTTCTTACATGTTCCTAAGTTGTAATAAGATTGCTCAACTATAAATAATATCATTTAGGCGTTCTTTTAGTTAGTTTTTGCTTTTCTTTTACAAAACATTGTAGCTTCAAAGCTCTTTCATGTAGAAGAACAATTTTGTACAACTAGTTTCATCACCTAATGATTGAGTTACATTGTAAGTTTCATCTTTCAATGTAAGGAAAATGCACCTTTATTGCAATAAAATTTCTCTTTTTGCCTTCTATATGGTTTCTATTGTGTGTATTAAATAAGTTATTTTCTTGTGTTTAAGCCTAGAACCTTTGATGTATCTCAAATAAACACCTCTGGTTAGATAAAAATACATCTACATGCAGTTTGTAAACTATGAAATGCTTTAATATGGTTGTGCAGTTGTGAAAAAAACTACTTTTTTCCCCTTTTAAATAGAAACAAATAGGTAGATACCTCTCCACAAAATGTTGAATTATGTGATGTTAAAACTAGAGTTTGTGTGCAATAAGAGGACTTTTTTGTAAGTTATTGTGAGTTTAAAACAATAAAGTACAGGTCTAATACAAATCTAGTGCATCACCTTTATATCTATAGGTTCATCTTATCAGTATTTCGAAGACATTTTGGGAGTTTTCTTCCCCTTTGCCATCAAGAAATAAGTAGTTTAGAACAAGTTTTAGGTAAAGTATTGATAAGAACTAGCCTTCTTTAGAGGTTCATCTTTGGTATAGGTCACTCGCAACATGTAGGTGTTTCTATGATTTAATAGGTCATCGTGTTAATAACTCAGTAAAGGGTACAAACTTTGTTGATAACACTTCCAAAGAAAAATAAAAGAAAACATGGGAGGTTTTAAAATATATATAAACAGAGAGTGCAAATTAATTGGTACTTTGGAGTTCAAGTATTCAATCCATTAAGGTATTTTTAGACACCTAAAAATTGTCAAGACTAATTCAAGTGAGTAATCAAGTCAAAATCAAGGCATTGATTACAATCAAGCCAAAATCTAATATTAATTGAAATCAAAAGCCAAAAGAATTAAATAAATCAAATAAATCATTTAATTGTGCAATTAATCTAATTAATTGTATAGTTAAATTAAAATCAAATTTAACCCATTCAAGGGGTACACTTGGCTAAAGAAATTAATTAAAATTGATTAATTAATTCCTAATTTCTCTCACCCACCACATGGGAGGAATTACCTCAACCAATAGGAATTAAGGATTGGACTCACATGGATCAAAGCTACATTGAATCTCAATCACTCATAAGGATAGAGCGTCTTGACCACTCATTTTGTCTCATTGTCCCAAGCTTTGAGGAAAAAATATTTAAATTGTCTCCATATTTGAAACCATTGACTTAACTCAAACTCAACCATGATCAAATTAACTCCACCCCCTGTAATTTTTGGCTTCTTGAATAGATGCTAGGAGGATGATAAGAGTAGGTCTTATATAATTTTCACAATTTATTAAGTCATATTTAGAGGTTGTATCTTGACCACATAACTTATGCATAACTTTTATAGTACATATTTAGCAATTCTTTCTTAACCTACATAATCAATTGTTACATGGATCAAATACCCTAGTTCCTTACGATTTTTGAACCTTAAAATATTTCAAAGAAGAGGAAAATTAATTACAATCATTCCTTATATATGTTTATCATTGCATCATTCTTATAAGCATAGGCACTTTTGTCTAAAAATAGAATTGCATAAAATTCAATAAATTTGTAATTTAATTATGAAGTTATATGGTGCATAAATAGGTTTTATTGTGGTAATTCAAAAATTGTTTTGATAAAATATGTATGTTTAAACCATTACATAATTTTGTTGCATGATATTGGTCCTAGTCTAATCTACAACATCTTATGATTTTAACACAATTAGAGGATTGAAACCAATCAATTTTGGATTGAAAGTCATCAAGTAGGTTCTTGGTTGACATTCAAAATTTTATTGATAATTGATATTCATGTGGTTTCTCCTTCCTATGCCTCCTTCAATAATTTAATTCCTAGTTTTATCAACTTACTAAATGTAAGTGTTCCCCTCTAAGGTTGGTAAAAACTCAATAGTAATGAAGCTTCAAAATAAAAATATTATAAATGCTAGCATGAGAGGTGTCTATAGTGTCTACAATGGTCTAGGATTATGATGATGGGTGCTCCCCTTAATACCACAAACACATAACAGAAACATAGAAATAACAACAATTTGCAAGAACAAAAAATGGGCTTCTTATTATCTCCACAAGTGTGGAATTCCAAATTTTAGAATTACAATATGCAAAGCCACATGGGCATTCCCTTTACAATATTCTGTAGGACAAAGCCTCGAATTTATTACCCAGATCTACCCAGAACTGCCCTAGACAACACTACGGGCCTTCTTTATATAGGCAATTTCCACCGCCTGAGAAGGTTCCAGAATTTTTGCCCTTAGGGCCAGCCAAATTTAGAATTATTTTATTTTTCATTTTATTACATCAAAGTCGGCTCAAAACAACTTTTGAAACCCAAACAAAATTTTTGAAGGAAAATCATTTTCTGCCATTTCAGGTGACCCAACTTCTGGAGACCATAAGTCATCACCCGTTGACCCGATTGACTATTATAATTCCATTTCAAAAAGGGTGTGAAGTGTTCTACAACACCTAAATTAAGCAAGCTTCATTCAACCGAAAATTCGACCTCATCCGGGGCCTCTAAAGCCTTCAAAACTGAGTTCAAAGTTTCTGTACCCTGCTACCAATATCGAAAATCTTCAATATCTTCAAAACTAGACTTGATCTGGCAATGAAACTTTACTGGCAGGCTGATATGACTAAGATGAACCTCCAACTGTGAAATCAGAACATTTCGAGATCATATGACCAACTTACTAAAAATGGAAAGTTTCCATAAATAGCAGCTCTGCATAAGATAGCCCTTATTGAAAAGAAACCAAAAATATTTTTGGGTGATGCAAGATTGCTCTTACACCTAGGATGCTCCTGCATCAGATTAACTTTAAATATTTTCTAGTAGTCTTGGTTTTGTACCATCCTAAATTGTAAGAACCTAATTAGTGTACAATTTAAAAACTATTTGGCCCCCACCTTAGTGTGTTTCCTATAACATGACCTCATATAGCACTTAATGGACACCTAAATTCAAATATGGGTCCTCTCTCATTCTATTCTTGTTCAAAATCTAAATTAGCCCTTATTTCTATGTGTGATCCTCTTCTTTTCCTCAAATCCCATAATTCATTTCATCACCTAAGCGCTCTATCACCATTTGTGGCATGTATATTCTCTCTTTAACCTCGAAACTAGCTATACCCTATTTTCTCGCATCATCTCATTGTCTGAGACCGATGGTCCTGATTTGGGTCCTGATTGGTGGGTGTATCATCTTAAAATGGAAGCACTTCCATGTTAAGAGCGTTTAGCCCTCTAAGTGAGTGGTCTGGGTCATGTCAAGCACCTTGAATCAACCCTTTCCTTGGATCTGACTTGTTCTCCCCATTCTGCTTCTATATGTCCCTATTTTTAGTATATTTCTGCATTTCCTGGCATTATGGATTGAGGTCCTGAGGTTTTTGACCTCAAGTTCAAAGTCGACCTTGAGGGTCAAAGTCGACCTTGAATCTGACCTAGGTCAGGGTCGACCTCGACTCTGACCTAGGGCAGAGTCTACCTCATCTTTGACCCAGGGTTCAAATTTCAAGTTCCCATGATTTCCAGGTGTCGGGTTTTGGAGATATTTGTTTTTCCGCCTTCGGGTAGGCCATTTCAAGTTTTAGAATGGTAAATCCTTAAATTGCATTTAATATGGGTCCATTTCTATGGGTTAAGGTTAATTGGGATTTAATTCCCTAATGTCAGCCTTCTCTAGAGGTTTGTGCCCTAGATTACTATAAAAGGAGGCCTTCCTCTCTCATTTCACCCATCCATTTTTCATATCTCTCAATCAATTTTTGTGAGAGCATATTTCATCTCAAACAAAGGTCAAGCAAGCATTTCATCAAGTATTTTCAAGGAAGCATTCAAGTCCTCTTGTCCATTCAAGTTCTCCATTGAAGATCAAGGATTCAAGCATTCAAGCCTTTGAAGGGATTTGGTTCAAACATGCAAGATTCTTCATCCAAACCCTAGATCTAGCCATCATGATGGTGTAATCTTCCTTCAAGATCCTTTGGTCATCTTCTAGATCCATTCATTCTTCTATCAAGGTGGATTCCAAGCATACAAGCATGGAGGCTTTGTATTTACTTTCATGGTTTTGATTTACACGTGCCATTGTTGTGTTCAAGCTTTCATATCAATATACTTGTTTACATTCGAAATAAAATTGCATATCTATTGAATTGCATAGCTTCATTATTAGATCTACTTCTACTACTTGCTAGCATTCTCATTTCAATTTCAATATTAAGGTTGATTCCAAATCGGGGTTTGACCAAGGCAAACCCCTCAAACAAACAATAAAAACCCTCTTTCTCTTGTAGGTACAGGTGCAGAACTTTGGATCTAAGATTGGATTTGGATACCCTTTTCGGTGAAATTTCAAGATCTGCGAACAAAGTCAAAGTCGACCTTCAAAATAAGAATGTAGCCTTTGACCTTTTATTGGGGTCAAAGACTATCTATTGTCAGAAAGACAAAAGATTTCTGGGTTTTCTTCGTCTCGACATTTCTAGTCCGAAATAGGTTGTAGAATTGCCCGAAACTATACACAGACATCAAAAATTGGCATTTTCCAGATTTGTCCTATTTTGAGGTTAGTACTTGCCTTTCAATTATTTCATATTTCAAGCACAATTCCATTATAGGGAAATAAGGTTTTCTTCCTCTTTCATATTCTCCATAGACTGATTCGATTGTGTATTAACCTTTTGGTTGATCAATTTGGATCTCTCCTTTGGGAATTTGGATTTAGAAGTGGATCTCATATTTCCCCTGTACATTATAGGAGGAACACTATTTCATTCTATTCAGTGGATATAGAATGGATCAACTATTCTATACCTAGGTATAGGGTGGCTTAGTTGCTCTATACCTTGAAGATTGAGCCCAAATTTGAATTGGGTCCTCGTCTTAGAAATTTAGAGGAGGGTTGGGACTTGTAGTTGTCTTGGTTGAGTTTTAACACCCAAGATGTTTTGAGAGGTATATAAATACCCTATCTCTCCTCATTTTGGTATCCATTAATTTCTGATAACCGCTGTCAAAAATTCATAATCAAGCTATCATGTGCAAGGAAGCAGATCAAGTTCAAGAGCTATCAAGCAATCAAGCATTATTCTCAATAACTCAAGGTGTTTCTCTCCATAGATATATCTTCTTTCACCATTAGCAGCCAAACAAAGGAGTTCTCTATCAAGGAAGGAAATACACATTCACCTACATTCATCCAAGTCTTCTTTCTCTTCTCCTCAATCAAACATTACAATGAATTAAAAAAATTATTCTATGATGTTTTGTCTTTCATGATTTCCTTTTGGGTTTTTGTGTTAATTCAAAGCAATTGCATCAACATATTTGATCTCATTCAAAGAAGCATTTGTGTTTCAAAGGTACGATATGTATGCACCCTAAAATGGTCGCCTAGACTTTGGGCCCCATTTATTTGATTTATCAATCCTGAATCATTTCTATCAATAATCAATATTTTCAACAATATCAATTTCTTGATCAAATCTTAATTTCGATCATATATTGGATTTTTATCCTTGGGCTAACCATTTATCCTAAGTCTTTATTTAATTAAAAGGAATATTTCCTCCTCTTTTAATTAAATAAAAAGCCCTCACTCTCCTCTTATCCTAAGTTGCACAAATAAAGCATTATTCATATTTTATAAAAAGGAGAAAAAGCACTTTTGTCTCACATGAGGCTCAAAAGTCAACACTTCACTCTCATTGGAGGATGTTTGTGCACATGGATTGCTCCTCTTTCAAGCTCCACCACTGATTAAGACTTTTTGCCTCTTAATCTCCATGGTCCATTTCTCCTCATTTCTTATAAAAGGAGAGCTCTCTCCTTCATTTGCATATCCATATTTTATGCTATTGTTATGCTGCAGGTTTTGGAGCTCTTTGAAGACATCCTTGCATCCAAGCTTTGAAGACCTTGTTGTTGCATTTCATTTAGTTTGCTTTCATAGTTGCATAATCATGACATCCTTAGTATAGATTTTCTTTATGCAATAGATTAATCTCACATAGCTTAATTAGGAGGGATTGTAAGACTTGTACTTTCCTTCATAGTTTAGTTTGCACTTTCCTTTCATAGATTAGATTTCTTTTCAAGCATTGCATTGTTATCATTTAGCTTAGCTTGCACATTCATACTAGTTGCATTTGCATTTTATTTCCATTTAGATTCTTGGAGATATTGGCATTGTTGCCCTTGTCTTCACTTGAATCTCTCATTGTATGGTTGACTAGCAAGGTCACTTTCTTGTAGCTCTAGCTGAGAGCAAAACTCATAGTCCCTTGCAACTCCATGCATAGAGAGCTATGAGCCGCTTTGTGAGGCCTCACTCTTGAGTAACCTTGCATGTAATGGTTCATAGAAGTGCATATTTTAGTGTGTACATTTCTGGCGCCCACCGTGGGGCAGAGTAGATAGCTTTGTCCTTTTATTTGATGCATTTTTGGTCATTTTCGGATTAATTTTCGGAAAAATCTGCGTCTCTGGTTTTCTGTCTCAGATTATCGCGCGACACTTCTCAGAAATATCGCACGATATACTTCCTGTCTCGGCGCGATACTTCGGTCGGAAAAAGTATCGCACGCATATAGTGAAGTCTATCGCCTAGCATCGGGCGAAGTATCGCCTGGCATCGTGCGAAGTATCGCTCGACTGGGGAAGTATCGCCCGACTATAAGAAACTGTATCGCGCGATACTGTTGGAGACTGAGAAACATCACCTGGTCTGGCAGAGACTTGCGCTTTCAGTTTTTTTTGTCCGAATTCGACTATTTTAGCTTGCTGTTTTGTTTTACTTTGTTTAAATAGGTCTAACCTGCATTTTTTTAGCTTGAATCCATTAGATTATTGCACATTTACATTTGGATTTTGATTTTGCTAACATTGTGGGCCTAACAAGTTGTGTTTGTAGGTGCTCTCCTTTGCTTAAAAATTGCTAAAAACGCATGTCAAAGAGGGCTACTAACAGTTTTTGCAGGGCTGCCCAAGCATAAAAACAAAAAAAAAAATTTCTTGCTTGTTTATTTGCTTTCCTTTCAAGTGTGGCATTCACTAATTGTATTAGGAATCTTAATACCTTGTGAAAGGGATTTTGAGGTGGTAGGAGAAGTATGCTCTTCACCTTTAGGTGAATCAGAAAATCTTGACCCATCTTAAGGTTTTGGAAGCAAGGGGGTAATTAATCTCTTTGCTTGGTGTGTTTGGGAGAGATTCTTGAGATAGGGGAGTATGCTCTTCACCCTTGTGGTGAATCAAAAACCTTGAACCTCAAGATTTGATCCATTTTTGTTTAGTTTAGGAATCCTTTAGCGGGCCTGCTCTTGAGCAATCAAGAGGAACGACTCAAGTGGGGACAACCTTGTCATCATTCTCCTTGGTGGCAAGTGATTCCAACTCACTATAATCTCAAGGCTATCAAGGACACCAAAAACCTTGATAGACATAACACTTATCTTCGTTTGATGTGAGTAGCTCATGGGATTGCGACCATGAGGAAACCATTGAACAAGAATGCTTAAGGTACTCTTGAGGCCGCGAGGTCCTAGTCCTTTATGAGGAGCAAGAGGGGTGTTGTGAACGGAAATCCTTATTAAGAACCATTAGATAGAAGCCACCCTCTTTTAGCCGCTTATCTTCTTAGTGCAAGGATTGATCCAAGTGGTTTACCCGGATCACCTTAAGATACTCACCATATGTGTCCCTTTGGTTGTGTCATTTTGACATTTCCATGACAAAGCCAATATCTCTTGTGGGTAACCACTTGGTGTGAGGCAAGGGGGCATCAAGTTGTGGGCTAAGTTGATAAGTAATGAGCCTTGTCTTGTAGGTAGATATTTCTTGAATTGTCTTCGATTGTGTGATACCAGTGTAAACGTTCTCAACATACAAACAATCGGTAGCATTCATAGGGTGCTTTTTCAATTTTGATATCACAAGTGTTTGTCTTGGCAAGGTTGCTTTTGCCCTTGTTTCAAGTGTTTGAAGACATGTTTGATCCTTTACTGTTTGCAAACCTGTCCAAATGCTGTTGAATTTGTGACTGAAACCAAAAACATCAACCCTCAGACTGAAAATTTTGACCAAACAGACCCAAAAATGCAAATTTTACACAATTCTGGTCAAGAGTTGAATAATTCTGCAACAGTATCGCGCCCTGTAAGGTGAAGTATCGTGCGATACTTCGCACATGCTATAAATATCGCCCCCTTTGAAGAGAAATATCGCGCGATAGTTCGCCCCTGACGGACTATCGCCCTGCCTGCCTGGAGTATATCGCCCGCTAGTGTTAAGAAGTATCGCCTGTCTTAGGGAGAAGTATCGCACGGGTATAGGTTTATCGCCACAGTAGCCTGGAGTATATCACCTGGTTTATTTTTTTCGTGCTTAAATTTTGGTCAGTTTCAGTTGCTGTCAATTAGGCCAGATCTTAGAACAGGCTTCTCACCCCGATGTTTGAGATCTGTCTTGACTCCAAATTTCTGGTTCTTAGTTCTTCGGGATAGCATCATTTGATTTACAAAGTCACTTTGGAATAATTGTCAAGTTAGAAAGTCATTCTTGGTGCCAAGGTTCATCTTTAAAATTGTTAGCTATATTCTGGGAAAATTTCAGTTCTCTTATTGTCCAAATCGCTTTCGTTTTCAATTATCTTTTGGCCTAGTCCAACCTCCTGATTCAAAAGTGCAAGGGTAGTCACCCTTTGATTTGAAGCACCTCTTTGACAGTGTTGGTAAAGCCCCCTTTCTTTTCTTTTTTTATTTCTCTTTGGACAATAGAGGATTTCGATTATTCTAGTTTGGTGTTGACACTTTGAAAGGTCACCTTATCATTGAGAATATCTCTCTTTCATGTCAGTTACGACAAGGTACCAAGTTAATCAAGGGAAGCGACCCCTTGTTGCCTTTAGCCAGTTACCACCTATCAAGACCCGTCGACAACCTAAGGGAAAAGGACCCCTTTTTGACCAATCTCCTAAGAGTGAATCCGAGGTTTGTTTCAATCCGGGAGCTAACCCTAGTGAAGTGAGCACCTCTTTCATACCACTTTCATCAAGTATGGACATGAGTTACACTTTCACCCGACAACAAAGAGAAGCCATGAATCAAACTCTCGAAGATATCTTTCAACGACACAGAAGAGAGTATGGTGGCTCTTCTCATGCCAGTCCACCTGGGTCACCTCCTAACAACGCGAGGTATTTTGATACTCATCAACGAGTTGAAAGACAGCATAAGTCAGCTCACTCAGATTCAGGGTCACAACACGAAGACCAGAACAACGAATCTAGTGATCACCATATCAACGCAGCTAATGCAATAAGGCATTCAAGACAAACCTCCCCACTTAAGGACACTTCTCGATATGCAAATACAAGATTAAGAAGCATTGAGAGAGAGAAGCAAGCCTACTTAGATGAACAGGCTGCAAAAAAGGAAAAATTCCGACAACTAGAGGAAGAAGAACGTGCATTGTTGGATATACAGAAAAGAGTCGCCCAAGAAGAAGAAGATAGACTCTATGCACAACAACTCCAAAGTTGATTTAACGGGAGGGGAGCCAATAGTGGGATCAACTCGCCCCCATCTACCCCTTCCCCTAGCCCTCGAAGAAGATCAAAGACACCCTCACGATCCCCAAGTCCTAGAGGAAGAAGGACTTCAAGATATGACCATCATAGGAGACAATCGTCTCATAGACATTCAAAGAAACCCTCCCAACGAGCACATCATGGCTCACAACACGGAGGCAGTTATGCTAAATCTGATCATATGGACTTCATGACTATGCAACAAGAACCATCCTTTCAAGCCTATGTGGAGCAATACGTGGAACAAAACAAAGACCAATTCTTGGAAAGTCTTATCAACAAAGGTGCTAAAGTTCCATACAACTTTGATGTTCACCAAAAAATCAAGAAACATAATCCTTCAACTGATGAGTTGATCTTACAAATGCAAAAGGATATAGACAGAATAAAGGCTCCCAAGAGCACATTTCATTTGGACTCCATATGTCCTAACCCCATTGACAAAAGTGTGGTGATGGTAGAATTTCCTAAGAAAGTTGAATTCCCAACATACGACAAATATGATGGCACAGGTGACCCTCACGACCATGTTCGACAATTCTACATAATGAGCTTTTCCTTTCACCACGAAGACTCCTACTTGCTGAGATTATTCCCAAGGAGTTTAAAAGGTCAAGCCATGGAGTGGTTCACCAACCTTTCCCCTCCAATAAGGACATTTAGAGAACTTGTCCAAAGATTTGTGCAACATTTTGCTTACAATTTATCTAGGTCGGTCACCATGCTTGATTTGTGTAAACTTAAGCAAAATCAAGGGGAATCTTTTGTCACCTTTTTGCAATGATGGAGGCGATTGTGTTCGAAATACCCAAGGACAATCCCTGAAGAAGAGAGAATTGATATCATTGTGAACAATCTAATACCAGAACTCAAATATGAAGTCAAGAAAATCCCATTTAATTCCTTTGATACTATGGTAGAGGTGGCATGTCGCATTGAGGATGTCCTAAAAGAACAAGGAATTTTGGCTAAACCAACAAATAACAACAATAGCCAAAATAACAATACTAATGGTAACAAGGACAAAAAGAACTCTTATTGGAACAAAAACAAACAAGTCGTCAACGACGGAGTTGTTGATTCATCTCTGGTCAAAAATGAAGGAGTTCTTAATCTCTCTCATGCAGTCCAAGCTATGAAGTTGCAAACATCGTCAACGCAACAAGACAAACCTCAGTATCAAAAGAGATCTAAAACGGAGAAAAGACAATTCACTAAATTGGGAGAATCATATGCAGATGTTTTTAAGACACTAGTTGCTCATAATCTGGCGCACCCACAGGATCCTACAAAACATCGAATACCAGATCCTTTACCTCATTGGTGGGATGCTAAGGCTTTTTGCATTTTCCATAATGGGATTGGACACGACATAGAAAATTGTTTTAAACTCAAGCATCTTGTCCAAGACCTTATTGAGAAAGGACAATTACAAGTGGATGGGTTAACTACTAATGCAGACCATAAAGCCTTTAAAGAGCCCTTGCCTAAATATGAAAAAGGAGAGAATTCTAGCAGTAAGAATGGCAAGGCGGCTATTAACTATACATACACACATGCTGATAATGTGATTAACATACTTGAAGTGGCTGATGATAATATCAACATGGTGAGAAAGAAAGATCCTCATGGACATAATGTGGACTCAGTTCCTATGACTAATGAAAGACCCGCTGTGGTGATAAGAGGTCCTCACTCACAAAGAATGCCCCAGTCCCTCAATGCGGTCACTAGGCGTCAGGCCCAAACACCCATTATCATCAAAGGTCCTAGCACTAGCAAGTCTAAACAGCCCGTGTCCAAGGGTGCTCCTCCAAAATCTGTCGTTGGTCCTGATTCCAATTATAACCTTATTGACCAACTACAACGTACACCCGCTCAGATATCCATTTTTGAGCTTTTAGAATTATCTCCTAAGCACAAGCGCGTCCTCGAGGATGCTTTGCGAGCAGCCAATGTCCCTAATAACTTAGCTATCGACCAATTCCAAAACATGGTCAACCATTTGGCTAGCCCTCATTTCCTCACCTTCTCAGAAGAAGATGACAAATCCATTAGTCACCCACATAATTTGGCCTTACACATCGAGGTCATGATTCATAAAACCTGTGTTAGGTGTGTACTGATAGATGGGGGTGCGGGGCTCAATATTTGTACTCTGAGTTTGCTGCTAGCTCTAGGGTATTCCGAGAACGTCATTGACACAAAGAAAAGAATCACAATCAAAGCATATGACGAAGCAGAAAGAAGTTCTAAGGGATTGGCTATTTTGCCTATTCGTATTGGTCCTGTAGAAAGAGACATATTATTCTAAATTGTTGATGTTGGACCTCTCGCCTACAACATTTTGCTAGGTAGGCCATGGATTCATGAAATGCAGGCAGTCCCATCGACATATCACCAGTGTGTTAAGTTCCCCCATAATGGTGTAGAAATTTGCATCCCGGGAGACAGTGCTCTATCAGTTAATAACATTTCCGCGGGATCACATGTACCTTTGAATAGAGAAGCTGACAATCCTAGTAGTTCACTTGAACAATGCAAGCAGAAATTCAAGACCATGGACCTTGGGATGGGAGATTATAGGATTGATTCTTTTACAAAAATGCCAATCTCTCCTAGGTCTTATGGGAGACCCTCCCCAAATGTGAAGCCTTCATCATCAGCAATGACGTTATTTGGGAAATTTGTTGAGTCTTCGGTCCCCATTCAAGAAGAGAAAGAGGAAGTTGCTGTAAGGAACTGGATATATCACGAAGAGAAATACAAACATAATGAGAATTTTGCTCCTTCACCTGAAACTTATGGGAAAGGATATACACTGGTTAAAAATATGGGATATCCGGGATTTGGTCCCCTTAGTCATAGGCTGGATGCTAAAGCTGAGCCTCTTGATCATGCTCTTTTTGGATGCAAAAATAAGTCCACGGTCGGCTTAGGGTTTGAGAATAAGAAGAAGAAAGGTATCCATGTCCCAGCTACAACGGACAGTGATAGTGATGCAGATTATACGCCCGATCTCTCCAACCAACAAGATGTGTCTGATGATTGGATGCCCTCAACGAATCTCCTTTGGGGAGATTCCATAGATTTGATGCTTAATAGTCCTACTATCCCAGCTGCGACGGATAGTGATTGTGTGACTTCTAGATCGACAAAGGAAAGTGTTACTGTCCTAGCTGTGACGGATAGTACCAATACTAGCACTACAGAGGGGGAAACCCTTCCTAACCTTAAGGCTTCTACATCACGAGGCCTAAATGATGACTCAGAGACAGACTCCCATGAATATGAATGGGATTCGCTTTCAGATGCAACAATTGATCTAGATGTGGATATTATCCATGCCTATAGTACCCAACCCGATGCAACTAACGATCCTAGTGTCAGACTAGAGGATTGCCATCCTCACATCGCCTTAGTAGACGACGCTTCGTTTGATAGGATGAGCCCCAATTCAGGTATTTTAGGAGAAGACTTGATGAGCTCCGATTATATGGTCACCAGAGATGACACCTTTCGCATTAACAACATCGAACCTACCATTGACTTGCCCCTTGTTCACTTTGACCTGATTGACTGGCCCCAGCGCCACCATGAGCCCACATTCCTCACATTTCGCAACGATTACGAAATTGCTTGCTATCTGAATGCTCTCGAACCCGTGGCTTCTTCCACCAGTGAACCAACAACCAGCATGACGGAGCCTGATATTAAGTACCTCAGTCTCAAAACAAAAGAGAAACAGAAAAATAGGTCTGATGGTGAAAACCACTTTGTGGCGGTGTCAGAACCAAAAATAGTAAAAAGAAATGACGCATCCAAAGGTGAAAACCTCTTTGAGGCACCTAAGGATGGGGTACTTAATAACTTGCCGAGTTATTTCCAGGATAGGTCATCAATATTGATTGAACCAACAAAGCCGGTCAATCTAAACACAGAAGAAAATCCTCAGATAGTCCATCTTGCTCAGTCTTTATCAGAGGAAGAGACCAAGGCATATGTACAGTTTTTACAGAAAAAGAAAATTAATTTTGCATGGACCTACTCAGACATGCCAGGGCTTGACACAAATCTCATAATGCATCACTTATCTATAGCTCCAGGAGTCAAGCCAGTCAAACAGAGACTAAGAAAAATGCATCCACATATAGCTCTACTTGTCAAAGGGGAATTAGAAAAGCTCTTGAAAGCTGGATTTATTAGAGCCATCGATTACGCAGAATGGATCTCAAACATAGTACCGGTCTCCAAACATGATGGGTCCGTTCGTGTCTGCACAGATTTTAGAGATCTAAACAAAGCCTGCCCAAAGGATGACTTTCCACTTCCAAACATTGACATGATAGTGGACATGACGGCGGGCTATGACATATATTCCCTAATGGATGGTTTCTCGGGGTATAATCAAATCAAAATAGCTCCTGAAGACCAAGAGAAAACAGCATTCACATGTGCATGGGGAACCTACTGTTGGAACGTCATGCCATTTGGGTTAAAGAATGTAGGAGCAACCTACCAAAGAGCTATGACAACTATCTTTCATGATATGATGCACAAAAATATGGAAGATTATGTGGATGATACCCTGGCAAAATCAAGAAAAAGGGACACACACCTCAATGATCTGGAAGTAATTCTAGATCGTATGGAACAATTTCAACTCAGATTGAATCCAAAGAAGTGCGCATTTGGCGTCACCTCAGGCAAACTTTTAGGATTCATAATATCAGCAAAAGGTATTGAGGTTGATCCCGAAAAAGTCCAAGCAATCCTAGATATGCCACCTCCTCGAAATATCAGCCAAATGAGAAGTCTTCAAGGACGTCTTCAATCAATTAGGAGGTTTATTTCTCAGCTTGCAGATAGAGCGCAACCCTTCAACAAGACATTGCATAAGGGTGCTTCTTGTGTTTGGAACGAGGATTGTCAAAAGAGCCTAGATCAGATCAAACAATACTTGGCTAATCCTCCGATCTTAATGCCTCCTATTCCAGGGAAACCATTGCTTCTATATATCTCAGCTACAGACACTTCCCTGGGGGCATTATTGGCTCAAACAAATGATACTGGGAAAGAACGAGCCATCTACTATATCAGCCGTACTCTAGTCTCTTATGAGATCAATTACAATAATATTGAGAAGTCTTGTCTCGCGGTGGTGTTTGCTTCTCAAAAGTTGCGCCACTACATGCTTGCTCATACCATACACTTGATTGCCAAAATTGATCCCCTTAAATACTTGCTTGGTAAGGCTGCCCTGACGGGTAGACTTGCTAAATGGATGATGGTCCTCACTGAATTTGACATAGAGTACGTTGAAAGGAAGGCAATAAAAGGGCAAGCTATTGCTGACCAATTAGCTGATTTTCCAATCCAGGATAGTATGCCAGTCCAAGTGGAATTCCCAGATGAACACATCTTATATACCACTACTCGCACTTGGACAATGTTCTTTGATGGCTCCCGCATGTAAAATGGATCAGGTGCTGGAGTGTTATTTGTTTCTCCACATGGGTACAACATTCCGAAGTCTTATAAACTATTATTCCCATGTACCAATAATATTGCAGAATATGAAGCTTTAACTAATGGCTTGAAAATGGCTATAGAATGGAATATCACAGAATTACATGTCTTTGGGGATTCTCAGCTAATCATCAACCAAGTCAATGAAGAGTATCAAACCAAGGATGACAAATTGATACCCTATAAAAAGATGGTTGATTCTTTGAAACGCTATTTCACCTTTGTGACGTTTCAACAAATCCCTAGGATAGAGAACAAAGCTGCAGACGCCATGGCCACATTGGCTTCACTTCTTCAGTTGGAGACACATGAATCCAGATTTGAATTCCTGGTGGAAGAGCTACACCATCCCATCTTTGACTCATCTGAAAGCCGTGTCATTTGTGCCATTATCACACACGAGTCTTCCCGATATGGTGCTATCTATTCATATCTTCGTGATGGCATCATCCCTGACACATTCACCCGCTCCGAACGCCGAAACCTCATCCGTAACGCCTCTCGCCACACCCTCATCTCTGGTGACTTATATAGAAGGGGTTTAGATGGGACACTCCTTAGGTGCTTGGAAAAGGAGGAATCCAACCAAGCGTTAGCTGACATCCACGAGGGCATTTGTGGTGGGCATTCTAATGGTCTTGCCATGGCCTGAAGGTTGCTTAGGGCGGGATATTATTGGCCCACAATGCAGATAGACGCAGTCACCTTTGCTAAGTCATGTGAAAAATGTCAGAAACACGGCAACCTGATTCATGCTCCGGGTAGGGAGCTGATCCCTTCTATTTCTCATTGGCCATTTCAGCGCTGGGCCTTTGATCTGGTTGGGCAAATTCACCCCAACTCATCAGGTGGACACAAGTTCATTATTACTGCCACTGACTACTTCACAAAATGGGTGGAGGCCGTACCACTTTCTGTTGCTTCAGGAAGGACCATTTCTTTGTTCATCTTGAATCATATCATTTGCCGATTTGGAGTGCCTTCTGAGATCATTACTGACAATGGAGGTCAATTTAAGAATAAAGACCTAAATCACCTATGCAAAAAGTTTAAAATCAAGCAACATTGGTCCTCCATATATTTCCCACAAGGAAACGGACAGGCAGAAGCTTCTAACAAAACCATTCTTAAGATTCTTCATAGAACAGTACACAAGAATGGTAGGGATTGGCACTTACAAATCAATCCAGCACTATGGGCTTACCGAACAAGTATTCACACACCTACAGGAGCCACTCCTTTCTCTCTCACCTATGGCGCTGAAGCAATATTGCCTTTAGAAGTCGAGATACCATCCCTCAGAGTCTCACTCAAAGGTTTGATTACAGATGAGGATTACCGCGCCATGAGGTTGCAGGAACTAGAACTTCTAGATGAGAAGCGTAAGGCTTCCTTTGATCATATGAGAGCGTATCAGAAGCGTATGTCCAAGGCATTCAACAAGAAGGTTCGCCCTAGAGAATTTCAAATAGGTGATCTTGTTTTACGAGAAAACCCTAAGAACCAACAAAACAGAGAGCAAAAGGGCAAGTTTGAACCTAACTGGCTTGGACCATATGTCATCATAGCTGCTTTTGGTACTGGTGCGTATTTACTATCAGATCCTGATGGAGAACAGCTCCCTGATCCCATCAACATTGTGCACCTTAAGAAGTTCTATCCTTGATGCCCGTTCTGTCTGGGGGCATCTTTTGTATATATCTTATTGGTCCTGAAAAAATTCCAAAAAAATTCATATATGATGCTGAAAAAATCCTAAAAAGCATAAAAAGTCCTGAAAAAACTACAAAAAAATCAAAAAAATTCAAAAATTTAAAAAAAAACAAAAAAAGTGCCTTGGTGAAAACCTAGCAATAGGCGCCTTGGTAGCAAAAATACAAAAAAATCAAAAAAATGAAAAAAAGATTCTAAGTGGTGAAAACCTGGAAACAGACGCTACTTGAGGTCTTTGCACCCCTATTTGTTAGCATGCGTCCTCAACACTTGCCACTTGTCATCATGCCTTATTTGGCCTAGTCTGGAATTGGTCTTTGTCTTTGTCTAGGGGGCATAACTGTTCGCATAGGTCCTTTTGGTGTGTTTGTCTCTTGGGATATTTCACAACAGGTGTTTTTCAACACCACCCCAAACAGTGTTTTTCAACACTACCCTTGCGTCGAGTGTTTCTTAACACTTATCAGATGTCTTACCCAACAGTCTCGCATGCTGCAATATTTCCCATTAGCAGATATGATACTCAGAATTTGACTCTATGACCAACACACACGCACTTAAACAATCAACTCGCTGGCGATATGGTGACTTTATTTTTCTTTGTGTGCTGTCTATGAGGATTTCTTTGATGAGTGATCTCTCCCTGAGAAGTTTTCGATGATGCATAGCTAGAAGACTGAGGGAATGAGAACATGTTTTCTTTCTTTATCTGCTTGTGGGTATATTTTGTTGATCCTAACTGTCATGAGCATTTATGCTGGTCCTACTTGACACTATGGATTGACAAGGTATTATCCTTGACTGTTTTGCGAATGCATGCTTTTAGCTATCCTGACTTTCATGTGTCTTGATACAAGCATATCAAACTTAGGTAATCTTACTGCATTAGTCATCTTGACCTATATGTCTTTGATGCCTAGGTAAGATTTCCACATTTCTATCTGATAAAGATCATATTCATATCCACATAGTAATGCTAGTGTGCATTGTATGATCTTACGACGCTACCAATAACGCTCGATGATGATAATTAGATGTCTATAAGCGTTGTGACCTTGCAAGTCAACCACTTTCATAGTAGCTTGCATTTTTAGGGTCATGTTAGTCTAGTCTTGCATCTTGCACATGGAGAGAGCTCTCCTTTTCATCCTACATGGACCTGTTAGTCAACTGCGCTCACTTTCTCTCCTTCTTGATCATGTCTTTTGCTCCTTGTCTTTTTCATCTCAAACCTGTTCCTGTTCATCACAAGGGGTTAATCACATCATCATATCTATATCAAAAACTGTCATTTTCAAAAAACATAAGTCCACATCATACATATGAGAATTAAACATACAACTATGAGAGAGAACATACATAAGCACATACATAAGCATTTTTTGAGCAAAATGACAAGACAATATATATAAACTGATACATCTATCACAAGTGAGACAAATACACATGATACATCGAACATCCAGTAATCTCATAAATCAATAAATGTCATGATATACAATATGAGATCCCAAAATCTGGATCAAAAGTCTCAAAATATGTCCAAACAACCTAAGACCTAACCCTAAGACTCGCTACCACCCTCATGAGGAGCTCGTGGTGGTGGAGGAGGCATAGCTCTCCTATCAAATGCCACGTCTGATACCCCTGCCCGCTGAGAGTATGATGGTGCTCTCTCACCCTCTGGGACGGCCTGCAGATATAACCCGTGATAGTAAGCAGCTCTCGCTGACTCCCGTCGGAGCTCCAATGCCTCGGCCTGTGCCATCGCCTCACGGCGTGCTATCTCTGCTCTGAGATCAGCTATCTGCTGATCTCGCTCTGCCCTCAGATCCAGGAGCTGCTGATCTCTCACAGCTATAGTGGTCCGCAGCTGCTGTATCTCTGTCTCCTGAGCCTGTATCTGGGCTCTCAGGTCCTCTCCCCCCGCAGGCTGCTCCTGCTGTACCTCTGCCTGCCGGCGAGCTGGTCTCGCCTCCTCAGGAGTGGCCGATCTCTGTCCCCGTGGCCGTTTTCGGCCACCTGATCCTGACCCCTCTCCTCTCTCCATCCTCCTCCCTCTCCCCCTCCCGCCATCTCCTCCATCTCCTCCCTCCTCTCCTCCGTCCCCTCCGTCTCCTCCCTCTCCTCCCGGCGCTGGCACCTGAGCATCTGGTACTGTAAATCGAGGGAATGGTACCCTCCGCCGCTCTGCTCTGTAGGCTCCATCAGCCCCTGCATCTGCCACATCTGGGAAATAATCCCAAGGCTCGCTCCTGATAGCTGCTGTCTCTGCGACAGCCTGTTGATAATCCAGCATGGGTAGCCACCCATGCCCCTCCTCGTCTCTGGCCCTGGCATATGTGGTGGTCTCTGTCGAGACTCGCTGCTGCCTCCCGAACTGCCGCCACACCCGACTGATGCAAAACCTCTCTATGATATCCGCATATCGACCTACCAGTGGCCGACTGCACAGCATATAACTCAGCTCCTCTGCAGCATCCCCCCAAACCTCAACCTCCTTGTGTGGCCTCCATGTGAATGAGGCTATCTCATCCAGAATCCGTCTGTAATAGGTCACATCCCCTGAATGGGCATGTGATATAAACCCGAGATACCTGTAAATAAAGGGGTACCTCCTCTCCCTCGGCTGAACCCTGGGGCGCACCACAGCAATGTGCTCCCATGCCCATACCTGTACCAGGATGGCACCACATGCCCATGTCCGACCGTCCCTGTAGATGATCTCATGCAGCTCATGATACATCTCTGCTAGGATCGCAGGCCCCCATGCCATCCGTCGGGGCCTGCCTACCAAGTCCACCAGTAGTCTGCCCCATCCGAGCGGGAATCCCTTCTGACTGCGATCAGTCATCAGGATCTGTGAAATGATCGATGCCACAATACATGGCACCAAATAATCTCGGCCGAAGTCATCAAGCAGTCGCTCCCAGCTGACATGCCTGTCTAGGATGGTCACATCCTGAAACATCTCCTGAATCAACCGGCGCCCCTCAGTGATGTCCTGATCATAGTATACCTGTGACAACACATAAATCATGTTAGTTTTCATCTTTTGGAAACATTACATTTTACATGACTATCTTAAAAACATGATTATACTTACAGGCTCTCCATGGTATGGAACTCGGAGGATCCTATAGACATCCTCCAGTGTGATGGATGCCTCGCCTGTAGGAAGGTGGAAGGTGTTGTGCTCGCTGTGCCATCTCTCGGCCAGCGCAGTCAACAACCCATGGTCTGCTCAGATATAGGGGTACCTCAACAGATACCGGAATCCCATCGCCCTAAGGTCGGCATTGCCCGGATCATCCAGATCTCGGACACACCGTAATCCTGTCACCTTTGGCGCTCTGATGATGAGCGCCGGAAAAACCTCCTGCAAGCCAAAACCAAACCCGTTGTTAGTACATATCATGATGGATGTCCAAAAAACTCAGTATAAAATATCTTAAAAACGTAACATTGTCTAGACCCATGTCATTTTTGCTCAAAAATGCATTAAATATCAAATTTTTCAATTGGGCGATATTCTTTTTTGGAGAAGTATCGTGCGATACTTCTCCCTATAGTGGGGCGATAAACCTTATGTCGAGCGATACTTCGCCCAGTATCGCGCGATCTTTCGCCCAGTATCATGCGATACTGGTGTCTAAAGCGTGCGATACTTTTGGGGCACGCGAAGTATCGCGCGATGCTTCTCCCCAAAGCGCGCGATACTTCTAAAGTATCGCGCGATATTTCGCCCAACCGAAAATTTTGAAATTAAAAATTTGATAAAAACGTGCTAAAAAACCTATTAAATGCTAAAAATGACCAAAAAGCTCAAATTTTTTGAAAACATACCGGGGCAGGATAGTGTGGTGGCCGGTTATGCAACCGGGCGCGCTCGAATCGATGCTTGTGGACGGGAACTCCTGCTTGCTGAGCCATTTTCTCTCTCTAAAGCTCTGAAATTCTCAAATCACTAAAAGACAAATGATTTTTGAAAATGACATTTTGACCCCTTTTATAGCATTTTGACTTTTTGACCTAATTTTTAAAACACCTCGGAATTGCGCGAAAATTGCACCCCTAGCTAATTTCGACGTCCTGGATCCATTTTCGGACTCGAAATCGAAATCCGAGATCATCTTCATAGTCAAAATCACGTTTCAAATTCTTTCCCCCCTTCTGCGCAGTTGATTGACCTTTTGAGGCATAATTTGATTTCCGGTGGAATTTCTTCCTTCCATGTCTTTCAAATTTTCTAGTCTTTCATTCGCGCTATTTCTAGTCTTCTATTTATATTCTTCTGCTTCATCACTGGGGTATGTTTTGCCTAATGGTTAACCTCTTGACCCTTACATTCGATTATGATTTGATCAACCTTATCAATTTTCTATCTTTCCTCTACTTGATTTCGATTTCGATTCCGAGGGGGCAGTATTTATGGGATTCTCATCCCTAATTTCCTTGATTTTCCTGATTCAGACATCTTTTGTGAGCTTTTTCTCAAAATTTGAGATTCTTATCTCCCATTTTTAGACATTGATTATTGCCTAGCAGCGACGGTGATAGTTTTGTCTAAACCTTGATTTGCACCTAGCAGCGACGGTGTTGGTCTAAGCTTTTGTTTATGTTTGTCCAGATGTGATCCCGAATCGACCTCATATCTGAGTTGTTTTGTGATCCCAAATCGATCTCACATTTCAATTCTTCTTTGACTGCATGTGTTCCCAAATCGATCACACATTAGTCAAAGAGGGGCAAATGTATGCACCCTAAAATGGTCGCCTAGACTTTGGGCCCCATTTATTTGATTTATCAATCCTGAATCATTTCTATCAATAATCAATATTTTCAACAATATCAATTTCTTGATCAAATCTTAATTTCGATCATATATTGGATTTTTATCCTTGGGCTAACCATTTATCCTAAGTCTTTATTTAATTAAAAGGAATATTTCCTCCTCTTTTAATTAAATAAAAAGCCCTCACTCTCCTCTTATCCTAAGTTGCACAAATAAAGCATTATTCATATTTTATAAAAAGGAGAAAAAGCACTTTTGTTTCACATGAGGCTCAAAAGTCAACACTTCACTCTCATTGGAGGATGTTTGTGCACATGGATTGCTCCTCTTTCAAGCTCCACCGCTGATTAAGACTTTTTGCCTCTTAATCTCCATGGTCCATTTCTCCTCATTTCTTATAAAAGGAGAGCTCTCTCCTTCATTTGCATATCCATATTTTATGCTATTGTTATGCTGCAGGTTTTGGAGCTCTTTGAAGACATCCTTGCATCCAAGCTTTGAAGACCTTGTTGTTGCATTTCATTTAGTTTTCTTTCATAGTTGCATAATCATGACATCCTTAGTATAGATTTTCTTTATGCAATAGATTAATCTCACATAGCTTAATTAGGAGGGATTGTAAGACTTGTACTTTCCTTCATAGTTTAGTTTGCACTTTCCTTTCATAGATTAGATTTCTTTTCAAGCATTGCATTGTTATCATTTAGCTTAGCTTGCACATTCATACTAGTTGCATTTGCATTTCATTTCCATTTAGATTCTTGGAGATATTGGCATTGTTGCCCTTGTCTTCACTTGAATCTCTCATTGTATGGTTGACTAGCAAGGTCACTTTCTTGTAGCTCTAGCTGAGAGCAAAACTCATAGTCCCTTGCAACTCCATGCATAGAGAGCTATGAGCCGCTTTGTGAGGCCTCACTCTTGAGTAACCTTGCATGTAATGGTTCATAGAAGTGCATATTTTAGTGTGTACACGATATACTTCATTTATTAGATCTAGCATCTACTACATCACAAAATACTTTCCTCTATTTCATTTCATTTCAAGGTTGATTCCTTAACATGGGTTTAATTGAGGAAAACCCCTTTATCCAACCTTCTTCCTCATTTTTGTTTGTGTAGGAACTAATTATGGAGCTACCAAAAATTTTCTGGGCAAATTGAGAATAGTCAGAGCAACTCAAAAAGTTCTAGGCAAAAACCCATGGTACAGAACAACTCAGCTGCTATGTACCTAGGTACACAATGGATCAATCATTTTATACCCTCCAAATCCAACTAAAATTTGATAGGTAGACAGGTTACGACTTTAGCATATCATAATAGTAGTTACAAGTATTTTTGGGTTTTTGTTTGTCCATTATTTAGATCTAAAGTAGCATCTCTCCTCTTTTGATATTAAGTTCACATAAATCTTCCTTAATTTGCATTTATTAAGTCATTATCATTTCCCCATTTTAATATTACATATTTAGCAATGGATCATTAACCCATTTAGCGATTTGGACCTTCCTAGTTGCCTATTGGGACATCTTCCTTCTGAATGTGCAACTTTGAAGAGAAGTGATCTATCTCTTTGCATTGCCTGCCTTTTCATATTGTACATATTGGTGAGCCTGAAACATGATAATTCCATTTTGATTCTGTGTTAGATCTCTTTTGTGTGCTTGTTAAATTTTAATAGCATTCATTGAATTTATGAAGTTAGATTGGTGTGTGATAACTTGTGTTCTTACATTTCTCCTTACTTCCTTTTATCAATCACATGGATTGAATCATAATTTTTTTCATTTCATGATGTTTTTATTCCTTCATGGTGTTTTTTCATATAACATTATGAGACTTTCAAATATCTTTCTTCCTTATAAGGCATATTTAAAGACTTTTATCAGAATTTCATGTGGTTTTCTTATTCACTTTTTAACAAAATGCATGACATAAATTGATTACATAAGAGTCTTTGTGAATGAACCTAAATATAAAAATAGTAAAACTTCCTAATCCTACTCCTATGGTGCCTATTCATCATGATGATATAGATCTAGCTCCTAATGATCCTATTATAGTGAGACCTAGATCCTCTCCTCAACCCACCTTAATAGATAGTCATAGGCAAGCTAGTTTATGCAATTATTTGGATGATCTTAAACAATATTCCTTAAATATCAAAGAATTATTCATAATCCCTATTTTAATCATTTTCTTGATGATTTCTATCCAAGAATATTAATTAGATTTAAGAAGATCTTGATAAACATGTTTCTTCTTCACCACCTAAAGGAGATAAGAATAGTGATAGAAATCTCTCTAAAGAGAATATTTCTCCTTATGTTTCTCTTTATAACACACATTTTCATAAAGCTCAAGATGAATATCCTCAATCTTCTAGATTAAAGTACAATTACAATGTGGGATATGACATTACTACTCAACAAGGTTGCAATGGATTAGGTCTTGGCATTAATGAACAAGGTATTAAAGTTCCTATAGATCCTCCTATATAATTTACTAGGTGTGGTATAGGTTTTATACCTCAAGATACTACTTTTCCTTCTTGTAATCCTTCTTCATCCCAACACAAAACTCCTTTTTATATTCTTTTACCATCACCATCCATTATCACACCTCCATTTGATGATTAATTGGCTTTAGGTAAGAGAATCTTTTGGAGAATTAAATATGATCCTTAAATTTGATTTCCTTATATAAATTTTCCAAAGAATTGAAGACCTATTAATGGTGAATTTCTATATATTTTTCAACATATAAATAAATAGTCTCTTGTTGATTGTATTGAATTTAGACAATTTGCTCAAAATTTGGTAGATAGATCTCTTATTTCTTTAATAACACATCTTATGATTTTTCTTCATATCAAATACATACCTTAGCATTTATTTTTCCCTATTATGTTTCTCTCCATAGCATAAATTTAGTATCTTACATCATTGGTGGATCCTTGCTTTGTATAATGTGCATTGTGAGCATCATAATAGGTTTTTTCCTTGTTTCCTTTTTTGTGGGGCAAGGTATCTCTTAATACCATCCATTTATCCTTCCAAAGGATCTATTATCTCTTTGTTGGTTACATATTTTACATTGTGATGTCCTTTCATACATGGACTTTTTTGTTTAGGATATTTCTCTCTAATGGGATTGATAGCCTTCGTTACATTCTCTTCCTTGCTTGGAATTGTATATCTTATATGATTGATTTATCCAATAAATTTTCATAATTTGACATCCCTCAATCTCTCTTTATTTCCTCTTTATGGGTTTATGGTGGTATATCCTTTTCTAGTATGAGACTCTTTGTTTCATGTAAAATAATTTCATATTTTCTCAACAATCTATTTCATGCCTCAAAGGACATGTCTATCATAAAATAATATTCTATTTAGGGACTAAATATGATTTTTTGTAGATAATTCATCCCACCTTGTTTTACTTGCTTCTCTTAATAGTATGATGTCCTTTATTGCATAAATGTGTTTGTTTTACATGAGGATTTTCTCTTCTTTTTTTTTTCCAGGAGATTTACATCCTGGTTTGCAATTTATTTTGTTTGAAAGTGCATGTCTATTATAAAATATCTATCACTTAGGGTGTACAATGTATTATTTTTTCCTTTTCCTTCACACTTGGCGAGCAAGGATTCATGCATCAATATTCCTCTTCTCTTTTCTTATAAGGAATTATTTCATTTTGATTCAAGACTCTCTCTTATGATAGAGGTGTTTATGATAAATCACAACCTCTTCCTTATTTGTAAAACTATATTCATCTTAAATAAACTCCCTTACTTTGGGGCTTAAAGTATATTATCCTTCACTAAGAATCCCTTTTTCACCTAGCAATAGGGGGTAAAAGGGTGCATTCTTATTTTCTTTCCCTCTTTGTCTTGAAGATGTTGTATGTGTTCAAGAACTCCTCATGAAGGTAGACATCTTGTAGCCAAGATATTTTTCTTCCAAGAGTCTCTTCCCACTTTTAGATATCCTTTCATTATTATCTATATCCTTGGCTAACAAGAGTATTCACTCTTTTCTAAGGGAACAAGCATACGTTGTTATTTTAAAGATATCTCCTTATTATCAGAGGTAGGTATCCTTGTTCTCTTTTCCTTATGATGCCACCATAGTCCTATGAGATCATCATAATTAGGGGGAATACATGCATCCTCCTTGTACACTACGAAGTCTTTTGTTTGTTCATCCCTAAGGAGACAATGCTTTGCTTAGGTCTGATTTTGATTTGATCCCTAAGGAGACAACTTTTTCCTTAGGACTAATAGTATCTTGGTCCCTAAGGAGAAAATAATTTCCTTAGGATTGATCATGTTTTGATCCCTAAGGAGGAAATGCTTCCTTAGGACTGATCACCTTTTTGGATCCCTACAGAGATAATTATTTCCATACGATTAATCTTATAAGCCTCCCTCGAGTGCAAAATTTTTAAGCCTCCCCCAAGTGCAAAGTTTTTCAAGCTACCTCCATGTGCAAACTCTTCAAGGTAGAATTGAATAACATAGCACAGCTTGCTATTGTACACACTAAAAATGTGCACTTCTATGAACCATTACATGCAAGGTTGCTCAAGAATGAGGCCTCACAAAGCGGCTCATAGCTCTCTATGCATGGAGTTGCAAGGGACTATGATGTGTTTGCTCTCAGCTAGAGCTACAAGCTTATGACCTTGCTAGTCAACCACACAATGAGAGATTCGAATGAGGACAAGGACAAGAGTGCCAATATCCTCAAGAATCACTATGAAAATGCAATGCAAACTAGTCTATGGAAATGAAAATGCAATGCAACTAAGCTATGAAATGGAAAGAACAAGTGTTACAAATCCCTCCTATTAAGCTATGTGAGTTAAATCTATTGCATCAAAGGAAACTAAACTAGATGCCATGAAAGCTAAAATGCAAGAATGAAAGACTAGGAACAATAAGGTTTCCAAAAGCTCCAAAAAGTCTCCAAGAATTCCTGCAGCATAAGATTAGTATTCAAAACATGATCTATAAATGAAGGAGAGAGCTTTCCTTTTATAAGAAATGCAAAGGAACAGACCATTGAGATTAAGAGGCAAAAGTCTTAATCGGCGGTGGAGGTTGAAAGAGGAGCAATCCATGTGCACAAGTATCCTCCAATGAGAGTGAAGTGTTGACTTTTGAGCCTCATGTGAGACAAAAAGTACTTTTTCCCTTTTTGTGAAATAGGAATAATGCTTTATTTGTGCAACTTAGGACAAGAGGAAAGGTGGGGCTTTTTTATTTAATCAAAAGGGGAGGAAATATTCTTTTTAATTAAATAAAGACTTAGGATAAATGGTTAGCCCAAGGATAAAAATCCAATATATGATCGAAATTAAGACTTGATCAAGAAATTAATAATGTTGAAAATATTGATTATTGATAAAAATGATTCAGGATAGATAAATCAAATAAATGGGGCCCAAAGTCTAGGCGACCATTTTAGGGTGCATACATTTGCCCCTCTTTGACTAATGTGTGATCGATTTGGGAACACATGTAGTCAAAGAATGAAGTTGCAATGTGAGATTGATTTGAGATCACAAAACAACTCAGATATGAGGTTGATTCGGGATCATATCCGGACAAAGCATAAACAAAGACCTTTGAACATGAGGTCGATTCGGGATCACATTCAAAGTAAGAGATAAGAATCTCAAATTTGAGCAAAAGCTCACAAAAGATGTCTGAATCAGGAAAATCAAGGAATCGGGGATGAGAATCCCATAAATACTGCCCCCTCAGACACTAATACATTTGGGGGCATTTTGCGATGGCTATGTGTCGCAATTGCGATGGCTATGTGTTGCAATAGCAACACCCATAGACGTCGCTATTTTTTAGTCACAAATTGCGACGTCTATGGGTAGCCGTCGCCATTGCGACGCCCTCCCATCGCAATGTCGCTAAGATTTGTTAGCGGCATGGGCATCGCCCCCCCATTGCATGGCTTTGGAGGGCTGTCGCAATTGCGACGGGCCTCCCAAGCAATTGCGACGGGCGCCTGCATCGCATTACGACGGGCTCCCGTCGCAATTGCTACGCCCGTGGGTGGATAAAAATAAATAAATTATTTAATAATAATTGCTAATGAACCACATTAATGCTTTTTTCTTTCAACAAATGAGGACAGCCACTGTAAAGACAACATGATAATGTACACTCACTGTAAGGATAGTCACAAATGAGGACATCTAACAGTGACTGTCCCTAGTGTAATTGCCACTTGAATGTATTGCTATTCAGCCACATTAATGCTTTTCTTCTTCAACAAATGAGGATAGTCACTGTAAAGACAACATGATAATGTACACTCACAGTGAGTGTACATTATCATGTTGTCTTTACAGTGACTATCCTCATTTGTTGAAGAAGAAAAGCATTAATGTGGCTAAATATCAATACATTCAAGTGGCAATTACACTAGGGATAGTCACTGTGAGATGTCCTCATTTGTGACTGTCCTTACAATGAGTGTACATTATCATGTTGTCTTTACAGTGTCAATATATGCATTATTACTTAAACTGAAGAGTACTCTAAATAATATGTCATTGTGGAGTTCTGATTGCTTCCAATTTGATATATGCTTGTTCTACTTATGTATCCAGCATCATGTAAGAAAAGTTGATTCTTTTAAAATAGATTCATTTAGCCATGAAATGCCTGTGCATGTTACATACAAGATTCCAAGGCCCAAAACTGATTACTCATTATAATTCATGTACAGAATGATAATCAACCACAACGAGGCATGCGTAGGCGCTGCTTAGATTTTGAGGCATCAGAAGCTCGTAGAAGAAACTTGACCAATGGCTCATGGAATGCAACAAACTTATTGCCTAAAACAGGAGCATTGGTAACCACAGATGATGGTTCTGAAAAGAACACTTCACCATCAATGTCACGTGAGGGAACTGCAATTTCTGATGGCAAGCAACTTGTAGTATAAGAGAGATGCAGGTACAGATGCTGGGAGAAGTTCCCAATCTTTATCTGTTAGACAGTTTTCATCTGCAAAATAGATTATAAAAACATGAAAATATATCAGAGATGTTTGATATTGATACAAAACAACACAGATTCATTTCTTCGTACACCTGTATATCATAAAAATCCTTGCACACTTCGAAAAATTGTATTGCCTTTTACTTACTCAAAAGTAATTTACATAAAGTAGTCATTTGATTAACATGGATCCTAATATTCACAAGTACATGGTCATGTGCTCCATCGTAGCATCTTATAGATTTAGATCTGTTCTCTGAAATAATTCAATGTTTTGTTTACAATCCACAAAAGAAATATTTTCCCTCGTCTACTTAATCCTAAACAAAAGGCCATATAGCAATATAGATAGAACTATATAATAGAAACCATAAACAATGGTAACCTTAGCAGCAGCAAGAAATTGTTGCAAAAACTTTACCTTATCATACCCAGATTGTTGCTTTGCCTGGCGGAGGGAAATTTGATCAGTAAAATTGACACAGAGTATGTTGTCTCCATTGTCATGCTGGATAACAAAACACCAACTTTAATGGGCATGTACTGTCCCTTGTGTAATTGCCACTTGAATGCATTGCTATTGAACCACATTAATGCTTTTTTCCTTCAACAAATGAGGACAGTCACTGTAAAGACAACATGATAATGTACACTCATTGTAAGGATAGTCACAAATGAGGAAATCTCAGAGTGATTATCCCTTGTGTAATTGCCGCTTGAATACATTGCTATTGAACCACATTAATGCTTTTTTCCTTCAACAAATGAGGACAGTCATTGTAAAGACAACATGATAATGTACACTCACTGTAAGGATAGTCACAAATGAGGAAATCTAAGAGTGACTATCCCTTGTGTAATTGCCGCTTGAATACATTGCTAATGAATCACATTAATGCTTTTTTCCTTCAACAAATGAGGACAATCACTATAAAGACAACATGATAATGTACACTCACTGTAAGGATAGTCACAAATGAGGACATCTCACAGTGACTGTCCCTTGTGTAATTGCCACTTGAATGTATTGCTATTCAGCCACATTAATGCTTTTCTTCTTCAACAAATGAGGATAGTCACTCTAAAGACAACATGATAATGTACACGGGCTATAAGTGTACATTATCATGTTGTCTTTACAGTGACTTTCCTCCTTCAAGTGGCAATTACACAAGGGACAGTCACTGTAAAGGCAACATGATAATGTAGAGAAACGTTGTCATTTGTATTTTCAACAGTGCCGAGAGAGATTCCCTCCACGAAATCACAGCTACAATTTCTGAGTACGTTGGGTTTATTTTTCTTTTGTCATTATTATGTAATCTGGTATTCAGCTGTTACAGAGCTAAAATACCCAGAAATGAGGACATATCTGTGTTGAATTTATTGTTAGCGGCTTTGGTTATTTAGAAGTTTAATTTTATTTGTTGATCTTTCAAGCACAAACATTTTGTGGACCGTAACATCTTCATTGTTTCGGGTATGCAATGAAACAGCCCTAACTTGCAACTACCTTCACGGTACTTGTGTACATTATCATGTTGTCTTTACAGTGACTGTCCTCATTCAAGTGGCAATTACACAAGGGACAGTCACAGTGAGATGTCCTCATTTGTGACAAGGACAGTCACACATGAGGACATCTCACAGTGAATATCCCTTGTGTAATTGCCACTTGAATGTATTGCTATTCAACCACATTTATGGGCCTGTTTGGACCACAGCACACAGTAGCATCTACAGAGAAGAATATCCCAAGTGTAACAAGTTGTAAGAATATACCAACAGTTCTAAGAAGTTCCCTAGCACATAGTAGCATCTATAGAGAAGAATATACAACATGAGGGCAGCCACTGTAAAGACAACATGATAATGTACACTCATTGTATGTGTACATTATCATGTTGTCTTTACAGTGACTGTCCTCATTCAAGTGGAAATTACACAAGGGACAGTCACTGTGAGATGTCCTCATTTGTGACAAGGACAGTCACACATGAGGACATCTCATAGTGACTGTCCCTTGTGTAATTGCCACTTGAATGTATTGCTATTCAACCACATTTATGGGCCCGTTTGGACCGCGGCACATAGTAGCATCTACAGAGAAGAATATCCCAGGTGTAACAAGTTGTAAGAATATACCAACAGTTCTAAGAAGTTCCCTAGCACATAGTAGCATCTACAAAGAAGAATATGGGTCAACGAGGTTGACTTCAAAGCCATGCAATCTAATGGTAATAGTAATATCATAATTTGACATACTATCAGAAATACTTCCTAAATAGACTATTCAATCTTATAAGAGATGGATTCATGAGAACTATTATTTATGAAATATGAGTCAATGACTTTAATTAAAAAAATTACACAATCTAATTCTTGTAAAAATATCAAAATTTGACACATTGAAAATACCTTCCAAAAGTATCGTTAATTGATTAATATGAATCACTACTCATGAAATATAATTTTATAAACCTAATCTAAAAACTACACAATAAAAATCTTAATAGCAATATTGTAAGAAACTATTCCCAAAAGCAAGCCTAACAAAATTTGATGAAAATTATTTTTGTTTCACTCAACTTTGACATTCACAACTTCCTCTTTTATTATAATAAGAAAAAAAATGTCTTTTTAGATATACCTCATGAACCATACTCGAATAATCTATCATTTTTCTTCTGAAAAACATATTTGCAGAGCCTGCTTCTTTTACTTGTTTGTACTTTTATCTCTCTGATGGAAAGGGTTCCTTTAGGACACATTTTTCCAAGTTCACTGCTTGAGATATTTGAGGAGGGTTCCCCTGCTTGAGTATCCATCCAACCCATATTCGAGTAGTTCTACAATTGCACAGTCTAAATTAATAATACTGACAATTGAATGACGAATGATGATACATAGAATTGATATAAACTAATCCTAAAAACACTAAAACATTATTAATATATTTATATTTCATAAATAAAATTGATATAAAAGATCTGGAAAGATACATTAAAAAATAGAAAAACAGTAATTTATAATAGAAGGAAACTTAAATTGCTATTTAAAAAAAAAACAAGAGTCTTAAATCTTATCATTTTGTTTCATTATCATCCATAAGTACACACCTCTAGCATAATAATTATATTTTACCACCCATAAAATGAAAAAAAGATTTTCACAAGAGAAATTGAAGCTAGATTATAAAAATGAACCATCTTATTGGAAACTGGAACTGTTATCATACCCAAAAGGACTACAAAATTTCACCTTATCATACCCAGATTGTTGCTTTGCCTGGCGGAGGGAAATTTGATCAGTAAAATTGACACAGAGTATGTTGTCTCCATTGTCATGCTGGATAACAAAACACCAACTTTAATGGGCATGTACTATCCCTTGTGTAATTGCCACTTGAATGCATTGCTATTTGATGCAGGGGCATCCCTAATGCAAGCCAAAGACACCATGATTGAAGGAAGTTGCCATGAAGCCAAGGAGTCAAATCCTATCAATTGGAACATAAGATTTTCACCTTGGAGCTTTGAAGGATTGACTGGTGAAAGGTCCTTTTGATTGACAAATCAGAGTCTTTTTGAATGACAAATCAGAGTCTTTTTGAATGACAATAAATTAGAATAGGAGTTTTATATGTTTTCTTGGTTTGTAATAAATATTAAGGATTGATTTTATCTCCTTATAAACATCCACTTGTTGGACACAAGACCCCTTGGTGACTTATAAACCTTGGGCATCTTTTGAGTCCTTGGATGAAATGAGCATAGTAAGTGTTTATTAGGTGTCTTTTAGATGTTGTTAAGAAGTTTGAAGGTCCAAAATAACTTTAATAAGGTTCCTAAAGTTTCAAAACACATTTTTAACCTTCTCGGCAAAGTTGTTTGCAAAGTTGTAATGCAACTTTAAAAGTTGCTTAGCAAAGTTGACATTTGTTGGATAAACTGTTCTAACCACCTAGATGGTTGAACCAACATTTGGAGAGCCTATTTTAGGCTTCAAATGGTCGAAGACAGATAGAGAACCAGTATTGTAATCATTTTGCTTTCATAAAAAATAAAAATAACCCTGTTTTAGTGCATTTCTGGTGAAAAATGAACTCTGTACGGCTGTACGGATGGTGGTTGGATGATAAAATTTACCTGGAAGTTGTAATAGTGATATCTAAGGGGTTTCTAAGTTTTGTTGCAGGAAGTAAGATCTAGAACCTTAAAAGTATCTTTTGATAGAAAATCAGGGAACTTGTCCCTAAAAGGAAATTTGTTATTGAATGGGATTGAGTCCATAAGTTGTTGTGTGATCCTTGAAACCTTCAAATTCATTACTTTACAGTGTTTAAACATTAACCTATAGAAATCAGAGCCTAATTGATTGGTTGAGTCATTTTGGTGTCTTGAAGTGGGTTGGGACATAGATCCAAGTTTCTTGCTGACTACTCTGCATCACTATTGAACCACATTAATGCTTTTTTCCTTCAACAAATGAGGATAGTCACTATAAAGACAACATGATAATGTACACTCACTGTAAGGATAGTCACAAATGAGGAAATCTCAGAGTGATTATCCATTATGTAATTGCTGCTTGAATACATTGCTATTGAACCACATTAATGCTTTTTTCCTTCAAGTGGCAATTACACAAGGGACAGTCACTGTGAGATGTCCTCATTTGTGACAAGGACAGTCACACATGAGGACATCTCACAGTGACTGTCCCTTGTGTAATTTCCACTTGAATGTATTGCTATTCAACCACATTTATGGGCCTGTTTGGACCACGACACACAATAGCATCTACAGAGAAGAATATCCCAGGTGTAACAAGTTGTAAGAATATACCAACAGTTCTAAGAAGTTCCCTAGCACATAGTAGCATCTATAGAGAAGATATACAACATGAGGGCAGCCACTGTAAAGACAACATGATAATGTACACTCATTGTATGTGTACATTATCATGTTGTCTTTACAGTGACTGTCCTCATTCAAGTGGCAATTACAGAAGGGACAGTCATTGTGAGATGTCCTCATTTGTGACAAGGATAGTCACACATGAGGACATCTCACAGTGATCGATTGTCCCTTGTGTAATTGCCACTTGAATGTATTTCTATTGAACCACATTAATGCTTTTCTTCTTCAACAAATGAGGACAGTCACTCTAAAGACAACATGATAATGTACACTCACTGTAAGGACAGTCACAAATGAGGACATCTCACAGTGACTGTCCCTTGTGTGATTGCAACTTGAATGTATTGCTATTCAGCCACATTAATGCTTTTCTTCTTCAACAAATGAGGATAGTCACTCTAAAGACAACATGATAATGTACACTCACTGTAAGTCTACATTATCATGTTGTCTTTACAGTGACTGTCCTCCTTCAAGTGGCAATTACACAAGGGATTTGTGTTTTCATTTGTGTTTTCAACAGCGCCGTAACCCTCCGCGAAATCACATCGGGATATAAGGGCAAAACAAACAAGAACGTTGTCATTTGTATTTTCAACAGTGCCGAGAGAGATAAACAAACTTAAAACTCAGACTTAAGAAAGATGAAGGCAATGCTTCAAAAGGCCGATGCCCTAAACACGGGAAAACACAATAGCACCATTAAACGATGCCCTAGTCACCGTATCAATGCTGCCAGCTCCGTACCAGTATGCTGACTGCTCACTTTCATCCTGTGATAAAGGTAACTTCATTAATCATACTTGAAATGGCAGCATACGAACTAAAGCTGATGAACATTTATAAACTAAAAGTTTAAAACTACAGATTACAAATGTAGTAGTTTCATACGAAAAGAACTTGATGTCTGAAATTTACCATTAGAAGTATCCAAAGGAATACCACAGTACCGTTGAACTTGGAGAATCGGAGATGATCTACACAACAAGGTTCAACAGCTGTAAGGACTGTTACACCATCTTTAGCATTTGAATACATTTTCTCCTTGGCTTCTGGTGGATCCTCAAAGACCCCCAATGACGTTTTCCCTACAATTATCAATTGTTTGTCAATATGAGATATTAATAAATAAACATTAATCACAATATTAGGCAAACAATGTTCTTGATGTCTGAATCTAAATCACAGAAAGCTCTAATAAAGCAGTTCTCAGTTTCACATTAAACTAAGTTTCAATTTCAAATGGTTATAATAATTTTTGCAAGTTATAAGTAGCTGGTTACAATATATGACATAAAAAGAAAAAAAATCATTTCTATTCTTTTCTTCTTTTTCTCTTTCAACGAAGCATTTGCACCACACAAATGCATACCAAGAATTTCTCAGGAGGTTTCAAGACCATTGCATACCAAACTTCTTCTCTGTAGATGCTACTGTGTGTCGTGGTCCAAACGGGCCCATAAATGTGGTTGAATAACAATACATTCAAGTGGAAATTACACAAGGGACAGTGACTGTGAGATGTCCTCATGTGTGACTGTCCTTGTCACAAATGAGGACATCTCACAGTGACTGTCCCTTGTGTAATTGCCACTTGAATGAGGACAGAAACTGTAAAGACAACATGATAATGTACACATACAATGAGTACATTATCATGTTGTCTTTACAATGACTGCCCTCATGTTGTATATTCTTCTCTGTAGATGCTACTGTGTGCTAGGGAACTTCTTAGAACTATTGGTATATTCTTAGAGCTTGTTACACCTGGGATATTCTTCTCTGTAGATGCTACTGTGTGCCGTGGTCCAAACGGGCCCATAAATGTGGTTGAATAGCAATACATTCAAGTGGCAATTACATATATTATAATGTATCTGTCTAGTTCTCATGACTGCTCATAACAGTACAAGTGATATTTTTTTGGGAGTGGGGAAAGGTTCGAGACTTTCACCTGTATGAAGAATCCTTTCTACCTAACAAAAAAATGCACCCCATAAAACATCTGATTGGTTCGAGTATCTTTGAACTATTTGGGTCTATTGACAACACTAGACCAGTGTATACAGAATGACTAATTTCATGCAAGACAATGTGATGCAGAGTGGTCAGCAAGAAACTTGGTCTTAAGCCCCAACCCACTTCAAGACACCAAAATGTTACACCTAAGCAATTTAGCCTCTGATTCTATCAGACCAGTTTAAAATCTCTGTACTAGAGGGACTTCAAAGGTTTCAAGATACTTCTAACACCTTATTGACTCAATCCCAACCAAGACCAAATTTCCTTTTAGGGACAAGTTCCCTGATTTTCTACCAAAAGAGACTTTATTGATCCTAGGCTTTGCCAACCCAATCAAACATTTGAAAACTCTTAAGATTCCCTAAAACATGCAGAATCATGCATTGGTTGTGTTCCAAACAACCCAAGACATCAAAATCACAAATAGACCTAGTGACTCTAGTAGGTCTCCAAAACCTGTTCTGCAGCAATAACTCTTCAATTTGACAAAGGACGTTATGAAATTATATGTTTTTTGAGTACCCTTTTTGATGTTCTAACAATCCTCCAACTCCCAGACCCTGACTCCACTCCAACATATCAATGTCCTTATTGAGTCCGCAGACCTAATGCATGCCTTTGGGTGTGGGTTCCAAAACAAGGCATTGAAAATGGGTGCATGAAACCAAGATCAGAGTTTGAAGATGTCCACCATGCTCTAAAGATCTAGATTCAACAAGGTTTGAGATCCTTTACTTGCCGCTACCCTCTGATCTTGCATAATCCATCAACTCCTAGTCAAGAACATTGAGATTCTTGACCTAGGGCTTGCTCTCGAAATTCTCTGGCTTAGTATCCTATTCCAAAGCTTTTAAAATATGAAAATAAACCCCCTTAACTTTCATTTTACAAAGAACAGAGGATATCCTATGGTTTATTTGCAAGTTAAGGCCATTTGAATGCAATAACCCAAAAAATGAGGGTTTGACAGAACAACAGATAAGAAAAAGGAATAACTTTGATATAAGGTGTCTTGAATCTACCAGATAAACTCTCAAAGCATAAGATATAAATAATCTAACTTCCACACTGGTCTGCCCTCCCTTTCACATCCGTACACTGTACAGTGCTTGAAGGAAATGCACAGAAAAGGCTCTGAAATAGTGGCTCTATCTGACAGAGAGTCCATGCTAGGCTTCATGACTAACCTAGAGCACATTCCTTGTTATGGAGGAAGTTTGAATGGTGAAGAACTTATGGAATGGATAGAGGACCTAGATAACCATTTTGACTACAAGTATCTTATTAATAACCATTTTGACTACAAGTATCTTATGGATAGAGGACCTTGATAACCATTTTGACTCATTTAGTATCTTATTGAGCTTCACTTTGTTTCGAGAATATAGTTTAATATTCTCTACTAAACAGGGCCAACCACGTGAAGGTGGAAGCTCATTTGGCCCCACCCCCCTCCCCCTAACATCACTCTACATTCCCCGTTAACATCTAACATTCATTCATTCTTTCAATTATTAATAAAATGTAACATTCAATCAATATCACATGATAACATTCATTAACACATTAGATTCATTAACACGCAACATTCATCAATATGAAAATAAACACATAATTCATGAACATTCATTAGCACATAATTAAATTCATTGAGACATAAAATTCAGTCATTATCAATTAAGGTATTTAGATGACAATCATTTCTTTTTTCTCTTTCTAATTTTTTTTTCTATGTAAGCTCTAAGAGGAGCATCAGTGTTATCATCAATACCCCCCTCATCAGTTGTTTTGTTCTCTGTTCTTGATGATCTCAAATTCCTATGCTGCTGCAAAGGGGGGTCCTCTACAATAACAAATAAAAGAGTTAAATTTAAAATATTTAATTATAATTGTTACAAGTATTTAATTATTTTAAAGAACATAACTGTGGCACTCTTTAATTACCTGATCTGGCCACATCATTTTGTCTAGACTCAACCTCAACATGCTCATGAGCACCGACCCCTCGATCCTCTACAGTTGCTATACAAAATGTTACATCAATCCAAACACCAATTGTAATTACATATAAAATTTTTAATAGCAAATGTATACCTCCACCACTAGGATGCACATCATGCGAACCTTCATTATGCATAGATTGTGTAGAAGGATTGTCAGGCTGCATTCCAATATCCTACACATTGTTATCATTGCTTTCTTAAAATAGATATACTCACTTTATATTAGAACTTAACATCAAATAGACTAATTGGTAAAGTATTCAATTTGAAATAAATTTCATTTAGCTTATTTACCTGTGGCTCATATGCATCATTATTTGAACCTTGCACACTGATTTCAGCTCGTAGCTGTTCAGCCACGGCTCTATAGCCTTGTTGGAAGCCAATTCTCTTGTCCTCTTCTGTGAGGCATCTATTGAACTCTGACCCCTACATTTTTGCTTGGTATGGTGAATTTTACTTGCGTTGTTTGATCAAAAAAAATTTCCTTGCAATATATAAAAAAATTGATACAAGTTTTCATTTACTAATACTTACAACTCGTGCTTGAAGTTTGGAAAAACCACCAGAGCCGAGCTTGTGTGTCCCGTGCTTTTCTAATCTTGCCTTTGTTGCCTTTGATGTGTCAGGCAATCTATGAAAAGTTTGAAATATGTTAGAGACCAGTACAGGAAAAATTTAGAGGTTAATTAGTACATAATTACATTCTCAAAAGTATCACATACCTTGCTCTACTCTCTACTAGCGTAATTCCTTTTTTCATGTCAGCTTTATACTTTCCATCCAAAATCAAAGCCTGCCACTCAGCCTCAAGAACACAGGGCAGACGCTCGTGCCTTGGGTTAACCTCTAAATATTTCCTGTACTGGTCCCTAATATACTTCAAACATAAACTAGCTCTTTCAAGGAGCTTGTTTCTCTCGAATGCATGAGGTCCAAAAAGCTGGGTCATACTATGTACAAGATCATCCTTCAACTTTTTACCTTGGTTATTCCACCTTTTAAGTAAAAAAAAACATGTTAGACTCATAAATGAAGAGAAGCTACCTTTAATATAGTTCAAGAAATTGATGAAAAGGAAAACTATTCTAGCAATGATATGAAATCAAAATAGTGGTTTGGGGTTTTAGTTAGGATATGATGTTCCACCATGTACGTATGGTGGGCCCGAATATCCGCAAACACTTGTCACCAAGTTTTCACCAAAAAATATCATTCCCTACAAAATAATCATGGGATCATTAGTCGATGAAGAGTGATCAAAAACTAAATTACTATTATATCACTATAGAATAATAATAACTTTAAAGTACCTAGAAGTTTGGCTACTTTTAAGGGAATGCCTTCATCGTCGCTGATGATCAATACACAATCCTTCACCGTTCCCGTACTAGGAACACGGGAACATCCAGGAAATGATGTTGCATTGGGACTTGTTGCATCTCCTATTGCAAAAAATGAAAACCATTATCAAATGCCTCCAAGAAATAATACTTCAAGGGAAATAAATTGGTGCAGAGCACCCATGGCACAAACACAATCAAGGGATCTACATCGTAAACACATAACACTTAAACACATAACAAAAGAGAGAAAAAGAGGGATTTGTGTACCAGTAGATGGTGCAACAGTTGGTACATTTAGGCTGTGTGTTGTTGACATGGTAGTCGGCAAGACATTTGTGGCTGTCCTGGATGGAGGCGGTGTTGTCATATCATCATGGAAAGGAGCTAAAGAATAAAATTGTTAGAGCATGCATAAATATAGAACGCGTGGACTAGCATGGACAAGATTGTTAGAGCATTAAAAAAAAAGATTGTTCGAGCATGTATTGTCAATGATTATGATCATTCCTATATATATTCAGTGGAAAACACAAGTGGGGAATGGAAAATGTGATCTACCTGAACCACTTGCAATACCGGCCTCATCATGGGAATGGGGTTCAAAATTATGCAAATAACTCTGTAAAGACAATGCATCCATATTTTAATTAATGTCATAAAAGAGCATAACATAAAAACCATTATTGAACTCTTGTAATAATTAAAAATTTCATTAATACTTACTTTAAAGTTTTCAGAAGTGCGCAACAACTCAGCTGCCCTGTCTTTTATTTCCTGAGTCTGAGGATGTATGGATACCAAACGTAGAAGTTCTTTCCCAATTTTCTTTAGCATCTTTTTAATGGAACCGATCGGGTCATCGATCTCTGCTAAATCAATAAAAAAAGGGTCCACAAGGGGGGACTCCTGAGGGACTGCAGGTTGCTTTCCCTCTCTCCGACCACCGGCCCTCTGTGACAACAATAGTATTAGTATTATCAAAATTACTCCAAAACAATGAAGAAAATAACATTAAAAAAAATAACATTTTGCTTCTATCTAGTTTGCACAATTACAATGAGTTTTACCTGCTCATGTGTAGATGAGCTAGGAATATCGTCACCATCACCTTCGGGCGGTTGCTCCATATTGTGCCCCTGTGTCAAAGATCAAGTATAAAAATGTTAGCCAAAAATTTAATAACTAAATGGTATGTTGGAGTCATTGATTAGAAGTTGGTTTAATAGTATGTACCACCCCCATGATAGTAGCCTCGTTTGTATCTATGCGGTTCAAATTGTAATCAATAAGTAGCTCTTCCCCTGCACGTATTGATTTTATCGCACAGATGAATACACGATTTCCCTCGTGCGCCTCAAATATGCAATTGGGTTGCTTTATAGTTGACCCAGGTCGTGTACTATTTATAAAACCCGCAATATTCCCTATTGCTTTTGGCCTTCCATCAATGTATATAGCCACACTTTTACTTTGATTATTGTCTTGCTGTTGTATATAATTTGCCGAGAGTGCATACCTATGCATACTTTTTTTATATTGAACAATATGTATCCAACTTTTGTAATCGTAACATGGTCCAACATACTCCATCAATTCAGAAACTTTGTTGTAAGACACCTTTATGCCATCCATAGAAAATAGGCCCAAACCATGTAATGATGATGGTGCTATGCGATATATCCTCTCATTAACACAAAAATTAGTGTTTATTGGAGGAAGTTCCTTGGGTACCCAATGTTTCTGTAGATGTTGGTACCTCAAGGGCACCTCGATGTCGCCTTTCATCTCATCATCATAAGAACATGACCCCCCTTGAGCAAGGAAAAATTTCATGTGTTTATTGAATTTCCTTCTAGTCCTTTGACCTCTAGTTAATCTCCCTATTCTAGATAAACTGCATGTCTCACTTTCCTCTTCTATTCCTATATTTCCCTCACTCGAGGAAGACACTTCTGACAAATACCTATTTGCTGGTACCTGCAAATGGGAGAGATCTTAGAAGACATCAATCTTACTATTGATAAGTGTATTAAATAGACTTTCTATAAGGTGTATTGACTTATACCTGTCGATCCATGAGACTGTACGGGATGCTCTTGAAAGGGGTTCAATTTCCTGCAAATGTAATTCAATTATCGTGAGCATAATCACATCATAATCATAATCACATCCATCATAAGCATCACATAAAAATTAAAAATATTAAAACGTACACATTATAACACTTAAATCAGGCTCACATTAATATGTGTTTTAAATAGTTTTATTTAATTAATTTAGATTAATAGTTAATTTAGATTAGCAGTATTCTATTTGTAGTTGAAACTTGTAGCTTTTAAATAGATAATGAATAAACTATGTAACCATTTAAGACAAATATATTTCTATCAAGAAATGAATATTAAATACATTAAGGATTGATGGCATACCTTTAAATTTCATCATCATCATCCTCATCATCATCATCATCATCATCATCATCATCATCCTCATCATCGTCGTCATCATCATCGTCATCGTCGTCGTCGTTGTCGTCGTTGTCATCATCATCAACATCAACATCATCTTCATCATCATCATCAGTAGCAGCATCATCGTCATCATCTTCTTCTTCTTCTTCATGAAAATTTGTCTCAGGAACATCATCCAATAATTGTCGATCGTGATCAACATCTACATCATCTTGTACTTCTTCGGTATCTTCTTCTTCCATTGCATTATACTTTATCGGCCTTCCTCTCGGTTCATGTCTAACAACAAATGACCAACCCGGTTTATGTGAAACCTCTGAGTAAAATACCTGCTCACATTGGCTTGGAAGAACATAGGGCTCATCCCCAACTGGCTTAAACAACCTTGTATTAACCATTGTAAATCCATTATCAGGTTCAATAACAGTTCTATTAGGATCATTTGGATTAAGTCGTAGCCTGTACCATTTGACAACGAAGAGTACTAATTTGAAGGAACTAAAGTCGCACTCAAGTATATCATCCAAAATGCCATAGTATTGATTTTTAGACTCTTGAGGATCTAAGTCATTTCTAGATGAAATATTAGTCACTTGAAAGACTGCAGTTATTCTAAAATCACAAGTTTTCTTCGTGTCATCCAACACTTTGACGCAAAATTTTTGACCATTACAGAACATACCCTTGTGGTGTTTAACCTGCAATAATATGTGAAACATGTCAAAATTATTATATCGTGAGTTGATAAACATACGGGTGATTAATAATTTTGTACGTACCTGGAAATCTCTTAAACCATATGCTAAATCTATTTCCCTTTGCGTAACATTAGAATCTCCATTACGATGAGCTTCTTTAACCAATGAAGATACACCTTCCCATGTTAATGTGTGACTAGAATGTTGACATCATTCAATCCATACCGTCATCCAATCAAGATTGTTTGCAATATACAAATGTAGTGCATCCCACTCTCGAGCAACTGTACAAAAAAAAAATAGACGACTTACAACAGATTTATTTTGAAGATTAAGAAATAATTTATTACAATAACATCTTATAATTTATTACCTGTCACTTTCCTCAATCTACCTTTCCCCATCAAGTACTCCCCTTTGAATTTTTTAAAAGGGTCGAGATCCCAAATGCGATCTACATGGATATTTGAAGCAAACTTAGGAAGATATTCAGTAATGTACACCATAGTCTAGTATACCATGTATCCCTCTACCATAGAACCGTCAGGATGTGCTCTCTGTCAAACCAAAGCCTTCAAAGATTTCAAGTGCCTCTCAACCATCCACATTGACCTAGTGTGTGCAGGTCCACACAATTCAATCTCCTCAACTTGGTGTATGAGGTAGTGTTCTTGTGCATTGAAAAAAGTTGGAGGTAGACACTTTTGCATTTCACACAATAAATGAGGAATTCTTCTCTTCCAATAGTTTATATCTTCTTTATGGATTTCTTTAGATGACAACCACCTACATTAAGAGATTCAAGTCACAAAAAATATATAAATACGAGACTTTACAAAATAATATACAATAGATTACATAGCAAGAAAAACAAATCGTGAATATAATAAATATATACAACAAATTGAACAGATATTACTGCTTACCTCATGTATTTTCCAAGATCATATATCACTTGTTTGATGTTATTGTTGAAGTCCTCTGGGAGAGATAGAGGTAGCACGTACTGCAGTAATTATAAACCAATCATTTCATTATTTTCTAACATAACATAATGAATAGTACACGTAGTTTATGAATATATTGTAAATACAGAAGAACATAACTTACCTTGATGAAAGTATGCCAATCATGCGTTTTGAGCCCTGGCCCAAATTCACTTTTCTTTGATATGAGATTGCTTATGTTCCCAGCAAATCCTGTGGGAAATTGAATTTTTCGTATGACTTCTTTTATGGCATCACTTTGCTGCTCCGTTAATAACCAAGGAAGGGCACTTATATTAATCTGATCTCTATTGCTATTTGAGTGAATGAAATTCTTCAGTGCATGATTGAATTCATGAATGTCATTACAAATTTTGACAATTTTTTCTTTGTCACGCCTTCCATCTAGTATTTTCCACAATGTCTCTGTTATATTCTTTCCAACATGCATAAGATCAAACAAATGCACAATTTGTAGGTCCTCGTAGTAGGGCAACCTACTAAATTGTCTGGGATAGCTTTTTAGTCCCTTTGGAAGGTTGTCAGTAGTGCCTTGACGACCTTCACGATCATCAATTACATAATTAGTAAACAAAAATCACAATAGAAATATATAAATTACAAACATAAACCATTAAGTGGAACGACATTACCTCGACGATTAATTCTATTATATTCCAACTTCCATAGGCGAGGTGTCATTCTTCGTGGCTTTGATGTAGTCTCTTCTTTCCCATTGAAAAGATGTTTTTCCATACTTCGATACTTATGATTCCTATGGAGGAAGTGTCTGTACTCATCAAACACATGCTTTCCTAAACTTTTTGAATGACGAGATTTCATCTTTGGACCACAAACTGGACATGCAAATTTTTCCTTTGTTTGAAGACCTACAAGATAATGATATAATTGGATTATTAAATATGTTGATTTTTATAATTAGAATTATCATGCGCAACTTGAATTCACTATAACATACCACAAAAATGTGTTAGCCCTGGGGCATCATGTATTGTCCATACAAGTATTGCATGGAATTGAAATTGTCTTTGTCCTATTGGTCTAGACACGTCATACATAGTGACACCGTTCCATAACTCCACCAACTCATCAATAAGAGGCTCAATATATACATTCATATCTTTAACTTGATATTTACCTACTTGAATGAACAGTAACATTACATAATTATTGTGACCATTTTACTGTAAGATTTGTAAGTACATGTAAATTAATAACTATCAAATGATAAAATACCTGGAACAATCATTGCCAACATAATGTGCTCCCTCTTTATTGACATCCACGGAGGAATGTTATTGTTGATAACAAAAATAGGCCACACCGAGCAAACAGATCTCATCTCTCCAAATGGATTGACACCATCCGCTGCCAATGAAAGCCTGAGATTACGAGGTTCTTCTTTGAAGTGTTGCCACTTTTCCTCTATGTGCATAAATGCTGAACCATCCGCAGGGATTCGAATAATGTCATCTCGACTTCTATTGCGTGCATGGTAATCCATAAATTGTGCCAAGCTAGTACACCTGAATAATTGTCGCATCCGTGGAATAATGGGGATGTAACGAAGAACCTTGTGAGGCACCTTTTTTGTTATTCGATCTGTTCGATATCTACTCGTATGACATACAGGGCATTGTGTTGCAAATTCATGTTCTTTATAATATATAATATGATCATTGGGACAAGCATGTATTGCTTGATACTCCATTCCAATAGCTTTCATAATAGCAGATAATTCTCGATATGAGCGAGGTAGAATATGTGATGGTGGTAACAAAAACTCACCTATCAATCTACAGCAAAAAATATAAGTTGTTAATATAAACAATATTAGTGGTACATTATTCACCCTTTGTTAACTATAAAGACATATATGACATACCTTAACATACGTGACATTGTTATGTTGGATAAACCATTCATAACCTTCAAGTTCAACAACAACAATACAACAGAGAGAAGAGTTGTTTGGGAGTCTTTGTATAGGGGCTCGTATGCCTTCTCAAGTAGAGGTACATCGAGGCTATCATCATCATCATGATCAGATCCGCTTGGACTAAATGTGTCATGGATCAATGTATTTATACCATCATCTTCAATTGTGTTTTCTGGCACATGCTCATCATCTTCCATGGGATCATTATCTTCACCTTGGATATTCGCACCCCCATGTTCCTCCATATCATGTACTTCCCTGGGGAGATCAACCTATATAAAATTGATTAACATAAATAAACCATGATCTTCAACTCATCATCAAGTGATTTCATATGTATATAAATTGTTAAAATGATATAATGAACAACTTACCAGTGGATGATAGTCATGCCCCCTTCAATGTGACCATTCTCCCTACAATGTCTCTTAACTGTTTTGATTAGCAGTCTTCTACGGTTTAAGCCCTTACAAATTTTGCAGGGACAATAACATTTTCCATCACCTTTTCTTTTCAAGTTAGACCACAATCTAGCGATTGTCTCCCTATTTTGTTCTTCACTTATATTATCTGACATGATCATTCTTCGCAGGAAGCAAAAATTGGGCTATGAAAACTTCGGTCTACAACTTTCAGTGACTAAGCAAAATTGTCAAAAGTACACAAATCTTCTTAGACCTAGTTAAATCCTTTAATATTTTAAAAGTCTAGTTAAAATATACATTAGATTAAAAAATATACAATTTTCATGCCTGAGCGCGCGGCTACGACTAGTGCAATGGTCTTCTTGCTTAGCTCTAGAAGCTCTCTAGCAATCAAAACATATAAGCTACAAGGCCTAACAGCAATTTCAAAACATATAAGCTACAAGGCAAGACATATTACATGACATGGAAAAAGGATTAAAATATACATTAGATTAAAATATATACAATTTTCAAACCTGAGCGCGCGGCTATAACTCGTGAAATGGTCTTCTTGCTTAGCTCTAGAAGCTCTCCAGCAATCAAAACATATAAGCTATTAGAATTCATTAACTTTCTGTAATTGGAAAACTCTATTTGATATTAGACCGTAAACTACTACTATTCTCTCCATAAGAACTAAGTACAAAATTCTTTCAAGTTCACATCCATGATTCCCTTTAGATTAAAATATACAGCAAAAATAAGCTAAAAGTCTAGTTAAAATATACATTAGATTAAAAAATATACAATTTTCAAACCTGAGCGCGCGGCTATAACTCATGCAATGGTCTTCTTGCTTAGCTTTAGAAGCTCTCCAGCAATCAAAACATATAAGCTACAAGGCCTAATAGCAATTTCAAAACAAGGGTCATCAAAAGAACCAAAAACAATGTGTGCAAACAATACCTTGTGAAGTGGTATAGACAATTAGAAGATGCTACTATGTGCTAGGGAACTTCTTAGAACTGTTGGTATATTCTTACAACTTGTTACACCTGGGATATTCTTCTCTATAGATGCTACTATGTTTCATGGTCCAAACGGGCCCATAAATGTGGTTGAATAGCAATACATTCAAGTGGCAATTACACAAGGGACAGTCACTGTGAGATATCCTCATGTGTGACTGTCCTTGTCACAAATGAGGACATCTCACAGTGGATGTCCCTTGTGTAATTGCCACTTGAATGAGGTCAGTCACTGTAAAGACAACATGATAATGTACACATACAATGAGTGTACATTATCATGTTGTCTTTACAGTGGCTGCCCTCATGTTGTATATTCTTCTCTGTAGATGCTACTACGTGCTAGGGAACTTCTTAGAACTGTTGGTATATTCTTACAACTTGTTACACCTGGGATATTCTTCTCTGTAGATGCTACTGTGTGTCGTGGTCCAAACAGGCCCATAAATGTGGTTGAATAGCAATACATTCAAGTGGCAATTACACAAGGGACAGTCACTGTGAGATGTCCTCATGTGTGACTGTCCTTGTCACAAATGAGGACATCTCACAGTGACTGTCCCTTGTGTAATTAAGTATTGTGGGGAAGCATTCTAAATAACCAAAGCCGCTAACAATAAATTCAACACAGATATGTCCTCATTTATGGGTATTTTAGCTCTCTAACAGCTGAATACCAGATTAAATAATAATGACAAAATAAAAATAAACCCAACGTACTCAGAAATTGTAGCTGTGATTTTGCGGAGGGAATCTCTCTCGGCGCTGTTGAAAACACAAATGACAACCCGCTTGATTTCGCGAAGGGAATCTCTCTCGGTGCTATTCAAAACACAAATGACAACCCACTTTGTTCAAAACACAAATGATAACCCGCTTGATTTCGCGGAGGGAATCTCTCTCGGCGCTGTTGAAAACACAAATGACAACGTTCCTTTTTTTTTTTGCACTTATATCCCGACCAACATAAGGTCCATTTTTAATACAACATGATAATGTACACTTACAGTGAGTGTACATTATCATGTTGTCCTTAGAGTGACTATCCTCATTTGTTGAAGAAGAAAAGCATTAATGTGGCTGAATAGCAATACATTCAAGTGGCAATTACACAAGGGACAGTCACTATGAGATGTCCTCATTTGTGACTATCCTTACAGTGAGTGTACATTATCATGGTGTCTTTAGAGTGACTGTCCTCATTTGTTGAAGAAGAAAAGCATTAATGTGGTTCAATAGCAATACATTCAAGTGGCAATTACACAAGGAACAATCACTGTGAGATGTCCTCATGTGTGACTGTCCTTGTCACAAATGAGGACATCTCACAATGACTGTCCCTTGTGTAATTCAAGTGGCAATTACACAAGGGACAGTCACTGTGAGATGTCCTCATTTGTGACTGTCCTTACAATGAGTGTACATTATCATGTTGTCTTTAGAGTGACTGTCCTCATTTGTTGAAGAAGAAAAGCATTAATGTGGTTCAATAGCAATACATTCAAGTGGCAATTACACAAGGGACAATGTCATGAGCCGTGACATATTGAACTTAGTATAATAATAAAATGATTAGATGATATATAATAATCTATTATTAACGGTATATAACAATAATATATAATTATTATCAAAAGATAATAATAATATATAGTTAGCATAATAAGTAATATGTTAATTAAATAATATTAAAATATTAATAAATAATATAATTATGATTATAATTATAATATAAATTAATAATAAATAATTATTAATAAATTATATATATTATATTATACTAATATATTAAGTAATAATATTAAATCAATTATTGATATAATAATTTTAATATATATATAATATTAATAAACCTCTCAATATAAAACAATATGTTATCACTATAATAATATTTATTATAATATTATTAATATTACTAACATCATTAATTATAATATTTAATAATAACAATAACATTAATAATAATAATAATAATAATAATAATAATAACGTTTAAAGCAATATCGAATATCTGTAATCAATATACATCTACATTAAACATCTGCATTATCTATCACGATGAGGAATGAAGAAGTGATACAACAATCACTAGTCATTACACATCGATACCATGAGAGGATGATTAATGAACCAAATACTATGAAGTCAAGATCAACATGATATGAATAAGGGATAGGTCGCTATGTGTTTCAGAAGATGTATTGATAAGCAAGAAGGATAACCATTCATATATTATAAATAATCATTAATTGCACAAGTTTAGACAATGACATATCCGATAAAGCAATATCAAACATGAAGACCCGCTAGCAAATATGCACCATCACTTCCTATGTTATCATGACAATAACATAAACTAGATTGAATTCTACTATCTATATCAATAGACACCACATAGGAGGATATCGACTAAAGGATTGAAAGATTATCGATTGTCTGAGATAAACCACATCTTGTAGAAACACAAAAGCATCAGTGATTATATCACAAGCTATTGATGAATGAGGCATCAGTCATGGATAATAAGTACAATGTATCCTTAAGTATTAACAGGAATGGAAGTCAATTTGAAGATCAAACTCCATTACCAGCAATCAACCAATAAATGGACAATTATCAGAAAATGATATCGACTTATATCAGAGTAGAAAGATTGGATATAATCATAACAATATGGGATAAGGCAAGAGTTAATATCGATTGACTAAATACTAATGATAGTTAGACCAAACTAATACAAACACAATGGATGTTAACTACTGGTTGCACTACCAATTAGGGAAGATTACCTTCATAAAAAGATTTGATATTGAGTCAATCTGGGAGTTATCTATGATCAGAAAATAATGAAATAATATTATGTGAACTGTCGGATTATGGAAAGGTGTGATTAACAAAGGGACATGGAGGAAGAAACAAGACACGTCTCATTCATAGCATCTCTTCATTTGTTAAAGACAATATAAGAATGCATTCTCGTCAGTCACTCAAGGCATCATTAGAACTTTATTTACTTATCCATATTTGGATATACTCAATAGAGCATCTGCCTTTGGCAGTTTGGTTTCAAGTTTATCATTGCAGATCAGAGACAACACCATGATTGCACAGATAGAAAGGATAGTCAGAAACAGCATCAATATTTGAAGTTGCAAGCATATAATTCAGAATCTGAAATAGCAACATATCACTCATAGCGATATTACACATTTGCATAATTACATCATCATATCAGACACAACAAATACATTGCTGTAAGCAATACTTATTGATTGTATATCGATATTGTTTATATCAGACATAGCATCATTATACTATCACTATAAGTGATAGGAAACATCATATTCATAGCATATTTCATATCTTTATATCCGACAGTGCTATTAAACATATTGGTATCAATATCATCTTGCACACATATTGTGATTGAATCTGAAATAGCGGTTGATATCTTAAGTAACCTCCATTACTTAGTTTAATTGTAAGTATCTGATAGAGTAAGTCTGAGAAGTGGAGTAATTGTTCCTATTTTCCAAGTTAGCCAAAAAGGGGACATTACAGACAATCACTGTGAGATGTCCTCATGTGTGACTATCCTTGTCACAAATGAGGACATCTCACAATGACTGTCCCTTGTGTAATTCAAGCGGCAATTACACAAGGGACAGTCACTGTGAGATGTCCTCATTTGTGACTGTCCTTACAGTGAGTGTACATTATCATGTTGTCTTTAGAGTGACTGTCCTCATTTTTTGAAGAAGAAAAGCATTAATGTGGTTCAATAGCAATACATTCAAGTGACAATTACACAAGGGACAATCACTGTGAGATGTCCTCATGTGTGACTATCCTTGTCACAAATGAGGACATCTCACAATGACTGTCCCTTATGTAATTCAAGTGGAAATTACACAAGGGACAGTCACTGTGAGATCATGTCCTCATTTGTGACTGTCCTTACAGTGAGTGTACATTATCATGTTGTCTTTAGAGTGACTGTCCTCATTTGTTGAAGAAGAAAAGCATTAATGTGGTTCAATAGCAATACATTCAAGTGGCAATTACACAAGGGACAATCACTGTGAGATGTCCTCATGTGTGACTGTCCTTGTCACAAATGAGGACATCTCACAATGACTGTCCCTTGTGTAATTCAAGCAGAAATTACACAAGGGACAGTCACTGTGAGATGTCCTCATTTGTGACTATCCTTACAGTGAGTGTACATTATCATGTTGTCTTTAGAGTGACTATCCTCATTTGTTGAAGAAGAAAAGCATTAATGTGGTTCAATAGCAATACATTCAAGCGGCAATTACACAAGGGACAGTCACTGTGAGATGTCCTCATTTGTGACTGTCCTTACAGTGAGTGTACATTATCATGATGTCTTTAGAGTGACTGTCCTCATTTGTTGAAGAAGAAAAGCATTAATGTGGTTCAATAGCAATACATTCAAGTGGCAATTACACAAGGGACAATCGATCACTGTGAGATGTTCTCATGTGTGACCTTTGTGAAGGCAAGTGCCAATTTGTACCCAAGTTACCAATATTGTGGCAAAAGTGGGAATGAAGCATTTAGGGGTCAAATTGGGCAAAGAAGTGTAGAAGTGGCCTATGTGAGGTCTAAATAGCCTAACTAAGTCATGGTTAGGGTCTTATGGTGTTTGAACAATAAGTTTTGAACCAAAATCCCAAAGGTTGTAACAAGTTGTCAATGTTGTCATTCACAACATTGACAACATTTGTGCAAGGGAGCATTTTCGAGTAAGATGGTTATGTAACTATATGAAACCATTGAATTAGGCATCAGATCAACTATAAGAGGCCTCCATCAATCTGTGCAAAAGGTTGGGGGGAAAAACATTTGGAATTAAGAAGATTTGTAGAGTAACACGGTTTTAGTGAATTCTTGAGTTTTTTTGTTTCTTTGTTTTCAGTTGATTAATGGATTAGATAGCTCGCAGTGTCTATTGGAAAAGTTAGTACAAGTTGTTTTTTTATTCTGTGTTGTGTTTTTTTTGAGTTTTGAAGCATTCCAACTAGTTTGTTAATTCTTTTGTTAAGTACCCTATCATTGGTTTGAACCAGGCAGGTTGAACAAATGGAGTCTTAGCTCATCATTCCATTGTCAATTTTGTACGGGCTCTTGGAATGGGTGAGGAGACTCCATGTACTATATGTTTGGAAGGAGGGGCCCTGGGAAGCTCATTTTCTATGTTTGCAATGATGTCCTAGGTGAGTCAGTTGAGCACAGTTAGGGATGACAAATCATTACAAGAAGATTACAACAAGTTGAATGCATTGGTTGCTTCAACTAAAATCTCATGGAGAGGTAGACACACATCTAAAGAAGCCCCAAGTCAAATTAGAAGATTGGGTGAGTTTCTTTGGCTGCTAAGAAAACAAACTCTTAGTCAGACTGTCCAAGTTGTGTCAAAATACTTGTTTTCAGGCATGGCTGTAGCAGTTGGTGTACAAAAAATCTAGGAGGAGAAGACCTTAGATATCTTGGAGTTCTCAATAAAGGGCATCTGAATCCTAAGCCCTTTAGGTGGCTTAATATAAACAAAAAGGCTTGACAAAGGCCTAATTGCTAGCAGCCTATTTTTGGGTGCAATTGGCATGGTTTGATGAGCCGGATTGAAGTACTAATGAAAAGTATAGGTGAAGGAGTAATATTGAAACCAATAGAGGTCCTAGTGGCCAGCCTCTCCATGGAGTAAAGTTCTAGTTGAATGTGTTTCAATTTGTGAAGACAAGACTAGGAGTGTCCTAGTAGCTAGATTGGTATTGAGCAGAGTTCGTTGTATTTCTTGTTGGTGTGCACTAGTTGAAGGAGTGGGATCTTGGGTAGAGATACCTAAAGAGTGTAGGGATAGTTAAGTACCCTATCAAGTCAAAACATTGGCCTAAAGAGACCCTAGTGAAGGATAGGGAGTGAGCAAGACAAAGTGTTACATCAATTAACAAGATCATTTTTTGGTAATTGTGTACATTATCATGTTGTCTTTACAGTGACTGTCCTCATTTGTTGAAGAAGAAAAGCATTAATGTGGTTCAATAGCAATACATTCAAGTGGAAATTACACAAGGGAATATCTCTATGAGATGTCCTAAGTGTGACTATCCTTGTCACAAATGAGGACATCTCACAGTGACTGTCCCTTGTGTAATTGCCACTTGAATGAGGACAGTCACTGTAAAGATAACATGATAATGTACACAAGTACCGTGAAGGTAGTCGCAAGTTAGGGCTGTTTCATTGCATACCCGAAACAATGAAGACATTACAGTCCACAAAATGTTTGTGCTTGAAAGATAAACAAATAAAATTAAACTTCTAAATAACCAAAGCCGCTAACAATAAATTCAACACAGATATGTCCTCATTTCTGGGTATTTTAGCTCTCTAACAGCTGAATACCAGATTACATAATAATGACAAAAGAAAAATAAACCCAACGTACTCAGAAATTGTAGCTGTGATTTCACGGAGGGAATCTCTCTCGGCGCTGTTGAAAACACAAATGACAATGTTCTTATTTTTTTTGCCCTTATATCCCGATGTGATTTCACGGAGGGTTACGGTGCTGTTGAAAACACAAATGACAACGTTCCTTTTTTTTTTTGCCCTTATATCCCGACAACATCGCAATTGCAAGTTAGGGCTGTTTCACTGCATACCCGAAACAATGAAGACGTTACGGTCCACAAAATGTTTGTGCTTGAAAGATGAACAAATAAAATTAAACTTCTAAATAACCAAAGCTGCTAACAATAAATTCAACATAGATATGTCCTCATTTCTGGGTATTTTAGCTCTCTAACAGCTGAATACCAGATTACATAATAATGACAAAAGAAAAATAAACCCAACGTACTCAGAAATTGTAGCTGTGATTTCGCGGAGGGTTACGACGCTGTTGAAAACACAAATGACAACGTTCTTGTTTTTTTTGCCCTTATATCCCGATGTGATTTCGCGGAGGGTTATGGCGCTGTTGAAAACACAATGACAACGTTCTTGTTTTTTTTGCCCTTATATCCTGATGTGATTTCGCAGAGGGTTACGGCGCTGTTGAAAACACAAATGACAAGGTTCCTTTTTTTTTTTGTCCTTATATCCCGACAACGTCGCAATGGCGACGTTGCCAAATGTATTGTCATTGCAATTTGCGACGGTGTCGGGCTATATTTGAAAAAAAAAGAAGCCAAAACCGCATGACATTTGCCTGTCGTCGCAAATTGCCGTCGCAATTTCACCCCAAATGTATTAGTGAGAATCGAAATCGAAATCAAGTAGAGGAGAGATAGAAAATCGATAAGGTTGATCAAATCATAATAAAATCACAATCGAAGGTAAGGGTCAATAGGTTAACCATTAGGCAATGAAACATGCCCCAGTGAGGAAGTAGAAGAATAGAAATAGAAGACTAGAAATAGAGTGGATGAAAGACTAGAAAATTTGAGAGACATGGAAGGAAGAAATTCCACCGAAAATCAAATTATGCCTCAAAAGGTCAGTCAACTGCTCAGAAGAAGGGGAAAAATTTTGAAACGCGACTCGGATTTCAATTTTGAGTCCAAAAATGGATAGAAAATGATGTGATATGAAAGATCAGAAATGAAAGATATGATCAAGAAGAATCAGAAAATGAGCACAGTTGACCAACTAGTCCGTAGATGATAAAAAGGAGAGTGCTCTCCATATGCAAGATGCAAAAACTAAACTATGATGAACCTAAGGATGCAAGCTACTATGAAAGTGGTTGACTTGCAAGGTCACAACGCTTATAGACATCTAATTATCATCATCGAGCATTATTGGTAGCGTCATAAGATCATACAATGCACACTAGCATAACTATGTGTATATGAATATGATTTTTATCAGATAGAAATGTGGAAATCCCACCTAGGCATCAAAGACATGGAGGTCCAGATGACTAATGCAGTGAGATCACCTAAGTTTGATATGGCGAGATTATGCTTGTATCAAGACATATGGAAGTCAGGATAACTAGAAGCATGCACTTGCAAAAATAGTCAAGGATAATACCTTGTTAATCCATAGTGTCAAGTAAGACCAGCATAAATGCTCATGACAATTAGGACCAACAAAATATACCCACAAGTAGATAAAGAAATAAAACATGTTCTCATACCCTCAGTCTTCTAGCTATGCATCATTGAAAACTTCTCAAGGAGAGACCAATCATCAAAGAAATCCTCATAGACAACACACAAAGAAAAGTAAAGTCAACATATCTCAAGCGAGGTGATTGTTTAAGTGCGTGTGTGTTGGTCATAGAGTCAAACTTTGAGGATCAAATTTGCTAATGAGCGATGTCGCATCATACTAGACTGTAGGGTAAGACATCTAATAAGTGTTAAGAAACACTCGACGCAAGGGTAGTGTTGAAAAACACTGTTTGGGGTGGTGTTGAAAAACACCTATTGTGAAATGCCCCAAGAGACAAATGCACCTAAAAGACCTATGCAAACAGTTATGCCCCCTAGACAAAGATAAAGACCAATTCCAGACCAAGTCAAATAAGGTCAAGGCATGATGGAAAGTGGCTAAGTGTCGAGGACACATGCTAATAAATAGGAGTGCAAAGGTCTCAAGTAGCGCCTATTTCTAGGTTTTCACCACTTGGATTTTATTGCAATTTTTCTTTTTTCTTTTTTTTTGTATTTTTGCTACCAAGGCGCCTGTTTCTAGGTTTTCACCAAGGCACTTTTTCTTTTTCTTTTTTTGAATTTTTTTGAATTTTTTTCAGGACTTTTTATGCTTTTTAGGATTTTTTCAGCATCATATCTCAGTTTTTTTGGTATTTTTTCAAGATCCATAAAGTATGTACAAAGGATGCCCCTAGATAGAAACAGGCATCAAGGATAGAACTTCTTTAGGTGCAAAATGTTTATGGGATCAGGGAGCTGTTCTCCATCGGGATCTGATAGTAAATATGCACCGGTACCAAAAGAAACTGTAATAACATATGGTCCAAGCCAATTAGGTTCGAACTTGCCCTTTTGTTCTCTGTTCTGTTGGTTCTTAGGGTTCTCTCGCAAAACAAGATCACCTATTTGAAACTCTCTAGGGTGAACCTTCTTGTTGAATGCTTTGGACATACGCTTCTGGTATACTCTCATGTGATCGAAGGAAGCCTTACGCTTCTCATCTAGAAGTTCTAGTTCTTGTAACCTCATGGCGTGGTAATCCTCATCTGTGATCAAGCCTTTGAGTGAGACTCTAAGTGAAGGTATCTCTACTTCTAAGGGAAACACCGCTTCAGTGCCATAGGTAAGAGCAAAAGGAGTAGCTCATGTAGGTGTACGAATGCTAGTTCTGTAAGCCCATAGTGCGGGATTGATTTGCAAGTGCCAATCCCTACCATTCTTGTACACTGTCCTATGAAGAATCTTAAGGATGGTTTTATTGGAAGCCTCTGCCTGTCCATTTCCTTGTGGAAAGTAAATGGAGGACCAATGTTGCTTGATTTTAAACTTTTTTCATAAATTCTTTAGGTCCTTATTCTTGAATTGACCTCCATTATCAGTGATAATCTCAGAAGGTACTCCAAATTGGCAAATAATATGATTCAAGATGAACAAAGAGATAGTCTTCCCTGAAGCTACAGAAAGTGGCACGGCTTCCACCCATTTTGTGAAGTAGTTAGTGGTAGTAATAATGAACTTATGTCCACCTGATGAGTTGGGATGAATCTACCCAACTAGATCAAAGGCCCAGTGCTAAAATGGCCAATGAGAAACAAAAGGAATCAGCTCCCTACCTAGAGCATGAATCAGGTTTCTATGTTTCTGACATTTTTCACAAGACTTAGCAAAGGCTACTGCATCTATCTGCATCGTGGGCCAATAGTACCCCACCCTAAGAAACCTTTGGGCCATGGCAAGACCATTAGAATGTCCACCACAAATGCCCTCATGGATGTCAACTAACACTTGGTCGGATTCCTCCTTTTCCAAGCACCTAAGGAGTGTCCCATCTAAAACCCTCCTATATAAATCACCAGAGATAAGGGTGTGGCGAGAGGCATTACGGATGAGGTTTCGGTGTTCAGAACGGTTGAAAGTGTCAGGGATGATGCCATCGCATAGATATGAATAGATAGCACCATAGCGGGAAGACTCATGTGTGACAAGGGTACATATGACATGGCTTTCAGATGAGTCAAATATGGGATGATGTAGCTCTTCCACCAGGAATTCAAATCTTGATTCATGTTGTTCCAACTGAAGGAGTGAAGCTAACGTGGCCATAGCATCTGCAGCTTTGTTCTCTATCCTGGGGATCTGTTGAAATGTCACAAATGTAAAGTAACATCTCAATGATTCAACCATCTTCTTGTAAGGTACCAATTTATCATCCTTGGTTTGATACTCTTCATTGACTTGGTTGATAATTAACTATGAATCCCCAAAGACATGTAGTTCTATTATGTTCCATTCTATAGCCATCTTCAATCCATTGGTCAAAGCTTCATATTCGGCAATATTATTTGTACATGGGAACAAAAGTTTGTAAGACTTTGGAATGTTGTACCCATGTGGAGAGACAAATAATTCTCCAGCACCTGATCCATTTTGCATGTGGGAACCATCAAAGAACATCTTCCAAGTGCGGGTAGTCATATACAGTATATGCTCATCTGGAAATTCGACCTGAATAGGCATGCTATCCTTAACTGGGAAGTCAGCTAATTGGTCAGCAATAGCTTGCCCTTTTATGGCCTTCCTTTCAACGTACTCGATGTCAAATTTAGTTAAGACCATCATCCATTTAGCAAGCCTACCCGTGAGGGCAGCCTTACTAAGCAACTACTTAAGAGGATCAATTTTTGCAACCAAATGTATAGTATGAGCAAGCATATAGTGTCGCAACTTTTGAGAAGCAAACACCACTGCAAGACAAGACTTCTCAATGTTATTATAATTGATCTCATAGGAGACTAGAGTACGGCTGATATAGTATATGGCCCTTTCTTTCCCAGTATCATCTAATTGAGCCAACAATGCCCCCAAAGAAGACTCTGTTGCTGAAATGTATAGAATCAAAGGCTTCCCTGGAATACGAGGCATCAAAACTGGAGGATTAGCCAAATACTATTTTATTTGATCTAGGCTCTTTTGGCATTCCTCATTCCATACACAAGACGCGCCCTTATGCAGTGTCTTATTAAAGGGTTGTGCTCTATCTGCTAGTTGTGAGATAAACCTCCTAATTGACTGGAGTCATCCCTGAAGACTTCTCATCTGACTAATGTTTCTTGGAGGTGGCATATCTACAATTGCTTGGACTTTTTTGGGATCAACCTCTATACCTTTTGCTAAGATTATAAATCCTAAAAGTTTGCCTAAGGTGACACCAAATGCGCACTTCTTTGGATTCAATCTGAGTTGAAACTGTTCCATGCAATCTAGAATTACTTCCAAATTGGTAAGGTGTGCATCCCTTTTTCTTGATTTAGCCAGGGTATCATCCACATAATCTTCCATGTTCTTATGCATCATATGAAAAATTATGGTCATAGCTCGTTGGTATGTTGCTCCTGCATTTTTTAACCCAAATGGCATGACGTTCCAGGAATAGGTTCCCCATGCACATGTGAATGCTATTTTCTCTTGGTCTTTGGGAGCTATTATAATTTGATTATATCCTGAGAAGCCATCCATTAGAGAGTATATTTCATAACCTGCTGTCATGTCCACTATCATGTCAATGTTTAGAAGTGGAAAATCATCCTTTGGGCATGCTTTGTTTAAATCTCTAAAATCTGTGCATACACGAATGGACCCATCATGTTTGGAAACTGGTACTATGTTTGAGATCCATTCTGCATAATCAATGGCTTTGATGAATCTAGCTCTCAAAAGTTTTTCTAATTCCGCTTTGACAAGGAGAGCTACACATGGATGCATTTTCCTAAGTCTCTGTTTCATTGGTTTGACTCCTGGAGCTATGGATAAGTGATGCATTATAAGATTTGTGTCAAGCCCTGGCATGTCTGAATATGTCCATGCAAAATTAATTTTCTTCTTTTGTAAGAATTGTACATATGCCTTGGTTTCTTCTTCTGATAAAGACTGAGCAAGATGAATTATTTGAGGAGCTTCTTTTGTGTTCAAATTAACTGATTTTGTTGGCTCAATCAATACTGATGATCTGTCCTGAAAATAACTCGGCAAGTTATTAAGTACCCCATCCTTAGGCGCCTCAAAGAGGTTTTCACCCTCGGATACATCATTTCTTTTTACTATTTTTGGTTCTGATACCGCCACAAAGTGGTTTTCGCCATCAAACCTATTTTTCTTTTTTTCTTTTTCTTTTATTTTTAGACTGAGGTACTTAATATCAGGCTCTGTCATACTTGTTGTTGGTTCACTGGTGGAAGAAGCCATGGGTTCAAGAGCATTCAGATAGTAGACAATTTCGTAATCATTCTAAAAAGTGAGGAATCTAGGCTCTTGATAGTGCTGAGACTAGTCAATTAGGTCATAGTGAACAAGGGGTAGGTCAATGACTGGTTCAATGTTATTTATGTGAAAGGTGTTATCTCTGGTGACCATACAATCGGGATTCATCAAGTCTTCTCCTAAGATACCCGAATTAGGACTCATCCTACCAAACGAAGCTTCGTCCACTAAGGCAATTCGAGGAGTACAATCCTCTAATCCTACACTAAGCTCTCTAGCCACATCGGGTTGAATACTATATGTATGGACAACATCCATGTCCAAATCAACCGTTGCATCTGAAAGTGAATCCCATTCAAACTCATGTGAGTCTGTTTCTGAATCATCATTTGGGCCTCGTGATGTAGAAGCCTCAAGGTTGGGAAAGGTTTCCCCTTCTCTAATGCTAGCATTGTTACTATCCGTCGCAGCTAGGATAGCAACATTTTCCATTGTCAATCGAGCATTCATATAGTCACTATCCATCGCAGTTGGGATAGTAGGACCGTCAATTATCAAATCTTTTGAATCTCCCCAAAGGAGATTTTTTGAAGGCACCCAATCATCAAACATGTCTTGTTGATTAGAAAGATCAGGTGTGTAGTTTGAATCACTGTCACTGTCCATCGCAACTGGGACAGGGACACCTTTCTTCTTCTTATTTTCAAAACCTAAGCCAACTGTTGACTTATTCTTTCATCCAAAAAGGGCATGGTTAAGAGGCTCAACTTTAGCATCCAACCTATGGCTAAGGGGACCATATCCTAGATAACCCATATTCTTAACCAATGTATACCCTCTCCCATAAGCTTTAGGTGAAGGAGAAAAGTTCTCATTGTGTTGGTATTTTTCCTCATGATAGATCCAGTCTCTTACGGCAACTTCCTCTTTCTCTTCCTGAATAGGAACCGAAGACTCAACAAATTTTCCAAATAATGTCATTGCTGATGATGTAGGTTTCATATTTGGTGATGATTTCCCATAAGGCCTAGGAGAGATTGGCATTTTTGTAAAAGAATCAATTTTATAATCTCCCATCCCAAGATCTATGGTCTTAAACTTCTGCTTGCATTGTTCAAGTGAAATACTAGAACTGTCAGCTTCCCTATTCAAAGGTACATGTGTTCCAACAGAAATATTATTAACTGACAAAGCACTATCTCCAGGTATGCAAATTTCTACACCATTATGGGGAAACTTAACACACTAGTGATACGTTGATGGGACTGCTTGCATTTCGTGAATCCATGGCCTACCTAGAAAAATGTTGTAGGCTAAAGGTCCAACATCAACAATTTGAAATAATATATCCTTTTCTACTGGGCCAATGCGAATAGGCAAAACGGCCAATCCCTTAGAACTTCTTTCTGCTTCATCATATGCCTTGATTGTGATCTTTTTCCTTGTGTCAATGACTTCTTCAGAATATCCTAGAGCCTTCAACAAGCTCATGGTACAAATATTGAGCCCCACACCCCCATCTATCAATACATGCCTGACATGGGTTTTATGGATCATGACTTTGATGTGTAAGGCCAGGTTATGTGGGTGACTGATGGATTTGTCGTCTTCTTCTAAGAAAGTGAGGTAATGAAGGCTAGCCAAATGGTTGACCATATTCTGGAATTGATCAATATCTAAGTTGTTAGGGACACTGGCTGCTCACAAAGCATCCTCAAGGACACGCTTATGCTTAGGGGACAATTCTAAAAGTTCAAAAATAGATATCTACGCTGGTGTACGTTGTAATTGGTCAATAAGGTTATAATTTGAATCAGGACCAACAACAGATTTAGGAAGAACACCCTTGGGCATGGGCTGCTTAGACTTGCTAGAGCTAGGACCTTTGATAATAATGGGAGCTTGAGACTGACCCCTAGTGACAGCATTGAGGGATTGGGGCATCCTTCGTGAGTGAGGACCTCTTAGCACCACAACGGGTCCTTCATCAGGCATAGGAGTTGAATCCACATCATATCCATAAGGATCTTTCTCTCTCATCATGTTGATATTATCATCAGCCACTTCAAGCATGTTAATAACATTTTCAGCGTTTGTGTATGTATAGTTGATAGCAGCCTTGCCATGCTTGTTGTTAGAATTCTCTCCTTTCTCATATTTGGGCAAGGGTTCTTTAAAAGCCTTATGATCCGCATTAGTAGTTAAACCATCAACTTGTAATCATCCACTTTCAATGAGGTCTTGGACAAGATGTTTAAGTCTAAAATAGTTTTCTATCTCATGTCCAATTCCATTGTGGAAGACACAAAAGGCCTTCTCATCCCACCAATGAGGTTTAGGATCTGGTATGCGGTGTTTGGTAGGATCCTGAGGTTGTGCCAAATTATGAGCAATTAGTGTCTTGAAAATGTCTACATAGGAATCCCCAAGTTTGGTAAATTGTCTCTTTTCCCTTTTAGGTTTCCCTTGATACTTGGGTTTATTCTCCTGTTGTCTTGAGGATGCTTGCAGCTTCATGGCTTGAACTGCATGAGAGAGATTAAGAACTCCTTCATTCTTAGGTTGTGAAGAGTCAACAACTCCGTCATTAACCACCTGCTTATTCTTATTCCAATAAGAGTTCTTTTTGTCCCTATTACCATTATTGTTGTTGTTTTGGCTATTGTTGTTGTTAGTTGATTTAGCCAAAATCCCTTGTTCTTTTAGGACATCTTCTATGTGACATGCCACTTCTACCATGGTATCAAAAGAATTAAATGGGATCTTCCTGACCTCATACCTTAGCTCCGGTACCAAGTTGCTCACAATGATGTCTATTCTTTCCTCCTTAGGAATTGTCCTAGGATACTTCGAGCATAACTGTCTCCATCTTTGCAAGAAGGTGACAAAAGGTTCTCCTTGACTTTGTTTGAGTTTGCACAAATCAAGCATTGTGACTGACCTAGATAAATTGTAAGAAAAATTTTGAACAAATCTTTGGACAAGTTCTTTAAATGTCTTCACTGGAGGAGTAAGGTTGGTGAACCATTCCATGGCTTGACCTTTGAGACTCCTTGGAAATAATCTCATTAAGTACGAGTCTTCATGATGAAAGGCAAAGCTCATTATATAGAATTGTCTAACATGGTCATGAGGATCACCAATGCCATCATATTTTTCATAAGTTGGGAACTCAACCTTCTTAGAAAATTCAATCATCACCACACTTTTGTCTATAGGGCTGGGACATATGGAGTCCAAATTAAATACGCTCTTAGGAGCCCTCATCCTTTCTATATCCTTTTGCATTTGCATGATCACCTCATTGGTTGAAGGATTCTGTTTCTTAATCTTTTGGTGGACGTCAAAATTATATGGAACCTTAGCGCCTTTGTTGATAAGGCTTTCTAGGAATTGATCTTTGTTTTGTTCCACATATCGTTCTACATATGCTTGAAAGGATGGTTCTTGTTGCATAGTCATAAAATTCATATGATCAAATTTGGCATAACTTCCTCCATGTTGTGAGCCATGATGTGCTCATTGGGAGGGTTGCTTTGAATGTCTATGAGGTGATCGTCTCCTATGAGGATCATATCTTGAAGCCCTTCTTCCTCTAGGACTTGGGGATCGTGAGGGTGTCCTTGATCTTCTTCTAGGACTTGGTGAAGGGGTAGATGGGGGTGAGTTGGTTCCACTATTGGTACCCCTCCCATTGAATCGGCTTTGGTCACTTCCCTTGATTGACTTGGTACCTTGTTGTAACTGACATGAAAGAAAGATACTCTTAATGATAAGATGACCTCTCAAAGTGTCAGCACCAAACTAGGATAATCAAAGTCCTCTATTGTCCAAAGAGAAATGAAAAGATAGAAAAGGGGCTTTACCAACACTGTCAAAGAGGTGCTTCAAATCAAAGGGTGACTACCCTTGCACTTTTGAACCAGGAGGTTGGACTAGGCCAAAATATAATTGAAATTGAGATTTTAAATGAAAGCGATTTGGACAATAAGAGCACTAAAATTTTTCAAGAATGTAGCTAACAATCCTAGAGATGAACCTTGACACCAAGAATGGCCCTCTAATTTGACAATTATTCCCAAAGTGATTTCGTAAATCAGATGATGCTATCCTGAAGGACTAAAACCAAAAATTTAGAGTCAAGATAGGTCTCAAATGACAGAGCAAGAAGCCTACTCCAAGACCTAACCTGACTAACGACAATTGAAACTGATCAAATTGCAAGCATGACAGAAATTAACCAGGCAATATACTCTGGGCTACCGAGGTGATACACCTACAACCGGGTGATACTTCGCCTTATACCAGGTGATAGACCTTACAATAGTCGAGCGATAAACACCAGGTAGGTCGGGCAATAATCTATTAGGGGTGAACTATCGCGCGATATTTCCTCTCAAAGAAGGCGATACTTTTAGGACCCGCGAAGTATCGCGTGATATTTCGCACCAAAGGATGCGATACTGTTGCAAAATTGCTTAACTCTTTGACCAGAACTGTGTAAAATTTGCATTTTTGGGTCTGTTTGGTCAAAATTTTCAGTCTGAGGGTTGATGTTCTCGATCTCAATCACAATATCAGTAGAATTTTGGCAGGTTTGCAAACAGTGAGGGATCAAACATGTCTCATACACTTGAAACAAGGGAAAAAGAAACCTTGCCAAGACAAACACTTGTGATATCAAAACTGAAAAAAAAAGCACCCTATGAATGCTACCGATTGTTTGTATGTGAGAACGTTTACACTGGTATCACACAACCAAAGAAAATTCAAGCAAATCTATCCTAAAAAGTCAAGGCTCAATGCATACCAACTTAGCCCACAACTTGATGCCCCCTTGCCTCACACCAAGTGGTTACCCACAAGAGATATTGGCTTTGTCGTGGAAGTGTCAAACGACACAACCAAAGGGACACATATGGTGAGTATCTTAAGGTGATCTGGGTAAACCACTTGGATCAATCCTTGCACTAAGAAGATAAGCGGCTAAACAAGGTGGCTTCTATCTAATGGTTCTTAATAAGGATTTCCATTCACAACACCCCTCTTGCTCCTCATAAAGGACTAGGACCTTGTGGCCTCAAGAGTACCTTAAGCATTCTTGTTCAATGTTTTCCCCATGGTCGCAATCCCATGAGCTACTCACATCAAATGAAGATAAGTGTTATGTCTACCAAGGTTTTTGGTGTCCTTGATAGCCTTGAGATTATAGTGAGTTGGAATCACTTGCCACCAAGGAAAATGATGACAAGGTTGTCCCCACTTGATTCGTTCCTCTTGATTGCTCAAGAGCAGGCCCGCTAAAGGATTCCTAAACTAAACAAAAATGGATAATTTATGAGGTTCAAATTTTTTGGTTCACCTCAAGGGTGAAGAGCATACTCCCCTATCTCAAAAACTTCTCCCAAACACACCAAGCAAAGAGATTCAATTACTCCCTTGCTTCCAAAACCTTAAGATGGGTCAAGATTTTCTGATTCACCTAAAGGTGAAGAGCATACTTCTCCTACCACCTCAAAATCCCTTTCACAGGGTATTAAAGTTCCTAATACAATTAGTGAATGCCACACTTGAAAGGAAATAAATCACAAGCAAATTTTTTTTTTTTTTTTTTTTTTTTTTATGCTTTTTGGGCAGCCCTGCAAAAACTGTTAGTAGCCCTCTTTGACATGCAATTTTTGGAAAATTTCTTAAGCAAAGGCACCTACAACCACAACTAGTTAGGCCCACAAGGTTAGCAAAATCCAAAATCTAACAATGGTTAGCACATGAAAAATCAGATAATCTGCAAAAAATGACTGATCAAATGACAAAATCTGAAAATGAAACCATCATGGTTGGATTAGGCACAGAAAGACCTTTCCAATGATATATCACACTTAGATTTTTGATACAGAAGCCCGTGCGAGACAGAACACAGTTCCGTGTGAAAAAGCATAGAAGCTCACGTGAGATAGAACACAGGCCTGCACGAGGAAGTACCGAAACTCACGCGAGATAGAATACAGGCCCGCGTGAGGAAGTACAGAAACTCATGCGAGGAAGTACAGAAGCTCATGCGAGACTTTGTGACAGTGACGCACAGAAGTACAGATAGCGCATGAAAATCACAAAAAAAATTAGAATAGCCGAAACATGCAGCAGAAATGCAAGAAAAAAAGGATAAAATAGAGCTGTCTTGCCCCACGGTGGGTGCCAAAAATGTACACACTAAAAAGGTGCACTTCTATGAACCATTACATGCAAGGTTGCTCAAGAATGAGGCCTCACAAAGCGGCTCATAGCTCTCTATGCATGGAGTTGCAAGGGACTATGATGTGTTTGCTCTCAGCTAGAGCTACAAGCTTATGACCTTGCTAGTCAACCACACAATGAGAGATTCGAATGAGGACAAGGGCAAGAGTGCCAATATCCTCAAGAATCACTATGAAAATGCAATGCAAACTAGTCTATGGAAATGAAAATGCAATGCAACTAAGCTATGAAATGGAAAGAACAAGTGTTACAAATCCCTCCTATTAAGCTATGTGAGTTAAATCTATTGCATCAAAGGAAACTAAACTAGATGCCATGAAAGCTAAGATGCAAGGATGAAAGACTAGGAACAATAAGGTTTCCAAAAGCTCCAAAAAGTCTCCAAGAATTCCTGTAGCATAAGATTAGTATTCAAAACATGATCTATAAATGAAGGAGAGAGCTTTCCTTTTATAAGAAATGCAAAGGAACAGACCATTGAGATTAAGAGGCAAAAGTCTTAATTGGCAGTGGAGGTTGAAAGAGGAGCAATCCATGTGCACAAGTATCTTCCAATGAGAGTGAAGTGTTGACTTTTGAGCCTCATGTGAGACAAAAAGTACTTTTTTCTTTTTTGTGAAATAGGAATAATGCTTTATTTGTGCAATTTAGGACAAGAGGAAAGGTGGGGCTTTTTTATTTAATCAAAAGGGGAGGAAATATTCCTTTTAATTAAATAAAGACTTAGGATAAATGGTTAGCCCAAGGATAAAAATCCAATATATGATCGAAATTAAGACTTGATCAAGAAATTAATAATGTTGAAAATATTGATTATTGATAAAAATGATTTAGGATAGATAAATCAAATAAATGGGGCCCAAAGTCTAGGCGACCATTTTAGGGTGCATACAGCTATACCATCAATTCTCCTTCCATTTTCTTTAGGATTAGTAAAAATTGAATAACACAACTTGATATCTTTTCCTTCTCCTCCTCTTATGGGTTAGATCATGGAGTTTTAGCTCATCTTTGGTTATGATATTTCCATTTCTATGTAGTCACTAAAATTCTTCAAATAGCTTTCCAAATATTATATTAGTGGTTAAGGCACTTTCTTGATTGAGGTGTCTTCTACTAGTTTATTTACCTAGTTTTGTTTTTGTACTAACCCCCTTTTTTTTGGTGCATTTGTCTTTTTTTTTGGTGCCCTTGTGCATGGATATATTATTTGAGATCCTTTATTTGGGAGCTTGCATCCTTAAACTCAGTGATGACTTATCTCTTTGCAATTCACCCATGATGATCTCTCTCTCTCTCTCTCTCTCTCTCTCTCTCTCTCTCTCTCTCTCTTTTCTATGAGCATGAGGTTGTCTCATACACTCACTAAAATGAGGGCTAAATTTACCATCCTAAATTATAAGCACCTAATTACTGCATAATTTAAGGACTATTAGGAACCCATCTTAGTGTGTTTCATATAGTTGAGACCTCATATGATACTTAATGGACATCTAAATTCAAATATGAGTCCTCTCTCATTCTAATCTTGTTCAAAATTTAGGTTATCCATTATTTCTAGGTGTGATCATTTGTTTTTCCTCCAATCCCATAATTCATTTCATCACCTAATCCCTATATCACCATTTGTGACATTTGTATTCTCTCTTGACCTCAAAAATGGCTATGTCCTATTTTCCCATATCTTCTCATTGCCTGGGACCCGTGGTCCCAATTTGGGCACTAATTGGTGGGTAAAGAATGGCTAACCCATTCTATACCATATTATAGGGTGGATCAGCCACTCTATATCCCAAAGATTGAGCCCCAATTTGAATTTGGTCCATGTCTTGGCAATTTAGATGAGGATTAGGACTTGTAGTTGGCCTAGTTGATTTTTAGCCCCAAAGATGTTGTGAGAGGTATATAAACACCCTATCTCTTCTCATTTTGGTATCTATTAATATGATAACCACTGTCAAGCATTCATAATCAATCTATCAAGTACAAGGAAGCAAATAAAGTTTAAGAGGCATCAAGAAATCAAGCATACTTCTCAAGCATTCAAGGTGTTTCTCTCCATCGACTTATCTTATTTCCCCATTGGAGGCCAAGCAAAGAATTTTTCTATCAAGGAAATACATATTCACCTACATTCAACCAACTCTTCTTTATCTTCTCCTTGAAAGGAAACATAAATGGTTTTGAGAATGTTCTACATTTCTTTGCACTATTGTTTATGGGTGTGTGGGTTGGTGGGAGTTCTTAGAATGTTTATGGAGTGTTCCAATTTAGAATTCATGTGTTGGTTTTCTTTGTAAGTGAAGTTAAGTTGCTCTCTTGTTTGACATTATTGTCTATGTTAGTTTTTGGTCGATTCAATGGATTGTATTAATTGAATTATTATTTTATAGTCTATGTATGCATTGTAGACCGAGTTAAGAGGTTTTTATGGCTCTTATTATGGCATTTTAAGATCTACATCAAGTAATTTGTATGTGAGGATGTTTTTGGACTAACTAGTCAATGCACATTAATGTATTTCTACATATTATGTTTGATGTTGACTTTTGAGGATTTTGTGTGTTTGTATGGTTTATTGGAATCAACTTGGAAAAACATGTTCTGATATATTTGTGTCCCCTTTATCTCCTAGGGTGGATTGTATGAGCACAGTTGTTCATGGTGGTTGAATTTGTGCAAATAATTATTTCTAATATGGTCAACCTAGTTGAGGGTTTTCATGATCAAATTGATGTAAATAGATGTGTGGATGTTTAATTTGAAGTGTGGATTGAGTAGAAATAATGTAGAAGTGAAAGTGGATGAGAAAAATTATAAATATTAGTTTGTGATGCACTGTGATGATCATATCTTTTAGTATGACAATATTTGAGGCAACAAATGTGGAAGTTATGTTTGGCATGATATTGGTCACTTGAAAAAGTGGTTGAGGAAATTTTAATTATAATGAGAACTTATTCATTTCAATTCATCATAAACTTGTGCCTACTTCAAGATTGTGAGTCCTTTTAGTGGATTGTGTAGATCTATATCTTATCTTGGAGTTGTGTGCTTAACTCTACAAGTCTCTTTGTATCTTTCCCTAAGGTTATGATACTAATACAAGTCTTTCTCCTAATGAAACTCTTGTTAGATACTTGACGAGTCAACCTAGGGAAATGCTTGATGATTCAAGTAAAAAATGATGAGTGTATAGTATTTTTGTGATCAATCATCACAAACCAATAGGGTATTATATCCCACCCCTTTAACTCAACTTACTCCTAGAAGTTGCATATCTCACATTAATTATATTTGGATAGAAATAATACTAATATTTTAGACTATATTAATACCTAATAAGAATCATATAATTAAACATTATACCAAGATAAAAACATCAAACAGAAGAGATCAAAAGATGTCAAGGATGCATCAAAATTAAACACAAGCACAATGAGAACAAACACAAACTCAAACCAACCTTGAGAAGAAGGCTCAAATGTAATTTAGCATTGTATGCCCGACAACTTGAGTAGGTAGCACAAGGCTTAGTCATCCTGACTTTGAATGATGGCTGGGTTGAGTAAAAAAGATGGAGCCTTAATGTTATCTTTGTCAACAACTTTCATCTAGTTTGTAAAGGCATGCTTAGTCCTTCCAATTCAGGGGAGACGATACCTGGAACTTGTAAACCTGCATCATGAAGACAAATCATATACATATACATATATATCATAAAAAATAATGACAAGAAATGAAGGGGATTGAGACATCGTGAGGATCTCCCGAAGTAGTATCGACAACTTCTCCCCTCTTCATATAGACACATGAAGCAAGATATAATCATAAAGCAATAATCAAAACATAAGTAGGGTTAGTACATCACTAAACATAAACATATGTGTATAATCATCATAATAACATGTTTATAATAATTAACCATAACACATAGATGCACCATGAACATAAACATGTCTATCACATCATGTCACATCAATTTCATCATCAATAATATGAACTTATCATGATGGGTAAACTTAAATCAAATCATTATAACTACAGACACACCAACTAGAGGTCATAAACACCTGACAAAAAACATAGAGTCACTTGAAATTAGAAACATATTACATCCGGAACTCCCTTGTATCTTTCCTAAAGGTGGATGAAGCTACGACTACTATGGGTCACTCTACTTTCTCCTATATTTTAGTTGATATGGATGTCTCCAACCACTTTTGAGGGATGTCGTGCTCATGGTTTAAAAAATTCCATGAACTCAAGCATTGGATTATGAGGGCCTTCCCTTTCATTTTCAACACTTCTTTTGTACAGGGAACATGGCTATTGACTGTGCTTTTCTACATCAAAAAGGTGTTACTAATTGGTGCAAGGCTACAAGTAATGATCATTTGGAAGTCTGTGCTTCTAATCCTCTCTTTGATTCCTCCTCTATGGATTCACAAGCTGTTGAAAAAGATGAAATCTCAGCAGAAAATCTTGGTGTTGCCCCTACTGCAGATTGGGGTCAAGATTTTGATACTAATCCAAGTCTTCTCCTAATGCAACTCTTGTTAGTTCCCCTAAATTTTTTGATGCAATGTCCTCTAGCCTTGACGACATTTCCGCTCCCTCTACTTCCACTTATGATCTGTACCAAGTTTTTGTTGATGCTTCTCAGCTTCGACAACACTCTAGCCATTGTGCTAATAGTTGCACTAGCAGAGTATCCTTCGTTGGGGAGCCTAAGGATAGTATTGCATGGATAGTTTTCCAATGGCGTAGGAAGAATGACTCTTCAAAATCCCAATCTTCTTCTCTTGTGGTGTGAGTTTGGCCTTTCCTTTTGGGCTAAGACTTGATGCTTTATGTTCTATCCTCATTTCCTTCTATTGTTGTTCTAGATTTATGATAATCAATTGATGGTCTAAATTTTTCCCTTTAGGCCTTGATTTTGTAAGGGTCAACCCCCTTCTTAGGTTTCTTAGTTAATTAAAAACATATTACACGTTAGACTTAATATCAATATCATGGATAAGAAAATACAATCTCCTCAAAATGAGTATTCAAAACACATTTATATATACATCTTATAAGTACATCCTTATCTCTAGAAAATCTTAACTTTATCGTGCATTAGCGCATTAAGACACTTACCTTTCTAATAAAGAAAAAATTAAGCAATTTAGCATACCCAATAGTGTAACATAATTTATAAAAATACTTTAGTCATCAATGTACTATAACCAATCATCCTTGTCAAACCAATATAGTAACATATTTGAGATTCCACTTCAATTACCTTTCAAGATAGAAAAATCCAAGCATGAAATAATGAAATGCCTCTTCCTTCCACAATTGTTTGCATGGTAAGTAAAACAACATGCAATTTTATCCTTATTTCATTGTTTTTTAAGTAAAATAACAACATGATTAATTAATTTTCCTAGAATGAAACTTACTATTTAAAATTTTATTTGCAAGAAACATTTATCTCTACAATAATTTTCATAACACAATAGAAACCATTAGCCTTAAGATTTGATACTTTCTACATTAATCAAGGTGTAATGAATTCTAACTATGATATACAAGAATGAATAAGAAAGATATGACCAACACAACATCAGGATAACAAATCTAAAGAATCGGGAGTGACATGCCACATGGAATTATGGTTTCTCGTGCTAGATTCCTCACATACACTCACCAAGTTTGCTTTATATGTCCTTGGTGAGGACAACACAACACAGCAAAAGACCAGCTTTTGAAAACAACAAAGAGAAATTAGTCTAGCCACCAAAGTTCAAAATAATCTAGAAATCAAGTTATCAATCTCAACAATAAATAAGAAAACCTCAATGAGTCACAAAAATAATAAAATGTAAAAATGAATCTCACAAGTTGTGGCTAACCATCATAGAGAATAATTTTCCTTAATAAAAAACCATCATAGACAAGGATAAACAATCACTAGTCTTCACAATCAAACATAAACATATCATAAAATGACACTTTACATCACTATGTAACTAGAAAATAGTCATCCAATGATGAAGAGGAAATCTTTGTTTAGTTTTTATAAGTAACTAGTTTTGCACAACTCCCAGGACAAACAAAGACCATTTAAAAACTAATCACCACAAGGAATATAAACCAATGAAGAAATACTTAACTCATGTACATACACTATAGAACACCTAGAAAGTTAACATAGTGAAATAAATATTCTATACATTTAAATATTAGGGGTGTTGTTATCTCAACATAATATCAAATTTTAAATATTTGCTAATAATAATCAATGTGTACACATATAACCATATCTTCAAGTACTATGCAACAAGATGACATAAAGAAAGCATCGTTAAGCATGAAGTTAATACAGAACCAACTGAGAGAGTCTTAGGGAGATACCTCCAATTTTTTTTGCAACTATACAACAAAGGGTTAGCCCTCTAAGGCAAAAACAAGAGAATAAGATAGTACTCAACGAAACACCTAATGGGAACATCAAGTTCACGGTGTAGAACCCGCGTTCTAATACCAAATGTAATACCCTGTCATGGAGCTTGAGAGGACAACATAATTTTACTAAAGAACATGGGATAATTTTTTATTTAACGATTGCATCTAAGAAAATGATATACACTATAATAAGCAATTAAAAGATACAATACCCAACTAACATTTACTAATGATAATCATCAAACCTGATATTGCTATTAGGATTCAATTGTGTATTTTTTTGAGTCAAACTCATTGATCCATGTTTCATGATTAGTGGTTCACACAAACCCATCTCTCATGAGAATGAATGGAACATTTAGCACTCATTGGATCTAGGTGATGCTCACAGAGGTGAACCACTGAGACTTCTCAGGAGGTCACCCATCCCCGTACTACTCCAGCTCGAGCACACTTAACTATCAAGTTTCCTCCATGGTTAAACCTACTCTTCTTGCAACCCCATTTATAAAACAACACTTGGTGAGGGTTTTGCAAATTGGTTGCAAGAAGAGTAGGTTTGACCATGGAGGAAACTTTGTAGTTAATCACGCTTGAGTTGGAGTAGTACTGGGATGGTTGACCTCCCAAGAGGTCTTAGTGCTTCACCTCTATGAGAATCACCTAGATCCAATGAGTGCTAAATGTTCCCTTCATTCTCATGTGAGATTGGTTCATGTGGACCACTACTCATGAAACATGGGTCAATGATTTTGACTCAAGAAACTATAGAGTAAAATCCTAATAGCAATATCACATTTGACTTGCTGTGAAAAATATCTCCTACTTATCAATCATCAAATCATTATACCATGTGCTCTTAGGTTCCCTAACGTTTCCACTAATAAACACATAAATATGTAGTTAAATCATTTGAATCGTAATAAATTAATGCTCAAGATTAAAATATTAAAGTTATTCTTATTTAAACCACAAAGCCATATATGCTCATCAACAAAAAAAAAATACATGTATAGAAGGAAATTCAATACAAACATGGTACTATCCAAATCTTCACATTACATATCAATAAAGTATCAATACACGTTTACAATACATTTACATTTAATAGTACATAGAGTACACAATGTCAAGATCCATAATACATTATGCAACACAAGATACGATAATAATCATCCATCATAAAGTTATAATGAAGATACAATGAAGATTATAAGATGTTAGGGATCCAATCAATATGCTCACAAACTAATCATCGAACCTCAATAGAAAAAATGTTTTCCATCCAACCACGTGGAACCCTGAGGCCTACTCCCTCTGAACTAGGAGATAGACACACGACCCCACACCAAAAGAAAGCACAACAAGACTGAACTAAAAATAATAAAGTACAGAGAAAGAAAAAGCATGACATAAAATATACCCAAAGGAAACATAAGGAATACCACAAGGGATACTAGAGGAAAACCACAAGGCTAATCAAAGGAAATTCTAGGAAATGTGTAGGAGAATTTCATCACATAGTCCTCCACTATCTTGGGTTTTCATGACATGTCTCTCTAAATCCCATCCCCATGTGAGAACTTATGTGAAACTAAAAAACTTTCACGAGGAAAAGGAAGCTGATTTTAAAAAACAATGCCCCACACACAACCATACCTTCTCCAACCCATCCTTGGTCTATACAATAACTCGAGGCCATGGGTGAGGTGTCTCATTTATCTTGATTAATGTATAATTTCTATTGGCATTGTGATGTATTTTGGTGAGCAATCATAGGTAGTTATCATTTTGGTTGTCATTGATGCAAACATAGTCATATCAAATGAATAGGAGAATTGGTAAGGTCATTGTTCAAGCGGTTAGAAGGAATCAACTAAGTATAGTGAGCGGTATACGAGAAGAACTGCTACACATGGAGATTTTGGTAGCGGTAATGTTTGAGAAGGAATTAAGTGGAGCGGTTTTAGACATAGCATGGATATAATCATAACACTTCATGGTTGCAACCGCAACTCATTTGGACGATTAGTGTGCAAGAATTTCAGTGACAGAAGTGGTCATAGGATAGAGATCTTAAGTTCTTGAGCTACCAGTGGTAGATCTTAGATCGGTGACTGGTATGGGTATTGTAGTGTGTATATTTGTTATGGTGACGTGTCTTAGATGATAAGGATTTGATGAGTTGTCATTTATATGCTCGAGACAAGCAAGGAGGGAATATTCCAGAAGATATTTGGGATAGTCAAAAGGTCTTTGACTATTCTTGGGAATATCACATGTTTATCTCATGATGGATCGAGGTGGTGCTAGAAAACATTTTACAATATCGAGATATGTGTTTAGGCAAGATGTATTTGAGCGGGAAGATTGAAAGCTGAATTTTGGTGAAGGTTAAGGTAGTTCTAGTTAAGTATTTATTGATAAATGCACTTATTGAATAAGATGATGAAGTAAGTTGTTGATGATTGTATGAAGTGAAATTCATGATTTTTAGGGTTGCAATCAGGGTTTTGAGGAGAGGTAGATCAGAGAGCAGTAATAGAGAGCATAGAGCAGATTGGATTTGACAAGAAAGGTTTGCTACATCTAGGTCATTACTTGTTGTTCCCTAATAGTTGCATCAAGAAAATTCCCTTAACTAGGTGGACTCAAAAAGAGTCTTAAATCCTCTACAAAGGTAGATCTTAAAAGATCTTATTGTACTCCTAACAATGTACTAGTCACTCCTAATAGGGTGAACTCTTAGAAAGGGTATTTGTAGCTCCTAACAAGGAAAACATTTTTACTGTAGTTAAGGGCTTGTGGGTGTCATCCCTATTGTGGTTTTCTCCATCTAGCTGAGGGTTTCCACATAAAAAAAAATAGTGTGTTATGTATGATGCATGTGTGAATGTATGATGTTATTTACTTTTATTTCATTGCATTAGTTATATGTTTTATTATTTGGAAGTTGTTGGTAAAGTTAATCACACCTGTGGTTGAATTAGTAGGTTACTTGTTTGTACTGATTCAACCCCCCCCCCCCCCCCCCCTCAGTACTATCAAATATCAAATACTAACAATCTCATCTCAGCTCATTTTAGTTATGTTTTCACTTGATTACAACTCCACAATGGGTTACCCTAGACTAACTACTTTGGGCCTCCACCCCATTGCGAGTCACTCCCCTAGTAATGCTCCTAGAAAACCCTCCCTTATCCTTCAAACCTAAACGAAAAGAACACAATAAATCAAATAAAGAATTCTCAATAGTTCATCATAAAGAAACACAATAAAATTTGGAGCATAATGAATAAAATCTTAAAACAACAAGTGGATCCACATTTGTCTAACCTCTATATGGACATCATACCAAAGTCATATACACATCAAGATGAGAATTTCATAGGGACCTCTCTAGGTTCCAAAGAAGAGTCACACACAAGAAAGATGACATAAAATAAATAAAGATATTATTACCCTTTTTTTAACTTTATTTTCACAAAGCTATTTATTTAATATTTTCGATTTGAATATTTATTTCCTATTAAATAGGAAAAAACACTCAAAAGCATTATAAATCTTAGTCTATATATATTTAATAGTTAAACCTCAAACATTCAAATAATTACCATATAAAATTAATCATTAACATTATTAAGATAATTTACATTATCTTATAATGTAATCAAATAATAATTAAATAATATCAACCATTAATATTATTAATCAAGCAATATATAGTATTTTTTAATCTTTATTAATTAATTAAAATAAATAGTTAAATCTAATTAATTAAGCATCATACGCTGATAAAATGACAAAATGCACTCGAAACCTAAATGTAGTCATAAGGAAGGGTATTGCAAGAAGACCAACAAAAACTATAGATGACAGAGTCATCGACTCAAAAGGAAGAAGATAGAAGAGGAGATGCAATGAGAAGATCCATAAGTCTCAACTTGAGTTGGATTATGCTCAAATTTGGAAACAAATAAAGCCAATCCAAAGAAGAAATCCCACAAGAAGATTTGTTCATCTTCAATGAAGAGAAACTCATTTTTACCAATGAAGATACTCATGACAACATGATCGTCATGAGACACACAAGACCTGAAGATATCCCAAGTCATTTCCATTTTATCTTTAGATCCCACCTTGCTAAGGTTGAAATGTTGCTAAGCCTTCCACATATAGCATCCATCTTAAGATGAATAAACATTTACATTGCTCCACCAAAGATTCCTCCCAAAACTAACCATACATATCCACAATGGGCAACAATCAACTACAATTATTGGATGCAAATCCATTAAATCTACCACCAAGAACAATTTGATAAGGATGACAAGGCAAAGATCCATTGTATGGGGGACATGACATCAAGACATCCCAAAGGTGTTAGAAACAACCCTTAAGGCATCACTAGGCTTCACCAATAAAGCATTGATATGAATCTAGAGCCATGAAAAAATATCACCTTATCCCAAAAACAAAATGGAGTGGAAGAAGAACATGATATCACTATCATAGGTTAAGTGAGAAGGTCTTTAATATGAAAGGTTGAAGGCTCAAGTCTTTCATGATTTCTTGTCCAAAAGAAATATTATCATTAAGGTCTAGAAGGTAGCCTTGATTTGCAAGACCATCAGTGACATGATTAGCCTCCCTATAGTAGTCAAGTGTTTGATAGTGCTCAAAACGAGGAAGAAGGCCCCCCATACATCAACAAAATGTATTTGATTTTCTAACTTGGGGAGTCAAATTTCTTCAATGTTGAGACAATGTTCTAAGAGTCTGCTTCAATGATAATATTTGGTATTTTGAGAGGAACAACTAGTTTTACTCCAGCCAGACACTACTAGAGCCTTTTGATAATACCTTTTGAGTCTCACAAAATACTGCTAGAGCAAAAAATGCCTAGATTGCCTTTGGAAGCGCCATCAAAATTAAGTTTGATAAAATGCCATGTTATATTATTTTATCAATAATAAAAAATTAAGTTATATTAAAAACCATGAAAACATCCTTTAAAAAAATGAATGAATGGTATTGTTTTTTTCTGTAAAAATGTTTTAAAGTAGTCTCTTTGCTCAATCACCTATTTTGCACTATCATTTTGTAATTTGAAATATTATTTGTATGGCTTCAAATTTTCTTTACAAATTGTGAACTATAATGTAATTTACCATTTTAAAATTTACCTAAAAGTTATCATCAATGATGTGAAAAGTTGTAAAAAAAGATTTTGACATAGTGGCATAATGATGAAATCTATTTTTTTACTTCAACTTGTGAGCTTTAATGGTGAGAATTTTGCTTGTTATTCATTGTTAATGTTGTGAAATATAGGAAAAAAAATGGTTTAAGTGTTGTGAATTTAACTAGATTCTGCTTTCAATATTGTGATATTTGACACAAATTTTCTTTTAATATTGTGAATTTTGATGGATTTTGGATTTTGTATTTAAGATGTGAAATTACTTGGATTTTACTTTCAACATTTTAAAATTTAGTCACAGTTTGTCTTTAATGTTATCAAATGTAGTTGACACTTGACTGAAGTTTTGTTTCAATGTGATAAATAGCTAACACTTAGCTGAAGTTTTCTTTCAATGTGATAAATTGTTAAAGTTTGCATTCATATTCATATTTAGTAATTGTTCCAAATCTAGTTCATTTGTTGTAGCATACAATTAAGTTTAGAAAAATCTATTTTAAAATATTATCTAAAACCAAAAATATATAAACTATTTAAATTAATTATTTTCATAAATATTCTCATACATATTTCTATTTGATAAACTTTTTTATTTACATTTTTTTAATTGTCATTATCATATTAGTAGCTGCAACTAGTCTTCTACTTTATTTCAGATTTGAAAACAGTTCACACAGAAAGAATCATACATTTTAATTTGTTAAGGGTTATGTTTAAATATTGACAATTTTTTTACTGTTAGTAGTTTACTTTTGGCATTGTCATTCCTACACTTATAATGGTTATATAGTATGGATATGATTGATTTTGAATTGTAAAATATACAGTTAAATCTATAAATATTTTGATGATTGTATATTATATTTTGAATTGATAATATTTTAAGCATTCTAAATTTTAGAGCATTTAGAAGTATTACTTTGACAAATTAAATAAGTATTCATTTATATTAAATAAATGTTTATCTTATAAAAATGAAATTTTACATTGTTCTAAATTAGTCTGATTACTTTCCCCCTCTCCTAATTAATTGAATAATTTTATAGATTTATCTTTTGTATTGAAATTAGTAAATTTTAGAATATTTGAAGGTATTATTTAAATAAGGAGCTATTTTCCACAGTAAGTCAAATTGTGATACTGCTATGGGTCAACTAATTTGACTCAAAAATTACATAGTTGAATCCTGATAGCAATCCCAATTGAATCCGGAAGCAATGCCTATCACAGATATTATTTTGATAAATTAGATAAATATTTATTTTATATTTTTTAAAATTAGTGTGATTACTGGTCTGCCTCTCGTAATAGTATATTAATTCTGTAGATTTATGTTTTGAATTGAAATTATAAAAAAAAATCTAATTAATATTGTTCAGACTATGAAAAATTTATGTGAGACTGCCGAAGAATCTTATTACCAATACAGCTTAGACTGCAAAATTCATCCCAACTGTTGAACAGTTGATAAAATGGCTACAGTTCATTTTAAAATTTGCTATAAAAACAGCTGTACTTCCAAGTTCCAACTACCTTGTAAAGCCTGCAATTAAACAGTTTCTAGGACATTTCATGCCATTTAAAAAAAGGGTAGCTGAAAGAAGAGAATACTGTAGAATGAAGTATTTTGAACCAGTCAAGGGCAACAAAGGTTCTGAAAAGGAACTTTAAAATATCATATTTGTCAGTGGTAGTTGATTACATAAGGATTCCTTGGTAAACTTTTTCTCAAAATATGTACTTCTAAACAGTTCCCTGTATCAGTTAGTGTTACAAAATTCAGACACCAGTCTTAGTATAAAAAACAGCAGTCAAACTTGGCATAATATTCAGCCTGTGTCAGTCGCTACTTTCACTGGAGTCAATACTGTGGCTTCTCAATTTCCAATATTTCTCTATCTCCTCTTTTGTACGCCATGGCAGCCTCCCTGCAATCAGAGTCCACCTGCGATGCACCACAACTCCTACTTTAAAACCTAAAAACTGAAACAAAAAACCAAACAAGAAAACCCACATAAACAGAGCATATCAAGTCCTATAATACCCAGAAAAAACATAGAGAGCAAAGAAGTCCTGCAATTTTACCTGTCACCCAGAAGCCTATGAAGTCTGATAATCAAATCCTCCTCGTCTGCAGAAATACGAGTGTAGTTCCAGTCCATGCTCCTGCCTATATCTGTATTGCATGCACCCACAAAACATGAACTCAATGAAACACCGAATTTTCTGTTTCCAACAAAATGTAATAAACCTATTTGTGTAACTATATCAAATATAAATCACTTTCTGTTTCACTTTCAAACAAATCTATTTGTATAACTCAATCAAATACAGAAGTTCATGTCTCCACCAATTTGTAGTAAACCCATTTGTGTAAATCAGAATTTCTATCTCCTGTTTCAAACAACTTGTAATCAACCAATTTGTGCAACTCAACCAAACAACAATCAACCAATTTATGTAACTCAAACCAACAACAATCAACCAATTTGTGTAGCTCAACCAAAACACTAAATGTCCTCCTTCAAACATCAGATAATAAAGCCATTTGTGTAACTCAATCGAATAAAAAATTTCTCTGTTTCCCACAACTTCTAATATAATAAACTTATTTGTATAACTCGATCAAACACAAAATCCCCTGTTTCCAACAACATACAATAAACCCATTTGTTTAACTCAATCAAACGCAAAATTTCCCATCTCCAACAACTTATAATGTAATAAACCCATTGTTGTAACTCAATCAAACACAGAAATTTCCAGTTTCCAACAGCTTATAATAAACCCTTTTGTCCTTGAAGACATACCCAAAGAATCAGTTTCGCCCTCCGAAGAAATCTGTTCAAGTTTTTCCATATTTCCCCTTCTTCTATTACAATGGGGACAGCACAACAGAGCAAAAAGTTGGTGACCCAGCTAAGGAATGAAAGAGAATATATAGGGGGAAAGGTATAAAAACCTAAGTCAGTGTGCATTGAATGCATGACCAGTAGGTGTGAAATGCAGTTGGAAGGAGGCCAGAGCAAAACAGCGAAAACCCACTTTGCTCAACCTTGCTTTATTTGTTTTTTCCTTAGTCTCTTTCGTTAAAACCCTAGGGAGTGAGAGAAAATAGAACGTTTGGCTATGGTTGTTGAGGGCGTGATCTCTGACATAGCCTGCCACAAAATATTTAATATGATCTCCAACGTCTTGAAACCCAGTAAAGCATTTTTTTGTCTTATCGAGAATTTAACCTACCATTCCATGTTTCTAGCGTACCAGGTTTTCTGAAACCTTCCTTATCTGATCTTACTTTTCACTGCTCTGTTCCTGAAAAGCTGACTACGCCGTCGCATGCCCCTTTTTGGGTATTCACTCAAATCAATAATCATCAACATTTATAATCTATTATAAGAAATATCTCCAGGCACCGCCATTGCCAGCATAAAACATGGATACAAGGACAGTGTGTCATCCCATACATTAAACAATTGTCTAATCAAGAACTCAAATCTCAATGCGGACAGAGGGCTAAAAGGGCTGAAACCCATTAAAAAATTGTGACAGTGGGCTAAAAGGGCTAAAACCCATGAAGAATTGCCTAAACAGACTCAAAGCATTTTCTAGGGAGTCACTCTGCACTTTAATCTGAAAGGCAGAGTGATTAGAGAGAATTTTTGCCACATTCAGGGGAAAACATCAAATTATCTAGCAAATTCAACACTAATTTGACGATAGCAGTATGCAGTATTAAATCTAAATGGGTACCGTACAGTCCTAATTGCATCTATCAATAATCAAACAATAAAAGTTTAGCAGCGATGTTGGGTATCTCTATGATTTCTTTGGGACCCGGTTTTACTTTTGGGCTTCTGGTAGAAAGGAGAAAAAGGAGTGCCTGTAGTGGCTCACATATGCATAGACTAATAATAAATAAGTGCAATCAAATAGTATAATATTCATTAGCGATCAATGAGTATAAATTTGGTGGATGGTGTATTTTGTAGGGAGTTTAGTCGCTTTTTTTAAAACATGTGGGGTTTCATTCATCTCATTCTCATTTTAAAATGTTTAAAGCTTCAAATTGTGAGCACATTGAATTATTTTAAAATGTTTAAGGCTTCAAATTGTGAGCACATTGAATTAGCAAAGGTACAATCTTTAAACAATTTGTTAATGCTAACACTAACAATAATCTAGATTGAACCATAATTCTAATATTAAACCAAATTGAACCCTAATCTAATTGACACTAAGCTAAATTAAATCCCTACATTAATCCTAATGGACACTAAATGAAATTGAATCCTAATCCTAAATCTAATTCAAACCTAAAAGAAATTTAACCCCAACAGGACCCTAGACAAATAAGCCCTAGCCCTAACCTCAAATGAAAATGAATCGTAACTATGATTCTAAACTAAATGTAACTATAGCCCCTAAACAAATTCTTAATTCTAAAACTAACATTGGACCAAATTGAACTCAACTCACAATAATAAATCAAATTGAACCCTAAATTAAGTTTTGAAAAATCCATTCGATTGGTTAACTATAATAAATTTCATCATTCAATAATGTCATAGCATTTGGTTTTAATTATACTTAACTAGGCGCGAGTAACTATCAATGAGGGAGGGAGACTTCAGTTTCAAAATCACCACATCCCCATTTAACAAAGTTGAGGCTTAAACTTGTGAGCACACTAGATTGGTAAAGGCACAAGCCTTTGGTTTTAATTATACTTAGCTACGTGTGGGTAACTATCGATGAGGGAGGGAGACTTCAATTTCAAAATCACCCCATCCCCATTTAACAAAGTTGAGGCTTAAACTTGTGAGCACACAAGATTGGTAAAGGCACAAGCCCGTGATCATAATGGCCTAGTAAGGGTTTGACCCTTAGTGGGCCCAACAACTACACAACCACTTAACCAATATGCTTAGCACTGAACCCAATCAATAAGTATAAATGTTATTGTTAATAGAGTGTGAATAATAAAATTATTTAAGTTGATAAATAATTTAGGAGATGAAGTAAAATTGTTCAAATTAGTAATCAATTAGCAATCTTTATTAACAATCATAAATGTAGTAATTAAATGAGAGGATAGGGTACTTTGTTTAAAATCTATAATATTGAAACGTGTTTTGTTTGGATAGAGAAGTTAAATATATTTATTTTAATTCAATATTTATTTTTAAATAGGTGTTTACAATAGCAATTGGAAGAAGTTGGGTCAGTCTAATTAGAATGTTTTTTGCTCATTGTTTTTTTGTTTATTGGAAAAATGTATATATTAATTTGGAAATATTGTAATATAGATGTCTTTCAAGATACATACCTTGAAAGAAGAAACTTAAGTTTGATTACATTTTCATAAAGCTTTACAACAAGGGGCATATAAGAAAAACATGGCTAAAAACAAGCACAAGTTAAAATTTACAATAAGAGTAGTAGAGATCCATTATGGTCTTAAGAATTAGCCACCATCCTATAACTCTCTCATCCTATGACAGATCATGGATTATGATCTAAAATATTGATGCAAACGAAAATCACACTAAAATATCCATAAGTAAAGCAATAATTGTTATGGTTTATGGAAATCTAATGTATCTTAATAGTACCTACTGAGACCAAACTTTATATATTTGTGTCTTGAGCTCCAAATCGTACATAATTTTCTCTTTGAAGACTTTAATAAGAGAGATTTGTTTTAAAATGATTTAAAAAAAAAAATTGGATCATGATTTGTTTGAAATAATGGATCTCAGTTTCATGGCAGATCTAAATTATATTGTGTATAAGAAATACCTTCATGAGATTAGTTTGCTAAGAATCAATTCAAATTGAGTTAATTTAACCTTTAAAACATGATGAATTGAAAGCTTAAAACAATAAACATCTCATGGATCCCTATTTAAAGATGCTAATACAATGCTCTTAGCAAGCATCCATTAGAGCCAGCTCTAAAATGAGAATATTATGTTAAAATGATGAAATTATGCCTATCTTGCTCAAAACAATGCTAAAATATGCTTTCTAAATCAATTTCACTATAGTAATGATGAAATTCTAAAATGCTCTTGGGATCCTTATCTCTTGATTTTTTCCTTCTATTTATAGATTTCTTCAAGCATAGGGGTGGAGTAAGTTTAATCATGATTGAGTTTGGGTTAAGTCCATAGTTTCAAATATTGAGACAATTTAAATATTTTGTCCTCAAAGCTTGGGACAATGAAACAAAATGAGTGGTCAAGATGCATTTTCCAAGTGAGTGATTGAGATTCAATGTGGCTTTGATCCATGTGAGTCCAATTCTCAATTCCCATTGGTTGAGGCAATTCCCTCCCATGTAGTAGGTGAGAAATATTAGGAGTTAATTAATTGATTTTATTTAATTCTTTAGCCATGTGTACCCCTTGAATGAGTTGAATTTGATTTAATTCAACTATACAATTATTTAGATTAATTACATAATTAAATGATTTTCTTTGATTTATTTAATCTTTTTTAGGTGTCTACAAGTGCCCTTCTTTGTATCAATGTGCGAAGTGCATTGGTTCAAAGAATGGTTGATGTTCTGATTACTGATTCCTGATTCGATCTTGATAATGCAAATTCCCTGGTGAAACCCTGATTTTGATGATGTCGATGGTCAATACAATGATGGATCTTGGATATTATGCTCGTATTGAAATGATTTGCTAATTTCGATGCCCCATTGATGATTTGAAAATTTTCACGCTCGATGATCCTGAAATAAATTCTGATTCAATTGATGATGATACGACTGCATGCCCCCTCAGAAATGGAATGGAATGCATTTTAGTGAAAGATTATACGTTTGATTGATTTCCTTTAATAATTTTGTGTCACTTCAATTTCATTTCCTATAATGATTTGAATGTTTAACTAATAAGAATGCCCCTAATCTAGTCAATTTGGTGGTGAAATTCAATCTTGAGTCAATTTCTACTAAAATAGACCCCTTTTTAGGTCAAATAGCTATATATAGGGTTAAAAAATCAATTTTACTATTCATTTTCACTTTTCCCATTTGACTTTTTCTCTTTGACTCTTATGCCCTTTTCACGATGGTTGTGTCGATTTGCAAGCATAGGTTCGAGTGTGGCCGACGATACCAACATCCTGGAGACTACGGACCTCCAATGAGTACCCCGATGAACTTGATTTGTCAAATTTGTCAATTTCTTATAAATTTTTTTTTAATTTTTAGCCGTTAGAAGGATTTTTTTTTGCAAACAAATTTAAATAGGGTGTACAATAGATTTAGTAGCACGTACAAGTCAATTTTAGCGCATTCGCATTGTGAAATAGCACTTATGATAGATTTAATAACGCGTACAAAAGGATGTCCTAGGTTAGGTTTAGGCATTTGATGAATTAGGTAGCACGTACAAATGAGTCAACACATTTTAGATTTTTCATAGCGCATACACTATCATAGAGTAGCGCTTTCACCATAGAATGATGCTTACGAGTTAGTTTAGCGTGTTTGATAGGTCTTTTAGTGCATATGATAAATTTAGCAGCGCTTATGAGTTACAACGCATATAACCAATAAAGTAGCGCATAGAGCCTTCTGCAAATGTTTTCTAGATTTTGATAGAGTTGTCCAGTTCGAATGATTTGTGTGATCAATCGATGAATTAAAACAATTGATCATGTGATGAAACAAGTGGTTTAATGTTAGTTCTGATCATGTTTGATGAATGTTGATTGTCAATCCTGGTTGATTGGTTTGATTAGGTTTATTATTTTTTGTCTTCTCTAGGTAGAATTAGGAAAATTGATGATGATACTAATAGGATAGGATGTTGATTGACTTGTGATAATTCACTTTTGATGATTGATTATTGATTTAATGTCACTTGATTTCATAGGTTCACCTTTGGATGTTGTATGTCCAAGGTTTGTACCCATGTCCATTGGACATGGTTGATGATATGAGCACACATGAGCGGCGTACGATTGGTCGATGTGTCTTGTCATTCTTGTTGGATATACCTCGATTTTGAGTAAATCAGGGTTTACTCACTACTATGGCGAAGCATTGGCACTCTGACCATAATACCTTCCATTTTCCACTTGGGGAGATGACCATCACTCCAAAGGATGTTTATAGGCTACTCTATATTCCTACACATAGAGAGATTGTCTATTATGACCAGGTGTATGATGGTATAGTTTGTAGGCATTTATTTGGTGATCCCACCATCGACAATGAGAGCATCCCTTTGGCTTGGTTTGTTTTATTTCTTGTGCTTTCTACCGTATTGGGTGTCTTGATCAGTGGGTTCCTTTTGCCAGATCGCCAAGGTCATGGTTTTGCAGTCAGTTGGGGTTATACCCTAGGGGATATGATAGCGCAACCTCGCCATTTTGATTGGGGCTCTTGCATACTATTATAACTCTACCATAATTTGCATCATGTAGTATATAGGAATGGTGCAACCTTATCTGTTGGGGCTATTTTATTATAGTTGTGGACCTGGGAGCATTTCTCAATTAGTAGACCAGTTGCAGTGCATGCCAAAGATCCTGGGTGCCGTTTCCCTATATTTATGAGGGTATAGTTGTCCAGTCTCATCTGGGCAAGGTTGACTATTGGTGACACATTCTAGATGACCTTGATCAGGTGACTTGGCAGTCGTATCTTGGTTGTGAGTCATGGGTGGAGGATGCTATAGAGCTACCCTTCATTTTCATGTTGCGATGGATGATGGGTCGTACCCCTCTAGTTATTGAGAAATTCTACTTTCACAGGGTACTCTGTTAGTTTGGTTGGATACAAGGTATGCCATAGGGTTTGGCGTTATATGCTTGTGTATAGGTGGAGAGATCTCTATGGGGTCCTCAGATCGATTATCATGTTGCTCGTGATGGACTCCTAGGCCTTCCTCATTTAGCTTGGGATATGCGAGAGCATATTGTGGATGCTGATATGACTGATGATTATGCTCAATGGTTCAGTCAGAACCTATTTCTAATATTCATAGATCCAGTAGAGCTAGTACTAGATATTGATGATCGCTCTGATGATGATGATGATGATAGTGGTGGTGGGAGAGATGGGAGATAAGGGAGGAGAGTTGGGAGGGCCAAACAGGGTGGATGAGCTATTATACCAGTTGTTTCTCCTATGCCTGCAAGAGGTGGTGTACGAATGCAAGGTGACAAGGTATGAATGAGAGGAGGACCTTTGTGAGCCCTTCGTCAGATTAGAGTTGTTGGTTGGTGTCATCATAGACCTCAGGTTATCAGAGTTGCCCCACAAGTTGTTCCTATACCAAGTCCTCCAATGCCTCATGTTCCACCAGTTCAGATAGCTACAGTTTCACAAGCTCTTGATACTTTGGTTCAAGATGTCAAATCTTTATAGGCATATGTGTCTCGGATGAGACAATAGATGATATAGTTCAACACTATGATGCAGATATTTATGGCTGCTATGGCTCAACATAGTTCACAACCTAGTTCTAGTTGGGGTCCCAACATAGACACAGATGGTCCCGGTACAGATGATGTAGGTGCAAGTGGTGCCCGTTGATTTTATTTTGATGTGCACACTTTTGATGTACCATGTATCTTTTTTTAATCAAGATTTTGTATTGATGTACTTTGATAGACTTTGATTTTGTGATGGAAATTTATTGGTATTTGATGGACTTTGATTTTATGTCATTATGTGTTGGACTTTGATTTTATGATGATATGTATTTCTATATGATCTTACCTATATGCTCATTTTTATGCTTTTGTGATGCAAAATGATATGAATGCATTTACTTTACTTGCTTTTATAGACAAATGTCTTATTTATGACAGAGTAAATAGATGCAAAATGATATGTTTTAATGATTAATGCTTTTAAATGGACATTTAATGCTTTTATAGATATTTAATGCAATGGATGATTTTAATATGATTTAATGTATAATGAATGTTATATGAATCTAAATGCAGTTTTATTACTAAATGGATAATGATTAATGATTTATGTTATGTTTTAATACTTAATTAATGAGTAATGATTAATGCTCTTTATGAACTTAATGCAATTTAATGGTGAATGAATAATGAATGATAAATGCAATCTAATTTAATGATTAATGCAATGAACTAAATGCTTAATTAATGATTAACCTAATGGATGCAACTTAATGATTAATGGGTCTAATAAATGCACTTAACCTAATGTAATCTATATACCATGCAAATTTAACTAAGATGCAAATCTGATTTTGATATCCAACACATTCAATCACGTGAAGTAATGGACAATTTTTCAATTTTAATTCTAACTCTACCCCTTTCATCTTTTATGACAATTTTTTAGAAAAGGATCCACATGCAAGCTAATATGCACTTAATTTATTATGGATGCAGCTAGTTGTCTCTATTCAAGATAAGGATGCTTATTCAAAATGGTCTGAAGAATTTGCATGGCATTAAGTTCTCCTGAGTCACTATGTTTTTCTCTACCATCCTCTTCCCTGCTCTTCTCAACTCTCTGACTAATAGGAGGGCTAGGAAGCCTACTTCTTCCACGTCCCCTACTATGGCCTCCACTTCAGCCTCTAGCCATGGATCTAGTTTCAATGACCGTCTTTCCTATAACATAAGATCAAGAAAGACATACAAAATAAAACATGATAAGATTGCAAAAATAATAGTCTTCAATACAAGTGTGTTATATGTCTAAGTTTTATTTTCAAGCTTTGAGCACTAGACAACAAATGGGTGTACAATATTCCCAGAGTTCCCATTGTTTGAAATATGGGCTCTAATGCCAAGTGTAGTGCCCTTGCTAGGGAACCTAGGGGATATTAACCTAAAACATAATACTAAATTTGTAGAATAATTTTTTTCTTTAATATTTACAAACAATTATGAATAAACAAGTGGAAGTAAAACACAAAGTCCATAAGAACATAAACATAAATATAATCTCCAAAGTAGAATACACATCTCAAGGGTTCCTTGATGTAGAAACTATGAAATACAATTACAACCATAAATTACATATTACATCCTAACTACAACTTAATGATAAAATACTCATACTCATCAACATCCACTGCACATGTCGCAGGGTATGTGATTATATTAAATTAAAAAGTACAAATAGATAATTACAAGATCAAGAATAGAACTCCAAGAAGATAGAGAAATGAAGTAATTGCAACCAGGATCATCCAGCATTGGAACAAGGATGTCAGAGTCTCAAATGGTAAAAAAATCACTACCACCCGACCTCGTGGAAACCTGTGGTTCCACTCCCATCGTGTTGAGGAGATAACATCAAATCCCATACGGATAACAATACTGTACAATTAGGTAGACTATGAAAGGATCCTAGAAGCTCCTATCTCAAGGGTACAAACTCATAAGTCAAAGGTACACATAATAACCCAGAGGCAACCACCACATGTTGGAAACCTAGAATGAAATCGGAGAAGTGTCATCACATGAGTCAACTCTAAATTCACTTGGTAGCCTCTCTGGACTCCGACACCTAGTAACTCTATGTGGATCGGTAGTCATTTCATGCAAACAAGGAAATCCAACTATGTCAAACTCACCATCACTACTAGATGGGCAAGCATCTTCTCCCACTCCCATCCTTAGCTTATACTAGCACTCAAGGCATGGGTGAGGATCATTATCTTATTAATTTATTTTAACCCCCATTTAATTTAACATTATCACTTGATTAAATAACCTACTAAGGATACCCAGGTAGCCACTTCCGGGCTCTGACACATCTAAAGTAAGCCACATCCCTTCTAACACCTAGATAACCTACCCTAGGTTTAATAATCTTAAATCATGACTCTAAGTCAACATAATCTCATAATGCCCAAAATTGGTTCCAAGAAGTAATAGGAACACATAATACAAATTCCATCATAAAATCAACTCCATAAAAGTTGGGTCACATTTGATCAATTAACATTCAAGTATGTAAAGCAAACAAACATAAACAATAATCTCTAATCCCGCCTCTAGTAAACAGTCCTACTAGGCTAACATACTAATCCCTTTTAAACCCCAAACAAAAGGAAAATAAATAGAAACATAATATAATTTAATACAATAAACTACTTTGTAAATTTCATCACGAAATTAATTTACCCAATAATTACTAACAGACTATAACCCTACAAATCAATCTATAACATTAACAAAATAAATTGACCTTAGGAATTAAAATTACTAACCCAATATCATTTTATAGTCTTAATAAATTAAATGATTAAACTGACAAATAGCATCCCGACGTCAAGTTAATAAAATCTAGCCAATTGAAAACAAATACACAACAAATAAATGCATGAAATACCCAATTAAAAATATTCACATATTAAAACAGATTTTCTCATTTTATATATATACAACTATTTATATATATTATCTGTTATTTAAATATTCTAAAACAAAATAATCCCTAATTTAATATTTAATTATTTCATTTTAATATATATATATATATATATATATATATACATATATATATATATACATATACATATATATATATACATATACATATATATATATATACATATACATATATATATATACATATACATATATATATATATACATATACATATATATATATATACATATACATATATATATACATATACATATATACATATATATATACATATATACATATATGTATATATATATATATACACATATATATATATAGATACATATATATATATATAGATACATACATATATATATATATACATATATATATATATATATACATATATATATACATATATATATATATATATATAGATATATATATATATATATATATATATATATATATATATATATATATATATATATATATATATATATATATATATATATATATATATATATATATATATATATATGTATATCTATATCTATATATGTATATGTATATCTATATATATCTATATATATATATATGTATATATATATGTATATATATATATATATGTATATATATATGTATATATATATATATGTATATATATGTATATATATGTATATATATATATGTATATATATGTATATATATATATATATATATATATATATATATATATATATATATATTAATAATTTAATAAATATTGTAATCAAAATAACCATTAAATAAAAAAACTAAAATAATTTTTTTAAAAATATAATAACACATACCTTTTTCATGGGGGGACCCATGGTCCTCCCCATGGCTGTCAGCACGACAGCCCAGGTCTATTGTGCGACAACCTAGACTACCATGCAATATTCCCTAAGGACTACCGATGACAACCCTTGAGGCTACTGTGCAACAATCCCTAGGGACTGCTGTCGACAACCTTGGGGCTGTTGCCGACAACCTTTAGGGCTGCTCGGTGGTAAGGGGGTGAAAGGGGGGGGGGGGGGCTAGGGTTAAGCCCTGCCTCCCCTAATAAAATTTAAATTAATTTTTTTTTAAACATATATTTTTAATAAATTTTAAAAAAACAAATAATCACTAGTAAATTACTGTTCCAAAATAGTAAACCTACATTTTTTAAATATATTTTTTAGAATAGACAATACAAGACAAAAGTAAGAATATATAATATATTTTGATCCAAAGGGTAAATTTTTCAACCGAGTAAGAATAAATCAACATGTATATTTTCTTAAAAACAAACAATTTGAGAGCCTCAATTGCACAACCAATCTGGGTATTTTCTAAAATGTTTTCTAGAGTTTTAAATTGAAACTTCTTTTCAAATCTAATGCAAATCTAAGTTTTCTCCAGATAAATCTATTGTAAAATTGAACCTAGGGTTTTCAATCAAATATTATTTCACAAAATTTTCAATAATCATTATTTTCTATCAATTTCCATAAATTCAAACCCTAATTGAAAATCAAGCAAAAATTTAAACCAAGGATTGCATGCAGACCAAAATTCCCTACAATCAAATTCTAGAATTTTTACGGGATGAGAAAACACATGAAACAACCCAAAACATCCATATCTGACAGACACAAAGATTACATTCCTTCCAAAATTACAAAAATACAATCACAAGGGTTATCAAACCATGCCTCAAACACCAAAAAGATAAATATGATGGTGACCATAAACGAAGACAAATCCAAGCTTTCAAAAAATTTGCACCAAATTGAAATCCTTCACCCAAAAATTCTCCAAACCTGTGTGTTGAGAATAATGGCCAAACCTTCACAATATAGGAATTGAATTCCACATGGAAAGGTTGGAACTCAACTCTAGAGAGAGCCTCGTTTACATCAATTCCCCTTAATTTCAGTTCTGAACTTTAGTCTACTTTTCTAATTGCTCTTGTTAAAACACTTAACTCAAAATTGACTAATTCTTTTAATTTAATTTATTTCAATTTTGATTGTGCAACTTAATGCATTCTAATAAATTTAAATTATAACATTTAGTCTACTTTAATTTCCACATGCTATTTAATTTCTCAATTAATAAATATCTTTTATTCTAAAAGTTAAATTTACAACTAATTAAATCTAAAGTGAATGTATGTAATTATTTTTCATTAATTAAATATCTCTATTTTCACAATAAGCCTTTTAATTAAAAATCAAATTTCTCTATTTTCACAATAAGCCTTTTAATTAAAAATCAAATTAAATTTAATAATTACATTTGATTAATTAAATACTCTCACATTTAAATACCTAAAAAAATAAAAAATAATTTAAATTACACAATTAATCTAGATAAATTATCTAATTATAGCAATCACATCAATAACCAAAAGTTAACTAAACTTAAAGAACCATAACCATGCTCAAGGAAGGGACTATAAACTCACATCACCTGGACGAGTTTGAAAAGGGTAAAATATCATAATCTTGTCCACTATTTCAGGAGAATAGAATGGCTTAGGTTGGGATTTGGATTTGAATATTATCTCCCCTGTTTTACCATTGAGACTAGTGATAGCGCATGCTCATCCTGACAATTCAAAGAAGTCAATGCCTAGTACCTACAAACCTGCATACAAGACCAACATGTACATACGTATATATAAAATAAGCAATGGTGGGGATCAAGACATCGTGTGGATCCTACAAGAAGGTAACTACGACTTCGTCGCTGAACCGTATCAAACACATCATATAGGAAAGTTAAAGCATACATGAACACCATACACATGCAAGTATGGGGTAAGTATAATCATAATCATAAGCATCATTTTAAAATATGTAAATCATCATCATAAAATAACTAATATCATCTAATTGCATCAATATAACAACCATAATTATCCATTGATTAAAATTACCATGTAGTGTCATACATCCAAAACCATATAATAACTTAAATATCAATGCACACATAAAAGTGGCCTAAAAGAGTTTGGCAATATAAAAATGAAAATAAAACTATGAGTAGGCACTACATATATTGTCTTGCTCATAAAAAGATAGGCAATGAGGTGCAATATGGTGTCCTACCATAGCCTAAAATTTATTGACATCCAAATTTAGTGGAACATTGGTTTCAACAAGAGCCTTCTCCAAGATTTCCTTTTGGGTGGGTGAAAGTTTTAACAACTCCAAGATTGAAATTTGTGCAGGACTCCTTTGGAGTTGATCCACAAGGTTGTATTGCTTTGATGATGTGGATGCTTGACTTGGTATAACAATTCTAGGTGTACCTCCTTGCAAGGTGATTTTGGATGTTTTCCCCCTAGTCACAACATTAGAGGTTTCTTCTTGTTTCCTTTTCCTTCACCACTATGACATTGATGGCATTTTCATACCCTGTCAAGGAGTTTATAGTGTTGTCATATGTGTGGGTGAAATTAACTTTATCATTCCCTCTTTTGTTGTTTTGATTCGAATTTAAGGTTTCACCTTTCTCATGATTCAAGAAAGGATTTTTAAATGTCGCATGATCTTCATTATTTTGAGGACCCTCAACTTTAATCATCCCATCATTTATCAAAGCTTGGACCAAATATTTGAGTTTCATACGTTCATTGGTTTTATGCCCTTTATTTTGATGGTATTCACAATGATGGGCGTCGTTCCACCAAGATGGTTGAACTTGGGGTTCTTATGGTCTAGATTCTGGTAAGATGATTTTGTTGGCAACAAGGGTCCTTAAGGCAGTTTCCAATGGCTCTCCCAAGAATGTGAACTTTCTCCTTTGGATAGGATTAAAGAAAGGCCTTGGTTTATTCACACTTTGGTTATTGAAAGAGTTATTATTATTATTGAAAGGGGTCTTAGGTGTTTGATTAACATTATTCATTTGATTGGACCCACTTGATAAGTTAAAAGGGGTGGCTTTTAGGTTGTTGGATTTGTTAGGATTAACCAAGCAGAAATAACAATTATGTGCAAATATAACTAATATCATAAAACAATAAACCACACAGAAGAGAACACAAGACACAAAGATTTAACGTGGTTCACCCAATCCCTGGGCTACGTCCACCAATAGCGAGTCCAATATTATTATTATCCAGTGATTACAACCTGATTACAATCCGTAATCCATTACAGCTCAATTCCGCCGCAAGTACTAAAATCATACATAAAAAAAATCCCTAACCCTAAGCCATATTATACAATATTTTTGCCACTTTAGGGTTAGAATGAATTATAACATGTTGGCCCAAATAACCGAAAAGTAGTCAGCCTAAACAAAAATTGCGAGGTCGGGAGGAAAAGTGTATAGTACTTTCTTGGATAGTACTTTCCTGATTAGTCACCACAAGCTAACAGGATTCTACAACACCATCATTTAAAATATTTTTGTTAATGTTTTTGAACCAAAATCTTGACTTATCATTGTTGTTGTTAGCACCCCTATTATTATTATTAAATTATTGTGGTGTTAGTATGACCTTTATTCTCTTTGAAGAGTTTTATTTCTCCTCTCTTTACTAACACCTCTTCAATCTTAATCCCATTTTTGACGATCTTTTCAAATGTTGGGGGAATTGAAGTTGTAGTCTATAGTTCATTTCCATGTTCAAGTTGTTCATGAAAATTTCCATTTTTTCCTTTTCAGGTATGCTTCTTGGATATCTCACAAAAACCATTCTCCATCTTTGGAGAAAGCATAGAAAAGGTTCACCATATTTTTGTTTTGTGTCACATACATTTAGCATAATGATTTCATGCTCAATGTTGTAAGAGTAGTGAGTCACGAACTTGGAGGTCAACTCTTCAAAATTCTTTAGCCCAGGTGGTAATTTTGAAAACCACTCCATGGCTTTCCCTCCAAGGCTTCTCAGGAATAATCACATTAGGTAGGTAGTGTCATGCATGAACTCAATACTTAAAGAACCAAACTCCCTCAAGTGGTGTTGTGGGTCATATTTACCCATGTATTTGTCGTATCTTGGAAATACCATGTTAGGAGGGAAAGACACCATAACCAAATTTATGTCAAAAGGAAAATGACATAAGGCTTCAATTGAGAATGGTTTTGGTTTGTCTACCTTTTTCATGTTATCAATTTGATCTTGGAACAACTTAAGTTGTTTGTTCATGAATCCTAATGAATTCTCCTCTTCCTCATTCTTCTTTAAGGTCATTTTATCATAGTCATGAGGAAGCTTAACTCCTTATTGAGCTAAGTTGAGGAAATATCTCTCCTCATCCCTTTCCAAAAGTTTTTTCCATTACTTCAAGGATTCAGGATCTTGGGCTTCCCTATTATCTTTCTCTTTGGTTGTTTCTTCTTTCCCCTCAGTTTCTTTGTTGGTTTTCATCTCGGTTTTCATTATTTCTCCCTGAGTAAAATCATAGAAATCATTATTTCTTTCCATGGGATCAAATCTTTCTTTGAATAGGTTGGGAAGTCTTTCTTCTTGTTCTTGTGGTTCCTCAAATAGGGTTTGGAATATGAATTCTTTTGTATGGAACCTCTTGACCAATACAAGTTCCATCTTCTTAAAGAGATATTTTCAATCGATGTGATCTAGTGAAAACTGATATTAGCAAGGGTTGATTCAAGCGAAATTCCTCTCTCTTGGTGATTGTTCTTTTGGAAGATTTTTAAAATATAAATTGATTTGTAATGGATGCTTTTCCTTGTAACATGTATTTCAAACGCAACAATAAAAAAAACACTTGTCTTTTAAATGACCTCTAAACACAAAATGTTTGAATATTTGAGAATATTTTGATGGGTCTTTGACAAGAAATCACTTCAAGCAATCTACCTATAGTCAATTTTGGCTTGTAAACATGGATCTATTAAGGTAGGCTTCTAATTAACAAGGAGCTAGTATGTATTCCATTCAAAAGAACATCAAGTTTCATCCCCCATTATAGGGGCATCCCACCATCGGTATGTTGGAGTTTTTGCGCAAACACGAAGGACTACTCGAGGAGGTTCAATTCTTTAATTCTTTTGTCACTCACCCCATTAAGGATGAATGCATTTTATTTTATAGTGGGTCAGATTATTGTGGAAAAAGAAATTGTATCCCACTTTGGGTTGTCTCTCTCACTAGCCTCGTTAAGGCATGTTCTTGGAAGGTGAACCCACTAAATTTCTAGCATATTCATGAAAGCAAATGAAATGAAATGAAAGAGTAGGTTTGGGAATTTGATTCACCAAAGTTGAAGAGCATATCCCTACTACTTTCCATTTCCAAACACAATAAACATTGTTCAATTACCAAGCCTCTTTTAATCTAATGGGAATTGAGAACTTCTAGCTTTCTGATTCACCTAAAAGGTGAAGAGCATAATCACCTAATACTATTTTCCACAAACAATAGGATTAGATTTAGTGTTTGTTCATTTCCTTGACCTTTCTTTTAATTGAAAGATTTGATAGGTTTGACATTTTGATTCACTAAAAGAAGTGAAGAACATAGGCTAGCCTACTCTCAAATCCAACAAAGAATAATAGGTCTTCTAATTAGCTAGATTGAAGTTAAATTTCCACAATTTAAGCAAATGCATAAGACTTTACACATACAATGTTCGTAGCTAGCAAAGGCTAGGGCATTTCTGATTTTGTTTATGCATTTTGATACTCACCTAGTGGCGATCGTTCCAGCTCCATAGCATTCTCTTCTCAAGATTGTTAGTCCAAACACAAAATTCCAAATAAAGTGAAGAAATCCAAGCAAATTGAACTTTTACTCAATTTAAAATGATTAAAATTGATAGCTTTAAAGAACAAATATCCAATTGAGAGAAACAAATTTCAATTTATAAACTTCAATTATATGCAAATATTTCTCATAAGCTTCACCTTAATGCTTGGAATCCTTCAAGAAGTTGTTAAGATTCTTTATATTATTTTCTTCACTGTTAACCCTAGCCTCTAGTTTCCAAACCTTTTTATGCTCTGCCATCAGAAAAACATAGAGAATTCATTATTTCTGTTAGAAATTAAATTTGATAAAACTAGTAGTACGCGCTAGAGAAAGTATTATACACGCTATTCTAGACAGTAAACGTGCTACAAAAATAATTATAAGTGCTATTTAAAAGATCACATGCACTATTCAATTATTTAAATGTTGATAAATGATTTTTAGAAGAAGCATTTAAACATGAAAATAAAGCATACGCACTGATACAGAGCGTGTACGTGCTACAAACTCAAGGTGTACATCCTGAAAGGCTACGTAAAGGCGTTAAAATTTATCATGCATATGTCATTTCACTGTGTAAATGCGTCATACTTTCTCGTGTATGTTCTACTCCAAGCTTGGTACGTACTATTTCACCTATTTGACAGAGAATTCGAACACAAATTTATGTAAATTTAGCAAATAAATTTAAAATTTAGTTAGTAGAGGCAAGAGGTCCATGGTGGGCGCCATTTTGTGTATAATAAATACCTTCATGAGATTAGTTTGCTAAGAATCAATTTAAATTGAGCTAATTTAACCTTTAAAACATGATGAATTGAAAGCTTAAAACAATAAACATCTCATGCATCCCTATTTAAAGATGCTAATACAATTCTCTCAGCAAGCATCCATTAGAGCTAGCTCTAAAATAAGAATATTATGCTAAAATGATAAAATTATGCCTATCTTGCTGAAAACAACGCTAAATTATGCTTTCTAAATCAATTTCACTATAGTAATGATGCAATTCTAAAATGCTCTTGGGATCCTTTTCTCCTGATTTTTGCCTTCTATTTATAGATTTTTTAAGCATAGGGGGTGGAGTAAGTTTAATCATGACTGAGTTTGGGTTAAGTCCATGGTTTCAAATATCAAGAGACAATTTAAATATTTTATCCTCAAAGCTTGGGACAATGAGACAAAATGAGCAGTCAAGATGCATTCTCCAAGCGAGTGATTGAGATTCAATGTGGCTTTGATCCATGTGAGTCCAATTCGCAATTCCTATTGGTTGAGGTAATTCCCTCCCATATAGTAGGTGAGAAATATTAGGAGTTAATTAATTGATTTTATTTAATTCTTTAGCCATTTGTACCCCTTGAATGAGTTGAATTTGATTTAATTCAACTATACAATTTATTAGATTAATTGCATAATTAAATGATTTTCTTTGATTTATTTAATCCCTTTTAGCTTTGATTTCAATTAATTCTTGATTTTGCCTTGATTGCTCACTTGGATCAACTTGACAATTTTTAGATGTGTACAAATATAAAGTCTTGCATAATCATTATTTTAATTAGTTGTAATTCATCGATGTTCTATTTTAGATTCAACTTTGCAAGCTTCCTAAACTTTGCTCTCGATATATACTTTGTCACTAAACCAAGTTAATATTTTTACTAGGAAGATTGGAGTTATCATGCATTTAGATTCAAATTTGGACAACAACAAGCCTTTGAGGGCCTAAAAGTACAATCTTCTACATTATCTTGGTTACAATATGGATTTTTTAAAGGTATAATTATGATATATTTTTACTACAATTAGATAAGTCACAAAAGGACAATTTGTTCTAGCCTTTAAGGTCTTGTGAACATAAAAAGATAATAATGAAAAATGGGTTAAAAAATTATGGGTCACCTTTTAAGGAGTTTAAATGGAGAAATCACAATTGCTTCTTATTAGATCAGTTTGAGGCATCAACTAAGAAACAATCAAAGGTGTCTAAACATTTTTCTTTTATATCCTAGTTACTCCATTTGAACATATACATGCATTTACAAATTATCATATATAATTTATTTATATTGTAATGCCCTACTAAGGAACCCTTGAAAACAAGGGGTAAACATGCACAAAAATATATATTTTTAAAACAATAACAAATTAATATGTGCATAACATGCAATAGCATTATGTTCCATAAGAGGTTAATGATGGGAAATTGGGTACCCTTAGTATGTGTGTGTGTGTGTGTGTGTGTGTGTGTGTGTGTATATATATATATATATATATATATATATATATATATATATATATATATATATATATATATATATATATATATATATATATATATATATATATATATATATATATATATATATATATATATATATATATATATATATATATATATATATCTATCTATATGGTATGTTACACTCTTAATCCTACAATATACTTATAGTTGTGCGTAGTCAACTTATGGCTACCTTAACTCCTAATTGAGTCATATTATCATTATTACATTATTATTTAGTTCATTGGGTAAGGATTACACATATATATTCTAAGAGGGTATATATAGGAGGTAGTTGGTCTTATTTTTAAGACATTGAGTATTGAATTCTTATTGAAGATCATTAAAGGTATCCCCCTTGAAGTGGATAAGGAGGTTGACCACTCAAAGTGACATATTATTATCAATTATTTGAAGCATATTTGATATTATCTTATATTTTACAAATTATTTCATTACAAGTGGTATCAGAGCATTCATCTTGGCACCAAAGATAAAAGACGTTTTCATCAATTTTGGAGGTCATTTTTAAATTTGCATATCTCTAAAATTTGAGAAAATTATGTTTTCTAATTTTTAAAGGGTTTTTGAAGACCATATCAGAGCATGCTAATTCCAATTCATAAGGCATTTAGAGAATAATTGAGAAAGTTATTATAAAATTAGTTTCTCTACCAAAAATAATTGAAAACAACATACCTTTTTAAATCTTAGTGAAATTCTTCCTAATTTTTAAAGGGTTTTTTTAGAAGGATAATGTATAATATACCATATAATTTTCAAACCATTTATATTGTGTGATTTATTACAAAATTATTATGTTCTATAATGATGAGGCCTACTACAAGGGGCAAAAATAATTTTGTGACACCTGGGAAAACTCCTACTAAGGATGGTGGAACAAATGGGATATGAGTCCTAATGATGACATTAAAAAGATTAAATGGGGAAATAAACAAGGTTATGGAAGAAATATCATCAGCTAAGGGAGTTATATATTAAATCCAAGGAGATATGCTAAACATGGGAGCTGATTTATCTGACATAAAGAATATGTTAACATCTTATTTGAATGGATCAAGAAATGATTTCTCAAGAAGAGAAGGTGAATCATATAGGTCATTAAATAGTGATTAAAATTGTAATTTTAATTTTGGATCTAGGAACTAGATACTAAAAGTAGATATGTGCAATTTTGATGGCAATGATCCACTAACATGGATATATAAAATAGATAATTTTTTTATGTGCATCATATACCAAGTGGAAAAAAAGTGTTTGGCATCCTTATATATGGAGCTAGAGCACTTCATTTGGTATTAATGAATATGTACTCAAAGATAGAAAAAAGGTCTCTAAGTCTCATGTTCAATGTTTGTAGAGGAGCTACAATCATAATACAATTATAATGTGACAAAAAACTTCTTCAAACAACTACCTAAACTTCAACAAACAAGATGTGTAAAATATTACATTCAACAATTTCAAAATATATCTATGAGAGTGGATACAATTAGTTTACATTTGTTCTTGGTAAAGACTTTGTCACTAAACCAAGTTAATATTTTTACTAGGAAGATTGGAGTTATCATGCATTTAGATTCAAATTTGGACAACAACAAGACTTTGAGGGCCTAAAAGTACAATCTTCTACATGATCTTGGTTACAATATGGATTTTTCGAAGGTATAGATATGAGATATTTTTACTACAATTAGATAATTCACGTAACCAAGTCTATATTTGATATAGACTTTGTCACTAAACCAAGTTAATATTTTTACTAGAAAGATTGGAGTTATCGTACATTTAGATTCAAATTCGGACAACAACAAGCCTTTGAGGGCTTAAAAGTACAATCTTCTACATGATCTTGGTTACAATATGGTTTTTTCAAAGGTATAGTTATGAGATATTTTTACTACAATTAGATAAGTCGCAAAAGGACAATTTGTTCTATCCTTTAGGGTCTTGTCAACATAAAAAGATAATAATGAAAAATGGGTTAAAAATTTATGGGTCACCTTTTTAGGAGTTTAAATGGAGATATCACAATTGCTTCTTATTAGATCAGTTTAAGGCATCAATTAAGAAACAATCAAAGGTGTCTAAACATTTTTATTTTATATCCTAGACACTCAATTTGAACATATACATGCATTTACAAATTATCATATATAATTTATTTATATTGTAATGCCCTACCAAGGAACCCTTGAAAATAAGGGGTAAACATGCACTGATATATATATATATATATATATATATATATATATATATATATATATATATATATTTTAAATAATAACATTAACACATGCATAACATGCAAGAGCATTGTGTTCCACAAGAGGTTAATGATGGGAAATTAGGTACTCTTGGTATATGTATCTGGTATGTTACACTCTTAATCCTACAATATACTTATAGTTGTGCGTGGTCAACTTATGGCTACCCTAACTCCTAAGTGAGCCATATTATCATTATTATATTGTTATTTAGTTAATTGGGTAAGGATTACACATATATATTTATATTTTGGTCGGCCATAGTGTCTTTTAGGCATAAGAGGGTATATATAGGAGGTAGCTGGCCTTATTTTTAAGATATTGAGCATTGAATTCTTATTGAAGATCATTAGAGGTATCCCCCTTGAAGTGGAGAAGAACGTTGTCCACTCAAAGTGACAAATTATTATCAATTATTTGAAGCATATTTCATATTAATCTTATATTTTAAAAATTATTTCATTACAAGTGGTATCAAAGCATTCATCTTGGCACCAAAGATAAAAGACATTTTCATCAATTTTGGAGGTCATTTTTAAAGTTGCATATCACTAAAATTTGAGAAAATTATTTTTTCTAATTTTTAAAGGGTTTTTGAAGACCATATTGAAGCACGCTAATTCCAATTAATAAGGCATTTAGAGCTTAATTGAGAAAGTTGTTATAAAATTAGTTTCTCTACCAAAAATAATTGAAAACAAGATGCCTTTTAAATCTTGGTGAAATTCTTCCTAATTTGTAAAGGGTTTTTTAGAAGGATAATGTAGAGTATACCATATAATTTTCAAACCATTTATATTGTGTGATTTATTACAAAATTATTATGCTCTATAATGATGAGGCCTACTACAAGGGGCAAAAAGAATTTTGTGACACCTAGGAAAACTCCTACTAAGGATGGTGGAACAAATGGGATATGAGTCATAATGATGAACTTGAAAAGGTTAAATGGGGAAATAAACAAGGTTATTGAAGAAATATCATCAGCTAAGGGAGATATATATAAAAATCCAAGGAGATATGCTAAATACAAGAGCATATTTATCTGACATATAAAGAATATGTTAACATCTTATGTGAATGGATCAAGAAAGGATTTCTCAAGAAGAGAAGGTGAATCATCTAGGTCACTAACTAGTGATTAAAATTGTAATATTAATTTTGGATCTAGGAACTAGATACTAAAAGTAGATATGTGCAATTTTGATGGCAATGATCCACTAACATGGATAAATAAAATGGAGTATTTTTTTATGTGCATCATATACCAAGTGGAAAAAAAGTGTTTGGCATCCTTACATCTGGAACCAGAGCAATTCATTTGGTATTAATGGATATGTACTCAAAGATAGAGAAAATGTCTCTAAGTCTCATGTTCAATTTTTATAGAGGAGTTACAATCATAATACAATGATAGTGTGACAAACAACTTCTTCAGACAACTACCTAAACTTCAACAAATAAGATGTGTAAAAGATTACATTCAACATTTTTTCAAAATATATCTATGAGAGTGGATACATTTATAGAGGAGAACTTGAATTACTTATTTTTGGGAGGTCTCAAAGACCAAATTAAATATGAGGTGTGCATGTTTAAATCTACCTCTACAAATGAGTCTTTTGTCTTAGCATGTAGGGTAGAGGAGAAATATTTAAGTTTTAGAAGGCAAGGGGTTATTGGGATAAGAGAGAAAGGGTTCTCAACACCTTATCATCCTCAACTCATTAAATTAACACCACAATATATTGAGGAGAAGAGAGAAAAATGTTTATGGTTTAACTGTGATAGAAAATAGAGTTGAGGACATAAATGCAATCAAAAGATGTTGTTCTATATATATTGAAGGTTTGAGTGTGGAAGAAGGGAAATAATTTTTATTAGAAAGTGACAAAGAATTAGATGATTCCCAACCTATCATTTCTTGGCATGCACTTGTTGGTTTTACCACCCCACAAACACTCAAACTAGAGAGCTTCTTGAAAAAGGATAAAGTAACAATTATGATATAATTGGGTAGTACTCATAACTTCATCAACAAAAAGTTGGCTACACATTTACATTCTTTTATATACCCAACTCTAGAGTTCCAAGTTTTAATTATAGATGGTGGCAGTATTAGTTGTTTTGGAAAATGTCATGGCATTAAGTTATTCATGGGAGACTATCATCTTGATTGTCTAATGTATGTTATATCCATAGGAGAAATATATATTATTTTGGGAGTGCAATGGCTTAATACCTTGGGAAAAATTGAGATAAAAATTAAAGAATTATTCATGATATTTAAATTAGAAGAAAATGTAGTTTCTAAAGAAAGGAGAAGATGGATTTGTGACCCAATTATGTTCATTCAAGGCATGTCAATCAAATGCCCCTATCAATCACGACCTACAAAAAATTATTGATCATCGCTAGTTAATAGTTTTTGGAGAGATTGCTAAAAGACTTCACCCTAAAAGGGATCATGATCATGCCATACAACTAGTGCATAGAAACCAACCATCCAAAATTAGGACTTATAGGTACCCCTATGCACAAAAGAGTGAAATTGAAAAAATTGTTCAAGAGATGTTAGAAGTAGGAGTTATCTAACATAGCCAAAGTGCTTACTCCTCACTATTGTAATGGTGTGTAAAAAGGATGATACTTTTCCATGTGCCTAGATTATATAGTGCTCAACATGTACATAATCAAAGATTAGTTTCCTCTTTCAATCATTGATTATTTATTGGATGAATTGAATGGAGCTAAGTTTTCTACAAAGCTATATCTTAGAGAATGCTACCAAAAAAAAAAGATTAAGGAAGAATATAATCGAAAGACAATATTTAGGACTCATGAAGTTCATTATGGGATTTTGGTGATGCCTTTTGCTTTGACTAAAGCACCATGTAAATTTTAAAGTTTGATGAACTCCATCTTCAAGAAATTTTTGAGGAAGTTTCTGTTAGTGTTCTTTGATGATGTATTAATTTAAAGAAAGACATGGGGGGAACATTTATATCATGTGTTGATATAGTACTACAAGTTCTTCATGATAACTAGTTATACACTAAGCCCTCAAAGTGTTCTTTTTTTTCCAAAGGAGGTGGAGTACTTGGGACACATAGTTTTACATGGAGAAAAGGTTGATCCTAACAAAATTAGGACTATTGTGGAGTAGCTTGTATCCAAAACCATTAAGAAATTAAGGGCCCGTTTGGTAGCGGACCATTTCTAGCATTTGCCTGGAATTAGCATTTGTTATTGCCGAATTCTTTGAATCCTCAGTTTGGGAGTGCAATATGAAAATGGAATAGGAATGTGTTAATGCTCATTTTGGTTCAAAATGAGCATTAACATCTTCCATTTGAAAAGGTGGAATTCAATTTTGAGGGAAAATTCTAGTTTTTCCAATGCCCATTTTGAAACTCGTCAGGTCCGCATTGTGATTTATTTGTTTTGGCGTCTACTTTATACACTTGCTCGTATGCTTTTTGAGGTATTCTTTTCAGACATTGTTTACCGCCATCGCTGTATGCAAGTTGGGCATTTACTGCAGTCTTCAAAGCGGCATCGACATCAATCTTCAAAGTGGCATCGCAACTCAAGTATGCATTACTCTGTTTAGACTAGGGCTTTCTAGGTTTTTCTGTTTAGCTTGCTGGGTTTTTCTGTTTAGGGCTTGCTGGGTTTGTCTGTTTAAGGTTATTTGCAAATAAATACGTCTTCTCAAGTTTTTTGCGTGAATACACTTTTGTATGCATTAGGGCATACTGGTCCTAGGGTATGCTACCTAATTCAATCTCATAGCCTAAGTGCATTACATTGTTGCTATCATGAATGTGTGTGTCGAAGAAAGCTTTCTGCACTATTTCAATGCAAAAGCGTGCATCTGCGAAAGGGACTGCGAGCGAAGAAGAAAACAAGGAATTTTTTTTTGAACCCTAGGGCCCGCATTTTCCTTGTTTCACTCCCTTTTTCTCTTTAAAAAGAAGCCGGGATAGCCATTACTCTTGTGTCAAAGTACCATTACTTGGGTTGTTGTGTAACTCTGCAATTCAGGGGTTCTTGACTATGTTGCTCTATGCACCATGGTGGATATTGTGAGGAGGTTCGTTATGCCAGAGAGAGCTTAGTTTCATGTTGCTATGCTTGCTCTGTAGTTCGGCTATGCTGGCTTTCACATCATATCCAGAGCCGCACTTAACATGGGACTATGGACTAGATTGCTTAAGATGATGAGGTTGTTTTAGCAAAAGATGTGTTGGAAATAGGTAGGTTCATGTGGTGTGGTTCAGCTTTAGGTTACTCTTACTGAAGGCTCTAGTATATGATATTCCTATTTAACACATTTGAAATGACAAACTAAGGCTTACATTTACTTTCTAAACATACAAGCATTCCACATAGAGGGAATTCTCATCTCTCAACTTGTACATGCATTTAATCTGTTGAAGCAGTTTAATATCAATAAGTGCAAACCATCAACTACCCAGTGGTCAAGAGTTAAATTTTAATGACCAAAAGTAAAACAACACAAGTTGCTGCTACATTGTGTAGGAAGCTTGATGGAAACCCATCATTGTTAATTCAAACTGGGTTATATCTTTCCTTTGCAATCAGGATAGACTATAGTGTATAGATATATGTAGTCATCAAAAGAAACCCATTGGTAAGTCAGTAAGAGAATAGTGACATATATACAGGGTGCTCATTAAAAACTTGGATTTGGGCAAAAGATATTGACTCTTGGCAATCTACTTTGCTATGTGTTCAATTTGGATTTTGGTCCTGTTGCAAAATCTTGAAAGTTGAAAGTAATACGAGTATTGCAATATCAATTAATATAGTTAGACAGACAGACAAAGAGATAGATATATGAGAGGGTGGGGGAGGCAAGAGAGAGAGAGAGAGAGTGTCCCTAGGTGATATGGGTAATAGGATGGGGTTCTTACTACTCTACACAACTGTCATACTGAATTTGTTACCTTTGAAAAATAAGCTCATTTTAAAAAACTAAATTAAGTTATAATCGATAGCCACTAAAACTTGCCAGTTGGTGTAAGTCAACAAATATTGCAATATTCATAAAGATGACTCGAGAATTTTCAATAGCGACTAACTTGGCATAAGTTTTTTGTAGTTCATGTAGTATTCAAAAGATTATTTTTAGAATCATCAACTATGCATATTTTTGTATCTAAGGTTAAGATCATTTTTCAGTGATCTGTCATTAGAATAAGTAAAGAATTGGATTGTTGACAAAGTCTAAATAAATGATGAATATAACTAATGTCTACAATCTTTTCCTAACAATAGATCACTAATACGATCAAAATATTAATATAAAAACACACACAGTTGATTTTGAAAATAATGTTTGGAATATGCTAAACCACCAACTATTTGACCTTGTGTACAAGAAAGAGCGACCACCTCTTACTCTTTCCTTCTTGGTTCAATTCTTCCTATTGACATTACTTGGGTGAGCTTACTTCCACATAGAGCATAGACAATAGTTGCCTTTTTCACTTTATATATGCCAAAAAGTGTTGGACTAATGCCAAAAACATTTATCATGGTAATCTATTGTATCATTTGTTACCACATTCATGTGATAAGTCATTTAGGCGGAGATAAAGTTCTAAAATGTCAAATTCTTTACAAATCTGACAAGAATATCTCGATGTTTGATTTGTTGATACTTTCCCAATCTGTTCATGTAATAGATATGGTTATAAATATCATGCTAGTAAGTATAGACATGTAAAACGTGCAATGTAAAACCTTGCTAAATGAATCAAGTTGAATGTTTATAAATGATCTTATAACTACTTAGGCTTGAAGTAATAGGGAAGATATATTTTTCCAAAGTCTAGTAGTGGAAACAGTGTAAGATTTCCCCAGACATTAGTTTACTTTATTGGTTGGTGATTTTAAGATTATTTAGGCTTGCTTCATCTATTCCAAAAAATGCCATTGATAATGGCGGTATTGTGTAGAATTTGCCTTATTCTTTCATAATTTTTAGTAAGATTATTAGTTTATTGTCCATATTACCTATGTTATTGCACTCAGCAAAATGAACAAGTATATTGTGTCCAGCGATGGCAGCTATAAACAATGTCTATAAAGAATACCTAATAATTTTCCAAGCATACGAGCAAGTGTAGAAAGTGGATGCCAAAACAAATAAATCACAATGCGGACTTGACGAGTTTCAAAATGGGCGTTGAAAAAATTGGAATTTGCCCCTCAAAATTGAATTCCACCTTTTCAAATTTGCCTTTGTCTTTCAAAACATATTATATAAAGCAATTCCCAGTGCAAAGGAATATATTATATTGACTTTAGAAGTGTAAAGTTGGATTCTAAATACACAATCAAAAAAACACAAACCAAACATTGATACTTGTTCATTTTGCTAAGTGCAGTAACATAGGTAATATAGTACAATATAAGTTTCTAGATTCGATTTTGTGTATTTTTTTAGCATCGACATTTCGGATCACACTCCATGATCCACCATCATTTTATTTTCTATCCTACACTCTCTCTTCCTGATGATGGATCACGGAGTGTGATCTGAAATGTTGATGCTAAAAAAATACACACAATCGAATCCACAAACTTATATTGTATCATAATGGATTGTGGAAATCTGATCTTGTTAATAGGTAATATAGACTAAACTAATAATCTTTTGAACCATGAATCTATTTTCAAATTTGGTAATCGGTTTCATCATTTTTATAAATATAAAAAATATAAAGTCGACTATTTCAAATAGAGTATGAAGTCATGGTGTTTCAACTTTATGAGAATCCCCTGTCTTGGAAGAATGACTTTCTTAGACATCCTAATATAGTGGAAGACATAGTTTTTAATGTTAGCTTGAATATTTTCTAGATCAGATCATGTGAGTTATTTCTTCTATCATGGATGGTCCATCTCATCTGGAGCTAAATGTATGGTTATATTTTATTGTGTACATGTACTCATTTTGTTGATTCACTAGGATTTCTGACTATTGGCTATAGATAATAACTAGGATTTGTTTGCTTGTCCTCTTGCTGCCTATGACTGTTGATTTTGTACCTCAAACCTTCTTTGTCGTGTACTTTTTAGGGATGGATATTACCAACAATATAAACATTCAAGGACGCATTTGTAGGAAGACCAAAATTGCTCATATTCGGGCACTTATTCTTGCTGTCCTTGGAGTAGCCAAAGCGGTGTCCTTGCTTCAAGGTAGGCAAACAAAGCATAATGAAAGAAATGATGGAAGTGGTTTTTATAAATGCATTATTCATTCGAATGAGGTGCATTGTCATGACCAAATTCGCATGACTTCAACAACCTTCTTTTGGCTAGCCAATCTTGTAAGGCAAAAAGGAAGCCTATCAGATACGATGAGCATAACGGTAGAAGAACAATTAGTCATGCTCCTCCACACCCTTGGCCACAATATGAGGAATCGTAAGATTGCCCACAACTTTGGTCACTCTAGAGAGACACTAAGCCAATACTTCCACAAGGCCTTGATGGCTATCTTAGCACTCCATGGGGATTATATCCTACCACTTGCTCCAAACACTCCTCCTGAAATTAGTGGGAAGGAACATTTTGATCCTTACTTCAAGGTAAACCCCCTAGTGCTACAAATTTCTTTTCCTTGGTGTTAATCTTATTACTGTATGTTTCTTGACTACAATTTTTGTATCTATAGGATTGTGTTGGAGCAATTGATGGAACCCATATACCGATCATTGTCGATGTCGAGTTACAGGGTAAATATCAGGATAGAAAGGGGAACTTGTCACAAAATGTTATGGCTGTCTCCTCTTTTGATTATAAGTTTCAATACATTCTTGCTGGTTGGGAAGGGTCTGCTACAGATAGCCATGTTCTAGCTTCAACTCTCAATAGATCCGATTCACTTGTAGTTCCCCCTGGTATGCCATTTCACATTGTACGTTTACTAAAGAAAATGATAAATGTTTCACGGTTTAACAATATATTTAATTTTGTAGGAAAATATTATTTAGTCGATGTTGGATATCCAAATGTACCAGGATTTCTCGCACCCTATCGGTGTACATGTTACCACCTGAAGGAGTTTTCAAGAGAAAACCCTATAAACAGCCCAAGAGAGTTGTTTAACCACCGACACTCCTCTCTTAGAAATGCAATAGAGCGTACATTTGGCATTTTAAAGCAGCATTTTCGTATCCTGAGGCATGCAACATCTTATCCAATCACAACACAAGCACGCATTGTTTTGGCATGTTGCATATTGCCCAACTTCATTACTATAGAGGATGGTGTTCCATTTGAAGTGGTTATTGAAGAGGACAATGATCGTGATGGGATAAATGTACCAATACTTGAGACATATGGGTTGAGTCAGCGTGATAGGGATGATTGGGGGAAGTTTAGAGATGATATAGCAAGTAGGATGTGGGAAGACTACAGACATAGACAATAGTTGTAGTTTTAGAAGACCTTTCTTTGTTCTTTAATGTGCTTTAATGCAGAAACAGTGATATGCATGTTTACAACTTTGATTTGTAACTCTGATTTCATAGTTTACAACTCTAATTTATAACTCTGATTTCATAGTTATGTGTGCTCATAGTTTACAACTCCGATTTCATAGTTTACAACTCCGATTTCATAGTTTACAACTCTGATTTCATAGTTTACAACTCTGATTTCATAGTTTACAACTTTGATTTCATAGTTATGTGTGCTCATAGTTTACAACTCTGATTTGTAACTCTGATTTCATAGTTATGCGTGCTCATAGTTTACAACTCTGATTTGTAACTCTAATTTCATAGTTATGTGTGCTCATAGTTTACACCTCTGATTTCATAGTTTACAACTCTGATTTGTAACTATGATTTCATAGTTATGTGTGCTCATAGTTTACAACTTTGATTTGTAACTCTGATTTCATAGCTATGTGTGCTCATAGTTTACACCTCTGATTTCATAGTTTACAACTCTGATTTGTAACTTTGATTTCATAGTTATGTGTGCTCATAGTTTACAACTCTGATTTGTAACTTTGATTTCATAGTTATGTGTGCTCATAGTTTACAACTCTGATTTGTAACTTTGATTTCATAGTTATGTGTGCTCATAGTTTACAACTCTGATTTGTAACTATGATTTCATAGTTATGTGTGCTCATAGTTTACAACTCTAATTTGTAACTTCTAATTTTCCATTGCATTTGTGGATTCGATTGTGTATGTTTTTAGCATCAATGTTTCAGATCACACTCTGTGATCCATCATTAGGAAAAAGAGAGAGCAAGGATGGTGGATCACGGAGTGTGATCTGAAACATTGATGCTAAAAACATACACAATCGAATCCACAAATGCAATTACTGTCTGAACATAGTACACCATAATACATGCATACTTAGCTACATGCAAATGAGAATGGATAATAAAGACATATATTACATATTGGTGGATATCATGCAAAAATGCAATATTTTGGATTATATGGCACTGTTGTATGACTATTTCTTTATTATCCATTGTCATTTTCATGTAGCTAATGATTGCATATAACAGGTGGTGTAGGTCATGTCTTTCACAAAACTCATGATGACCATGGAGGATGAGGTTAAAGTAAGCCAGTCAACTTCTTCCTCCAAGAAGGTTATGTGGACAAGAGAAATGGAATGAAAGTTCCTAAACTTGCTCCACGAGCAAGTTCACCTTGGAAGGAAATGTGATGGGGGCTTCAAAAAAGAAGCTTGGACCGCAATTGAGATGAAGTTCAATGGTGAGATGAACAGCCGTCTGTTAAAGGAACATTTCAAAAACAAGCTTAAAGGATGGATGCAAGGTTTTAGAGTTATGAGAGAGTTGAAGAACATGAGTGGGTTTGCATGGAATGAGGCTACTCAAAGTGTGGATGCTGATGACATGGTGTGGGAGGAGCTTCTAAAGGTAACATGCTCTTTTGAATATTTTGTCTAAGCAATATTGACTTCTTATTAAGTTGGATACAAGACAAAGATCTAATTCATTCATCATGACAACATGCAGAGAAAAGAATTTAAAAGTGCCAAAGTCTATAAGAGACAACCCTTCCAGTACTACAGTGACCTAGCCTTCATTGTGGGTAATGACATAGCTGAAGGTACCGCAGCTACTACTGCACAAGAGACAGAAGAAGAGCTCAATATGGATGGGGCCACCTACATGGATTGTGATGAGGATGTCCCTAATATGAGTGCAACAAATAACACTACAACTGATTTGGATGATGAATTATATCACTCCAATCAATCAAGTGCAAGTGGTAAGCCAAATTCTTCAACACCGTCAGCAAGGAGGGGAAAGAGGAAGAAGGCAACCATAACTGGTTCATTGGATGGGCTTTGTGAAAGTGTTTGTAGAATGGAAGAGGACTTCCATTTGCCTCTTCTTATCAAAGTTGATAATTCTGATAAAGATTATGTCTTAGATAGTGTGTATGAGGCCCTCAAAGGCATCCTTGATTTGAGTCAAGCTAATTTGAGTCAAGCTACTATGCTAAAGGCATATGACACCTTCATGGCTGATATTGATAGAGTGAAAGGGTTCTTGAGAATGAATGAAGGGGAGAGAGTGCAGTACATTGCAATGAAGTTTGCAGACCTCTAGCTACTTTTGTTTCATTTTAAGTCTTGTTATTTAAACATTGGAAAGCTTAGCCAAGATACTTGTCTTATCAAAATCATACAGTTGATATCAGTGTGACATTGTTTTGTTTTGTTGAAACTCAAATTGTATGTTTTGTTGAAACTCAAATCGTATGTTTTGTTGATATTGCATGCTGATTGGTGTGTAGCAGAAACTCAGTACTTGGTAGTCATGTTGCCAGAGCAACTTTTTCAATGGTAAATCTATATGCAGAATATCAATTATTTAGTTTCAAAAGTTTTTGGATTTATGCTATACAAAAGTTTCAAAGCATCTTATCTCTGCTGAGTGTTTCTCCTAGCTTTAAAGCACACCATTTTCTTTTTAATGGCTGCATAGTCGATACAGTTTGGTATTGTGTTAGAAGTTGCAGCCCTCTACAGAAATCATTGTCATATCATGTTATATTGTTGTTCAATGTGCACTTTCTCTCCCCTCAGACTTCCATCCCCAAAACATGTCCCCTGTTGTCCAACTGTCCCATCCCAGAAACACCATGGAACATTGCATATAATAGGATAATAGAATTTGCTAACTGATTTCCATTCCTCTACAATGTTCTACTGCCCAGAGTCCTAAACCCAGACAGGGTACACAATGGGTCCCAATCCTAAGCTGGTTCATGGATCTAAACATCCCTGGTCCATTCCTTCTTAAGCTTCACACATTTATCATTGAGGTGTATAGAGAAAGGCTTCAAGATTTATAAATTCTATTTAATCCTTGTATAGATAAAGCTTGTAAGTATGAATTCATATGCACATGGGAAGACTATTTTACTGTGCTATTGAGCAAGTTTATTTCCAACCATCATATGCACAGGATGTGAGAAAAACATGTCTTGACAAAGGAAGCCTACATGGTCCAGTCCATATTATTGAGGATAGAGGGAAACTATCACCCAAGCATCAGGAATTGTGTACCATAGATAAATTGAACTTTAACAAGTCTAGTCTGGCTATGAATGTTTATTTGGGATGAATTGTTTGTGTGTGAGAGAGAACAAAAATGATTAGGCTGTCTTTGTAAGCAGTTCATGTTTTGTGAATTGAAAAAAAAGAAAGAAATTCTTGTTATTTTTCAGAGTTTCATGGGGTATAGAATATAGATGGACTATATATCACCCTATGTGTCATGACTATTCTCAAAGTCAATTTGTCCCTAGTAACTTTAAATGTATGGGAAAAACACATTTTCTTTAATCTCTGAGTAGGATACCACATTAACTTGTTCTTTTCTCTGCCCTTACCAGAGAAACATAAAGCTTAGAGGAAGGTGGGTGAGAGTTGTGGATATGCCAGCAGCTTCACTTCTTGATTCTCCTGCAAACTCCCATGGAAGGAGACCCTTTCCATTGAGCACAGTCCCTCCTCAGATGTCTCCCACTATTTTCTCTCTCTCATGGGAGATGGCTTCCGAGATACAGGGTAAAAATAGGACCTTTTCTCTCTCACATTCAATTCTATTGTTTTCATACTTCTTATTTTGTTTAAACTTTACTTATTAATCTGATTATGAATCTGGTAAGGTCACAAACAAATAGTGATCTTAGATTCAACATAAACCATCTTGCATGCACAAACTTTGAGCAATAGCATTCTGCATGCATAATCAGGGATCTCAGATTCAACATAAGCCATCCTGCATGCACAAACTTTCAGCAATATAAAAATAAAAATGAAAATATTTCTCTAATCTCTGAGCAGGATACCACAACTATAAATAATACACTGGATTGGCAACATTACTTGCAGGTGCAAAAGAGTTGAAGATAGTATCTGATTGTGTTGGTAGCATCAATCACATCCGTGTATGATTTTGGGTTGGCTAGCTCAGATTTATCCTTCATATAATATTATAAGGATATTGATTCACACACACATGCACTTGTACGTAGTGTGTATAGATTCAAATGTTTGATTATCATCAAATATACACACACAACATACACATGTGAAAGATGATTACAATTTTATTATTTTAATGTTTGACTCTTCAAATAAATTTTGGTTTGAATTTTGTATTGATCTGATGTGCAATAAATATGGTTAAAATTGTTTTATTGTGCTTGGTGGCATTCAATGCTTGAAATGGTTAAAGTGTCCAAATGTTGTTATCTTGCTATCCCTACACCTCTACATGTGCTAGATGGTTGCCATAAATCTGAATCACTTTGACTTATCATTGAACATTTGGCATTGAATTATCAATTACCAATTGTGTTTTGTGGTTAAATTTGTTTATTTTGTATAAATTATAGCTATTTTTTATATTGTTTTATGGCCACACCCAGGCATAACAACCTGAGTAAAAAAAAATTGATGAACCACCAAATTGAAACCCAAACCTGTAACAATTTGATGCACAATTGTATCCAGGAAGATCATTGATCCCAAGCCTAACAAACATTTAATATACAACACACTGACTAGAATTTGGATGTGTTATATGCATCACATGAATAGAATTTAATTAATCTGAATGTTCTATACATATATTATCTCAAGAAAGATGGATGATCATCTCTCTTTTCTATAGCTCAATCCATTTATGCATATTTGTAGTCAGTGATAAAAGAACATTATAGAAGATGAATACTCCATTAACATGTGAAGCTTCATCCTCTTTTCAGAAGTTTCCAAAAGGCCTTTTTAACTCCAAAAAGCCCTTCCTGCAATTTGCCACCATTTGAGCAATAAAAAGGTTGAAAATGAGAGGGTAGCAAGCAATAGTTGTGTCACATTTGTAAAACTAATTTTTATGGGAGGTCTAGTGGGGTTGAACATCATTTGTCATGTGAGAGTGGAAATGGGGTTAAATTTTGTGTGAATATAATATTAGAAGAGCAGTTGAAATGACAATGCTGGTTGGGAAAAGCTAGCAACAAAGTATTTCTAATAGACGTGCATTTATGACATTGCCAATATATAAGAATACTAAAATATATAAGAATACTAATTACCAATTTAGCCTTTTGAAAGATGTCATAGATAATAGCCTGTACATGTTGTGTGGTAGAACCCTTACCAGTTGTTTTAGGTTCTTTGCTATGTCAAGCCCTTGAAATCTTGCCTAAATATAAAAATCCTCTAAGTCCTAAGAAGTCTTGTCTAAAGCCCTAAACCCTGTGTTATAATTTGTCATTGACTTGTACCCAATTGCTCATTTACTTGAATATTTTTAGGGCATTCTCAACAATTCCATTTTGTGCATATCCTTTTATCTTTGAAGCCTTGAGAACTCTTTACTTTGAGGTGCCTTCACATATATTGAATGCATAACTAGGGTTAAATTCCCAACTAGGGTTTGGATTGAGCTCAAAAAATGGAAATTTAACTTTGTTTCTTAGTTTCGAGTGAATGTGCCCAAGCCCTTGTACTTAAACTAGTATATAGAGACAACTTAACTCATTATTGTAATTTAAAGTCTGGCTTGTCAATTATGCCGAAGAAGACTATATATGCATTGGGCTTAGTTTATGAGCTCATCGATTATTAGCGTAGATTGTTATAGTAGATTTGATTATGTGGAGTTTCTAAAATTTTATGAAGTGTATTTGAATGAACTCTCATTACTTGTTCACTGCTCATTTTGTTCATGATTTCAACTTACAATCTATATTTATGATGACTACACATATTTTTGATGTTACTCCTTGGTGTATTACATTTATTATGGGAACTTTGCATGGTGTGTCTTCACACCACCATTTCATTGTTGGATTTTGTTCTTCCCCATCTTCTATGTACGAGTATAGATTAATTAGATCCTTTTAGTTTCAAATAGAAAGTCTCTTTAATCAACCATGGATTGTTGGAGTAGATTTGATTATGTGAAATTTCTAAAATTTTATAAAGTGTATTTAATCAACCATAGATTGTTATAGTGTCAATGACTTCGGTCAATGCACCTATGTGTCAATGTGGTGCTGGGTGATGCATATTGAGGACGTCACAGACATCAAGAAATCTCGGGCGTCAATTTTGGGCTTGCCCAAAAAAGAAAAAGGTCTGGATATGTAATTATAGTTTTATGTTTAAAAATAATGTGACAACTAATCATTTTAGGAAGAATTGATGTAGATTTGGTATTGCAGGGAAATAGTGAATGTGAATTCTTCCAGTGGGTCGATGAATCCAAATGTACGTCTACTCCATCTACAGCTATACCCAAATTTACGTCTACCCCATCTACATCCTTACCTGATGTAGGGAATGAGTGTAAGGAGTGCAAGGCTCGAGAGGCAGCTAGTGCCGCCAAATTATTTTCAATGGCAAAAGTAGAAATTATGTTTTTGCGATGCATTCTTTGTGTACTATGCGCACTACTTTGTTGGGAACATATGCGTAAATGTGGTTAACAGACAAACGACTATTGTAGATACATGAAGTTTTTTATAATTTAAAGTAGATACGATGGACATATTTTGATAAACTCATGAACTTTTTTGTTGTTTATGACTCAGTTATGGTTTTGAATATAAAATTAAACAAAATTAAATATTAACCTTATTAAAAAAAATTTGAAAAAAATTTATGATTTTCTATATAAAATTTAATTAAAAAAAAATAAAAATATTTTTGGTTTTCTCTATAAAATTAAATAAAATAACAAAATAAATCATAAAATGAACTAATAAAAATAAAATATAATATAAAAAAATATTAAAATTAGTTAAAAAAATAAAATAAAAATCATAGTCAAAATCCAATTCTAGTTTTAAAAAGTGGAATCAAACGGAGGATATACATCTTCTCACTCATATTCCAGGTCAACCAAACAGTCCAATCTATAATCCGAAAATGAAAAACTGGATTATCAAATCCATGATTTGACCATTTCCAGCATTTGATCAAATGCAGCATTTTTTAATTCCCGCTACCAAATGGGTCCTAAAGAAATTTTTAAGGTTGACTGGTTATTATAGAAAATTTGTGAAGAACTATGATCATATAGTAGCACCACTCAGCACTCTATCAAAGAAGGTGTTGGAGCTCTAAATTTTACAAAATTTAGAGTTCCATATACGAGAAAATCCCTAAGAATAGCCCCTAAAATTTATATTTCCCAATCAGGCAGCTATTACATCAAACAGGGTGGATCTTGAGATATTTTATATGAAAATCTACCTATGTCTCGGCTTGCAATTCCTTACCAATTAGTTCAACATACTTTCAAAATGTAAAACATATGCAGTTTTCAAGGTTCTGTCAGCGAAGTTTTGAGAAAGGAATTGAAGGCCTATTTCAATACTTATCAGACATCATGACACAAATGAAATATTGGTAAGGCTAAATCTTATTATTTAAATTAAATTAATTTAAATAATAATTTATTCAAAGTTCAGAATAGAATAGTATTTGAAAGCAAAAGATTTAAATATATCGAGTGGTGGGCAGGAGAAATAATTTATATAAGAGAAGGCAAATGATTGGTGAAAGAGTATTAAACGATGAGTAGGTGGTGGGCAACAAACAAAACAAATGTCATCGGGAGTATTTTCAAAATATCCCACCAATCTCCCGTGAGAATATAAGACATCTTAGCAAAGACACTATACAAGTGATAAATTTCATGTTTTGAAGGCAATAGAAAATATTATTGGGTGGAGATTATCTAAACAATGACATTATCTTCCAATATTTTTGTTTGAGATGGCCTTCTGCGATGATATACACAAAGTGAGTTTGGTAACAGTCGCCACTATACTCTCAGCATTTTGTCAGCGTCAGGAAAAGAGATTTGAAATTTTACGGCCATCCACAAAAGCATGAGATTTTATTAATTGTTATAAGATGAGAAGCTGCAGACAAATACAGGCTTCCACTATGGAAAATAAAAGCAACATTGGTGTATGAAAACTAGTAGGGTATTGAGATCTCATGGGATGGGTGCAATATGTGCACAAGGCTTGGAAGAAGGTAGCAACTTTAAGGGTTCTTTTGGTTGCTGGAATTAAATAACGTTGGAATTGTCAAATTCTAATATTTGACAATTCTGGAAGTTTTAAATTTAGAAAATGGTTTTTGGAGTATGGGTGGAACGGAATGCACTTGGAATTTATAATGAGAAGATCAAAAACATTGTTTGCATATGGATTTCAAAATATTATAAATTTTGCTTTACCCCCAATTGATTTTCCAATTCCACCTATTTACAATGAAATATTCAAATGCTGGGGGTGAATGAGAATTAACAAATCCCTATTCCAATTTCATGTTTTGAGCACAAACATTGAAAATGTCAATTCTGGGATTTGACAATCCCAATTCCTGTCTAATTCCAACAAACAAAAGGGCCCTAAAGGAACAAGGCACTCATCGGTGACCATAAGAAATATTTTAAAACAAGCCCTAAAGGTAAAGGTAAATATTTCATTGTTGTAGTACTAGATTGTCTCGCTAAATATGCTCATTTTATTGCATTATCACATCATTTTATAAAAATTACAATGGCAACACTTTTTTGGAGAATATACAAAAGCTACATGGTACCTCCAAGGTTATTGTTAGTGATTGTGATCCTATCTTTAGAAATTTAGGAATGATTTGTTCTCATGTTTGGGAGATTAATTACCACATAGTTCTTCATACCATCCTCAATCTGATGGAAAAACCAAGGTTGCTAATAAATGGTGATAAGTGTTTGGAAGGATGTCTACATTGTTTCACTTTAGATAAGCAATCACAATGGGTAGATTGGTTTCCTCTAGTAGAATGGTGGTGTACCATCCTAAAAATTTAGCACCCACAATTGGATGCTCTATTAGGCCTCATTTTGGAGACTTCAAGATCTGATGTTCGTTATGCTTGATCCTAGTAGCCTATTTCTTCTTTTCCCACATATTTTCCACCATCCCAATACCTAGTCCAAATTTTAGCTCAAAAACCTAGGTACATAATGGCTAAGACATTATATACCCAAGTACATAATGGATGAGGCATTATGTTCCCATTTCTTTTGACCCAAATTTGGCCTAGAGCTCTTAGGAGCTCATGTGAAGGTTTTGGTGGGAAATTAGATCTCGTGGTCAGCCTAGCTTATTTTTGAATCCTAAAAAGATGGATGAAGTATATAAACAACCTATCTCTCCTCATTTTTCTATCCATTAAGTTATTTTGAAGCAATCATTATCAAGTCCATTCAAGAGATCAAGAACATTCAAGCATTTATGGAATTAGATTTAAGATTTGAAGGCAAGCATCCAAGATCTAATTTCTTCAAGATTCCAAGTCAATTCCAAGGAAATATTTTCCATTGAATCAAACTTCTCTCCCATGATGGCCAAGTAGAGAAGTTCTCAATCAAGCAAGAAGATCCTTCTTGTATCTACATTCATCTCTTCTTCATTGCAAATTATTATCAAACATATGTACATTGAATATCTAGGAGTGGTGTTCATAGATCCATTCATTTGTGAGGCAATTATTGATTCTATACTATGTTCCAAGGTCAAATACTTGAATTTAAACACATTCAAACATCTTCATGGGCATGAGTGATTTCTACATCTCTCCATGAGATTTTATGCAAGATGAATCAAACATTTACCTTTTTACATACTTTCCTTTATGAAATTTTCTTCCATATTCAAGGTTGATTCCTAAACACATTTTACCAAACCTTTTCCCCATTTTTATATGTGCAAGAATAGATTAGGGAGCTATCAGATCTTTTCTAGGTAGATCAAAAATAGTCAAAGAATCCCCAAAAGTCTCAGCTAAAAGTGTCAGGCACATAATACCTAAAATGTTCTATTCCCAGGTACAAAATGTCTAAGCCATTTTGTACCATGTAATTTTAGTCCAAACCAAAATCCCAAGTTAGTACAATAGTTTGGACCCAGATCTAGCTTCTTTCTGGTTTCTAACAATTAGCTATCGATCTTTGATTTCTAGTTGTGATTCTATTTGTCAATTTTACTTTCCATGTCGTATCTTTTCTCTTTCCATTTTTAATTTACACTTTTTTAGTCAAGGATCATTGTCCCATTCAACGATTGGGTCCTACTTGAGCCTATTGAGACATCTTCCTTCTGAGTATGAATTTAGAAAAGGAGGAGTGATCAATCCCTTTTGTATTGCTTCCCTTTTCTTATTGTTCATTTTGGTGAAACCAACTTATGACATTTCCATTCAGATTTTTTTGTGTTAGATCCCCTTTATACATTAGATCTTCATGTTTGATTTGATGGTTAGATGTGATTTTCATTAATTGTTCAATTGTGCTTAGGAAAATATTGAGATTTCATCATTTAAAGGAGACATAGATGTACATAAGTTTGATAATTAGTTGAGATAATTAGAGATATATTTAGCATATATTTTCTTTGGAACTATTTTGTTTGTTTAGTTGGAAAACTTGGTTGGAAAACTTGGTTTAGTTGTCAACATCATATATCAAAGTTTTTAGTTGGAAAACTTGGTTTAGTTTTCAACATCCCAAGCTTGATTTGTATTTTGGGTTTGATTTTGTCTTCGAAGATTTTGTTCTTGAGTGTTAAGAATAAACAAACTATTATAAGTCAAATCGGGAAATTTTACAAGCCATGTTATGGGGATTAGGAGGGAATTTAAGTGTGTTCATTGTTCTAAAAGAATGTGTTTTCTAGAGATGTCAGTGACTTATTTGAGCTGGACTCAGGCTGGTTTTATGCTAAAGTAACCAAGATTGGAATTGACTTGGATTTGTCTAATTAAATGGCTAATTATCTCATGCTAGTGGAATGTTCTCTACAAGTTGGTTGTTTCTCCATGATAAACCTCAACTTCATTTTGTGAAGATTGTTTATCTCTCTTTCCCTTGCAACTTTTGAATTAATGCATTGCTTAAGGTATTCTAGTCTTCATATTTTGTTGTTGTTGATGTACTTATATATGAAATATTCATTATAGTTTATGGATCAATAACCCCACCCAAAGTGCATCATTTTATATCAGAGCAAAAATATTTTATAGGTGTGAGAGTAAAAAATATCATCCAACAATAGAATGTTGAATAGAAGGTGTAGAGAAAAAGGAACATCCTTCATTGAGTTTAAAGTGTGCAGAAGGCATTTAGAGTGTTCTCCATCTTCCAACAAGAGAGTCTTAGGTAGAAGGTGCAGAGGTGGAGAGTGTTTTTAATCTTAGATAGTTTAAAAGAGTGGTTAGATATCAAGAAGTGGCTTATGTTAGAGTTATGATAGAGTCAGCATGCCTCTCATAAGAGCATCTAGAAGAATAAGGGAAGTATATACTATATTCGCAGGAAGATTGGTTGAGGTTGTGAAATTTATAAGAGTCATGCAATTGAGGTAAAATGTTGTTAATGTTGATAAAAAATTGCAACTGAAAAGAACTGAAAAATATTTAAAAAAGACAAAGAAAAAGAAGATTCTTGTTACAAGTGTGGTTTTCATTGCACCAAAATATTGACCTATCAATATGCGATACAACCACTAGTCTTATAGAATCCACAAGAGGTGGTTAAGTCATGTCACAAACTCGAGCACTATGACACACAACACAAGGAGACCAAGGGTTTTCCCATTGCAACAATCCCCCCAACGCAAGCCAGGGGTTTGAACTTGTGACCAAGCTCTAATACCACTGGTTAGAAGTTTGGTTTTCGTTGCACCAAAAGATTGACATATCAATTCCAGATAAAACCAATAGATTTATAGAATCCATAGGAGGAAGTTAAACCATGTCACAAACTCAAGCACTACACTACACAATACAAGAAGACCAAGGATTAGCAAGATTCTTGTAATAAACATGGGTTTGATTCAAAATGAGTGAAATATTGCTAAGTCATGAAGCTATCAAACTTAACCTATACCATTTCCTTGGGGATTTCTTGAGCCCAAACAAACTTCACTTCAATTTGCAATATAAATTTTCTTGACCATGTTGTGCAAAACTTGGAGGTTGCTCCTTATACAATTCCTCTCCAGAATCTCCATGAAGAAAACTTCTTTGACATCTAATTGCTCAAGTTCAAGATCCCAAACAACTACCAAGCCTAGCACTGCTCATATGGTGTGCATTTTCACAATTGGTCAAAAAATATCATTGAGATCAATGCCTTTTTATTGAGAAAAACCCTTCACAACCAATATGGCCCTGTAATGTTTATGACCACGATCTTCCTCTTTCACATGATATACCCATTTATTCTTTAGTGGTTTTCGATTTGGCAGAAGAGGAATCGAATCCCATGTTTCATTTGCATGTAAAGACTCCATTTATTCATTCATCGCCTCCATCTATTTTATTAAATTTACATCTCTACAAGCTTGTTTAAATGTTGTGGGCTCTAGGGATAACTTTAGTGGCGAATATCACTTGTCGGGGACCCAAAATTTGGCCAAAAAAATTGGACTTTCATGGTGGCCATGTTGCCCGCACTTTATAAAAATTAGGTCCCATGCATAGGCCAATCACCAATAGTGATATGGAATTATTTGTATTTCAGCGATGACTTCACCAATAGAATCTAATTTTTTGACATAGTAAATTGAATATTTTTGCTTACAATTTCCAAATCTTATCTTAATCGATGGTCATATTCGCCAATATGTGGTCAAAATTTAAGTTAGGGTATGGGTTAAGTACATAGATTTGACATGTGTCTCTATTCCAAAGACTTTTCATGGAACTTTTTATGCTTTGAAACTTTGGCTTGAAATAAATTTGATAATGGGCACATGTCTTTATTTCAAAGACTTTCTCTAGAGCTTGGTGTCCTTTAAAAGTTTGGCCTGAAATAGGATTTATGTCATTGATTTAGGATCATCCAACATATAAAAAATAGGTTTACTATATGTCAGATGATATAAAATTAACTTAGGACACCATACTAAAATATTAAAAGTTGTTTGAGCTTTCGGAGGCGCTGCCCCAAAACCCCCATTCAATAATTTGGAGGGAAATTGTAGTGATAAAAGTGGGGGAAAATTTAACCTTCAAGTCTGATAATTAATTAGGATCCATATAAAAATAATGGTGAAATGATGATTGCTAGGTATGTGTACTTCTAGCCGCAATTTTGTTCAACAATGAAAGATTCGCCAGGATTTTATAGAATTTTCATACAATTGAAAAAAAACACCAACAATATTATTTTTTTCCACCCAAAATAATGTAGGATTTGCCAAGATTTTACACCTTTTCTAGGGAGGGGGTTTCTTAAATTTTTCCCTGGTGGGCTCTTCCTAATCACAAAGAAATAATTTATAGTCATCAAAATTTGTTGGAGGTTTCCTCTCTCAAGTAGACTTCCATAATTTAGGACCTTGTACTAGCTACAAATTTCCTTATTTTTCTATATTTTCTTCACTACTCTACCTTTGTTGTTGTGCATTTTCTATATTAGACTGTAAATTAATTCTAATATTACTCCCCTATTCCTGCAGAGTTTGAATAATATGTTCCCTCTGTATATCAAATACTAGTTCCAATAAATTTCCTAGAGGCTATCCAAGAGTTGGGAGAGGCGGCATGGAAGGGAAAATAGGTCGCATAAGATATGAGGAAGGCAACGTATCATATAAAGACTTTGTAGAAATATTAGATTCTACGAATTCACATTAAGAGGTTTCTCATTAACTTGAGGCTATGAAATAGGGTAAATAGGGCCTCCTATGTTTGAAGGGTGTGCACTAAGAGTTTGATTTTGGGAAAGCTATGTAGAAACTATTAAAGTTTGGGAGAATGAAATACAAGTTTTCCTGGTATTTCCATTATTAAGAAAATCAACATCTAAATGTTCATTTGAAGATGTGTCTTGTGGCTGCAAACCTAGAATTTTTTTTTAGTAAACACGTCGTCTTGACTGCGAATAATCTTTTTGGTGACTGGATCCCACAGCCTAAAACCAAGTTGATCTTCACCATAGCCTAGAAAAATACACCTCCTTGATTTTAAATCAAGATTCATTCATTGCTCCTCCAGGAATATGCACTAATTATTCACAGCCAAACACATGCAAATGGTGATAAGAAATTATTTTCCCAAGACATCTCTCCTTTGGGATATTGAAATCCAAATGAGATGAAAGAGAATGATTGATTAAATAAAATGTAGTACTACATGTGTCTACCCAAAACTCTTTCCCCAAATCGACATTGGAGAGCATACATTGAACTCTCTCAAGAACTATTTGATTCAACCTCTTAGTAGCACCATTTTATTGAGGGGTGAATGGAACCACTTTAATTCTGTGAATGCCATTATCTACACAAAAGTTATCAAATTCTAAAGAGAAATACTCACCCCCATTGTTAGTCTTGAGACATTTAATTTTATGTCCACTCTGATTTTCAACAAGAACTTTAAACAATTTGAATTTTGAAAATACCTTTGATTTTCTATGTAACATATAAATCCAAACTTTGCGAGTGCAATCATCAAGGAAAGGAACAAAATAATTTGCACCTCCAAATGAGGTTACCTTCATGGGACTGAAAACATCCGAGTGCACAAGTTCCAAAGGATTTATTTTCTTATCATGGCTCATCCTCAAGAAGTTGGCCTGGCTCTATTTTCCATAAAGGAATTCTCGCATAACTCCAAATCAACCAATTTTAGTCCTGGAAGTTGATCTTGTTGAAGCATAACTTCAAGCCCTTTCTTGCTCATATACCCAAGCCTCTTATGACAAATTTCTAAACTATTTTCCACAACTATCATTGTAGCTCCCACTTCACCATGACAATCTAAAATATAAATATTTTCAAACTTCTTTCATTTGCAAGCACCAAAACTCCCTTGGCTACTTTCCAGGTATCTAAAGAAAATTTAACATTGCACCCAGAAGAAATAAGTTGGCTCACTAAAATTAAATTTTATTTCAACAAAGGAACATATCTCACATCCTTCAAAATCTATTTATTTCCATTTTTCAAATGCAAAATTATATCACCCTTACCTATGATTTCACATTACTTATTGTCACCAAGAAAAACCATACTAAATGTACCTTCTTTGAAATTTGTAAAAGCCTCTCAGAATGAAGTAGCATGTAAAGAAGCACTAGAATCAAGCACCCATGAATTTGTAGTCATGTCACCAGCTACCAAGACCAAAAAACCATTATCTTTTTCATCTACAATGTTTTCTCCATCATTAATGCCTTTGTCCTTTTCCTTTTTATAATTCCAAGAATTTTTCTTTGTGTAGCTCGACTTGCCACAAAACCAACAAGCACCATTCCTTCCTTTGGACTACGATCTATGTATAGATTTCAAACTTCTATTATTTTTGCCTTTTTCTCAACTACTACCTCTATTACCAATATTTACAACAGTTAATGCCTCTTCGAACGAGGGTTCCTGGTATTTTCTCTGCATATCTTCACTTAGAAGAGTGGTTGCAACATCATCAAATTTCAATTTGCTTTTGGCAGCCACCAAAGTGCTCACTACCATCACCACACCTTCCCAACTATTCAGTAAAGAACACAGTAATAAAATTGCTTTGATATCATCATCTAAATTAATTTCCACATAAATTAATTGGGTGACTAATGTATTAAATTCATTTAAATGATTAGACATAATCCCTCCTTCTCACATTTTCAGATTATATAGTTTTTTCATAATGAATAACTTATTCAAAGTTGATGCCATCTCATACATTGAAGAGAGCTTCTCCCACAACTCTTGCATTGTCTTCTCAGTTGAGATATTAAATACATTATTGCAAGACAATGAAAGAAAAATGGTAGCTCTTTCTTTCTTATCCATTTTATCTTATAATTCATTTGATAAGGAACCTTGCCCTTTTGTTTTTCTAGCCAATGCATTTGAGAGATCTTTCTTGATGAGAAATGACTCCATCTACACCTTCCATAGATTGAAGTTATGACCTACAAATTTTTTAATCTTTCATTTATCTACATCTTCCATGGCTCCAAAAATTCTTCACCGATTTTTAGCACCAAGTTTTTCTACTAGGCTATGATACCAATTGTTGATAAAAAAAATTACAGATAAAAAGAATAGAAAAATATTTAAAAAAGAAATGGACAAATGCCCTCTTTCATGGACTATCTCTTATTATCAATTCTGAATACAATACATTCAAATAACAATTGAATTTATAAATCAGTCTCATCTCCAATAAAAAAGAAAAACCCATCAAAAGAGGCAACTTCTAAAGTTAGTTGTAAAAGACATCCTTGAGACAAACTTGCTAATTTTGGGCTTCATTGAACCCAATAGTTAATGTGCCTAGAGATTATGTGATTAATGTAGGAAGAGCTAGAATTCGAAGATTTGTAATTGGCACTTGTAACTTTTAAATATAGAACCATAGGAGATATCTTTTCATGTTTTGACAAATGATGATGAAGTGGACATAAACCCAATCATGAAGAGTGAAGAAAAAGGATCACAAAAGATAGATATTGAGGACTACTACTTGTATAGGCTTAAATCTACAAACTCAAAAAATGAGGGTTAGTAGCACTGATCTATCTAATCAAAGAAATCAAACAACTACTAAATGAATGCCTATGAGCAACAAAATAAGAGACATAATCAACTGGAAACAAACATATAAAAAAATATCCAAATCCGTTGAACATGTTAGAATAATTAGGCCCTAAGATTACTAAGAGGGGGGTGAATTAGTAATCCACCAATAAACACAAATCTGATCTGATAAAAGTTATCCTTCAAATCCTTACCACATGCATTGGAGCAATTCTATTCTACAATGACATTTCAGGATTACAATCAATTAGTGCACTAGATTAATTTGATAGAATTATTACATTATGAATTTATAAAAATGGCATAACATAAAGAGATTAAATAGATAGTATACATATTTATCCTCTACACATAAAAATTTTTAATACAACTTTTTTTTTATATGTTAATAGCTAGATGGGCTAACACCCATTATATCGATATCAATTTTTTTTGTTTACATAGCTTCCCAACACCATATTTTCTATTTACATCTACTCTGGATCCTTGACAAAATGATGCTTGACTGGACTAAAAAACTACTCTTTTTTCTTTTAAGTTCCTTATACATATTGTACCTTTTCTTCCTATCTATACATCTTATATCTATATAAATAAAAACCTTCCACCCCTAAAGATAAATGTGGAATACTCTATGTTGACTAACCTAAAAAATTTAGCACACATTGGAATAAGTACCCTTTACTTATTTTCTTCTTCCTTCTTGGTATTCGTTGCAACAATGACCCTATCGACCATAGGTCATTCCAATTCACATGCATGGTGAGTCAAGATCTTCACAATTTCCTTGCTATCCCTACTATCATATTCCATCCACTCCTCCCCATCATATGGCATCTCCACCACATCCACAATGCTACCATCCACTTCATCTTCTTCAAGCAGGCCTTCCTCTCTCATATAATCAAGCAACCATTCCTTCAGTTTGATATAGACATTGAAGAAACCAAATTCTATGGTCCATGTCCTCCCTCCTTTCTTCCAAAAGATCCTACTCCATAGTCCTGCTAATGAGTATTTCTTCACCTCCTTGCCCCAACAATTAGTAAGGTAATAGTTCTATAGTACTGGGACTAGAAATTTTCTATTAATATTATTGAGGGCTACATCAATTTCTCCAAGAAAAAACATGTCTGAATAAGACCTAACATATTTTCTTGTCCTTGGCCTTAGATACCCAAAATATAATGCCAATTCCAAGAACATGGAGCTAATATCAATATTAACTTGGTAATAGTGGTAGGCCATCAGGAATTCCTAGCCCATGATAGCATTTATAACATGCAAGATTAGAAGGTGGATGTATTTCAACACACCTACCAACCTCTTGTCATTTATCTCCCCTAAAAAGGCCATTTGACAGTTATAAGACTCTAGAAGCACAAACATGTCCATATATTAGGAAATTCTATACTTAGAAAAAAAAACTAGAGGGTATAAGTCATCTTCCACTGTTTTGGCTTTAAATAGAAAATACCCATCTGTGTCCATCATCACATCTACTTCCCAAAATATTTCTATATCCTTTAACTCGAGTGAAATCTCTTCTCAAAATTAATGATTTATCCTATATAATTTAATAATAGTTCAATAGTCACCTTACACCTACTTCGAGTGTCGTCGAGCTTGTGTGCACTCCTCTCAGCCCCCACAGACATATGATGCTCAAAATTTGCATTTATGCCAAAGCATTGTGTTTAGTATGCATGTTAATTTTATCATGTCCAATTCCCATTAATTGTATAGTCCTCTTCCCAAGTCCCACATCAAGTCATTATATCTCCAATTATTCCATAACTCTTTTTACTAGCTCATCTACCAACCTATTCCCTTCCCTATACATGTATAGTTTATTTTGGACTCCTGGAAGATACCGATTATTCTTTTGATTGTATTGATCCACCTACTAAGTTTCCAATTAGGAGCATGATTCTTCCTGGTGGCATTTATGGTTATTAAGGAATCCTCTTCAAGATGTATTTTGTCAACTCTTAATTCTCTTCCCAAGTCTAGTAGCCAAGTAGGGAGGCTCTAAATTTGGCCATGTTATTTATTGTTTCACCAATGAATTTTGATCTTTTAGTGACCACAAATCTTAGCTCATTTAAATCCACTCATCCAATTCCTCTAGGCCCCAATAGCCTTTTGTAGCACCATCAAAGTTTAATTTAACCTAACCAGCCTCCGAGGCACTCAATCTGACATTCTTTCAGAGACCCAAAGTTTGGTTGGGTATGATACTCTATAATAGGGATATTATTATTCCTTTAAAATTATTGAGAAACTCATCATCCTTGTTTGTGTAGATATTTCCTTTTATAGATTTATTCTCAGTCGCTAAATTGATAATCTATACAATCAAAGCTTCTATTTTCAATATTAGAATTTATTTTGACATTGATTACTCCATAGTTCCGAAATATCTAATGATGGGATAACCTACTAGTAAAAACCAAAAACTTATTTTTTTTACCACTTGGCCACATAGAAAAGTAGTCTATTAATCATTGTGGGATAGAGCCTTGAAGGTTTAAGTTGTCAGTAAAATTTTCCCAACAATATTTTGCATATGACCATGTGAGAAGGAGATGATCTATATTTTAATTATCATTTTTTCATAGAGGGATTCTACTAGGGCCATGAATACCCAATTTCTCTAGTATGTCCTGGGTGATGATTCTATTTTGTAGAGACATCTAAGGGAAGTCAATGTTCACCCCAATCCTTTGGCCATTATTTATCATCAATCAAAATCTCCCTTAATTTGTATATGATTTTTACCTTGTATTCTATATCAGTATAGACACACCATCTAATCGAATCCTCTTTCTTTGAAATGGAATGACATATGTTCTTCAAAATCTCTATTAGGGTGTTTTTATGTTCTTGAGGAATGTTGAGATCATCAAAATATTTCCATTCCCATTTTTAAATGTTGTTGACAATAACTATGTCCCTATAATTACATATCTTGTTGCCCAGTAATATAACAATCTTCCTCTTTATTTCATCCAATTTTGGTACATTTCTTAATTCTAAATATCCATCCCAAGGGTCTTCCCAAAAGGAAGCACTTTATCCATTTTTTATATCCTAGGTGATATGTTCAGTTATTATTTCTTGATTCTCTAATGTAAAATTCCAATTGCAGATCCTTTTGAGTGGTCCCTTGTTGTGAATATTCAAATTGGATAATCTGAATCTAAATGTTTCCTTCTTAGAATTTTAACCCATTTTTTATTTATCTTAAACATATTCCAAACTAATTGTGTACCTATTTTAGTGTTCATTATCTTAAGTTGCTTCACCCCCGCACCCCTAGCTCTTTGAGGCTTTCATATCTTATCCCACAAGATTAATGGGAATTTATGAGTATCATTATATTTATTCCAAAAGAACCATCCCATGATTTGAATGATAATATCCTCCACTAAACCAAGAATCTTCATATAAGACATGAAATAAATTGGTATAGAAGATAGCACAACCTTTATCGTAAGTATTCTACCTACTGAGATTAGCCATTTCCCTTTCCATAGCTCCATTTTATTTTTGTAACTTCTTATGTGGTTACCCCAAAAGAGTTTTTATTTAGTCCAACAAGTAGTGGCATCTCCTAGAATATCCCTTCAAAGTTAGCCACTATTAATCCTAGTATTTGAGAAACCTCCCTTTGCACACAAGGTTGAACATTCAGGGAGAAGACTTCTATTTCTTTCCAATTAACACTACTTTGAGGCCTTGTTGTAATCATCCATCAACTTCCCAATGTTCCTTTCTTTACTTCTACAAGTGCTTCTAAACAAGATTGTATATTTATAAATTGTTGGTGGGTGACTGGGTCTACACTAGGGGTAAATACTATCCCTTTCCATTCTCCATTCATTCCAACCTTCATTATACTTGTCCACAATGCTTCTGCTATGATATTGAAAAAGAAATGGGACAAGAGGTCTCCTTGTCTTATCCCTATTGTGGTATCAAAAACACCTTGCACCACTCCACTCACCAAAATTGAAAACTTCATGGATTTTATACAACTACCAATCCGAAAAATCCATTTGACTGCAAATTTGAACTTGCCTAATACAACGAGTAAAAACTATCTATCCACAAGATTGTATACTTTCAATATGTCCAAATTGATGACCATACTAGTTAGGAGCTGTTGATTTCTTGGCTAAGTGGATTTCTTCATGATCAATAATGATTCCTTCCATAATTAACCTACATGGAGAGAATCCACTTTGTTCCTTTGAGATGACCTTCTTAATCACCTTTTTTAATCCTTTGATGATAACCTTTATTATTTTCTTATATAAAGTGTTGCATAATGTTACAGGATGATAATCACTCATACTTTGTGTTTTCTTCTTCTTGGGAACAAGTGAAATAAAACCATCATTGAGGGAACATAGAATTGTCTTTTGTTCCTTGAATCCTCAACAGCCTTAAGGAAATCATCCTTCAAACTTTCCCCATGGAACTGATAAAACTTAGTAGGGAAACCATTCAACCCTGGGGATTTATCTAGGTTGAGTTGGAAGGTGGAATTATGATTTCTTCCATAGTCACAGACTTGTAAAGATCTAGATTATCTTCTTCATTAATTAATGGGGAACCCTACTCAAAATCCTTTCTCTTTCCTCTCCATTGTCTTGTGTCTTGTGATCCACGATAGACTAAAAATATCTTACAAATTCTTGGTTAGGTTCTTCCATAGACTGAGTCATGGTTCCATCTTATTTTTCAATTTCAACAATTATCCTCATACTTTGATTGGCTATAGTTTCTTTAAAAAAATGGCATTTTTTCTCCCCCCTTTAGCCTTACTCTCTTCACCTTTGTCTCTAGTAACACTACTCTCTTGCCATAAGTTCTTCTAGCTCTATTTTTATTATTTTCTCGGTCTCAAAATCTACCACATCCATTACTTTTTCAATTATTGCCTTGGTTAATTTCTTGAGTTCCTCCTCCACTCTGGTCCTTTCCTCAAATAAATTTTTGAATTTCTCTTGATTCCATTTGTTCTTGATATGTGTGAGCTTATTGCTAAATATGTACATCTTGGAATATTTCCTAATTCTTATTTCATTCCACCAAACTTTAACCTATTTATATATACTAGGGTCTCTGAGCCACATGTTCTCAAACTTGAAGGGTGATCCACCCTTGAGACAGTCTGGATTGATAGATAATTGAACTGAAAAATGATTTGGCCTAATGAATGGTAGGATGCCAAATTCACAAATATCTATAGTATTCTCCCACTCAATAAACAAAAAAAATTGATCCAACTTTCTTCTTATACTAGTAAAACCCTTCCTATGATCTTAGTCCAAGTGAACTTTCCATTCTTGGTAGAGACATCCCTTAGACTATTTTCATCTACAAATGCCTATAAATCTTGTTGCACCCTTGATAGATTTTGTAGTCCACTTGCTTTTCTAAATTGTCTAATGTGGCACTGAAATCATCCCTAATAATGATCTTCTCATGACCTTGTTGCTTCAACTATGGAATTATATAATTTCACAATTCTCTTTTGGATACTATTGAGATAAGACCATAGACATTTATTACTAAAAATGACCTATTCTAATTAAGGGTCTTGTATCTTACTACCATACGATTTTGACTTTCTACTGTTAATACACACCTAATAGATAATGGATTCCATATCACACCCAACCCTCCTAAAGTAAATGCACTTATTCTTCAAAAAAACCCTCCCACCTTTTGATCCATATAGTTTTGTTGTCTATTAGTGTCTTACACTTAGTGATTTTATAGGCAATGTTGGTCGTTCATCACTGTGACCGAGTCATCATATATAGGCCGAGTCATGTATAATGTACATTTATTGAGCAATAGTCACTGCCGAGTAAAACAGTGGTCACCGAGTACTTTTGTATTAGTCGAGTCAAATTTTGCTGAGTTATGTAAAGAAGACAATGTTGAGCACCAGAGTATAAAGAATAGTGAATGCCGAGTGCCAGTGATATCCAATGCCAAGAAAACCAGAATTGACATATGTGTTTGTTATGGAACAAACACTTAGGTAAACCATTTTGGCTGACATTTATATTTCTTTTATTGTTTGTTGAGGAAATCACAGAGGTGATTATGCTCCTATATTGTAATCATTGATCCCTATGAAACACATGGAACCAATTAGAATTAGGGAAAGGTCAAGCAAAAAAAAAGAGATAATCTAGATCGTAGATCTTAAATCTTGGAGGAAGTCAATTGTATATATAAGATGTGATCTGAAACCTAAAATGATGTAATGAGAGGAATGAGATGTATGAGTGGAAGTAAGAGTGTGACAGAGAGAATATCTTCAGAAGAGTGAAGTATTCTGATAGAGTTCAGTGACTGAGAAGAACAAAGTTAATCAGTGAAGAGCAGAACAGAGATATACTTGATAGATGAGATCAAATCTATACTGGAAGGAGAAGATTTGTAATCAGCAATAAAGTGCAAATCGAAGGATCAGGTACTGAGACATTTTTATAGGTGTATCAGGTTAAATCTTTTAACAGAGTGGTTTTGACAGACCTTAGTAAATCTCTTAACTGAGTGCTTACTTAGTTGTAAGTCTTAAATCCTTTTGCAAGGTAGATTGTATAAATCTGAAAGCTCTTAACAAGGCAGACCCCTCACAGGGTAGATCATATTTTTTGATCAAATTTGTAGCCCTAATAGGCAAACTTTATACTGTAGTAGTGAAGATTTTGTGGGTGTCATCCCCACCCCAATTTTACCTTTCAAGGGTTTTTGGGTAACCAAAATTATTCTGTTATGATTACTTTCATGGGTGATGTTTAGCTTATTAGATCCTTTACATTGTTGAAGTTTATGTTAATGCTATGCAAATTTTCATTTATGTTAAAATGGATAAATCAATGATATCTGATTTAGCCCCCCCTCTCAGTATCACATTTTCCCAATATATTTCCAACAATTGGTATCAGAGCATTGGTCTCTTATAGAAGTCTAACCACTTGTAAGATAAAGATCTTGAGATGGAGGTTTATAAGTTGGGAAAGATTATAGAGAATCAAAAGATTGACATTTAGCTTGTATTACAACAACTTGAAGCAACCAGAGGAGAATTGAAGAAATCCTTAAGCAGAAGAAGAGAAACTGCTATTCAACAAAATGAAACACAATATCAAGAAGAAGATACTACTAGACTATTTGATAGTGGGAACTCTGCAGAAAGTGACAAAGCCATAAAATAACTACTGAAGAAAAAAAAACATACTGAATGAGGACATCAGAAATCTGAAGAGAGAACAAGAAATTTAATCTGTGAGACTCTGTGAAGTAGTTGAACAGAAAATGAAAGATGAAGAAGACAAGACAATGGCCAAAGAAGAAAAAAGACAAATAACATTGAGACTTGATGAAAGGACAAGTGACATGCATAGGTTGACCAATAATCAACTAGACATGGTAAATCAAGTGCTACTGGTTAATCGAGAATTGGGCAGGAAAGATGTGGAAATCACCAATCTGAGACTAGAAAATAATCAACTGAGGAATGAATTGAGAACTAAAAAGGAAGTTAATGAAAGGATGAACAAACCTAATGAAGCTGCAAGATATTTTGAAGAACTGTTAAGGTCACCTAGAAGATCTAGTGATACATCTGGACTTGGTCATAATGAGCAATCATCGTCCATTGAGGAAGGAGAATCATCAAAGAGTGGAGAGAAAAGGAGTACTAAACCAAAGAAAAAAAGCATACATGCCATCACTATGGAAAGCCAAGACATATAGCCCATGTCTGTAGAAGAAAACATGGTAAGTCTGATCCTAAACCAACATTCAATGGAAATTGTTTTAACTGTAAGAAACATGGACATCAGGCACAAGAATGTAGGACAAAGGTCAGTAATCCACCTACAACGCCAAAATTTCAAGGACACTATTTCAACTGTCATAAATATGGACATAGAGCCTTTGAATGTAGATCAAAACCTAAATGGTCATCAAATCAATAGACTAAGTCACCTAAGAAGGGTAACACATACAATTGGGATTACAACACTTGGTACAGTTGTCATTACTGTGGAAAATATGGTCACATTGGAGCAAATTGTTTAAAGACACATTTCAGGGGAAAATCCAAAAGTTGGATAATGGAATTATGGTATGCTATAAATGCAATAAAATAGGTCATCTAAAGAAAGATTGAAGATCATCCATACTGAGCAATGATCAAAACAAGAATGAAGAAATCATTGAGAAAATGAGAAATCCAATGAACAAAACATGGAAGAAGAAATAAGAGGGAAGCAGTAGTGAAGCCAGTGCACTTGAGGTCACCCAATCCAATGGATCAGGTGATCACACTACTTCGAACTAAGAAAAGAAGGTATGTATGGAACTAAGTCCTGTAATGTTTTAATCTTACATCAATTCCTAACATATGTTGAGAAAAAGTCCATATCTGCATAGATTAAGATGCATTAGGACAGATTTGAGCAAAGTGTAACAATTTATATTTGATGTTGAGCATTAGTGTTTTAGTCTATAGTGACCGAGTCACTAATGTATGCCAAGTACCTATGATAGATGAGATGTGATGTACACTGAGCTGTAACTGAATGGTTGTATCGACCGAGCTTAACATGAGATTGCCGAGACAACTCTATCTCACCTAGAAAGTGTATGGATCATTAAAGAAGCCCTAATCTAACCTTTTGAAGTCTATAAAGAGGGAAGTTACCATTTATTTCATTTCACCAGCAAATTGAAAATTTCTAAGAGTAATTTAGAGAGTGGGTAACCAACGTGATTAGTGCTAAGTGCAATTTTAGAAATCTTCACAGCATGCCATCAGAAAAACATCTAAAGAACACTTATGCAAGGTACTTTACCGAGTGAAATTTTTTCATACTTGAATTCTTAAGTTGATAAAAATGGCATCATCATCATCACTTGTGATGAAGAAACAAGGAAAGGAGGTTTTCAATGTTCAATTAGTAAGGAATGAGGCATGTAAGCCACAGAAGTTTCAGGTTGTTCTAGAGAGAGCGCTTATGGGAGATCTCAATGGAGCCCTATCATCGATTCCGAAGAATATTTTAATGATAAATGATATCTGATCATGTTACATGTGTAAGATTGGAGAGATTGGTGATTATAAACTTAGGGAAGCATATGAGAAACTATGCAGCAATGGGGTGTTGAAGCTAGAACACCAGAAGGTTGTTGAGCAAGGATTAGTTCATGCCCTTGACTTTCCACAAAATTTCAAAGTAGAATGGATTAAGATTTTACTAAGAAGAGTACATGACATGAAAATATGGCTGGAAGATGGACCAGTCCAAATCACCAAAGACATGATTCACTGGGTAACTGGATACCCTAAACTCCCTGGAAAGAAAACTATGAGATGTCAAAGCAAGGAGGAGATTCGGGAAAACACACAGGTGGTATGGAATAAGCGTGGCATGACCATTTCTACTATCATCGATCCATAAATTGAGTTTGCAGTAAGGGTGATAGCACACAAATTCTATTAGTCAAGTCGGATGGACAGTATCCCATGCATGACAGTGGACCAAGCTTGGAAAATCATTAAGAAGGATCACACCTATGACCTTTACAAGCTCCAACTGACTCAACTTTTCGAGAACCTTACATCAATCCGCAAAGAAAATAATTAAATGTGTAATTTTGGTTCCTTGCTTCTTTGTCTATTCTTCTACATTCAAAAGAGTTTCCCTACTGTTGGGGGAGTAGTATGGGATAAGAGTAGGCCAGTTACAGTTTAGATAAATGAGTTTGTTAGTCAAATGGGAGATAAATTTGAAATAATTATGGAGAATTACTTTGTAGAATTTAAGAATAAAATGAGGAAGAGAAGTAGGATTCTTGTATCCCTAGTAGAGAAATACAAACAGGACATATGTTTCCTAGTTGACACTGACCTCACATATGCTCAAGTTGTAATACCGAGGGTATCATGGCTAATCATGCCATTACCTTATGAGGTAGATATTGATGAGACCACAATAGAAATCACAACCTTGTTAGCCGCGGAATTTGACAAGAAGGCTACTTATTTTGGAACCTATGAGGAAGCAAATGCTAAGGTAACCATGGGATTGAAGTCTTCTACCATGGAGAAAAAGAGGAAAAAGATAGTGAAGAACCTAGAAAAGATGATAGGAGAAAGAGAGGTAGATGCGGGTCTAGAACTAACTCAAGGACTAGGATAAGATAAATCAAGTGAGTCTAGTGAAAGTGAAGAGGAGGAGAAAACAGTAGAGAAGGAAGGCAATAAGGCATCAGTTGCTGAGCCTGTGAGAAAAAAATGTAGAAACTTAAGCCTATCTCATCACCTGTACTTAGGCCAAGAAATAGGGTAGTCTCTACAACTATAGCTGGCGAGTCTCAGAAGAAAACCCCTGCATCAAGGAAGAGAAAAATTGTTCACCCTAAGGTAGTACCAAGCCAGTTGAGGAAGAAGTTGAGAAGAAAACTCATTTTGGAGAAGGATGATGAGGAAACAAAGAGTGATGATGAAATAAGGAAAAAAGTCACCAGTAGAGAGAAAAACGCTGACTATGGATGAAATATGCCACAACATCAAGAGTTCTTTTGGTCTAGCAGGCTTTAAACAAATAAAATTTGAGAAGATGAGTATATAGGAAAAGGAGAAAGTCAAAGAAGCAATGCTTGAGATGCTCTGCACATTCAAGATGGTACAACTTCAAATGGAGAATTTGATTCCTAATAAGCTATATCAGAGGATAACACAAAAATGGGAATATGTCCTTATGACTGAGAAACAAATCAGGGAAATCACACTAGACCAAGTCACACCAGATCTACCCCCTGATAACATCATAAAATCATGGAGCAATATAGAAATAGATTCATTCCCGAGCTCAGGGCATACTCTATCCTTCAACACAAGGTTGAAGATGTTGTTCAACAAAGTTTCAAGGTATGGAAGATCATTTTTGGTCTCTTAATTGATAAAAGCACACAATAGGAAGCTAGCACATCTAAGGGAGTTGAGCTAGACAATAAAGATAATGTTAGTGAACCTCATATTTAGGAGGATTAAGTAGCTCCTAAGGTGGAGAAATGTGAGAAGTTAGCTGAAGAAACTATTGTTGACATCAATGAGGATACCCCAGTGAAAACTTAGGTATTGACCGAGGAAGAAATACAAGTCGAGGCAAAAAAAGATACATCTTTTTTGAGTGGTAATCATGTATTAGTACAAGTGATAGACTATCCACAAATTGAGGATACATCAACTATTAACATTACTTTTGCCAGTCCACAAATTGTAACAGTTGACATGCTAGTCGGTTTTAGTACTACTGAGGAACAAGATAGTCGGTAACGACACCTCAGTCTACATTTTCCAAGGAGCCACATAAAGGGAAAGCAAAATAGTCTGCATTAGTTATTGTAAATCCTCATGTGGAGGAAAAGGAAACATAAAAGAAAGAAACAGACAAAGTATTGCATACTCAAGAGCCTAAGGAACAAGAGGCAATAAAAGCTCTTGTACAGATGTCGAGTGGAACAACACCTAAGAAGAAGTCACAGAAAAAGAAGGTAAAATCTCCTACTCCACAGGTGACACTCGAAGAAGTTATTGTGATTAAAAAATGGGACAGAGATAACTTGACCAATGAACAGATGCAAATTCTACAAGATCTACTAAAGAAGAAGAGAAAACAGGAAGAAATGAGAAGGGAACATCAACAAAAGAAAGTACTTCATGAAATAAAAGGTATATTCATTGATGCTTTTGAAATGACTAATGTCAATGACTTTGACCCTATACTGGAACAACTTGTCCATGCGGTCAAAAAAGTGACTGATGATGACAGTGTGGCAAATGATAAGTTGTTGCAGTGGTTAGAAAGAAAATTTGAGACCAAGGTACTTAATAAGGTCTCTACCGATATAGCAGTGAAGCAGGTAGAACTTTCTACCTTACTAAAGTTGTACTTAATGCACAATCTTTGTACAAGAAATTGTATGATGTAGAAGCATTTACCAAGGACAACTAGGATTTGGTAGACAAGCTACAATTAGATATAAAATCTACAGGTCACTCATTGAGTATGGATGCAAATTCCAGCTCTATACATTACGCCATGCTTCTACATACTCAAGGGAGGATAGCTGAGTTGATGGCTAATGATGGTAAGATAAGGACTTGCTTACTCTCCATTAAAAAAATGTTGACACCTCATCTCGAGTCCATACAAAGAGAGTCAACTAAGGCAAAGGAATTAGTACAGAAAGATCCCCATCTTTCTACTGTTGAGAGCCTAGTTGACCTAGTTGCCGAGCTAGAAGTAAAATCAGAGGTTTTGAAGATTGCAACATCCAGTTGGGACAATGCATTTCACATGGTCATGATGCTTCATAAACCATTTCTAGAAAAACATTACAAGCTCCCTACAAACGAAGAACTTAAAGTGACAAAAACAAGGGGGAAATAGTAGAGTGACATGTTAAGTCACAAAGGGAGGAAAAACAATCAGAGAGAAGAATTAGATTGAAAGAAGTAGAACCAAATGGTATGACATACTAAGTTTTGTAAATGTATATATGTATTTGAGTGTATGTCAAGTAAGTCTTATATGTACAAATGTAAATCTTTTTATTTTGTAAGACCGAGTTAAGTTTTAGGGGGAGTATTCTGTATATACTTCTGTTAGTACTAAGTACTCTTGTAAATGTCATGACAAAGTGCTTTTTCCACTAATGTCAAAGGGGGAGATTGTTGATCCCTATAATTTTGTTGTCTATTAGTGTCTTACACTTAGTCATTTTCTAGGCAATGTTGGTCGGTCATCACTATGACTGAGTTATCATATATAGGCCAAGTCATGTATAATGTACATTTACCACGCAATAGTCACTGCCGAGTAAAACAGTGGTCACTGAGTACTTTTGTATTAGCCGAGTCAAATTTTTCCAAGTTATGTAAAGAAGAAAATGTTGAGCACCAGAGTATAAAGAAGAGTGAATGCCGAGTGCCAGAGATATCAATTGTCGAGCAAGCCATAATTGACATATGTGTTTGTTATGGAACAAACACTTAGGTAAACCATTTTGGCTGATATTTATATTTCTTTTATTGTTTGTTGAGGAAATAACAAAGGTGATTATGCTCCTGTATTGTAATCATTGATCCCTATGCAACACATGGAACCAATCAAAATTAGGGAAAGGTTAAGAGAAAAAAAGAGATAATCTAGATCGTAGATCTTAAATCTTGGAGGAAATTAATTTTCTATATAAGATGTGATCTGAACCCTAAAATGATGTAATGAGAGGAATGAGATGTATGAGTGGAAGTAAGAGTGTGACCGAGATAATATCTTCATAACAGTGAAGTATTCTGATAGACTTCAGTGACTGAGTAGAACAGAGTTAAGCAGTGAAGAGCAGAATAAAGATATACTTGATAGATGAGATCAAATCTATACTGGAAGGAGAAGATATGTAATTAGCATCATAGTGAAAAACAAAGGATCAAGTACTGAGACATTTTAACAAGTGTATCAGGTTAAATCTTTTAACAGAGTGGTTTTGACAGACCTTAGTAAATCTCTTAATCGAGTGCTTGCTTAGTTGTAAGTCTTAAATCCTTTTGCAAGGAAGATTGTATAAATCTTAAAGCTCTTAACAGGGCAGACCCCTCACAGGGTAGATCATATTTTGTGATCAAATTTATAGCCCTAACAGGCAAAGTTTATATTGTTGTAGTGAAGATTTGTGGGTGTCATCTCTGAAAAATCTCACAATAGGTAAAGATAATCATGTCATTGCCTCTCTTAAGGGTAATATATCTATGCTAAGGATTACCTATTCCCATCATGAAATGCATTTAGATTGTCAACCTAGGGATGTAGACTTGAAATGGGAAATCACAGTTTGTGCATTAAGTTCCTTTAGGAGTCATAACACCTATGCTACAGGAAGATAAAATGCATGAAAGCAATCTATGCTATTACTGCAGGAAAGTAAACACACTTGACTATTGAATGGAACTACCATAAAAAACTTATGAAATGAATCTAAGCCTATCTAACAACTCAAAACATTCAATATACCCATCTCTGCAAATGTTGCAGGAACAACCACAATGGCAATGTTGTAGGAGTAAAATAGTAACTCTATTTGAAAATAGGAAAAGTACAGGAAGCAAATCTATTCTAACTTAATCTAATCCACCTCCCAAGTGGGCCCCCTTGGTTGGCTTCTGCTAACTACTCAACACAAGAAATAATCCAAAATCACTCTTCCATTAAATCCTTCTTAACTGGTTACATAACTATTGAATAACTCATGAAGAACAAAACAGAGCAACTTCCACTATACTGAATACATAATTCTATCTTTTCTCATTACCTACTAAATTAGTCAAAATCCCTTTATATCAAGGATTGACGCTTATTAAAAACATAATAGAAAAGTCTCATTAAACCTCGCAAAATATGGAGGAGATAAAAAAACCATGACATAATACAATTACTATTAACAACAGAATAACAGTTCTAAAGAAATATAGCAAGACTAATTCCCTATATTCTCTGGAACAACTCCTTCAAAGCATGACATATCCATCAAAACCATGCTGGATTCTCTTGCCACGGTTGGTCTTCTAATGCTCCTTCTTTAATGCAGTTGTGCCACTCTTCACACTGCTCCTTGTTTACCTGAAAGGTTAGTAACATTCAATACACATATGCAAGTCAACATTTTCAACTCCTACTTAAATGTTATAACACAACTTGAAATAACTATATGAAGTACTGCATTATATTTATAATAGTTAGAAAAACATATCACTCAAGCTACACATCGATTTTGTGGCTTTAGTTATACTTAGCATAAGTTCACATAATTATAAGTCATAAATGTTTTGGAAATGTTTGTCAGAGCATCAACAAAATATGAAGATTATAACAAAATTGAGGCAATAATTGGACTCATCATCTACCCCCTACTAATAGAATGCTTGTCCTCAAGCATTGTATTTCCTGGCTATGGTCTTGAAATCACCGACAGTCATCTTCCCCTTCTTTCCACTTCTGAAAGTGTAGTAAAACCCCCTTGTGCATTCCAAGTGATTTCCTTGATGCTCCTCAACCAACTGATCCAATCTAGTAGTATTGATGTCGTATATGGGCCAAAAAAGTGTAGGTGGCTGGAAGGATAAGGGTATTCATAATTCCCTTTTGGGCTATTGTCCCAATTGCATGTATTTAGTCACTCTGTGGACAACTGCTTCATAATTAATTGGTCTATGTGGTTCTGCTTTCCTGAAAGCTTTTGGCAATCTATTCCACCTGCTTCTAACCCATGAAAGAGCTCTTTGGGCTGTAAAATTAGGCAATGTCTGATAATATTTGTAAACTTTATCCCTTAATGTAAATACTTTCTCCCTAATTTCAAGCTTTGGTCTCCCATAAGTCAAATTGAACCAATCCCTCAAAAGAACATCAGGCTTATGTGACCCAACCCTTAATGGAAAAGGCTCAGATTTCTCTAGATCCATGTAGGTGTTCAGCTGTCTGTCATATTTTGTCTCATTATGCATCCATGACATCAATGCCCTTAAGTGAATGTCCCCTATATAGAGCAGAGGATTGCACTCTGTTTCATGTGGGATAATAAAATTGTGCAAATAGAGCTCACATAATAGATTTTGTTGCCATGATGGCAGAGTCTAATACAAACCATAGAATTCTTGGGCTGACTTGAATTCAAAATCAATATCCTTGATTATCATCATAAGTTGGAATAAAATAAATTTCTCCTTTAAGAAAATAGCATATACCCTAGGTGGCGGTCTACAAGCTATGACCTAGTCAACTAGTTTTAGGGCCTTGTCCATTTGCTATTTTTGTTTCTTTAGCTGCTCCTTGAGAGCTTCAATTTCGTCATCCTTATCAAACATCTCCCTTTGCATTTGATTGCTTTCCTACTTCCACCATGTCTTTTGAAAGATAAAATGGTTGTATAGATGAAAGAGGATAGACTGAATTGTTGATGAAGGAAATCTTGCATCCGAGCTTTCTTTTTCTTCTCTTTAAAAGCCTGCTGAAAGTAGTCAGTAAACCACGTTGATCGGTAGGGTATAATGGATACATTGGAATATATAGGATGCTGAGGAGGAGTAGATTGAACATTCATAGGAATACTCTCTTGCATTACATTAGGACTCAGCTCAGGCATTCCCTAATCATTATGTGGCATGCTACTGCTAGGTTCTTGCTCATTAGGAGATTCCTCCATATGTTGGGGTTCTGCCTGCGTAGGGGAGTCATCAAGAATATATTCAACAGAGGGTTCTTTAGTAGGTTTTGGTGTTGGAATATTTGGGTTTTGAAGGGAAGGTGGAGACACTTGTCCTCGCATGCAAGGGCTTCTACACACAGTTGCCTCTTCAACCACTACAATTTTAGGTTGGCGAGACCTTTTTGGCTTATGTGCTGCAGGAGTAGATGCTGCAGGAATAGTTACTGTAGGACTTGACCATTTTATTTTATTTATTTGAATTGCAGGGTTTGAAATTTCACCTTCTAAGTTAGGGATTTCTTTTCCAACTTTCTATTTTCCTTTTCTTGAGGAAGAAGTGGGTATATTACTCTCTAGAGTAGGTTTAGGAGATTAGTTTTCTGGGGGTAATTCCGATTCTTTTTCTTTCATAGATGCTTCTTCAGTAGGGCCGAAAGATTCTACTACATCTTCTAGAGGTTGGGCCACATGATTTACTTGGGGTTACAAAGTTTTACATTGGACAAATTCTGCCCATGACATGGGAGAAACATCCCTAAGTGATTTTTCAACCAAAAGCTTGATTAGGGCATGGTGGCTTATGGAATTTGCATTTCCCTTTTGTGTTTCCTTGGCACTAATGCTTAACATATTATAAAGAAAATTGGGAATATTGACTTGAAGATTATGCCTGATACAGCTAAGCAATTTGAAATGATGGGCATGTAGGTTTAAAAATCTTCCTTCACAAGTTAAATACTTGATAATGTGTATAGCCAGTTCTGGAAACGGTTGAGGAAGAGACAATCTCATGCACCCCTGCTAAGTAATTTCAAGCAGAGGATCACCCGACCTAGAGAATTGAGCTCGAGATGACTTGGCGTCATGCTCATTTGGATAATGTTCTCCAACAACTGGTAACCCTGTAACTTCTACAATTCTCTCTTCAGTAGCAACAACTGCCAAACCCCACACAGTTGCTTTTCCCTCTTCAAAAGTGCTCATGAATTTTGCCGCAACCTCCTCATTAAACTCTGTCAGCTGAAGAAAATAGCCAAGCCAGCCACATACATTAAATCTGTGGATTGCTTCAACATCCGCAAGCAAAATACCATGGACGACTGGTTCATGTCTCTATAATTGACCACCCATCTTAGAAATGCCCAATCTTTAATTTTTTGCTAATCCTCAGTCTCCCTACACTCTGCAAATACCTTCTTCTTGAAATCCCAATTGCTATTCTTGAAAATGTCAATATTTTTGCTTACATTACCTCTATTACGCTTAACATGATCAATAATAATGTCATTGATTTCAGAGGACATCACAACCTTAAGTATGAGTTACCTTGCAATTTAATTATGGTCCTTTTAAAATCATGTCAAGTTCAGGAAATCAGAATTTGAAAGTACAACAAATGTGTGTAGGATTAAAAGAATTAATGGAATGCAGCCTAAGTACAACACTGATGTGACAGGGATGTGACAAGGGTAGTTTAGGAATGACACTTGGAAGTTAGTACACTTTTTCTACCCCCTATGAAAGTTTAACAAGTGTCCTCACTTGCTAAATTGAGCATGAGGTTGGGAAACTGGCTTAATGCATCTATTATATAATTAATGTAGTACTAGATATAATTAATTTAACCTGTGCACTAAAAGTAAGTAAGGAGTTAGAAAGTTGTACCTGGTGATTAGTTATTGTACGCGAATGTGAGCTGATGAGAGTGTCAATTCCAGCAGCTGCATAAGATTGCTAATGTGGCATTTTATTGGAAGCATTTGAAAATAGAAATTGTGGGTGACATGGTGTTTGGGTGGGTGGTAGAAATAGGAATGAGATGAGTTGGTGAGAAGAAAAGAGAAAAGTGAATGAAGAAGTATACCTCATTAAATGAAGTTTTATTATGAGTGCTGGTGAACATATGTCATGGTGATGCTGCAGGAGGAAGGCTGTCACCTTCTGTTGCAGGAACTATTTCCTGAGGGGCTGTTAAACTGTGCATGTTGAACTATTTCAAGAATTCTTCTTTGGTTTGAGGCTTGTGATACAGGTGCAAGTGGTTTCCATTGACAAGGAACTTAAATTGTACTGGATCAAGTATGGTCAGCTGAACTACTCCATTGTCAAAGACATATTGAATTTCATAGTGTCCTAGCCATCTGGTTTGTAGCTTTCCTAGGTTCTCCTTGAATCTGGAATCATATAATAAAGTCCAATCTCCTACTTGAAATTTCTTGTTCTTGATATGTGAATCATGCCATATTTTCCTTTGGTTCTGGATTAGTTTTGTTCTCTCCAATGTTGACTTGTGCATTTCATCCAATGAGTTAAGATGGAGGAGACGTTCTATTTGTGCTGTAGGAAGATTGATGTTTAGCTCAAGTGTTGTGCACAATGTTTTGTGTTCAAATTATATGGGCAACATTGCTTCTTTTCCATACACTAATTCAAATGGTGTGAACCCTGTTATTGTCTTCCATGTGGTACAGTAAGCCCAAACTACTTCTGTTAATCAACTGCTCTAATCCTTGCGATGCAACTGTACTGTCTTTGTTAATATGGCCTGCATTTCTCTGTTTGTCAGCTCTTCCTGTCCATTTGCTTGCGGATGATAAGGACTAGACTTCCAATGCCTTATGCTATACTCCTTCATTAGCTCGGTGATCAAATTTGATGTGAACTATGCTCCTTGGTCCATTACAAGCTCTTTGGGGACTCCATACCTGGTAAAAATTTCTTCACACAAGAATTTTGCTACTTTTTGATCCCTTGCATTCTGCATAGCTTTCACTTTGACCCATTTTGTTAGATAATCCGTAAAAACCAAGATGTAGTATTTTCCATTTGATGGAGGATCAATTGGTCCGATGAAGTCCATACCCCACTTATCAAAGGGTGTCATTATTACTTTTGGATTAAGTGGCATCTCATCTGATTTCATTGGACGACCCATCCTCTGACATTTATCACATTTTTTTGTATAACTAGCTGCATCTTTATGTAATCGAGGTCAATAATATCCTGTTGTTAAGATTTTCAGGGCTATTAGCTTGGCTGCAAAGTGACCTCCACAAGGCTCATCGTGACAAGCATGGAGTATATCATATACTTCATCTTCTCTTACACACCTCATAATTTGATCTGGACCAGTGCAAAATAGATTGTTATCTATCCATGAAAACTGAAAGCTTTTCTCTGCGAGCTTTTTCTTGTCTTTCTGAGAAAAATATGGGGGCATCTTATTTGTTGCAAGATAATTGGCTATGTCTACATACCATGGGTTTTTGATTGCTATGTGGAATAGGTGTTCATCTGGAAATGTATCCTCAACTTGAGTAGTGTCTTCATCAACATTTTGTAGTCTAGACAAGTAGTCAACAACTACATTGGCCTTCCCTAGCTTATCAACAATTGTTATATCAAATTCTTGCAATAGTAAGAGCCATCTTGCCAGTCTTCCTGTTATAGCAGGTTTGTTCATCAGATATTTTATTGTTGAGTGATCAATGTGAACAAAAATGGGATAGCCTGTGACATAGTGTTGGAATTTGTTCAATGCATAAACTACAGCTAGGAGTTCCTTTTCAGTAACTATGTAGTTCAATTCAGGGCCATGGAGGCTTTTACTGATATAGTAAATTGCATTCTCAAGGTTAGTAGGCTTTTGTCCTAGCACAACACCTATGGCATAATCTAATGCATCTGTATGGATGTGGAATGGAATAGACCAATCTGGTCCTTTTAGGACTGGTGCAGTTGTTAGGAGTTTCTTTAGCTACAGGAAGGACTCATCACATGCTTGTGTGTAGATAAATTCAGCTTCTTTTGTAAGGAATGTGTATAGAGGACTAGCAATTTGACTAAAATTTTGAATAAAACATCTATAGTATCCAACATGTCCTAGAAAAGATCTTACATCTTTTTGTTTAGTAGGAGTAGGTAATGTAAGTATTACCTCAACTTTAGCTGGGTCCACTTGAATTCTTGCTATTGAAATGAAATGCCCAAGTACCACTCCTTCTTGCATCATCATAAAGCATTTCTCACTATTAAGGGATAGATTATGCTCCTTACACCGGATTAGCACCTTTTCAAGATTCTTCAAAGCCTTTTCAAATGTCACTCCAATTGTTGTAAAGTCATCCATATATATCTTCATACAATCATGTGATATGTCAGCAAAAATAATAATTACAGCTCTTTGAAACATTGCTGGAGCATTACACAACCCAAAAGGTAGAACTAAATATGCATATGTCCCCCATGGACATGTGAATGTGGTCTTCTCCTGATCCTCTAGAGCAATAGTTATCTAATTGTATCCACTATATCCATCAAGAAAGGAAAAATACTTCTTACCGACCAAAGTATCAAGTACTTGGTCAATGAATGGTAATGAGAAGTGATCTTTCTTGGTAGCTTTGTTTAACTCCATGTAATCGACACAGATTCTCCATTTACCCCTTTTTTGGGCACTATAACCAGAGGTGATACCCATTTACTATCAGATATAGGATATATAAAGCCAACATCTAGATAGCTTTTGCAATTCAGTTTTGACTATCTCCCTTAATGTTGGGTTAATCCTTCTTTGAGGTTGATGAAGGGGTAGGCTTCCTTCATTGATATATATCTTGTGAGTACATAGTGTAGGGCTTAATCCCTTCATGTTCCCATAGTCCCATGCAAAGGCTTTCTCATGTGTTTGCAGTAGTTTGGTTAGTTGCTCCATTTGTTGTGAAGGAAACTTATTATTCACATGGAGATTATGACCCTTAGAAAGCTCAACAGTACTTGTAAGGTCAAGCATGGATACTTCAGGGATAGGACTTGTGTTTACTTCACTAGGTAGAAACTGGTGGATAATATTGGGTTTTGAAGGTAATACACAGCTCTCAAAATTATCTTCATATATACTTAACTCTAACACATAACTCTCAGATACATCTTTGGTTACAACACAATCATTATTCAGAATGCTCCGAATGACTTCATCTTCCTCTTGCAGCTTTAGAAAGGATTGCCTATGTAACATCATGAGCTGAACCACAAAATTCAGTTCTTCTTGCCCATCTCCTAAGTTTGGCCATATAGGTGTACTCAAATCTGGCTGCGGTTGAGTTGGAGGATACAATGCTAGTTTCTTAGTGGCTTGCCCATCTAAAATTGTCATGTTTCCTGATCTACAACTTATGTTTGCATCAAGTTTTTCTAACCATGGATGTCCTAGAATAACAGGGTAACCAACAAGATTGACCTTTGGTGAGAGGATCATGAAATCAACAGGGTACTCCCAAGAATCTAAGGCAACTATTATGTCTTCTATCATTCCATCAGGGGTAACAGTAGAGCTATCTACTGATTGCAATATTGTTGGAGTAGCTCTTAACCCTTCAATGCTTAGTTTATTCATAGTATCCTTAGTCATTACATTAATGGTAGCACCTAAGTCTACTGGCCATTAATGATGATATTCACAACTGGACTCCCTGGATCTGAATATTTTGGTATTACCATTTTTCCTAGCATGATATCAACCAATTGTCCTATAACATGAACTGTTGTAGGATCCTTTTTCTTTCTTCCAGGATTTTTAAGACAAGCTTCTTTTATGGCTTTTCCATAAACTGGAACATTTTTTATTGCTTGAAATAGGGGAATCTGGACATGCATGTTCTTAAGCTAGTCAATGATATCAAATGATTGGTCTTCTTTTGGTATGGGCTTGTCCATGGTGAGCCTCTGAGGAAAAGGTGGTTTAACTGATGTATGAGCATTAGCTGAGTTGGAAACATTTTCTGTTGCAACAATATTTAGCAAATCATTCTTTGGAATCGGCACTGATGTTGCCAAAAGGTCTAGCACTTCAGTGATAAGGGGTGGTTCAAGTGCCGACAAGGTAGTATCTGATTTTAGGTGTATATTAGCTATATCAAGTGCATATGTAGGGTACTGCTGAGCATTAGTAGCATACATTTGCTACTGTGGTTGTTGACTATTGGGATTTGATTGAGGTTGAGCAGGTAATTGCATATGCTTTTGAGGACCTGCATTTGGAGGTGGTGGCATTATTGCACGTATATTTGTTGGAGGTGGTAGAGGTGGATATCCAAGATTTGGATTAGGCCATTGCTGAGGTCCTCTCCACTGGTTAGTGGACTGCCAATTCCCTTATGGTTGTTGCCATTGGTTTGGAAATTGTGGCCATTGGGTTTGTTGTGGAGGATACCATTGATTCTATTGATTATTTGGCCAAGCATTATTCCAAGTGGGTTGATTATACTGTGGAGGACTTTGGACATTCCAGTTTTTCCACTGACTATTATAAGGACTTGAAATTTGTAATGGGTCTTGAGGCATGCCTTGTCTCATGGCCCATGACCAACGTTGAGCAACAAAGAATACTTGCTCATCCTCTCCTTCTATCTTCAAGTATTCAGTTGGAAGATGTTGATTCTCCAAGTTTGTGACCAATTTGCACTGACAATCCTTCTTTTGCTTGCGGTAATGTGGACAGTATTCAGCCAACTACGTCTCTATGTCTACATGTTTCTTCTTGGTGGTCATCATGTCCATGTGTGTAGTGACATCATTTATGATGTCTTGCTTGAAGTTTGACAATAGGTTTGAAATCTCCATCTTTGAAATGCCAGAGCCACTTCCTTTAGCCACCGTTGATCGAAATCCCCTTCCTTTCTTGACTACTTCTCTAGAATAGTTCATACAAATCTTCTAAAGGTCATCCCAGGAAGACTGGGATATATCACCTCTAGCCATGAGGTCCAGAGCTTCAAGACAATTTTCATTCACTCCTCTTAGAAAAATCAGCTTCTGTGAATCCCCTGCAATGCATGTTGTAGGTTCTTTTGTAAATTAAATAAGAAGCGTGATATGTAGTCCTCTAATGTCTCATCTTCCCTTTGTGACATACGGAAGATGTCATCTCCTTTTGAGTCACTTCCCTTGCAGCATTCCTTATACTTTCTTAGAAACAAATCTCTCATTCCATCCCAATTAGCTATTGCATTCGCTCCTAAGCCAATAAACCATCTGAGAGATGATTCCTTCAGTGTTGCTGGGAACAACTTAAGCTTATGACTGTCAGTATTATAGTCAAAACTTCGACACAGTATGTCAAATTCAAACAAAAAGGTTTCAGGATCCTCCGTAATAAGTCCATAGAACTTTGGAAGCGCTGAAGCAGGTATGTTCTTGAGGTTAGGATTGTTGATAAGACTTGGAATTGGAAATGGAAATGTAGGAGCTTCCATTACTAGAGGTGTTGGATATTAAAATTGTGGCTGGAAAGTATTATTGACTGGAGGGTTTTGGATAGCAGGTGGTCTTGGAGTAGGATTATTATGGAAATTGGCTAATATTTCTGAGGAAGGAGGTCAAATGTTTCTTGGGTGTCTTCTTCTTCTGTTGAAGATGATGCAACAAACTCAGGACTAACGTCAAGAAATGGTAAATCAAGTTTTTCAAACTCTTCTTTCAGTTTAATAGGTTCTTTTGGAAGAAATCTATCATGAACATCTCGCCTTCTTCGATGCATGCAAGTAAGTTGATGACTTGTGAAGCAGGCTCACAACTTCTTGGTATTGACTAAAAATAGGAAACTAATCTAAAAAATAAATGACTCATTAAGGTTCCTAGTTTGACACCATCCTCGACAATGGCGCCAAAAATGAACAGTCTCACAATAGGTAAAGATAATCATGCCATTGTCTCTCTTAAGGGTAATATATCTATGCTAAGAATTACCTATTCCCATCATGAAATGCATTTATATTGTCAACCTAGGGATGTAGACTTGAAATGGGACAGCATAGTTTGTGCACTAAGTTCTTTTAGGAGTCATAACACCTATGCTGCAGGAAGATAAAATGCATGAAAGGAATCTATGCTATTGTTGCAGGAAAGTAAACACACTTGACTATTGAATGGAACTACTGCATAAAACATGAAATGAATCTAAGCATGTCTAACAACTCAAAACATTCACTATACTCGTCTCTGCAAATGTTGCAGGAACAACCACAGTGGCAATGTTGCAGGAGTAAAAAAGTAACTCTATTTGAAAATAGGAAAAGTATAGGAAGTAAATCTATTCTAACTTAATCTAATCCACCTCCCAAGTGGGCCCCCTTGGTTGGCTTCTGCTAACTACTCAACACAAGAAATAATCCAAAACCACTCTTCCATTAACTCCTTAACTAGTTACTTAACAATTGAATAACTCATGAAGAACAAAATAGAGCAACTTCCACTATACTGAATACATAATTCTATCTTTTCTCGTTACCTACTAAATCAGTCAAAATCCCTTTATATCAAGGATTGATGCTTATTAAAAACATAATAGAAAAGTCTCATTAAACATCGCCAAATATGGAGGAGATAAAACAACCACGACATAATACAATTACTGCTGACAAAAGAATAACAGTTCTAAAGAAATATAGCAAGACTGATTCCCTATATTCTCTAGAACAACAACTCCTTCAAAGTGTGACATATCCATTGGAACCGTGCTGGATTCTCCCACCATGGTTGGCCTTCTAACACTCCTTTAATGCAACTATGCCACTCTTCACACTGCTCCTTGTTTACCTGAAAGGTTAGTAACATTCGGTACACATATGCAAGTCAACATTTTCAACTCCTACTTAAATGTTAGAACACAACTTGAAATAACTATATGAAGTACTGCATTATATTTATAATAGTCAGCAAAACATATCACTCAAGCTACCCATCGATTTTGTGGCTTTAGTTGTACTTAGCATAAGTTCACATTGTTGGTGTCCAAAATGACGCTTGTGCTCATGAGGCTGCCAATATACCCTCAGATGGATCTTAGGAATAGTTAGCTCCAAAATTGCTATGAGGTCTTAGGGTAACTGGACCAACTATAGGGACAAGACTGCCCTCTTCTGCTTCTGGCTCTGCAAAACCAAGGCGAGTGCACCTAACCCAGCATAAAATATACTTCACACACCAAGGACTGGGTTCATATAATAGATGATTGGATAGTAAGAGGGTACTAAATGATAACCACACATTCATTGACTCTTCTTTACTATGGGGTAGGACCTTATACAACCAAATACTGAAAATCTAAAGGATGGTTCTTAATCTTATATGTTTGAATCATAACAATCTAAGTTAGGATATGTCAACAAGGAAATACTCATCTAGGCCAGTGCCTCATCCATTGGGCAAGTTTTCTTAAATAGATCACATACACACACCAGAATTATATCTGAGATTCAAATCCATAAACACATCTATAATCTCCTTTACTACTTATATGAAATCCTCACATAGACAAGAGATAGACCTATGTCTCATCTAAAGCATAATTTAATCTAATCCTTGATTAGAACTGAAGAATGAAGACACATACACATACAAGTATGTAGTGAACTAGAAAGTTCAAAATCTATCTGCAATGACACAAAGGAGAGATAAGGATCATATATTTGCATTAAGTATGAAGAATCCTTAAGTGCATACAATTAGTTCAAGCATAACAAGCTTGCAAACTACAACTTAGTCCTGCAACTTTCATTCAATTTCCAACAAAAAGTAAGTCAGATCATTACAATTCAGACTAGGCAGAGGACTCACAACCGAAAAAGCTTGAATACCAAACTCCCAATATCAGAAAATGATCACAAAAATCCCTTTATACCAGGGTTACAATACAAGCATATGATCATTTCAAATTCAAAATTTCAAAATCACCTAACCCCACCGAGGAATAAACACAGACATGACAGGGGGTTAAGCCACAGCATCAAGCTCAAACAGTCTAATCAACCAGCTACAAACACTTCTCAGGCCAAGATTGTAATCATTCCTCACGGTACAAATCCCTCTGCAATCAACCATCAAGCACCCTGGACCACACTGGAGTGGTGGAGAAAATCAGTTTCACCAACTCTGGCCCTTCCTGTCATCAATTTTGGTCCTTCCCGGTCGCTAGAAACGTTCACAGAGATTCAAAAATGAAGGCAAACAGTCACAATGCACTCGCGGGCTTCATGTTTTTAACCACCCAACCACCTTGGGCTAACTTCGCAATGGCGATGCCAAACAGTTGTCACATGGTCACATAGCCCGAAAATGGGCTATGCGAACATGCACTAATACATTTGGGGGCATTTTGCGACGGCTATGTGTCGCAATTGCGACGGCTATGTGTCGCAATAGCAACACCCATAGACGTCGCTATTTTTTAGTCACAAATTGTGACGTCTATGGGTAGCCGTCGCAATTGTGACTTATATCCCGTCGCAATGTGACTAAGCTTTGTTAGCGGCATGGGCATCGCCCCCCCGTCGCATGGCTTTGGAGGGCCGTCGCAATCGCGACGGGCATCCCAAGCAATTGCGACGGGCGCCTGCATCGCATTACGACGGGTTCCTGTCGCAATTGCGATGCCCGTGGGTGGATTAAAAAAAAAATTTATTTAATACATTGCTAATGAACCACATTAATGCTTTTTTCTTTCAACAAATGAGGACAGCCACTGTAAAGACAACATGATAATGTACACTCACTGTAAGGATAGTCACAAATGAGGACATCTCACAGTGACTGTCCCTTGTGTAATTGCCACTTGAATGTATTGCTATTCAGCCACATTAATGCTTTTATTCTACAACAAATGAGGATAGTCACTCTAAAGACAACATGATAATGTACACTCACAGTGAGTGTACATTATCATGTTGTCTTTACAGTGACTATCCTCATTTGTTGAAGAAGAAAAGCATTAATGTGGCTGAATAGCAATACATTCAAGTGGTAATTACACTAGGGACAGTCACTGTGAGATGTCCTCATTTGTGATTGTCCTTACAGTGAGTGTACATTATCATGTTGTCTTTACAGTGAGTGTACATTATCATGTTGTCTTTACAGTGTCAATATATGCATTATTACTTAAACTGAAGAGTACTCTAAATAATATGTCATTGTGGAGTTCTGATTGCTTCCAATTTGATATACGCTTGTTCTACTTATGTATCCAGCATCATGTAAGAAAAGTTGATGCTTTTAAAATAGATTCATTTAGCCATGAAATGCCTGTGCATGTTACATACAAGATTCCAAGGCCCAAAACTGATTACTCATTATAATTCATGTACAGAATGATAATCAACCACAACGAGGCATGCGTAAGCACTGCTTAGATTTTGAGGCATCAAAAGCTCGTAGAAGAAACTTGACCAATGGCTCATGGAATGCAACAAACTTATTGCCTAAAACAGGAGCATTGGTAACCACAGATGATGGTTTTGAAAAGAACACTTCACCATCAATGTCACGTGAGGGAACTACAATTTCTGATGGCAAGCAACTTGTAGTATATAAGAGAGATGTAGGTACAGATGCTGGGAATACATTGCTAATGAACCAATTAATGCTTTTTTCCTTCAACAAATGAGGACAGTCACTATAAAGACAACATGATAATGTACACTCACTGTAAGGATAGTCACAAATGAGGACATCTCACAGTGACTGTCCCTTGTGTAATTGCCACTTGAATGTATTGCTATTCAGCCACATTAATGCTTTTCTTCTTCAACAAATGAGGATAGTCACTCTAAAGACAACATGATAATGTACACGGGCTGTAAGTGTACATTATCATGTTGTCTTTACAGTGACTATCCTCCTTCAAGTGGCAATTACACAAGGGACAGTCACTGTAAAGGCAACATGATAATGTAGAGAAACGTTGTCATTTGTATTTTCAACAGTGCCGAGAGAGATTCCCTCCGTGAAATCATAGCTACAATTTCTGAGTACGTTGGGTTTATTTTTCTTTTGTCATTATTATGTAATTTGGTATTCAGCTGTTAGAGAGCTAAAATACCCAGAAATGAGGACATATCTATGTTGAATTTATTGTTAGCGGCTTTGGTTATTTAGAAGTTTAATTTTATTTGTTCATCTTTCAAGCACAAACATTTTGTGGACCGTAACATCTTCATTGTTTCGGGTATGCAATGAAACAGCTGTAACTTGCAACTACCTTCACGGTACTTGTGTACATTATCATGTTGTCTTTACAGTGACTGTCCTCATTCAAGTGGCAATTACACAAGGGACAGTCACTGTGAGATGTCCTCATTTGTGACAAGGACAGTCACACATGAGGACATCTCACAGTGACTGTCCCTTGTGTAATTGCCACTTGAATGTATTGCTATTCAACCACATTTATGGGCCCGTTTGGACCACAGCACACAGTAGCATCTACAGAGAAGAATATCCCAGGTGTAACAAGTTGTAAGAATATACCAACAGTTCTAAGAAGTTCCCTAGCACATAGTAGCATCTACAGAGAAGAATATACAACATGAGGGCAGCCACTGTAAAGACAACATGATAATGTACACTCATTGTATGTGTACATTATCATGTTGTCTTTACAGTGACTGTCCTCATTCAAGTGGAAATTACACAAGGGATAGTCACTGTGAGATGTCCTCATTTGTGACAAGGACAGTCACACATGAGGACATCTCACAGTGACTATCCCTTGTGTAATTGCCACTTGAATGTATTGCTATTCAACCACATTTGTGGGCCCGTTTGGACCGCGGCACATAGTAGCATCTACAGAGAAGAATATCCCAGGTGTAACAAGTTGTAAGAATATACCAACAGTTCTAAGAAGTTCCCTAGCACATAGTAGCATCTACAGAGAAGAATATGGGTCAACGAGGTTGACTTCAAAGCCATGCAATCTAATGGTAATAGTAATATCATAATTTGACATACTATCAGAAATACTTCCTAAATAGACTATTCAATCTTATAAGAGATGGATTCATGAGAACTATTATTTATGAAATATGAGTCAATGACTTTAATTAAAAAAATTACACAATCTAATTCTTGTAAAAATATCAAAATTTGACACATTGAAAATACCTTCCAAAAGTATCGTTAATTGATTAATATGAATCACTACTCATGAAATATAATTTTATAAACCTAATCTAAAAACTACACAATAAAAATCTTAATAGCAATATTGTAAGAAACTATTCCCAAAAGCAAGCCTAACAAAATTTGATGAAAATAATTTTTGTTTCACTCAACTTTGACATTCACAACTTCCTCTTTTATTATAATAAGAAAAAAAATGTCTTTTTAGATATACCTCATGAACCATACTCGAATAATCTATCATTTTTCTTCTCAAAAACATATTTGCAGAGCCTTCTTCTTTTACTTGTTTGTACTTTTATCTCTTTGATGTAAAGGGTTCCTTCAGGACACATTTTTCCAAGTTCACTGCTTGAGATATTTGAGGAGGGTTCCCCTGCTTGAGTATCCATCCAACCCATATTCGAGTAGTTCTACAATTGCACAGTCTAAATTAATAATACTGACAATTGAATGACGAATGATGATACATAGAATTGATATAAACTAATCCTAAAAACACTAAAACATTATTAATATATTTATATTTCATAAATAAAATTGATATAAAAGATCTGGAAAGATACATTAAAAAATAGAAAAATAGTAATTTATAATAGAAGGAAACTTAAATTGCTATTTAAAAAAAAAACAAGTCTTAAATCTTATCATTTTGTTTCATTATCATCCATAAGTACACACCTCTAGCATAATAATTATATTTTACCACCCATAAAATGAAAAAAAGATTTTCACAAGAGAAATTGAAGCTAGATTATAAAAATGAACCATCTTATTGGAAACTGGAATTGTTATCATACCCAAAAGGACTACAAAATTTCACCTTATCATACCAAGATTGTTGCTTTGCCTGGTGGAGGGAAATTTGATCAGTAAAATTGACACAGAGTATGTTGTCTCCATTGTCATGCTGGATAACAAAACACCAACTTTAATGGGCATGTACTGTCCCTTGTGTAATTGCCACTTGAATGCATTGCTATTTGATGCAGGGGCATCCCTAATGCAAGACAAAGACACCATGATTGAAGGAAGTTGCCATGAAGCCAAGGAGTCAAATCCTATCAATTGGAACATAAGATTTTCACCTTGGAGCTTTGAAGGATTGACTGGTGAAAGGTCCTTTTGATTGACAAATCAGAGTCTTTTTGAATGACAAATCAGAGTCTTTTTGAATGACAATAAATTAGAATAGGAGTTTTAGATGTTTTCTTGGTTTGTAATAAATATTAAGGATTGATTTTATCTCCTTATAAACATCCACTTGTTGGACACAAGACCCCTTGGTGACTTATAAACCTTGGGCATCTTTTGAGTCCTTGGATGAAATGAGCATAGTAAGTGTTTATTAGGTGTCTTTTAGATGTTGTTAAGAAGTTTGAAGGTCCAAAATAACTTTAATAAGGTTCCTAAAGTTTCACAACACATTTTTAACCTTCTCGGCAAAGTTGTTTGCAAAGTTGTAATGCAACTTTAAAAGTTGCTTAGCAAAGTTGACATTTGTTGGATAAACTGTTCTAACCACCTAGATGGTTGAACCAACATTTGGAGAGCCTATTTTAGGCTTCAAATGGTCGAAGACAGACAGAGAACCAGTATTGTAATCATTTTGCTTTCATAAAAAATAAAAATAATCCTGTTTTAGTGCATTTCTGGTGAAAAATGAACTCTGTACGGCTGTACGGATGGTGGTTGGATGATAAAATTTGCCTGGAAGTTGTAATAGTGACATCTGATGCTTTGGAAGTTGGATTGATTGATTCTCTTTGTTTTATATCTAAGTTATTTCAAATTTTCTGTGCATTGTTTACAAACCCTCATTTTCAGGGTTTGACTGATGTAAAGACCTTAACTCACGTTTCAACCATTGGAATTCCTTCTTCCTTGGTGGAATGAGAGTTAAGGATGTATATTTGTATATTCTAAAAGCCCTGACTACTCTGCATCACTATTGAACCACATTAATGCTTTTTTCCTTCAACAAATGAGGACAGTCACTGTAAAGACAACATGATAATGTACACTCACTGTAAGGATAGTCACAAATGAGGAAATCTCAGAGTGATTATCCCTTGTGTAATTTCCACTTGAATACATTGCTATTGAACCACATTAATTCTTTTTTCCTTCAAGTGGCAATTACACAAGGGACAGTCACTGTGAGATGTCCTCATTTGTGACAAGGACAGTCACACATGAGGACATCTCACAGTGACTATCCCTTGTGTAATTGCCACTTGAATGTATTGCTATTCAACCACATTTATGGGCCTGTTTGGACCACGGCACACAATAGCATCTACAGAGAAGAATATCCCAGGTGTAACAAGTTGTAAGAATATACCAACAGTTCTAAGAAGTTCCCTAGTACATAGTAGCATCTACAGAGAAGAATATACAACATGAGGGCAGCCACTGTAAAGACAACATGATAATGTACACTCATTGTATGTGTACATTATCATGTTGTCTTTACAGTGACTGTCCTCATTCAAGTGGCAATTACAGAAGGGACAGTCATTGTGAGATGTCCTCATTTGTGACAAGGATAGTCACACATGAGGACATCTCACAGTGATCGATTGTCCCTTGTGTAATTGCCACTTGAATGTATTGCTATTGAACCACATTAATGCTTTTCTTCTTCAACAAATGAGGACAGTCACTCTAAAGACAACATGATAATGTACACTCACTGTAAGGACAGTCACAAATGAGGACATCTCACAGTGACTGTCCCTTGTGTGATTGCCACTTGAATGTATTTCTATTCAGCCACATTAATGCTTTTCTTCTTCAACAAATGAGGATAGTCACTCTAAAGACAACATGATAATGTACACGGGCTGTAAGTGTACATTATCATGTTGTCTTTACAGTGACTGTCCTCCTTCAAGTGGCAATTACACAAGGGACAGTCACTGTAAAGGCAACATGATAATGTAGAGAAACGTTGTCATTTGTATTTTCAACAGTGCCGAGAGAGATTCCCTCCGTGAAATCACAGCTACAATTTCTGAGTACGTTGGGTTTATTTTTCTTTTGTCATTATTATGTAATCTGGTATTCAACTGTTACAGAGCTAAAATACCCAGAAATGAGGACATATCTGTGTTGAATTTATTGTTAGCGGCTTTGGTTATTTAGAAGTTTAATTTTATTTGTTCATCTTTCAAGCACAAACATTTTGTGGACCGTAACATCTTCATTGTTTCGGGTATGCAATGAAACAGCCGTAACTTGCAACTGCCTTCACAGTACTTGTGTACATTATCATGTTGTCTTTACAGTGACTGTCCTCATTCAAGTGGCAATTACACAATGGGACAGTCATTGTGAGATGTCCTCATTTGTGACAAGGACAGTCACACATGAGGACATCTCACAGTGACTGTCCCTTGTGTAATTTCCACTTGAATGTATTGCTATTCAACCACATTTATGGGCCCGTTTGGACCACAGCACACAGTAGCATCTACAGAGAAGAATATCCCAGGTGTAACAAGTTGTAAGAATATACCAACAGTTCTAAGAAGTTCCCTAGCACATAGTAGCATCTACAGAGAAGAATATACAACATGAGGGCAGCCACTGTAAAGACAACATGATAATGTACACTCATTGTATGTGTACATTATCATGTTGTCTTTACAGTGACTGTCCTCATTCAAGTGGAAATTACACAAGGGACAGTCACTGTGAGATGTCCTCATTTGTGACAAGGACAGTCACACATGAGGACATCTCACAGTGACTGTCCCTTGTGTAATTGCCACTTGAATGTATTGCTATTCAACCACATTTATGGGCCTGTTTGGACCATGGCACACAATAGCATCTACAGAGAAGAATATCCCAGGTGTAACAAGTTGTAAGAATATACCAACAGTTCTAAGAAGTTCCCTAGCACATAGTAGCATCTACAGAGAAGAATATACAACATGAGGGTAGCCACTATAAAGACAACATGATAATGTACACTCATTGTATGTGTACATTATCATGTTGTCTTTACAGTGACTGTCCTCATTCAAGTGGCAATTACAGAAGGGACAGTCATTGTGAGATGTCCTCATTTGTGACAAGGATAATCACACATGAGGACATCTCACAGTGATCGATTGTCCCTTGTGTAATTGCCACTTGAATGTATTTCTATTGAACCACATTAATGCTTTTCTTCTTCAACAAATGAGGACAGTCACTCTAAAGACAACATGATAATGTACACTCACTGTAAGGATAGTCACAAATGAGGACATCTCACAGTGACTGTCCCTTGTGTGATTGCCACTTGAATGTATTGCTATTCAGCCACATTAATGCTTTTCTTCTTCAACAAATGAGGATAGTCACTCTAAAGACAACATGATAATGTACACTCACTGTAAGTGTACATTATCATGTTGTCTTTACAGTGACTGTCCTCCTTCAAGTGGCAATTACACAAGGGATTTGTGTTTTCATTTGTGTTTTCAACAGCGCCGTAACCCTCCGCGAAATCACATCGGGATATAAGGGCAAAACAAACAAGAACGTTGTCATTTGTATTTTCAATAGCGCTGAGAGAGATAAACAAACTTAAAACTCAGACTTAAGAAAGATGAAGGCAATGCTTCAAAAGGCCGATGCCCTAAATACGGGAAAACACAATACCACCATTAAACGATGCCCTAGTCACCGTATCAATGCTGCCAGCTCCATACCAGTATGCTGACTGCTCACTTTCATCCTGTGATAAAGGTAACTTCATTAATCATACTTGAAATGGTAGCATACGAACTAAAGCTGATGAACATTTATAAACTAAAAGTTTAAAACTACAGATTACAAATGTAGTAGTTTCATACGAAAAGAACTTGATGTCTGAAATTTACCATTAGAAGTATCCAAAGGAATACCACAGTACTGTTGAACTTGGAGAATCGGAGATGATCTACACAGCAAGGTTCAACAGCTGTAAGGACTGTTACACCATCTTTAGCATTTGAATACATTTTCTCCTTGGCTTCTGGTGGATCCTCAAAGACCCCCAATGACGTTTTCCCTACAATTATCAATTGTTTGTCAGTATGAGATATTAATAAATAAACATTAATCACAATATTAGGCAAACAATGTTCTTGATGTCTGAATCTAAATCACAGAAAGCTCTAATAAAGCAGTTCTCAGTTTCACATTAAACTAAGTTTCAATTTCAAATGGTTATAATAATTTTTGCAAGTTATAAGTAGCTGGTTACAGTATATGACATAAAAAGAAAAAAAATCATTTCTATTCTTTTCTTCTTTTTCTCTTTCAACGAAGCTTTTGCACCACACAAATGCATACCAAGAATTTCTCAGGAGGTTTCAAGACCATTGCATACCAAACTTCTTCTCTGTAGATGCTACTGTGTGTCGTGGTCCAAACGGGTCCAAATAGACCTAGTGACTCTAGTAGGTCTCCAAAACCTGTTCTGCAGCAATAACTCTTCAATTTGACAAAGGACCATATGAACTTATATGTTTTTTGAGTACCCTTTTTGATGTTCTAACAATCCTCCAACTCCCAGACCCTGACTCCACTCCAGCATATCAATGTCCTTATTGAGTCCGCAGACCTAATGCATGCCTTTGGGTGTGGGTTCCAAAACAAGGCATTGAAAATGGGTGCATGAAACCAAGATCAGAGTTTGAAGATGTCCACCATGCTCTAAAGATCTAGATTCAACAAGGTTTGAGGTCCTTTACTTGCCGCTACCCTCTGATCTTGCATAATCCATCAACTCCTAGTCAAGAACATTGAGATTCTTGACCTAGAGCTTGCTCTCGAAATTCTCTGGCTTAGTATCCTGTTCCAAAGCTTTTAAAATATGAAAATAAACCCCCTTAACTTGCATTTTACAAAGAACAGAGGATATCCTATGGTTTATTTGCAAGTTAAGGCCATTTGAATGCAATAACCCAAAAAATGAGGGTTTGACAGAACAACAGATAAGAAAAAGGAATAACTTTGATATAAGGTGTCTTGAATCTACCAAATAAACTCTCAAAGCATAAGATATACATACTCTAACTTCCACACTGGTCTGCCCTCCCTTTCACATCCGTACACTGTACAGTGCTTGAAGGAAATGCACAGAAAAGGCTCTGAAATAGTGGCTCTATCTGACAGAGAGTCCATGCTAGGCTTCATGACTAACCTAGAGCACATTCCTTGTTATGGAGGAAGTTTGAATGGTGAAGAACTTATGGAATGGATAGAGGACCTAGATAACCATTTTGACTACAAGTATCTTATTAATAACCATTTTGACTACAAGTATCTTATGGATAGAGGACCTTGATAACCATTTTGACTCATTTAGTATCTTATTGAGCTTCACTTTGTTTCGAGAATATAGTTTAATATTCTCTACTAAACAGGGCCAACCACGTGAAGGTGGAAGCTCATTTGGCCCCACCCCCCTCCCCCTAACATCACTCTACATTCCCCGTTAACATCTAACATTCATTCATTCTTTCAATTATTAATAAAATGTAACATTCAATCAATATCACATGATAACATTCATTAACACATTAGATTCGTTAACACGCAACATTCATCAATATGAAAATAAACACATAATTCATGAACATTCATTAGCACATAATTAAATTCATTGAGACATAAAATTCAGTCATTATCAATTAAGGTATTTAGATGACAATCATTTCTTTTTTCTCTTTCTAATTTTTTTTTCTATGTAAGCTCTAAGAGGAGCATCAATGTTATCATCAATACCCCCCTCATCAGTTGTTTTGTTCTCTGTTCTTGATGATCTCAAATTCCTATGCTGCTGCAAAGGGGGGTCCTCTACAATAACAAATAAAAGAGTTAAATTTAAAATATTTAATTATAATTGTTACAAGTATTTAATTATTTTAAAGAACATAACTGTGGCGCTCTTTAATTACCTGATCTGGCCACATCATTTTGTCTAGACTCAACCTCAACATGCTCATGAGCACCGACCCCTCAATCCTCTACAGTTGCTATACAAAATGTTACATTAATCCAAACACCAATTGTAATTACATATAAAAATTTTAATAGCAAATGTATACCTCCACCACTAGGATGCACATCATGCGAACCTTCATTATGCATAGATTGTGTAGAAGGATTGTCAGGCTACATTCCAATATCCTACACATTGTTATCATTGCTTTCTTAAAACAGATATACTCACTTTATATTAGAACTTAACATCAAATAGACTAATTGGTAAAGTATTCAATTTGAAATAAATTTCATTTAGCTTATTTACCTGTGGCTCAGATGCATCATTATTTGAACCTTGCACACTGATTTCAGCTCGTAGCCGTTCAGCCACGGCTCTATAGCCTTGTTGGAAGCCAATTCTCTTGTCCTCTTCTGTGAGGCATCTATTGAACTCTGACCCCTACATTTTTTCTTGGTATGGTGAATTTTACTTGCATTGTTTGATCAAAAAAAATTTCCTTGCAATATATAAAAAAATTGATACAAGTTTTCATTTACTAATACTTACAACTCGTGCTTGAAGTTTGGAAAAACCACCAGAGCCGAGCTTGTGTGTCCCGTGCTTTTCTAATCTTGCCTTTGTTTCCTTTGATGTGTCAGGCAATCTATGAAAAGTTTGAAATATGTTAGAGACCAGTACAGGAAAAATTTAGAGGTTAATTAGTACATAATTACATTCTCAAAAGTATCACATACCTTGCTCTACTCTCTACTGGCGTAATTCCTTTTTTCATGTCAGCTTTATACTTTCCATCCAAAATCAAACCCTGCCACTCAGCCTCAAGAACACAGGGCGGACGCTCGTGCCTTGGGTTAACCTCTAAATATTTCCTGTACTGGTCCCTAATATACTTCAAACATAAACCAGCTCTTTCAAGGAGCTTGTTTCTCTCGAATGCACGAGGTCTAAAAAGCTGGGTCATACTATGTACAAGATCATCCTTCAACTTTTTATCTTGGTTATTCCACCTTTTAAGTAAAAAAAAACATGTTAGACTCATAAATGAAGAGAAGCTACCTTTAATATAGTTCAAGAAATTGATGAAAAGGAAAACTATTCTAGCAATGATATGAAATCAAAATAGTGGTTTGGGGTTTTAGTTAGGATATGATGTTCCACCATGTACATATGGTGGGCCCAAATATCTGCAAACACTTGTCACCAAGTTTTCACCAAAAAATATCATTCCCTACAAAATAATCATGGGATCATTAGTCGATGAAGAGTGATCAAAAACTAAATTACTATTATATCACTATAGAATAATAATAACTTTAAAGTACCTGGAAGTTTGGCTACTTTTAAGGGAATGCCTTCATCGTCGCTGATGATCAATACGCAATCCTTCACCGTTCCCGTACTAGGAACACGGGAACATCCAGGAAATGATGTTGCATCGGGACTTGTTGCATATCCTATTGCAAAAAATGAAAACCATTATCAAATGCCTCCAAGAAATAATACTTCAAGGGAAATAAATTGGTGCAGAGCACCCATGGCACAAACACAATCAAGGGATCTACATCGTAAACACATAACACTTAAACACATAACAAAAGAGAGAAAAAGAGGGATTTGTGTACCAGTAGATGGTGCAACAGTTGGTGCATTTAGGCTGTGTGTTGTTGACATGGCAGTCGGCAAGACATTTGTGGCTGTCCTGGATGGAGGTGGCGTTGTCATATCATCATGGAAAGGAGCTGAAGAATAAAATTGTTAGAGCATGCATAAATATAGAACGCGTGGACTAGCATGGACAAGATTGTTAGAGCATTAAAAAAAAAGATTGTTCGAGCATGTATTGTCAATGATTATGATCATTCCTATATATATTCAGTGGAAAACACAAGTGGGGAATGGAACATGTGATCTACCTGAACCACTTGCAATACCGGCCTCATCATGGGAATGGGGTTCAAAATTACGCAAATAACTCTGTAAAGACAATGCATCCATATTTTAATTAATGTCATAAAAGAGCATAACATAAAAACCATTATTGAACTCTTGTAATAATTAAAAATTTCATTAATACTTACTTTAAAGTTTTCAGAAGTGCGCAACAACTCAGCTGCCCTATCTTTTATTTCCTGAGTCTGAGGATGTATGGATACCAAATGTAGAAGTTCTTTCCCAATTTTCTTTAGCAGCTTTTTAATGGAACCGATCGGGTCATCGGTCTCTGCTAAATCAATAAAAAAAGGGTCCACAAGGGGGGACTCCTGAGGGACTGCAGGTTGCTTTCCCTCTCTCCGACCACCGGCCCTCTGTGACAACAATAGTATTAGTATTATCAAAATTACTCCAAAACAATGAAGAAAATAACATTAAAAAAAATAACATTTTGCTTCTATCTAGTTTGCACAATTACAATGAGTTTTACCTGCTCATGTGTAGATGAGCTAGGAATATCGTCACCATCACCTTCGGGCAGTTGCTCCATATTGTGCCCCTGTGTCAAAGATCAAGTATAAAAATGTTAGCCAAAAATTTAATAACTAAATGGTATGTTGGAGTCATTGATTAGAAGTTGGTTTAATAGTATGTACCACCCCCATGATAGTAGCCTCGTTTGTATCTATGCGGTTCAAATTGTAATCAATAAGCAGCTCTTCCCCTGCACGTATTGATTTTATCGCACAGATGAATACACGATTTCCCTCGCGCGCCTCAAATATGCAATTGGGTTGCTTTATAGTTGACCCAGGTCGTGTACTATTTATAAAACCCACAATATTCCCTGTTGCTTTTGGCCTTCCATCAATGTATATAGCCACACTTTTACTTTGATTATTGTCTTGCTGTTGTATATAATTTGCCGAGAGTGCATACCTACGCATACTTTTTTTATAGTGAACAATATGCATCTAACTTTTGTAATCGTAACATGGTCCAACATACTCCATCAATTCAGAAACTTTGTTGTAAGACACCTTTATGCCATCCATAGAAAATAGGCCCAAACCATGTAATGATGATGGTGCTATGCGATATATCCTCTCATTAACACAAAAATCAGTGTTTATTGGAGGAAGTTCCTTGGGTACCCAATGTTTCTGTAGATGTTGGTACCTCAAGGGCACCTCGATGTCACCTTTCATCTCATCATCATAAGAACATGACCCCCCTTGAGCAAGGAAAAATTTCATGTGTTTATTGAATTTCCTTCTAGTCCTTTGACCTCTAGTTAATCTCCATATTCTAGATAAACTGCATGTCTCACTTTCCTCTTCTATTCCTATATTTCCCTCACTCGAGGAAGACACTTCTGACAAATACCTATTTGCTGGTACCTGCAAATGGGAGAGATCTTAGAAGACATCAATCTTACTATTGATAAGTGTATTAAATAGACTTTCTATAAGGTGTATTGACTTATACCTGTCGATCCATGAGACTGTGCGGGATGCTCTTGAAAGGGGTTCAATTTCTTGCAAATGTAATTCAATTATCGTGAGCATAATCACATCATAATCATAATCACATCCATCATAAGCATCACATAAAAATTAAAAACATTAAAACGTACACATTATAACACTTAAATTAGGCTCACATTAATATGTGTTTTAAATAGTTTTATTTAATTAATTTAGATTAATAGTTAATTTAGATTAGCAGTATTCTATTTATAGTTGAAACTTGTAGCTTTTAAATAGATAATGAATAAACTATGTAACCATTTAAGACAAATATATTTCTATCAAGAAATGAATATTAAATACATTAAGGATTGATGGCATACCTTTAAATTTCATCATCATCATCCTCATCATCATCATCATCATCATCATCATCATCATCATCATCCTCATCATCGTCGTCATCATCATCGTCATCGTCATCGTCATCGTCGTTGTCATCGTTGTCGTCATCATCAACATCATCATCATCAACATCAACATCATCTTCATCATCATCATCAGTAGCAGCATCATCCTCATCATCTTCTTCTTCTTCTTCATGAAAATTTGTCTCAAGAACATCATCCAATAATTGTCGATCGTGATCATCATCTACATCATCTTCTACTTCTTCGGTATCTTCTTCTTCCATCGCATTATACTTTATCGGCCTTCCTCTCGGTTCATGTCTAACAACAAATGACCAACCCGGTTTATGTGAAACCTCTGAGTAAAATACCTGCTCACATTGGCTTGGAAGAACATAGGGATCATCCCCAACTGGCTCAAACGACCTTGTATTAACCATTGTAAATCCATTATCATGTTCAATAACAGTTCTATTAGGATCATTTGGATTAAGTCGTAGCCTGTACCATTTGACAACGAAGAGTACTAATTTGAAGGAACTAAAGTCGCACTCAAGTATATCATCCAAAATGCCATAGTATTGATTTTTAGACTCTTGAGGATCTAAGTCATTTCTAGATGAAATATTAGTCACTTGAAAGACTGCAGTTATTCCAGAATCGCAAGTTTTCTTCGTGTCATCCAACACTTTGACGCGAAATTTTTTACCATTACAGAACATACCCTTGTGGTGTTTAACCTGCAATAATATGTGAAACATGTCAAAATTATTATATCGTGAGTTGATAAACATACGGGTGATTAATAATTTTGTACGTACCTGGAAATCTCTTAAACCATATGCTAAATCTATTTCCCTTTGCGTAACATTAGAATCTCCATTACGATGAGCTTCTTTAACCAATGAAGATACACCTTCCCATGTTAATGTGTGACCAGAATGTTGACATCGTTCAATCCATACCGTCATCCAATCAAGATTGTTTGCAATATACAAATGTAGTGCATCCCACTCTCGAGCAACTATACAAAAAAAAAATAGATGACTTACAACCGATTTATTTTGAAGATTAAGAAATAATTTATTACAATAACATCTTATAATTTATTACCTGTCACTTTCCTCAATCTACCTTTCCCCATCAAGTACTCCCCTTTGAATTTTTTAAAAGGGTCGAGATCCCAAATGCGATCTACATGGATATTTGAAGCAAACTTAGGAAGATATTCAGTAATGTACACCATAGTCTGGTATACCATGTATCCCTCTACCATAGAACCCTCAAGATGTACTCTTTGTCGAACCAAAGCCTTCAAAGATTTCAAGTGCCTCTCAACCATCCACATTGACCTAGTGTGTGCAGGTCCACACAATTCAATCTCCTCAACTTGGTGTATGAGGTAGTGTTCTTGTGCATTGAAAAAAGTTGGAGGTAGACACTTTTGTATTTCACACAATAAATGAGGAATTCTTCTCTTCCAATAGTTTATATCTTCTTTATGGATTTCTTTAGATGACAACCACCTACATTAAGAGATTCAAGTCACAAAAAATATATAAATATGAGACTTTACAAAATAATATACAATAGATTACATAGCAAGAAAAACAAATCGCGAATATAATAAATATATACAACAAATTGAACAGATATTACTGCTTACCTCATGTATTTTCCAAGATCATATATCACTTGTTTGATGTTATTGTTGAAGTGCTCTGGGAGAGATAGAGGTAGCACGTACTGCAGTAATTATAAACCAATCATTTCATTATTTTCTAACATAACATAATGAATAGTACACGTAGTTTATGAATATATTGTAAATACAGAAGAACATAACTTACCTTGATGAAAGTATGCCAATCATGCGTTTTGAGCCCTGGCCCAAATTCACTTTTCTTTGATATGAGATTTCTTATGTTCCCAGCAAATCCTGTGGGAAATCGAATTTTTCGTATGACTTCTTTTATGGCATCACTTTGCTGCTCCGTTAATAACCAAGGAAGGGCACTTATATTAATCTGATCTCTATTGCTATTTGAGTGAATGAAATTCTTCAGTGCATGATTGGATTCATGAATGTCATTACAAATTTTGACAATTTTTTCTTTGTCACGCCTTCCATCCAGTATTTTCCACAATGTCTCTGTTATATTCTTTCCAACATGCATAAGATCAAACAAATGCACAATTTGTAGGTCCTCGTAGTAGGGCAACCTACTAAATTGTCTGGGATAGCTTTTTAGTCCCTTTGGAAGGTTGTCAGTAGTGCCTTGACGACCTTCACGATCATCAATTACATAATTAGTAAACAAAAATCACAATAGAAATATATAAATTACAAACATAAACCATTAAGTGGAACGACATTACCTCGATGATTAATTCTATTATATTCCAACTTCCATAGGCAAGGTGTCATTCTTCGTGGCTTTGATGTAGTCTCTTCTTTCCCATTGAAAAGATGTTTTTCCATACTTCGATACTTATGATTCCTGTGGAGGAAGTGTCTGTACTCATCAAACACATGCTTTCCTAAACTTTTTGAATGACGAGATTTCATCTTTGGACCACAAACTGGACATGCAAATTTTCCCTTTGTTTGAAGACCTACAAGATAATGATATAATTGGATTATTAAATATGTTGATTTTTATAATTAGAATTATCATGCGCAACTTGAATTCACTATAACATACCACAAAAATGTGTTAGCCCTGGGGCATCATGTATTGTCCATACAAGTATTGCATGGAATTGAAATTGTCTTTGTCCTATTGGTGTAGACACGTCATACATAGTGACACCGTTCCATAACTCCACCAACTCGTCAATAAGAGACTCAATATATACATTCATATCTTTAACTTGATATTTACCTACTTGAATGAACAGTAACATTACATAATTATTGTGACCATTTTACTGTAAGATTTGTAAGTACATGTAAATTAATAACTATCAAATGATAAAATACCTGGAACAATCATTGCCAACATAATGTGCTCCCTCTTTATTGACATCCACGGAGGAATGTTATTGTTGATAACAAAAATAGGCCACACTGAGCAAACAGATCTCATCTCTCCAAATGGATTGACACCATCCGCTGCCAATGAAAGCCTGAGATTACGAGGTTCTTCTTTGAAGTGTTGCCACTTTTTCTCTATGTGCATAAATGCTGAACCATCCGCAGGGATTCGAATAATGTCATCTCGACTTCTATTGCGTGCATGGTAATCCATAAATTGTGCCAAGCTAGTACACCTGAATAATTGTCGCATCCGTGGAATAATGGGGATGTAACGAAGAACCTTGTGAGGCACCTTTTTTGTTATTCGATCTGTTCGATATCTACTCGTATGACATACAGGGCATTGTGTTGCAAATTCATGTTCTTTATAATATATAATATGATCATTGGGACAAGCATGTATTGCTTGATACTCCATTCCAATATCTTTCATAATAGTAGATAATTCTCGATATGAGCGAGGTAGAATATTTGATGGTGGTAACAAAAACTCGCCTATCAATCTACAGCAAAAAATATAAGTTGTTAATATAAACAATATTAGTGGTACATTATTCACCCTTTGTTAACTATAAAGACATATATGACATACCTTAACATACGTGACATTGTTATGTTGGATAAACCATTCATAACCTTCAAGTTCAACAACAACAATACAGCAGAGAGAAGAGTTGTTTGGGAGTCTTTGTATAGGGGCTCGTATGCCTTCTCAAGTAGAGGTACATCGAGGCTATCATCATCATCATGATCAGATCCGCTTGGACTAAATGTGTCATGGATAAATGTATTTATACCATCATCTTCAATTGTGTTTTCAGGCGCATGATCGTCATCTTCCATGGGATCATTATCTTCACCTTGGATATTCGCACCCCCATGTTCCTCCATATCATGTACTTCCCTGGGAAGATCAACCTATATAAAATTGATTAACATAAATAAACCATGATCTTCAACTCATCATCAAGTGATTTCATATGTATATAAATTGTTAAAATGATATAATGAACAACTTACCAGTGGATGATAGTCATGCCCCCCTTCAATGTGACCATTCTCCCTACAATGTCTCTTAACTGTTTTGATTAGCAGTCTTCTACGGTTTAAGCCCTTACAAATTTTGCAGGGACAATAACATTTTCCATCACCTTTTCTTTTCAAGTTAGACCACAATCTAGCGATTGTCTCCCTATTTTGTTCTTCACTTATATTATCTGACATGATCGTTCTTCGCAGGAAGCAAAAATTGGGCTATGAAAACTTCGGTCTACAACTTTCAGTGACTAAGGAAAATTGTCAAAAGTACACAAATCTTCTTAGACCTAGTTAAATCCTTTAATATTTTAAAAGTCTAGTTAAAATATACATTAGATTAAAAAATATACAATTTTCATGCCTGAGCGCACGGCTACGACTAGTGCAATGGTCTTCTTGCTTAGCTCTAGAAGCTCTCTAGCAATCAAAACATATAAGCTACAAGGCCTAACAACAATTTCAAAACATATAAGCTACAAGGCAAGACATATTACATGACATGGCAAAAGGATTAAAATATACATTAGATTAAAATATATACAATTTTCAAACCTGAGCGCGTGGCTATAACTCGTGCAATGGTCTTCTTGCTTAGCTCTAGAAGCTCTCCAGCAATCAAAACATATAAGCTATTAGAATTCATTAACTTTTTGTAATTGGAAAACTCTATTTGATATTAGACTGTAAACTACTACTATTCTCTCCATAAGAACTAAGTACAAAATTCTTTCAAGTTCACATCCATGATTCCCTTTAGATTAAAATATATAGCAAAAATAAGCTAAAAGTCTAGTTAAAATATACATTAGATTAAAAAATATACAATTTTCAAACCTGAGCGTGCGGCTATAACTCGTGCAATGGTCTTCTTGCTTAGCTTTAGAAGCTCTCCAGCAATCAAAACATATAAGCTACAAGGCCTAATAGCAATTTCAAAACAAGGGTCATCAAAAGAACCAAAAACAATGTGTGCAAACAATACCTTGTGAAGTGGTATAGACAATTAGAAGATGCTACTATGTGCTAGGGAACTTCTTAGAACTGTTGGTATATTCTTACAACTTGTTACACCTGGGATATTCTTCTCTGTAGATGCTACTGTGTGCCGTGGTCCAAACGGGCCCATAAATGTGGTTGAATAGCAATACATTCAAGTGGCAATTACACAAGGGACAGTCACTGTGAGATATCCTCATGTGTGACTGTCCTTGTCACAAATGAGGACATCTCACAGTGACTGTCCCTTGTGTAATTGCCACTTGAATGAGGTCAGTCACTGTAAAGACAACATGATAATGTACACATACAATGAGTGTACATTATCATGTTGTCTTTACAGTGGCTGCCCTCATGTTGTATATTCTTCTCTGTAGATGCTACTACGTGCTAGGGAACTTCTTAGAACTGTTGGTATATTCTTACAACTTGTTACACCTGGGATATTCTTCTCTGTAGATGCTATTGTGTGTCGTGGTCCAAACGGGCCCATAAATGTGGTTGAATAGCAATACATTCAAGTGGCAATTACACAAGGGACAGTCACTGTGAGATGTCCTCATGTGTGACTGTCCTTGTCACAAATGAGGACATCTCACAGTGACTGTCCCTTGTGTAATTAAGTATTGTGGGGAAGCATTCTAAATAACCAAAGCCGCTAACAATAAATTCAACACAGATATGTCCTCATTTCTGGGTATTTTAGCTCTCTAACAGCTGAATACCAGATTAAATAATAATGACAAAAGAAAAATAAACCCAACGTACTCAGAAATTGTAGCTGTGATTTTGCGGAGGGAATCTCTCTCGGCGCTGTTGAAAACACAAATGACAACCCGCTTGATTTCGCGGAGGGAATCTCTCTCGGTGCTGTTCAAAACACAAATGACAACCCGCTTTGTTCAAAACACAAATGATAACCCGCTTGATTTCGCGGAGGGAATCTCTCTCGGCGCTGTTGAAAACAAAAATGACAACGTTCCTTTTTTTTTTTGCACTTATATCCCGACCAACATAAGGTCCATTTGTAATACAACATGATAATGTACACTTACAGTGAGTGTACATTATCATGTTGTCCTTAGAGTGACTATCCTCATTTGTTGAAGAAGAAAAGCATTAATGTGGCTGAATAGCAATACATTCAAGTGGCAATTACACAAGGGACAGTCACTATGAGATGTCCTCATTTGTGACTGTCCTTACAGTGAGTGTACATTATCATGGTGTCTTTAGAGTGACTGTCCTCATTTGTTGAAGTAGAGAAGCATTAATGTGGTTCAATAGCAATACATTCAAGTGGCAATTACACAAGGGACAATCACTGTGAGATGTCCTCATGTGTGACTGTCCTTGTCACAAATGAGGACATCTCACAATGACTGTCCCTTGTGTAATTCAAGTGGCAATTACACAAGGGACAGTCACTGTGAGATGTCCTCATTTGTGACTGTCCTTACAATGAGTGTACATTATCATGTTGTCTTTAGAGTGACTGTCCTCATTTGTTGAAGAAGAAAAGCATTAATGTGGTTCAATAGCAATACATTCAAGTGGCAATTACACAAGGGACAATGTCATGAGCCGTGACATATTGAACTTAGTATAATAATAAAATGATTAGATGATATATAATAATCTATTATTAACGGTATATAACAATAATATATAATTATTATCAAAAGATAATAATAATATATAGTTAGCATAATAAGTAATATGTTAATTTAATAATATTAAAATATTAATAAATAATATAATTATGATTATAATTATAATATAAATTAATAATAAATAATTATTAATAAATTATATATATTATATTATAATAATATATTAAGTAATAATATTAAATCAATTATTGATATAATAATTTTAATATATAAATAATATTAATAAACCTCTCAATATAAAACAATATGTTATCACTATAATAATATTTATTATAATATTATTAATATTACTAACATCATTAATTATAATATTTAATAATAACAATAACATTAATAATAATAATAATAATAACGTTTAAAGCAATATCGAATATCTGTAATCGATATACATCTACATTAAACATCTGCATTATCTATCACGATGAGGAATGAAGAAGTGATACAACAATCACTAGTCATTACACATCGATACCATGAGAGGATGATTAATGAACCAAATACTATGAAGTCAAGATCAACATGATATGAATAAGGGATAGGTCGCTATGTGTTTCAGAAGATGTATTGATAAGCAAGAAGGATAACCATTCATATATTATAAATAATCATTAATTGCACAAGTTTAGACAATGACATATCCGATAAAGCAATATCAAACATGAAGACCCGCTAGCAAATATGCACCATCACTTCCTATGTTATCATGACAATAACATAAACTAGATTGAATTCTACTATCTATATCAATAGACACCACATAGGAGGATATCGACTAAAGGATTGAAAGATTATCGATTGTCTGAGATAAACCACATCTTGTAGAAACACAAAAGCATCAGTGATTATATCACAAGCTATTGATGAATGAGGCATCAGTCATGGATAATAAGTACAATGTATCCTTAAGTATTAACAGGAATGGAAGTCAATTTGAAGATCAAACTCCATTACCAGCAATCAACCAATAAATGGACAATTATCAAAAAATGATATCGACTTATATCAGAGTAGAAAGATTGGATATAATCATAACAATATGGGATAAGGCAAGAGTTAATATCGATTGACTAAATACTAATGATAGTTAGACCAAACTAATACAAACACAATGGATGTTAACTACTGGTTGCACTACCAATTAGGGAAGATTACCTTCATAAAAAGATTTGATATTGAGTCAATCTGGGAGTTATCTATGATCAGAAAATAATGAAATAATATTATGTGAACTGTCGGATTATGGAAAGGTGTGATTAACAAAGGGACATGGAGGAAGAAACAAGACACGTCTCATTCATAGCATCTCTTCATTTGTTAAAGACAATATAAGAATGCATTCTCGTCAGTCACTCAAGGCATCATTAGAACTTTATTTACTTATCCATATTTGGATATACTCAATAGAGCATCTGCCTTTGGCAGTTTGGTTTCAAGTTTATCATTGCAGATCAGAGACAACACCATGATTGCACAGATAGAAAGGATAGTCAGAAACAGCATCAATATTTGAAGTTGCAAGCATATCATTCAAAATCTAAAATAGCAACATATCACTCATAGCGATATTACACATTTGCATAATTACATCATCATATCAGACACAGCAAATACATTGCTGTAAGCAATACTTATTGATTGTATATCGATATTGTTTATATCAGACATACCATCATTATACTATCACTATAAGTGATAGGAAACATCATATTCATAGCATATTTCATATCATTATATCTGACAGTGCTATTAAACATATTGGTATCAATATCATCTTGCACACATATTGTGATTGAATCTGAAATAGCGGTTGATATCTTAAGTAACCTCCATTACTTAGTTTAATTGTAAGTATCTGATAGAGTAAGTCTGAGAAGTGGAGTAATTGTTCCTGTTTTCCAAGTTAGCCAAAAAGGGGACATTACAGACAATCACTGTGAGATGTCCTCATGTGTGACTGTCCTTGTCACAAATGAGGACATCTCACAATGACTGTCCCTTGTGTAATTCAAGCGGCAATTACACAAGGGACAGTCACTGTGAGATGTCCTCATTTGTGACTGTCCTTACAGTGAGTGTACATTATCATGTTGTCTTTAGAGTGACTGTCCTCATTTGTTGAAGAAGAAAAGCATTAATGTGGTTCAATAGCAATACATTCAAGTGACAATTACACAAGGGACAATCACTGTGAGATGTCCTCATGTGTGACTATCCTTGTCACAAATGAGGACATCTCACAATGATTGTCCCTTATGTAATTCAAGCGGAAATTACACAAGGGACAGTCACTGTGAGATGTCCTCATTTGTGACTGTCCTTACAGTGAGTGTACATTATCATGTTGTCTTTAGAGTGACTGTCCTCATTTGTTGAAGAAGAAAAGCATTAATGTGGTTCAATAGCAATACATTCAAGTGGCAATTACACAAGGGACAATTGATCACTGTGAGATGTCCTCATGTGTGACCTTTGTGAAGGCAAGTGCCAATTTGTACCCAAGTTACCAATATTGTGGCAAAAGTGGGAATGAAGCGTTTAGGGGTCAAATTGGGCAAAGAAGTTTAGAAGTGGCCTATGTGAGGTCTAAATAGCCTAACTAAGTCATGGTTAGGGTCTTATGGTGTTTGAACAATAATTTTTGAACCAAAATCCCAAAGGTTGTAACAAGTTGTCAATGTTGTCATTCACAACATTGACAACATTTGTGCAAGGGAGCATTTTCGAGTAAGATGGTTATATAACTATATGAAACCATTGAATTAGGCATCAGATCAACTATAAGAGGCCTCCATCGATCTGTGCAAAAGGTTGGGGGGAAAAACATTTGGAATTAAGAAGATTTGTAGAGTAACACGGTTTTAGTGAATTCTTGAGTTTTTTTGTTTCGTTGTTTTCAGTTGATTAATGGATTGGATAGCTCGCAGTGTCTATTGGAAAAGTTAGTACAAGTTGTTTTTTTATTTTGTGTTGTGTTTTTTTTTGAGTTTTGAAGCATTCCAACTAGTTTGTTAATTCTTTTGTTAAGTACCCTATCATTGGTTTGAACCAGGCAGGTTGAACAAATGGAGTCTTAGCTCATCATTCCATTGTCAATTTTGTACGGGCTCTTGGAATGGGTGAGGAGACTCCATGTACTATATGTTTGGAAGGAGGGGCCCTGGGAAGCTCATTTTCTATGTTTGCAATGATGTCCTAGGTGAGTCAGTTGAGCACAGTTAGGGATGACAAATCATTACAAGAAGATTACAACAAGTTGAATGCATTGGTTGCTTCAACTAAAATCTCATGGAGAGGTAGACACACATCTAAAGAAGCCCCAAGTCAAATTAGAAGATTGGGTGAGTTTCTTTGGCTGCTAAGAAAACAAACTCTTAGTCAGACTGTCCAAGTTGTGTCAAAATACTTGTTTTCAGGCATGGCTGTAGCAGTTGGTGTACAAAAAATCTAGGAGGAGAAGACCTTAGATATCTTGGAGTTCTCAATAAAGGGCATCTGAATCCTAAGCCCTTTAGGTGGCTTAATATAAACAAAAAGGCTTGACAAAGGCCTAATTGCTAGCAGCCTATTTTTGGGTGCAATTGGCATGGTTTGATGAACCGAATTGAAGTACTGATGAAAAGTATAGGTGAAGGAGTAATATTGAAACCAATAGAGGTCCTAGTGGCCAGCCTCTCCATGGAGTAAAGTTCTAGTTGAATGTGTTTCAATTTGTGAAGACAAGACTAGGAGTGTCCTAGTAGCTAGATTGGTATTGAGCAGAGTTTGTTGTATTTCTTGTTGGTGTGCACTAGTTGAAGGAGTGGGATCTTGGGTAGAGATACCTAAAGAGTGTAGGGATAGTTAAGTACCCTATCAAGTCAAAACATTGGCCTAAAGAGACCCTAGTGAAGGATAGGGACTGAGCAAGACAAAGTGTTACATCAATTAACAAGATCATTTTTTGGTAATTGTGTACATTATCATGTTGTCTTTAGAGTGACTGTCCTCATTTGTTGAAGAAGAAAAGCATTAATGTGGTTCAATAGCAATACATTCAAGTGGAAATTACACAAGGGAATATCACTATGAGATGTCCTAAGTGTGACTGTCCTTGTCACAAATGAGGACATCTCACAGTGACTGTCCCTTGTGTAATTGCCACTTGAATGAGGACAGTCACTGTAAAGACAACATGATAATGTACACAAGTACCGTGAAGGTAGTCGCAAGTTAGGGCTGTTTCATTGCATACCCGAAACAATGAAGACATTACAGTCCACAAAATGTTTGTGCTTGAAAGATGAACAAATAAAATTAAACTTCTAAATAACCAAAGCCGCTAACAATAAATTCAACACAGATATGTCCTCATTTCTGGGTATTTTAGCTCTCTAACAGCTGAATACCAGATTACATAATAATGACAAAAGAAAAATAAACCCAACGTACTCAGAAATTGTAGCTGTGATTTCACGGAGGGAATCTCTCTCGGCGCTGTTGAAAACACAAATGACAACGTTCTTGTTTTTTTTGCCCTTATATCCCGATGTGATTTCGCGGAGGGTTACGGTGCTGTTGAAAACACAAATGACAACATTCCTTTTTTTTTTTGCCCTTATATCCCGACAACATCGCAATTGCAAGTTAGGGCTGTTTCACTGCATACCCGAAACAATGAAGACGTTACGGTCCACAAAACATTTGTGCTTGAAAGATGAACAAATAAAATTAAACTTCTAAATAACCAAAGCCGCTAACAATAAATTCAACATAGATATGTCCTCATTTCTGGGTATTTTAGCTCTCTAACAGCTGAATACCAGATTACATAATAATGACAAAAGAAAAATAAACCCAACGTACTCAGAAATTGTAGCTGTGATTTCGCGGAGGGTTACGACGCTGTTGAAAACACAAATGACAACGTTCTTGTTTTTTTTGCCCTTATATCCCGATGTGATTTCGCGGAGGGTTACGGCGCTGTTGAAAACACAAATGACAACGTTCTTGTTTTTTTTGCCCTTATATCCTGATGTGATTTCGCGGAGGGTTACGGCGCTGTTGAAAACACAAATGACAACGTTCCTTTTTAATTTTGCGCTTATATCCCGACAACGTCGCAATTGCGACAGTGCCAAATGTATTGTTGTCACAAATTGCGACGGTGTCGGGCTATATTTGAAAAAAAAAAGCCAAAACCACTGACATTTGCCTGCCGTCGCAAATTGCCGTCGCAATTTCACCCCAAATGTATTAGTGATGCGACACACCGCTTGCATTACCTTCTCTTAACTGCCGACGCTGCCGTTGCCGCTGCCACAACAGGGTTTGTCGCATGTTCGCAAGCCAGGAAACTGGCTTACGTGAACATGCGACAAGATGCAAACATGCAACCTGCTGACTGTCATGTTACCGCCGAGATACCCCAACCTGGGCCCGTGTTCAAACCCTAACATCCTGCTAGCACGGACCAACCAGAGATCACCACGACCTCACCTGCCAACGGGACCACCAAACAACTACAAACGGGCCCCAGCACATGTGGCACCCTGTCGCATGATCACGTAGCCCGAAAATGGGCTATGCGAACATGCGACAACCTGCCAACCTCAGCCACCGTAACTGCCACTGCAACCGTCACCGCAACTGCCACCGCAAAGGGTTTGTCGCATGATCGTAAGCTGTGGAAATGGCCCTTGCGATCATGCGACAAGGCCATGGGACCACCACATCAGTCACCCACCGGCCAATAGAACACTGCCACTTAGCAACCGAAAGATGCCCCATCACCACCTGCTACCGGGACCACACCCCTTTCTGCCAACGGGCCCCAAGGACACGTGGTAAGCGGTCGCATGATCACATAGCCAAAAATTGGGCTATGTGAACATGCGATAGCCAATCATAGGCTGCCACATCATCACCTCGGACCAACCAAACAGCAACCACCAACTGCTAAGAATCAGGACCCACGCGGACAGATGGAAAACGGTCACATGATCGCATGTCAGAAAAGTTTGACATGCGGCCATGCGACAGCCAATAAGAACATGCCATATGTCACCCCTCTGATACCCGACCCACTTCACCAAAGCAACGCTTGGAACAAACAAAATCGATAGCAGGCGCATGATCGCATGGGGAAAAAATATTCCATGCGATCACACGCCAACCGTTGATCTCCTTCCTCTGCCGCTTTGAAGAAACTGGCCCCACATCATCGCACTTGCACAGTTAAGACAGATGAACAAGGAGAGCCGGTAGAAAAGAAGACATGCAAGGTAAAAAACACACAGGGTTTTCGATGAAAGATCGAAAACACACAGAATTTTCAACATGACACAAAGGATAAGTGCACTGAAGCTGGAAGGTACAGGTCGAAAACAACAAGGGTTTTCAGCAAAAGATCAAAAACATCATGGATTTTTGAAAACACTGTGGGTTTTCGACACTGTGGCAGATTTTGACAATTTCCTACAGACCTTGAAATTCGAATAACTTTTTGGATTTTATGATTCAGCATGTGCAAATTGGACCAGAGCTTGGTGGCAACACAAGGAACACAGGGCAGGACACAAACCATGAAACATTTGCAGGGAGGAGGCCATTTTCAAAGGATTTTGCTGTGACAGAAAAATGGCCTAACACACATAAGTATAAGTCATAAATGTTTTGGAAATGTTTGTCAGAGCATCAAAAAAATATGAAGATTATAACAAAATTGAGGCAATAATTGGACTCATCAATCTCCACCCCAGTTTTACCTTTCAAGGGTTTCTAGGTAACCAAAATTACTGTGTTATGATTACTTTCATGGGTGATGTTTAGCTTATTAGATCCTTCACATTGTTGAAGTTTATGTTAATGCTATGCAAGTTTTCATTTATGTTAAAATGGATAAATCAGTGATATCTGATTCACCCCCCTCTTAGTATCACATTTTCCTAATAGATTTCCAACACCACCATCTCCAAATAATCATTCTATTTTGGTATTCTTCCTTTCTCCACTTTGCTTCACGTAATGATACTATATCATCTTTTCTTGAGTCTAATTGGTACTTGATTAAACACCACTTTCTAGGGGTGTACATGCCCCTAGCATTCCAAGTGATTAGCCTCATGGCTCTATGGGAAGGATTCTCTGCTTATGATTTCTCAATTTCCTCTAACCCTTGGAACTTCCTACCATTGCTAATTTGGCTTAGTTCATTTCAGGCCCTCCCTTCTTCTTAGCCTCAATGTATGGTTTCTTTAGTTTTGATTCTGATTGCTCTATACTTTGCTCAACTAGAAATTTGACTTTATCTTCCTCAAAGCTTCCATCAATATTTGAGTCCCGATTTGAATTCTCCATATCTTCCATTCCATGGCCATCCTCTCCTTCATACTCTAGAGGAATGACATCTATGGCATCCCCCTCTTATAAGTTCTTTTTCATATCCTTAAATTCCTTAGGGACTCCCCTCCTTTCTGTCAAGTAATCCTGAATACTTTTCCCCTCCAACATCTCTTCTTTTATCATCTGGGATTTTCTATTGTCAAAATTTTTAGGCTCATCTACATCTTTTTTCCAAACATGCCTTTACTTAAATTTTTTGGATTATCCTCCTCCTTTTCTATTAATCCAAACTCAACCTCATGCACCTCCTTTCTCTGGTTGCATTTACTATTTACAAGGATAGTTTTAACTAATGGGTCCTGGATCCTACCCATGCCACACATTTCTTCTGTTGTGAGGGCATGTATTTCTTCAACCCTATTCATTTCCAAAAATTGTGTGCGCTTATCTTTTATCATCACCAATGGATCAATTATTTCTTTATCCTTGACCAAAGGTGTTTCCTCCTATTTTGAGTCACCTATGTACTCTTATTATGATAACATATTCTTTGTCCGTATCCATTTTCCCTATTACCATCAACTATTCATTACAAGTTTATTCCTCATGTTCTTTGGATTTGCATTTGGGACATATCGCTAGTAGGTCTTCCCTTTCCACCTTTTTTCTGACATTCCCACATTTGAAAGAATCTCTATCTCCTACAATAGACACTGCTTGGGAGTTAATCCAATACACACGCTGGCATATGCACCCCAAACCCCATCCTCTAGAATTTTGTCAACAATCAAATGGTTCATAGTCCCCTACCACTTTTTTTGAGGATATCTTCCCCCCAATATTTTGATAGAATATTATACTGTCAGATCCATACCGATGCCTCCTTTACTATATGCCCCCAAGGGTTGAAATTAGGACACCATTCAACCAAATGCATCCCAATGTTGTCCAAGTATTATGGGCCACTATTTAGGGCTTTCCATTTTTTAGATTCACTAGGAAATTCAATCATCAAGTATCTGATAGGGAGAGCATTAAATTGGATATGAGTTCCCTATGGCTTATGACATCAATTTTATATGATATCTACTTCCTTTATTTTGTCCCCACATTTTTCAAAAAAATCAAGTTTCCTCTATCTTCCCTCTTACTTTCTTAGCTTTAAATTCCCATCAATGGATATGTTGGAAACTGAATTGAAACAATTGTTGTATTGTCATTGATGTCAAACTTTAATTGGTAAGACTGTTGCTACTTAGGAAAGTACTATATCTATTTGAGTGTTGCTAAGGGGCTAAGCAAGGTTGGTAACAATAGCACCTAGGGAAAGGTTGATTTATCTTGATACTACAAAGTGTACTTGACTATGTTGCACTATGATGAGATAATGTATTGTTTATCTTAGTAAGATTGAAGACTAAATTGGTAGGCTTAACTGAGCAAAGAATGGAAAAATCATGTTTAAGCCAAGTGATGTTAGTGTTGACCGAGTTAGTATATGCTGAGAAAAATTATAGTGTTGATCAAGCATCAGTAAATTGCCGAGGAAGATAGTGCAAGCCGAGGAATCAGTTTTAGTATTGACCGAGCATTCTACATGAAGACCGAGTGAACAATCACAGTATTGACCGAGCGTCAGCAATTTTATATTTGAAGAGAATTTAATTTTGGAGATGACATTGTTGAATTCTTGGATTATGTAAAACGTGTTGACTTTATTTATTGATTGTTTGGAAGCATTAAATGCATTGTAAAACATTTTATTGTAAATCTTTAAGAGATTTGAGATGATTCTAGAAAAGGAGCCGAAGAACATAAAGCGGGTAGATTCAATGAATCTGACCTAAACCTAAGATCTACGATTGAGATTGAGCAGCATAAGATGAGTTAACCTAATTGAGGAAAATATAAGGGAACTTGAACATTGTGATATGAATGCACATGGTGAACAGAGAATGCTGGAAGAGAAAAGTTTTATTGACTGAATAGGCAGAAAAGGCTGAAGGAGAAGTGTGGTGATTGCTTGAAGAAAAGTTCTGAGCAGATCAGAGATGGAAATGGCAAAGTTTCAAAGTCAGTAAACCAACATCAATGTACAGAATCAGATTTGATATTTGCAAAGTGAGTTGTATATTTTTTAGATAATACTGCTGCTACTTTCTAACCATTGTAACAGTCAAAATCCTTTTAACAGAGGTTGACCTAATAGTCATATGTTAAATCCTTTGAACAAGGTTGCATTCTAATGGAGTGTATGTAAGTCCTATGACTAGGCTCACTTTTAACAGGGTGATTGAAATCCTTTAACCGAGTCACATTTGACAGTGTGTATTGTAACCTTTGACAGGGTTGGCTTTTTACCAAGCTCACTTCAGAAGAGTGAAAATAATAGTAGCATGTTACAAAGTGGTTTTTCCCAAATTGGGTTTCCACTATAAATCCTGGTGTTTATACTTGTGTGAATGTTTAGATCTGAACATTACTATGTTTTACAAGTTAAGTTACAACTAGGTAGTGGACTGCATTGTTAGATGTTTCTATTATTGAATCAGTGATGACCGAGTTTGTTTTGGTTTTGGATCTAATTTAAGGATAAGTTTATGAGATTGTTTTATACATCAGGACCTGAGAACAATTGATTCACCCCCCCTCTTTGTTGTTCTAAATCATATTAACAGGATATAAAATAATGTATCAAAAAATGATTGGGCGAGTTACTAAGCCAAGTTTCATCATTATGTGATGGCCCTACATCATTCATGACTCTCTTTTCCTTTCCACAAAATGCTTGAGTAATCCAACACCCCTATGCCTAGAAATGCATGGTTGTTCCTTTGCAAGTAATTAGATATGTCTACCTTTGGGATTTCTATTTGCGTGAACCACCTACTCTACCTTTCTTGAATCTACTATTGCTCATGAATTCAGAGATCCAATTGTTATTCTAAAAATCATGACACTCTGTTCGCTTGTTCTAATTGGAGGTAGACCTTGTTGTCTACCTCAGTAATCATTCCAGTCTAATTTCCCACCCTAACCATTGCGAATATGGCCAGAATGTTGATAAATTCATCTATGATAAAGTAACCTAGGGTTTCCATTCCTTGCTTGCCCCTGCCATTCTCCATGTTTATCGGCTCTTTACCTCTCCTATTTGCAACATTTATTCACCCATCTACCATTTCCAAATTCCCGTTGTGGCATATGATCCTTCACTCCCTTTCTAGAAACTTTGATGTTCCATAGATATATCTCCTCCAGTTCACTCCAGTTTTTTCCTCCAAGGTCACCTGCTCGCTTGATCTCCTTCCTTGCTTACCTGAACTCCTCACTCTTTGCACTCACCATAATATTATTCTAAAATTTGCTTAATACAACTTTACAATACCATACAATTTTTTAAAAATTATAATTAAAACCTTCTTTCTTGCTTTTCACCTTTATTAAATATAAAAATTATACAATACTAAAACTCTTATTTTATAAGAATAAATAGACCATATATTCTTATCCTATCTATATATTTTTATATATAACTTTTTCTCTCTTTTAAATTCAATTTTTTTAAAACAACCTACATTATTTTCTTTAAGTATGAATTATAAAAAGAAAGTTTAGTTGATAATAGATATATTTTTCATATTTATAAATAATTTATATAATTTAGATTTATAAAATTAAAATTAAAATAATTATTTTTCATATATGTTATTATAAGTTATTTTTCTTAAATTTTTAGATAAGATATTTAGGAATCATAAAAGGATTTAGGAAGTTTGAATTTTAGTAGTAAGGAGTTTACAAAATCTATTTAAAAGGAAAAATTATCTTTTTTTATTAATATTAAGAAACATTAGATTTAGTTATGTACATAGGCATTACCAAACTTATAAAATAGATATTAATAGATACATAATATCTAATTGACACCTTATAATCAAAAGCTTCTTCCTCCCCTTACTCTTGCTTTGATGTCTTAATGTCTAATTTTTATTGTTGGAATGGCCTTTGCTTCACGACCAACATCCATTTGCTTTAAAAGTTTACTCCTCCTTTTAGTCTTACTCTCATGACTTAATGCCTAATTTTTATCGTTATAATGCTCTTTGCTTCATGGATCAACATTCATTTACTTTGAAACTTTTCTTCTCTTCTTGCTCTCACAACTTACCGTCTAATTTTTATTGCAATAGGGGAAGAGCACTAGTAGTCGTTATATCTAATTGCGCACACCCTATGCTCCCAAATGACACATCAAATTTCAACTATTTTTTTTGGTTGTTTTCGTATACATCTTAATTACTTACAACTTAGCTGATTTAGTTGCTTATAACTATTGTTTTAGCTTCTGGGTACTAAAGACTAACATTGTGGGATCATTATGCGCAGTAGGATCAAAAAGTGTTTTTTTCAAAGTGTGGTTTGAAACATATTCATTATTGCCTCTTATTCATTCATTTTGACAACCAAAAAAATTGTACAATTGATCCTACACTTATGCACAAATGCTCCAATTATCATGCACTATTAGTACCAATAAAGTTGCACAATTGATTTAATTACTAACTTTTTTCCCAAAAATAAAAACTATTAACCATCTAAATAATTTTTTTAATAAAATTTTAATTAACAAAATCCAAAAAAGGATAATCTCTTTGCTTCATTTTTCTCTTCTTTTACTCTTCTTCTCGCACCTCCTTTATTGTCACAAGGCTCTTTGCTCCACGCATGAGCAACCGTTTACTATGAAGTTTCCAAATCCTGATTAAACATTGCCTGAGATTGGGTTTGGATATTTCCCTCTCAATGTCCTCCAACATCTCGCCGTCCACACTGTCTTATTGGCTTACTATCCTCCAATTTCAACATTACTTCACCTAGGTACCTCTCATTCCTCAGAGAAGTCAATGAAGAGCATTCTTTCTGTCTGGGCTTGCCATTTCAATAGCGACGTCCAACATGGGAATAAATGTAAAACATTGATTGATGAAGCACTTGTCATAAAGACATGTCCTCCCAAATCTTCAAAAGCCCACCACTATAGTCCTTTCAGAGAGGTGTACCTTCCATTTATTGGGTTTTATTTATTACAAATTATGTGCATATGGATAATCTGACATTACTGAAAAAAGGTCTTAAGACATTCGAAGAAGGTGAGAATCTATATATATAGTATATTATTTAATTTAATATAAGTAAATTATTTGTATAGCTTACACTCTGAAATTTTAGATATCTAAAAATCAAACACTTTACATATAAAGTTTAGTTATAGATAAAAGACTATTAGTTTGTTGTAATTTCTTCCAATAAATAATTTAAGAATAACTTAGAACTATCTTAGTAGTGATATCAGTGAGTGTATAAGTTAGAGATAGAAACATTTGTTATGTTGTACAGACATTGAAAGATGTGATACTAACAAGGATTCAAAACAATATTTATTCAAGGTTAGTTTATAAAAAGAGATGCTTATTACATGCAAACTATTTAGGAGTTATTTATCTAAGACTTATTAACAAAATCCAAGTTCATTATTTTCAAGAATATAATGAATTTCAACATCATCATCAAAATGACATTAGTCATATTGAGAGTGGTAAGTATCAAGATCCTTAAATAAATGATCAATTATAAAAACAAATAGACTATAGGAATTGGGTAGTCCCCCTATAAATTGTAGTGCTTCGGGTAAATTTTTAATGTGATCAGTGACACTAGTGTGACATGTCCTCTAGTAACACATGAGCTAGGGAGAGACTAGACCTCGTGATCTCATGTCTACCATAGGAAGCTCATGCCAATCGAGCTAGCCCCTAATACTAATGACCAATCATAATTACAATATGAACACTCAACCTTTGAAATGAAGCTACTAAGAAGGTTTCATCCATTCAATTATATTACAAAATGATGTAAATTTTATTTGACACACCCAACTAAGATGAACACACCTACACGAATAGTCTAGACAACCATAGAATGCCTTAAACCTTAGACCTTTCTTTTTTTAGGATAGACCAATAACTAGTTCCAAAATCAAAACTGAAACTCATTTTTCAGCCAATAAAAGAAAATTACATCGTCTAAAAACCAATCCAATATTTTTCCCCTTTCCATAATTTTGAACTAACACAAATTTCATACAATAAAGATAATGATTTAGTCCATTTTTTGTGATCTACTAATAGGGTCGAGTTGACCTTGCATGTAGTGTTAAAAAATATGAACCAAAAACTCAATTTAATTAGATTCTAGTTCATTCCATGAAAGGTGGTCCACCGATAGGGTTGAGTTGGTCTTGTATATAACGCTAAAAAAATGAGCTCAAAACTCAACTCAATAGAGATTATAGTTCATTCCATGCTAGGTGGTCCACTAATTAGGTTGAGTCAACCTTGCATATAATGCCCCAAAAAAGAGCCAAAAACTCAACCCAATAGAAATTATAGTTAATTTCATGATAGGTGGTCTACTAATAGAATTAAATCGACCTTGCATGTAATACCCAAAAAATAAGCTGAAAACTCAACTCAATAGAGATTTGAGTTGGTTCCATAATAGATGGTCCACCAATAGAGTTGAGTCAATCTTACATATAATACCCAAGAAATGAATCCAAAACTCAACTCAATAGAAATTATAGTTTATTCCATGATACCACCAATATATTTGAGTTGACCTTGCATATAATGCTTGGAAAATAAGCTTAACACTTAGGGCCCGTTTGGACCACGACATACCAAATGCCGGATATAGTCAATTCTGGAAGATTCTGAAATTCTGGAAGATACAAATTTTGAAAATGATTTCTACAAAATGGAATGCCCTGTTTGGTTCAACACACTGCTGCGACGACTCAAATTCAAATATCTCGTAATTGACTGCCCATGGATATATAGGGGGCTCCCGAAATGGAACTGCTACTGATGCTCATGAAATTAGTGCTACTGGAGCTGGTGCTGGAGCCAGAGTGATGCAGTTCACGTCTGTGCAGGTAATCATAGACGTCGTGGGGAATGCCGAGAAAATTCATGTGATTGATCTGGGGATGCGAGGTGGGTTTTAGCGGACAGTATTGATGGAGTATCTGGCACATAGATCCATTTCCTCTGATCTCCTTGCGCTTCAGCTTCTCAAGAGTACAACAATTGGGATGGATGGCGAGGAGCTTTTGAGATGCGGAAAAAGACCATAACGGCCCCGAGGTTGCAGAGGCTCCAAACGCTCGATAATACTCCAAACTGCTGAAAATGAACGGTCAAAAGGCGGATGTGAACCAGTTATCTTTGCACGCGGACCCGACCATTTTAAAAATTGGCATACAAAATGGGAATATGAGCCTCTAATTCCAATTCCACCTTTTCAAGTGGAAGATGATATGCTCGTTTTTTTGGTAAAATTGAAATATCGAAATTCTAATTCCATCCTTCGATGTCGCACACAAACAATGGAGACCGTATTCGGAATTCAATATTCTGGTATATCAGCCAATATGCCATGGTCCAAACGGGCCCTTACTGTTTACTCTTGAAAAATAAAGGGTTTAGATCTCTTATCTACTTCCTTATATTCCTTACCTGAGTAATGCGTGTTAACGTTCATTAATGACAAGAGGATGGGTTTGGTGAGCAGAATTCCATGGAGTCTTAAAATTAGAATGGGCCTGCCCCATTAATGTCTTAAACTATCGACCATGACCCACACTCGAGTAGCTTTAAAAACCTACCACCACCCAAACCAAAAAGAGACCAGAGACAAAAGTGTTATTGAAGGAGGATAAAGAGTAAATCGTACATACCCGTAAGCCTTTCCACATTCTTGTGTAACTGATAACTCATTCTCTAAGATTTGGGTTAAATATTTCCTTCTGAGTGTACTCTGTGAAGTCATCCAACATTATCTTCTCGCCACCCACCATGGATCCTCTTGACTTCACCATCCTCAGATTTCAACACGTCACCTGCCATACCGACTTTTCCTTCTGCCCTTTCAGAGGAGGAAACCATGCTGGTGAGAGTGACACACCTTTGGGAAGTCAAAGCAAGTACCAGCCAATTAATTGCATTCTTTGTGTCCTGCATTATCTTTTCAATAGTGACTCCCAAGATTGCAATCAATGTGAAACATGGCAACTACCCCACACAGGGGGTTTGATGAAGCACTTGTCATAAAGACATGTCCTGATCAGATCCTCCCAAATCTTCAAAACCCACTAGTATCTCTATGAGAAGTATACCTTTCATTTATGGGTTATTATTTATTATTAAAATAAAAGTGGGTGGATTATTATATATTAATACATTAAAAATTAAATCGTTATATGGTGGTGGAACGGTAGTAGAGGGAGGAGGAGGTGGGTCTCAATCACTTATCCAATCCATACAATAGTGGTGGCAACAATAGTAGAGGGAGGAGGTGAGCCTCAATCACTTGATCCATTCCATATATCAGTGGCAGCAAAGTACGGCTAGCTGGATGAGGAGGTAGGTTTTAATCACTCAATCTTATCGCATACATCAGCAGCACCGCAACAGTTGTAGAGGGAGGAGGTGGTGGGTCTCAATGGATGTGTCTAAGCTCATGACAAATGAATCTGCCGTACTGTTTTCAGATTGTACAAAATACAACAATATTGGTTTTAATCACCCAATCTTATCGCATACATCAGCAGCACCGCAACAGTTGTAGAGGGAGGAGGTGGTGGGTTTCAATGGACGTGTCTAAGCTCACGACAAATGAATCTGCCGTACTGTTTTCAGATTGTACAAAATACAACAATATTGGTTTTAATCACTCAATCTTATCACATACATCAGCAGCACCACAACAGTTGTAGAGGGAGGAGGTGGTGGGTCCCAATGGACGCGTCTAAGCTCATGACAAATGAATCTGCCGTACTGTTTTCAGATTGTACAAAATACAACAATATTGGTTTTAATCAACCAATCTTATCGCATACATCAGTAGCACCACAACAATTGTAGAGGGAGGACGTGGTGGGTCTCATTGGACATGTCTAAGGTCACGACAAATGAATCTGCCATACTGTTTTCAGATTGTACAAAATACAATATTGGTTTTAATCACTCAATCTTATCACATACATCAGCAGCACCACAACAGTTGTAGAGGGAGGAGGTGGTGGGTCTCAATATACATGTCTAAGCTCATGACAAATGAATCTGCCATACTGTTTTCAGATTGTACAAAATACAACAATATTGGTTTTAATCACCCAATCTTATCACATACATCAGCAGCACCACAACAGTTGTAGAGGGAGGAGGTGGTGGGTCTCAATGGACGTGTCTAAGCTCACGACAAATGAATCTGCCGTAGTGTTTTCAGATTGTATAAAATACAACAATATTGGTTTTAATCACCCAATCTTATCGCATACATCAGCAGCACCGCAACAGTTGTAGAGGGAGGAGGTGGTGGGTCTCAATGGACGTGTCTAAGCTCACGACAAATGAATCTGCCGTAGTGTTTTCAGATTGTACAAAATACAAAATTGGTTTTAATCACTCAATCTTATCACATACATCAGCAGCACCACAACAGTTGTAGAGGGAGGAGGTGGTGGGTCCCAATGGACGCGTCTAAGCTCATGACAAATGAATCTGCCATACTATTTTCAGATTGTACAAAATACAACAATATTGGTTTTAATCACCCAATCTTATCGCATACATCAGCAGCACCACAACAGTTGTAGAAGAAGGAGGTGGTGGGTCTCAATGGCCGTGTCTAAGCTCACAACAAATGAATCTGCCGTACTGTTTTCAGATTGTACAAAATACAATATTGATTTTAATCACTCAATCTTATCACATACATCAGCAGCACCACAACAGTTGTAGAGGGAGGAGGTGGTGGGTCTCAATGGACGCATCCAAACTCACGACAAATGAATCTGTCATACTGTTTTCAGATTGTACAAAATACAACAGAATTTTACAAAAAATTTAGCAACTGATCTTTATGATCTGCACCCCATTTCCATAAAACCAAAAAAAACAGACAAAAAAACAGTGTGTTTTGCACATTTGAATTTTTTTTCCCAAATTTTTGTGTCATTTTGTCGCTAGTTTAGCCACTGTTGTCTCAATCACTCGATCTTATTATATGAAGTTATTGTGCAGCCTACTTGCTTTCGAGGATTAATACAAAGGCAATTACAAGTAAATTCAGTGCACTTTATCAAAACATGTAGTCATCATCATTACTCTGCAATACATAGGTAAATCAATTAAAATTCAACCAGTTGTATGTCTATTTCTTAAGGACAGTAAGATCCATAATTCATGGATTTCTTTTACTTTAAGTCAAAGGGTACACAAGGACAAAAGACTGCAAATCCATTTTGACACTGCTAAAACAAAAAGTTGCTCTACTGCACTTCATATAACACCTACCTCAAACTCAATGGTAAAACTCCCTTGTTACATGGGCCTACATAACTTTAGAAAACCTTTGAAGCCATATCCACAGAGGAAAACTTATGGCTAAAACCAAATGATACAAATGTTTACATGTATTTTCTGTTCCTGAAAACATTTACCAGTAACCATTTATCAGTAACGTCATATTCCAGCAGAAGCTATAAAAGAAAACGAAACAGGGCAGGTCTCTTGTGTATAAGCATCTTCAATGGGCGGATTTGTTTCTCTTGCTTCTGACTTCCCAGTATGTTTGAATTTGTTCAGGGCTTCTCCATGGAAGGCGTCCTGCAATCAAAACCCACCTGCCATATATTGATAATAGGCACAATTAATAGCATAAAAATTTAAGACCATGGGGTAATCAAATTAAGCTTGAACATTTAGTTTAAGAAACTAGACAATCATAACCAGTCTACTAAACTAAACAGTTTGATAGATCTTTAAACCATTTTGGCCTAAAGGAAGTTGAGTCTTTTGTAGGCATTAATACAAGATTCAATCTGAAACATTGATTCAAAAAGTATATATTCAGAAATTCTTGCATATATTATATGGATGAACCAGGTCTATTGTGAATTTTTTAGTCAAACTAATTGACACATATTTCATAAGTAGTGGCTCACACAAACTCATTTCTTCTAAGAAAGGATAGTACCCATATTTCATAAGCAGTGGTTTGTACAAACCCATCCCCTGTGAGAATAAATGGTCCGCTCATTGCAGGTATATGATGCTGGTAGAGGCGAAGCATCAGAACCTTCACAAAGAGTACCTGTCCCAATACTACGCCCACTCAAACATGCGAAACCATAGAATTTTCCAAAAGATGAAGCCCACTTAATTACCCTCTACTTATAAGTAAAACACTATGACAATTATCTATGTACTTATACTACCAAAAAAAAACAAAAGATACCTATCTCCAAGAAGCCTGTGAAGTCTAAGTATGAGATCTTCTTCATCCTCAGTGATATCACAATCCCATTTTGTATTGCCCCTTCTCTCACCTGCATCAACTTAAATCCATACATACTCAAGTATTAGACTAGGTTAAAATTTCACTGTCAAAAGTGAATTTAATCTCGTTCTACCTTGTGAGAGAGAGTCTCCATTAGCAACACGATTGTCCATGCCTTGTAAAATCCCTCTACCTGTCTATGATTCTACAAGCTGGGTTATCTTAGAACATGAATATGCAATTCAATTTAATGGTTTAGTTTGCAGAATGAAGTATAAAGCAGTGATTGATGAGCAGAATTGTCAAGGCAGGAAAAGTCCTTTCAATACGACCAGTAGTTCAGTTTGGGTTGAACTGCTGGTCACTTAAGATTGTAGACTGTTGAATAAGGAGGAGCATCGCATCAATTTCAATGCCATGATGACTTGCTTGACAGGATGGTTAGAAATGTCAAAAGATAGTTGGGGTCGCCCTTTCCCATCACCTTTATATCTCCGGAATAGTAGAAGATGTTGGGGTTTTCATTCAATACTTTATTCTGTTTGCTCTCGGTCTTATTTTAACTTCAACAGTCAAACACGTAATAATGGTCTGTTCTACATTTCAAAATTTTCCTACCCTAGATTTTTCCTGCATGCTCGCACTTTCAGAGTATCTATATGACAGGTTTAATGGATGTACTTATATGTAGCCTACTGTGTAGGTATCTGTGACAGAATATACTGCCTATAAAGATGTTTTAGTTATAGACAGAGACATTGCTTTGCATCCACTCTTGTTGCTTTCATTTCTTTGGAAAGGTGAAGTAAGCAATCTATTTTAAGGTAAAGTAGAAGCTTCAATTACCCCCTTAACTCTACCTATCCCACTTTAAACATAAATTTGTGATAATAGTGGTGTAGGATTGCAAACCCATTATCTAGAAGACCCTCTTCATGCTCTTGACCATATTGAGAAGTGAAAAATTACGGCATCTAAATGCTTCCTTAGAAAAGGCTTAGAAATCTGATCATACTATAGGGGTCTATACTACTATTGTTAATTTTCTATTAACCATCACATATAAAAAGCTTCAGTTATCCCCTTAATTTCTAATTATCCTACTTTTCACATAAATTTCGAATAGTAGTGGTATAGGAACTCAAACCCAATGTCTACAAGATCCTTATCATGCTCTTAGTCATATTTAGAAGTATAAAGTTAGGCCATCAAAATACTTCTTTGATAATGCTTAGAAACTTGATCATACCATAGGAGATCCATGCTACCACTTATTGATTTTCTATTAACCATAGCGCCTAACAAAACTATTATTAAAAAAACTAGACATCACATCATCTTCAAAGTCACACAACCTCACAAACTATAATTTTGTGTAATGGTACATACATATTACTTTAATGTTTTGTAAAGATTACTTTTCTGGTAAACCCTTTCAAAAGCTTGCTTACATGTACACGTCATAACGACAAAAGTACAAAACAACCAAATAATGTTGATGATGATGAATTTGGACAACTATTTGTAAACCTATTCTAACCTAACCACAAGTCTAAGATGTTAGCATTATGCGTTTAGTGTTGTCATTGATGTCAACATGCTAAGTGGATTAATGTTAACCTAATACATGAGTATAAGAGTATTTAAAGTCTGATATGCAAGAAAGAGTATTTGAAGTTCGATATGTAGCAAAGAGTATTTAAAAGTCTGATATGCACGGAAAAGTATCTAAAGCTTGTTGGTTGATGATGAATTTGGACAACTATTTGTAAACCTAATTCTAACCTAACCACAAGTCTAAGATGTTAGCATTATGTGTTTAGTGGTGTCATTGATGTCAACATGCTAAGTGGATTAATGTTAACCTAATACATGAGTATAAGAGTATTTGAAGTTTGATATGCAGGAAATAGTATTTGAAGTTCGATATGTAGCAAAGAGTATTTAAAAGTCTGATATGCACAAAAAAGTATCTGAAGCTTGAAATTAATTTGATGACTAGTAATGATAACAAGGTTGTATGAGATGTATCTAGAAAAATGGAAGTATGAGAAGCTGAGATATGCAGGAAAGCGAATTTGAAGTCCTTATGGGAGAATTCTTTGTATTCCTCCACATAAAAGTTAATGGTTTGTGGTGTTGGTACTATAATGCATGGTTTGTGAATGTTGCACTATTATTCATTGAAGTCCACAATATTTTAGAAGTTGTGTTTTGTTTCTTGCTGACAGGAAGGTTGGCTATTAGGAATGGTCAAGACAGGTTTAGAGAATGCTATGCATTGGAATCTTAGTGTATACAATTTGGTGGACATGTTTCTAACATCTTTATAGTGTTCTAATTCAAAGGTCTTACATTAGTTTTCTCTGCAAGTGAAGATATGATTTTTTGAGTGTGGCATTGTATCTGTGTTGGTCTCTAGCCGACTCATCTAATTTTGATGAATCAGTCATGGTTTTTTGTTCTTTGCATGGTGCCATATGCACTGGAGAGTATTTTTGGGGTGACATGCTTGTATGCTTTAATGTTTTTCTATGCATTTATTTAGGGTCTAACCTTAAAGATGGTTGTGATGCTTGCATGTAAAAGAACACATTTATGGACAACATATTGTAAAGGATTTCGATTCCCTTTATCTCCTAAGGTGGACTGCATTGAATATTAATGCTCATGGTGGCAAACTTTGTAAAAATATTGTTCATCTTTCTGTAGCCGACCTAGTTGAATTTTTTATGATCAAGCTTGTATATATATGAGTGCAAAAGGAGATCCATGCTACCACTATTGATTTTCTATTAACCATAGCGCCTAACAAAACTATTATAGAAAAAACTAGACATCACATCAAATTCAAACTCACACAACCTCACAAACCATAATTTTGTGTAATGGTACATACATATTACTTTAATGTTTTGTAGATATTACTTTAATGTTTTGTAGATATTACTTTCAAAATCTTGCTTACAAGTACATGTCATAATGCCTAAAGTACAAAACAACCAAATATTGTTGTCGATGATGAATTTGGACAACTATTTGTAAACCTATTCTAACCTAACCATAAGTCTAAGATGTTAGCACTATGTGTTTAGTGTTGTCATTAATCTGTCAATGTGCTAAGTGGATTAATGTCAACCTAATACATGAGTATAAGAGTATCTGAAGTCTGATATGTAGAAAAGAGTATTTGAAGTCTGATATGTAGGAAAGAGTATTTAAAGTTTGATATTCATGAAAAGGTATCTGAAGCTTGAAATTAATTTGATGCCCGATAATGATAACATGGTTGTATGAAATGTATCTAGAAAGATGGAAGTATGAGAAGCTGAGATATGCAAGGAAGCAAATTAGAAGTCCTTATGAGAGAATGCTCTGTATTCATTCGCATAAAAATTAATTTCTTATGGTGTTGGTACTATAATGCATGGTCTGTGAATGTTGCACTATTATTCATTCAAGTCCACAATATTTTTGAAGAAGTTGTGTTTTTTTGCTTGCTAACAGGAAGGTTGGCTATTAGGAATGGTTAGGATACGTTTAGAGAATGTTATGCATTTGAATCTTAGTGTATACAATTTGGTGGACATGTTTCTAACATTTGTACAATGTTCCTATTCAAATATCTTAAATTAGTTTTCTCTGCAAGTGAAGATATGTTGTTCAGAGTGTGGCATTGGTATCTGTGTTGGTCTCTAGATGACTCATCTAATTTTGATGAATCAATCTATGACTTATTGGTCCATATATTCTTTGGAGGAAGGGTTGAGAAAATGAATTATGTCCTACCATGGTTTGTCGTGCTTCGAATGACATGATATGCATTGGAGAGTATTTTTGGGATGACCTGTTGGTATGCTTTAATGTTTTTCTATACATTTCTTTTGGGTCAAACCTTAAAGATGGTTGCACGATGCTTGTGTGTTAATGAACACATTTATGGATAGCATGTTGTGAAGGATTTGGATTCCCTTTATCTCCTAAGGTGGACTACATTGAATATTTACACTCTGTTAGAAATAGGGAATACTGAGAGGGGGGGTGAATCAGTATTCTGCAAACTTTTACTTTTGCCCAGTTATGGATATAACAGATTATCTTAATACATGCATAACATAGTAAACTAAAGAACATGCATAATAGTAAATAAAATGAACTCATAACACATTATTTGTTCTCGAGGAAACCCCGGCCAAGGGAAAACCCTAGTCGGGATGGTACCCACAAAGATTCACTAATCAAAAGTATCTTGTTAAGGATGTTGACCCCGTTAGGAGCCTATTACATGCATACAGTGTCTCAGTCCTGATTAAGGGACTATAGGCCTTGTTAGAAGCCTCAACCCTGCTAAGAGTTGGTAGTGCAAAATATGATTACTAGATGATCCCACTGCCCAGACAAGTAATGTACAATGATTATTGATTATAAAATATGGCAAGGTACTTAACCTTATTCTGCTTGCTTTGCTTTCACAACTTTTCACTAATATCTTTTCGCTTGCTTTTCACACTTCTACTTTTTCATTACATCATTACATCTTTATACAAGTTATTAAGACTAATAAGTCTTACAGTCAGCTTGACAAAAGCATAATACAAAATACATATTTATCCAAGGGTTAACATCTAGGATGTTGTCCCTTTATATTGTTAAGACATTATTTTGATAAACAAAATAATCCCTTAACTCTTTACCAATTCTATCTTCATATTCTGTCCTGTCGGCTTGACACTGTCTCTGGTAAAACTGTCATAACATTTTCCGTACATGTCATACTAACTTGCACTCTCAGGTGATGCTTCTATAGTCATCATAGTATCTATATATGTTCAAGTGTGCAAGCATTGAACTTACTCCAATCGTCATTGCTAATCAAAACTGTCTCTGGGTACACTAGAAAAAACATTGTCACACACTTAGACAATTTTGCTTTGCGCTCTGTCATACTTGCTCTCTGTCATATGCGATCTTCATGTAGATCATATGTTGCCATAATGACAACATCTAAGTATCTAAATTAGCCAAATTGCCAACAATTTCCCCCTTTGTCATTGGTGGCAACATATGAGAAAATTAGCTAAGTCTTAACACTTCAAAAACTCAAAATTGTGGCCATAACAAAAAGTATATATATTCACTGCCCTTATAACTCCATATATCTTATTTATATTCTGTACTCCCCCTAAGAATATACATCCTTATCATATATATCAATTTTCTGCTATATATCTCTCCCCCTTTGACAACAATGACAAAAAAAGGTGTCAAAAACTGTGGTTAGACAAAAATGTGTATACCTTGATTCAATATTGCAGAGCCGGTAGACTTGCAACACAATCTGCAAAATTTATTTTGATGCACTCTATCTCCTTTTCATGTGCCTTCTTAATGGAGTCTGCAACACTGAGTAGTGCACACAATCCATAAGATGCTATTTCACAGGCTTGAAGGTTTCCAAAACTAAACTTCTGAAAAGATGTCTTTGATGAAAGACATTCTTCCAATTATCCTTCAACAATACTTAACTTAATGGAAATGTGCTCTCTTAGAAGAGAAAATCTTTTCAATTTCTTGTCCTTGTCATCATATAGAATCCTCATTTCATCGTTAATCTTGCTGATTCTCTTCTCAATGTCCAATATCTTTATATTAGGGCTAGCTAGAAGATTTACCTCTGTCTGAATCTCTGCTTCTTTAGCCTTAATCTTCTGAATTTCTTCTGATACAAGATTCTCAAATTTTGTACACTGAATGTACAAAGTTTTACCTCTGTCCAAGTTTCTTCTCAAGTCTTTTATACAAATATCAAGATTGTTAATATCATTTCTAATATTCTGACTCATGTCTAGAAGTAATGTGGCCTCATAGGCTGCTTGTGCCTTCACTTTAGCTATGATTGATAAGTTAGTAAACTCATCATCAAATGCATTCATAACTTTCTTAGCTCTTTCAAGTGGTTCTGCCTCTGCTATCTGGGTAGTCACAATGGTTTGCAACTTCTCTGTTGTTTCCTTCAGTGATCCTTCAAGGGATTTCAACTTCTTATTCTTCCCAATTATTTTGTTTAGAGATGCGATCAATTCCATCTAATCAATATCATCAACTTCTTTCCCAAAGTTTTCAAATATAAATCCAATCTGTGATTTCTTTATAGTCTTAGGTGTAAGACTGATTTCTTCTTGACTAGGAGCTTCTACTTTTTTTTTAACTTCTGCACTTTCTTTTTTCTCTGTTTGTTCTTCAATCCTCGTATCTTTCTTCTCTTCTTCTCTAGCACTGTCCTACTCTTCAAAAGCCGAATTGTCAACAATGTTTTCAAGATTCTTGAAAGGGTTATCTTCACTGTCTAAAGTGATCTTAGTTCCTTCCACATGCATTGACTCATCTTCAATGTTGATTGTTGGTGGAGAGGGAATTCTCTAATGTTCAACTTCCTTATCTTGCTCTGTTTGTCATGCTGCACTTGAGTGTCTTTCAACACTAGATGTCACTACCTTGACTATTGCTTGCTCTATTTCTCTGTTGATTTCTTCATAATTTGCTCCCATAATTTGAATGGTTCTTTTCTTTGTTCTCAGATGTATGTTCAATTCTTTCATGATCTCCTTGAAATGTTCTTCATCTTTAACATCACATAATTTTCTTATAAGATTTTCTCTGATTTTATTGTCTTCTTATGTTGCTCTTTTCTTCCTATTGACTAATTTCTCTTATAAATCATCAAGTATCTTGCCTTGAATTGTGTCAAACTTCTTATTTGATAGTATCATGTGTCTCACAACTACAGTTTCAAGATTCAATCTTTCTGAATAGTTGTAAAGGTCATAATACTTGTTCATCTTAGAAAAGTCTCCATCTTGTATGATTTGTTCATTCACTTTTTCAATCTTTGGTTTTCATATTTTCTTTTTCACTGGGGCTTCTTCATCATCTTTAATTTTTTCTATCTTCCTCTGTACTGGTGGTACTAATGTTTTCTGCCTTTTTACCTGGTCCAGTAGCAATTTCTTTCACTCTTTTCCCTAGTTGAGTTGAGGTTAATCTAGTAGATTTCTTGACTTCTTGTTCTTCTTGCTCTACTTTCACCTTATGTTGCAAATTTCCAGTTACAACTATTGATAAGGGTGGGATAGATAAAACTTCCTTTTGTCCTATGTCTCTGATGGCTACTGCTGTCTGCTTAGCAATTATAAATTCTTATTTTGTCATCCACGTGTCCTTCAAAATCTTCTTTATTGTACTTTCCACTCTCTTCTTAGACTATTTTTCTTCTAAGATAGACTTTGCGGAGTTGAAGTTCTCCTCAAAAGTCCCAAATTTGTTGCTATGTATGTCCAATTTGATTTTAAGCAACCTACTCACATACTCTTGTGTTTCAGTTTCAAAAATTTCATAGCCAGGAGGGTCTATGAATTCTACTCTAGGTTCTACTACTTCAATGAATGTAAAGTCAGTATCAACCATAAAACATATCTCATTCTTATATTTTTTAACTAAAGACTATGGAATCCTTGATCTGCTATTCATTAAATTCTGAAATGTTTGATTACCAATATTGTACTCTCATTGACCTTGTCAATAAGATGTCTCATGTATACTTTGGTAATCCTTTCCATTGTAGTTTTACCATCATTCCAATCATCACCAATAGTGTAAGGGAATCTTCGAAGCAAATGAAAAAACATATAAGTGATCAATGATGATAATCTAAATTGAGAGTTCTTATTCTTCTTTATCTTTTCCAAGTTCTCAAATAACTGAATTCTCAAAATTTCACACATGTCAACTTGAAATTTGTCAACACACATTAAGTAAGCTACATGTATCATTCCCGTTGCCATGTCATCTTCTCTTGAGTTTGCACAAAACTTAGCTGCAAGGATCTTGCACAAATACCTAACATCATCCTGTTGTATCTTGCTAATCACTATACCTCTGCCATTATAAGATGATTTTGTGTTGTCTATTACTATTTTTCTCATGTTCTTCTCATTTAATGGTATGACTCTATTTTTAGATAAACTAGTTACTTCATGAATTAGGTCAGTTGTGATATCTATCACTTTGTCATCTAACCAAAACTTTCCATTGTGAATTCTGCTCAGGATTATCTTAGTACATTCTTCATCATCAAATTCATACTATAAGGAATACTTTATGATTTCATTATCTTTCAAGTGTTCAAACCCTACTCTCAATGATATATCTTGATTGTAAAGCTTTTCATATTCTTTGGTAAAGTCACTATCACTGAGGGTTTCAAGTTTGCATCCCAAATAACTTCTAACATTCTATAAGTGTAGAACTTCATCTGGTACGGATGATAAAGCTAGTTTAGGGTCTTCCTCCAAGGGTTATACTGGTTCCCTTTTGATCTTAGGTCTGTTCTTATCTCTTACATTATGAATCAATGAAACATCCATGACTTCTGCAAATTCTTTAACTGATATATAGACCTACTTAGTAAAATACCTTGATTTTGCGATTTAGGGCTGGCGTAGATTCAACACGAAAAATTCTTCACCAAATCCTTGCAAACTGCTTTCAATCACTGCTCTTTTGATCTCCTTAGCACTTGTATTCACCTTAATAATCAAATAATACCGATCATAACCTTTTAACCTTTCAATCTCACAAAAATCTGATATCGTATTCAATTCCTTTGCCGCTTCTTTCCAAAAAGTTGTTTCTGCTTTCCTGCAAAACTTAAAACTTCTTGTGATCTCACATAACATCATATTATCTTATGCACTCTTAACCATAGCATCAATACATCATATACTACCTTGCATTAACTACGCAAGACTCAATTCATCTTATACTAACTTCTATACTATCCTAAGTTCCTACTCTACTAAATTTTTCATGAATTAAGTACTTTGAGATGGGTTAGGTAGAGATTCATTCTTACCATTTGATACTTCACCTTCTTTATTTCCTTCATTGTTGAATGTGTCTACTTGATCCATGGCTTTAACAAACTTTACTTCTTCTGAATTACTACAACATCCTCTTTGACTGTTGCTTGCATTTTCATTTCTCCTAGCATGACTTCTAGGGTTAGGGTTAGGATGAGGATGAGAAACCCTATTGTTCATTCTGCAAAATCTTGTTGTATGACCAATCATGTTACATATCTGATAGACTATTCCATTGTTTCCATATCTTGGTCCTGACTGGTTGATTTGTGATCTACAATTTCTGGCAATGTGTCCAACTTTGTTGCATCTATAACATACTATTCCATTTCTCTTGTTCATATCTTCAGTAGTTCTCTTATTTGCATGGTTAGTATTTCTAAACATTCTACTACTTTATTATTCTCAATAAATTTAGGTTTTCTACATTCAATAACTCTATGTCCAACACCATGACAATTATAACAATAACCATTAAGAGGTTTAAATTACTTACCTATACAATCTTTCTTCATATGACCAAAAGTATTACAAACAAAACATCTACCTTTAAATTCTCTTTGCGCACCTTTAGGTGACTCTTCTTGTTTAGGTGGATCTTCTTGTTTAGGTGTATCTTCTGATTTGTCAATTTCATCAAATTTCTTTTCATCTATGCTTTCAGACACTTTCAGATCTGGTTCCTTGCTTTCTTCATTTACTTTAAATGAGTTAAATCCAAGACCAATTTTATCATAGAATGGTTTTTGATAATACATTTGTTCATCAATCTTATCACTAGTTGAATATAGTCTCTCAAGTTGCTTTTTAGATTGAGTCAGTTCACCTTTTACAATTGTATTGTACTTTTCAAGTTCAACAAACTACAATTTGGTTTTCTCAAGTTCAGATGTCACTTTACAAAGTTTAGATTTTAGATCATCATTATCAAGTTTCAGGTTTTCATTCTCAGATTTCAAACTTGCTTCATTCTTGCTATTTCCATCTTTCAGACTTAACTTCAGATCTTCTATCTTTAATTCATGTTTAAGGATCTCATTTTCTTTTTCCAGGTTATCATCACAATCTTCAATTTGAATTGTAGATTCCTTTTTTGATTTCAGATCTTCCAACTTTTTTTTTAGTTTCTCAATGAGGTTCTTTGCATCATCATATTTTCCTTTCAGAGTGTCTCTTTCTTCAGTAAGCATATCAATTTGTTCAAGAGCTTCTTCAAGATTTTTCTGTAGTTGATCCATATCCATAGAGATCTTACTCAAGCTACTAGGCTTTCCTTGAATGATTCTTTTCCGAGTAACTACGCTTTGATACCAATTGTTAGAAATAGGGAATACTGAGAGGGGGGGTGAATCAGTATTCTACAAATTTTTTCTTTTGCCCAGTTATGGATATAATAGATTATCTTAATACATGCATAACATAGTAAACTAAAGAACATGCATAATAGTAAAGCAAATGAACTCATAACACATTGTTTGTTCTCGAGGAAACCCTAGCCAGGGGAAAACCCCGGTGGGGATGGTACCCACAAAGATTCACTAATCAAAAGTATCGTGTTAAGGATGTTGACCCTGTTAGGAGCCTATTACATGCATATAGTGTCTCAGTCTTGATTAAGGGACTATAGGCCTTGTTAGAAGCCTCAACCTTGCTAAGAGTTGGTAGTACAAAATATGATTACTAGATGAGCCCACTGCCCAAACAAGTAATGTACAATGATTATTGATTACAAAATATGGAAAGGTACTTAACCTTATGCTGCTTTCTTTTCTTTCACAACTTCACACTAATATCTTTTCGCTTGCTTTTCACACTTCTACTTTTTCATTACATCATTACATCTTTATACAAGTTATTAAGACTAATAACTCTTGCAGTTGGCTTGACAAAAGCATTATACAAAATACATATTTACCCAAGGGTTAACATCTAGGATGTCATCCCTTTATATTGTTAAGACATTATTTTGATAAACAAAATAATCCCTTAACTCTTTACCAATTCTGTCTTCATCTTCTGTCCTGTCGACTTGACATTGTCTCTGGTAAAACTGTCATAACTTCTTTCGTACATCTCATACTAACTTACGCTCTTAGGTGAGTCTTCTATAGTCATCATAGTATCTATATTCAAGTGCGCAAGCACTGAACTTACTCCAATCGTCATCGCTAATCAAAACTATCTTCGGGTACACTAGAAAAAACACTATCACACACTTAGACAATTTTGCTTTGCGCTCTATCATACTTGCTCTATGTCATATGTGATCTTCATGTAGATCATATGTTTCCATAATGATAACATCTAAGTATCTAACTCAGCCAAATTTCCAACACGCTCATGGTGGCCAACTTTGTAAAAACATTGTTCATCTTTCTATAGTCGACTTGATTGAATTTTTTATGATCAAGCTTGTATATATATGAGTGCAAAAGGATGAATTGAGTGTGGAATTGGTGAAAATTATGTATGAATGAAATGTGATAATAGAGTAATGAGATCAAGGAAGAGAAAAGGCTGAAGTATGTGAACTTGACAAAATATCTACAGAGTTTGATTAGAAGATCCTATATCTTTTCATTTCATCATTTTACTGTACTTACTGATAGATTGTAGTAGCTTGTGCAGATTTATAAATTACACTAAGGAAATGTGATTTATATTGTAAGTTCTACATCAAGGAGAGGTGTGCTTCCATGGTAGTATGCCTAAAACAAGTATTGTAAGAAGTTATTCATATAGTGTGTAGATTCTCACTATGGTTTTTCCCATATTGGGTTTTCCACATAAATCTAGTGTTTATGTTTGTTAATTGTTATATTTTTCACTAATGGTTAGTTGGTTTAAAGTTGACTACTAAAGGTCTATAACATAATATGTTAAATTTATTTGTGCATGTTTATTCACCCCCCAACATCTGGAAATGTTCAACAATTGGTATCAGAGTTAAGTTCCTTTTAAAGAAAGCTTAATTGCTTGAGGTAGACTCGAGATGGAAAATGAACATGGTGTCAAAGTATGAATGTTTAATGAAAACAAAAATGTTTCTTGAAGGAAAGGATGGAAACACATTTAGACTCCTTGCCATTTGGATTTTTGGAAGTTGTAAAAAAATACTACACACATTTGGTATTTGGTACTCCTTCTACACTAGATGAGATCAAAGCTCATGAGAACAATGCAAAAACCAAGAATGCTATTATCAATGGTCTAGGCAATTGGGATTTGCTAAAAGCAATGGGATGCAAGACTACATATGAAGTTTGGAAAAATCTAGGTAGCATATATGAAGGAGACAAGAAGATTAAAAAGATCAAGTTGTTGAACCTAAAGCATAAATTTGAAACTCTTAGAATGTTTGAGGATGAGAAAATCAATGGATACATGCACTGGGTGAATTAAATTGTAAATACAATATGAGGAACATGTGGAACTATAAAAGACAATGAAGTTTTTTTGATCTATTAAGTGTGAATCCGTAGTACAATAAGGGATTTGAAATTAATTCCATGGATTTGAATGTGAAATTACTAAAGGCCCTAGAAAGATATTTGTAGAAGGTATGAGAAATGAGAATGTTTACCATCTCAAAGAAAAGAATGGAGGTAGCCATTCTTTTACTCGGAGTAGTAAATGAGAGCTATGACACAAGAGGATGAGACATATCAAATTTGGTAACATGGTAAAGATATATAATTTTCTAGTAATATTGTGAGGAACCTAGCCAAAATCACTAAGCCTACTAATACTATGTGAAAACAATGTCAGTTGGAGAAAAAACCATAAACTGTTGGAAGAACATCCGAATATGTGCTTGAGAGATGTTTGAGAGATGTGTTGTCATTATTCCAACATATTTCTCTATTTGAGATAGTGATAAAGTGAAGTTTAGTGAGTTTGTTTAATCAATATAGAAAGCATGATGAAGATCAGAGTTTGTGGACTAAAGAGTTCATAGAGGGTTGTTTGTAGTTGATTTGGTTCAAGTTTCAGAGGTTTTCATGGAGATTTGAGTGATCTATGAGTATCTGTGTTGTGATTGGTTTTTTAGTTGTTTAGTGGTGACAAAGTGACAATATTTTGATTTGCATTGCTCCACATTGTAATATCTTACTCTATGGAATTGGAGACATATTTGGGATGTTGATGTGTTTCCTCCATTCAAGTGGTTTGTGGTTTGGAGGTCTGCAAGTGATTTTTTAAGGTTGGCAGTCATTGAAGTTAGTGTTCTTGAGGTTCGATATGAAGAAGTTGGCAATTTTGGTAATTTGTGTTGGTGTTGATATTGTTATGGTAATTCATGATGCTTGTGGATGTTTTTGGATTGTGTACCTTTTAGGTTGTTGGTTTGCATTGATTATTGAGCTTGCAATTGATTTTTTCTATTAGTATGTTGGTTTTCTTAATGTTCTTGGTCAACTGGATGCTTGTAGCATGCTGCTGATATTTGAGGCATAATTCTTGGAGATGTATTGTGTTTGAAGTGGAAGATTTGGGTCTATGCTATGTCTTGGCTGACATTTCTTGGTCTGCATGTAATATTGTATTGAGTATGATTATATTTTTGTAATTAGGTGGTGAGTGTTGAGATGACCTTGATGATCTTTCCAAGGTTGATGTTATGTGTGAATAAATCTAATAGTCTTGTATTTGTGTGTGGTCATGAAGATAGGCATGAGTATGTATGTGCACTAAATGTATACATCTTTTGAAGGTAGAGAAGAAGTGTTATACCTCTAACAGAGTATATGTATCTTGTGAAATTCATCCCCACCATGGTTTTTCCCTTAATCAAGTTTCCATGTACAAAAGGTTTGGTGTTATGTGTATTCATGATATGTTTTTGATTATGGTAAAAATAGGTTTTGAAGGGGCCCTGAAACCCTTTACAACACTGGAACTAAGGATAAAACTTTTGAAGTTCCATAAGTACAATAGTCCAGCCAAAAACTAGACCCAGACACCTCCAAAAAATAGTCCATCCAAGGAATGGAAGGACACCCAAACCATTGCATAAGAATATTCAACGAGAACCACAGTCCAAAGAGGAAAGCGACAAGGCTAGGTCCCCTTATTATGAGAACGGAGAGTCATATCAAATGAAGAGGAGGACTTCTTTGAATGTTTCCCTTTTATAGTTATCCATCCATCTTCAACTTTCTCTGCCTTCTTTTGCCAACACATCGAATTCAGGGAGATAGCCCCCAGCATCAGATTCGAACAACCCCCAACAAGAGGAACACCATCATTTCCAACTGCTGTCAACAAACCAACAAAGCTGGCAGGAAAAGCAACTTCAGAAATAGGGCTTTCAATACTTCCAGCATGATCAGAAGCACCAAAACCCATAACATTAAGCTATCAGCAAGGCTGGAAAAAAAACATCCATTGAACTACCAACAGAAATACTAGGAATCATTAGCAAAGAAGAGGTAGGTCCTTGCGAAGCAAAGCTGGCAGGAACCGCACCAGAGATAGGGATAGAAATACTCCCAGCAAGAGAGCTCATGATATGTTGTTGATATATGTTTCCATGTTTAATTATCAGATTTAAGAATAAGTTTAAGTTGTGTGAGTTTTTGAGACAAATGATTCAACCCCCCCAGATGGCTGACCTATTTCCATCAATTGGTATCAAAGTAGATTCCTTTGAAGAAGTTTAACCCCTTGAGGTGATCTAGGATGGAAAATCAAAACAAGGACAGTTCAAGGTTTGATGGTACAAACTACTCTCTTTGGAAAAGTCATATGGAGTGTCATCTGAGATGCATTGATGAACCTTTTGGGATATTAAAAAACATTGTATATACTACTCTTGCAAATCCTACAACAATGAATGAGATAAAAAAGGATGAATACAATATTAGAGCTAATGAAGCATTCTTGAGTGCTCTGACTAAGACTCAGATGATGAATGTTATGGAATTGAAGACTTCTCATGAGGTCTACAAGAAGTTGGAAACCTTGTATGAAGGTGATAGTTATGTGAATATTGCAAAGTTGCAGAGCCTAAAAGGAAAATATGAGATGTTGAAGATGAGCCAAGATGAGAACATTACTTCTTACATGCAAAAGGTGAATGAACTTGTGTGTAATATCAGAGGTTCCGATGGATAGTTGGAAGAATCAGATTTTGTTGCTAAAGTGCTCATATATTTACCTGTATCCTACAAGCATACAGTTTTTTCTATTGAGGAGATTAGAACCATGACAAATGTAACCAAAGACATGTTGATTGGTAAGCTTATAGCTTTAGAGATGAGTGACTTTGGTGATTCTCTTCCTAGGATAGAATCTGCATTCAAGTCTACTATTTTCAAAAAGGACAAGCACAAATGTGATCCGAGAGAAATTTCTTCAAGGAGGATATCCAAATATGAGAAGGAGATAAATGAGATTGAAGATGAAGAGAGAGATCTTGAGGAGATTGAAGCCCTTATTTCCAAGAGATTTCCCAAAGATGTCTATAAGTATGAAGGAAATTGCCTCTTAAATATTTTTCTTGCAATAGGATGGGTCATTTTGCTTCAAGATGTCTGAAAAGAGTTCCCAAGGATAAACATAAGAAACTTAGATTTCAAAAGATATGTTATTATGTTGTTGATGAAGGTGTGATAGATGATGAATCTGATAAAGGAGGTTCAAGTAATAATGAATAGGTATTTATTTCTATCAAGGAAGATGATCCAATACCTATTGACTCTACTCTTTGCATGAATGTGGAAAGAGATTTGGATGCGCAAGTTGAAGAGAAAGATGAATGGGTGATTGACAATGGATTCTCCCATCATATGATAGGTGATAAGCGTAATTTTGTGAGTTTGGAAAATTATGAAGGTGGTGTTGTGAGATTAGGTGATGATGCAACTAGTATAATCTGTGGCAAAGGATCTATTTCTTGTTATGGTAAGAATAAAATTGATGATGTCTTGTATGTTGAAGGTATACAGAATAATCTTTTGAGTGTTGGATAGTTGGTTGACAAGGGATATGATCTTCAATTCAAGAATGAGAAGTTTAGAATCTTGGGAAGTTCCAGAATTGAAATTGCATCAAGTACAAGGACTAAAGGTAATGTCTTTCATTTAAATAGTACTAATAAAAGATGCTTGGTTGCTTAGATTGATGAAATTTTGTTGTGGCATAGAAGAATGTGTCATGTGAATTTTGATAATATTGTTAAGATAAGTTCTACTCGAGTTGTGAGAGATCTTCCTAGGTTGATGAAACTTGCTAACACTATGTGAAAGGAATGTCAATTGGGAAAACAAACCGGAGTTACTTTTAGGAGTAAGAATCATGATTAAGTGGATTGTTGGTTCTTGTGCATACTGATTTGTGTGGTCCTTCTAGAGTTATAAGTTTATAGGGAGACATATATTTCATGTTGTTGATTGATGATTATTCTAGGATGATGTGGTTTACTTTCTTGAGACTAAAGTCTGAGGCTCTAGACAAATTAAATATTTTCAAGGCTATGGTTGAGACAAAGATAGGTTTGAAGCTGTAGTGTCTGAGATTTGATAGAGGTGGTGAATTCACATCAAGTGAGTTCTATGCATTTTATAAAGAACATGGGATAAGAAAACAATTTTCTTCTTTGAGGACCCTCTGCAAAATGGATTAGTGGAAAGGAAAAGCATAACCATTCTAGAAACTACTAGGATAATGATGTTGGAAGGAAATGTTCCACATGTCTATTGGAGAGAAGTTGTGAGTATTGCATTTTACACTCTTAACTGCGTGCATATCAAAGGCAATACCAGTAAAGCACCTTATGAATTATGGTGTGGTCATGTTTCTACTATTGAATATTTTAGAATTTTTGGAAGTAAGTGGTATATCAAGAGGGATGAAGATCTAGGAAAGTTTGATGCTAGATGTGATGAAGAAATATTTCTTGGTTATTCTTCCAAAAGAAAGACCTATCGATGTTATAATAATAGATCGAGGGAGATAGTTGAGAGTGAAAATGTCAAGGTTGATGAAAGAAGTAAGCTACAATATAGATCCTAAAGATATGATATAGATGATTAGAAAGACAATAAAAATCAAGGAAAGCAATCCCAAACCTAGAATCAAGTTTAGATCATTTTAGTGCCTCAAGGAGAAGAAACTACTGTAAGTGCTGAGGAAAGAATACAAGAGTCTAAAATTCAAGAAAAGCCTAAGACTCCTAAGTATGTAACGTTAATTCATTTTGAAAATAAGATAATGGGAGATAGAAATAAAGGTGTTCAAACTAGAAGAAGAGTTTCTCAAGATCAAGTTAAGTATTTTTTAATTTCAAAGATCGAGTCGAAGGATGTGAATGAAGCATGTAGAGATGAACATTGGGTAAAAGAAAAGGAAGAAGAATTGATGCACATTTAAATGAATAATACATGGCTTCTTGTTCCTATACATAAGGAAAAAAATGTAATTGGAACCAAATGTGTCTTCCAAAAAAAATTGAATGAGGAAGGTGAAGTTATTAGAAACAAAGAAAGAATTGTTTGTAAAGGATATTAATAAATTGAAGGAATTGATTTTGAGAAAACCTTTTCCCCCTTAGAAAGAATTTAAGTTGTAAGATTGTTTCTCCTCTTTTCTTCTTACAAGGAATTCAAAGTCTATCAGATGGATGTCAAGTCAACATTCCTAAATGGTGAATTAAAAGAAGTGTACATTGACCAACTAGATGGATTTCAATTATCTGATCAAAGTGACATGGTTTTTTGGTTGAAGAAAGATTTATATGGATGGAAGAAAGACCCAAGAGCATGGTATGCCAAATTGGATAAGTATCTGCTAAAGCTTGGATTTAACAAAGGTACTACTGATAGTAATTTGTACTTCAAGATTGATAAAAAAAACATTCTAATTGTTGAAGTTTCTGTTGATGATATTATCTTTGGAGGGAATGATAGTTTGAGAAAAGAGTATGCTAATGAAATGAAAAATGAATTTTAAATGCTATGATAAGAGAGATGAAATTCCTTTTAGGTTTGCAAATCGCATAGTCATAAAATGGAATTTTTATATGTTAGTCCAAGTATGTAAAAGAGTTGTTGAAGAAGTTTGGAATGGAAGATTCAAAGTTGGTTGGTACTCCCATGGTGATTGGATGTAAGTTGACTAAAAATGATGATTCACCTAATACAAATTAGACTAGATATAGATCTATGATTGGTGGATTACTCTATTTGGCTCAGACCAAACCTAATATCATGACCGTGGTTTGTATTGTTGCTAGATTTCAAGTTGATCCTAATAAATCTCATGTTGCAGCCATCAAAAGAATTTTTAGATATTTGAAAGGGACAACTAATTTTTGTCTATGGTATCCTAAAGATGCTGATTTTACTTGAGTTCCTTTAACAATGATGATTGGGGAGGAAATATGGATGACAGGAAGAGTACTAGTGGTGGCTCATTTTTCTTAGGAAAAATATTGGTTTCATGGTTGAGAAAAAATCATAATTCTACTTCTTTATCTACTACAAAGGTAGAGTGTATTGTTGTTGCAATCAATTGTACTTAGGTGGTATGGATGAAGTAGATATTGAAGGATATTAGAGTGGTGTATGATGGACCTATTTCTAACTTCTGTGATAATTCAAGTGCAATTAACATTTATAAGAATCTGATGTTGCATTCAAAGACTAAACATATATCTATTAAGTTTCACTTTTTGAGAGAAAAGGTAAACAAGAAGAAAGTTAAAATGGAGTATATGCCTACTAAGGAACAGATTGCAGACATATTCATGAAGCCTTTTCCTACGGATAATTTTGACTATCTTAGAGGGAAGTTAGAGTTGGTTTCCCCTCTTGATCAAAACTAAGATGCATTGGCATGCATTAGTACAATGTATTTCATAGTTACATCTTGTGATCTAGATTGATGAATGGTCGCTACTACTCAGGGGGAGTAGTCAGTTTTGTGTTTTGTGATTTAGATGTTCAAATTCATGGACAAATTTTTTTTTTATGGTTTGATTACAAATATTTTCCTTTTCCATTGATGTCAAAGGGGGAGAGAGTCATGTGAAAAACTGTGAAAAAAGTAAATAAGGAGAAGAGTAGTGTGTAAGGTCTAAGGGGGAGCTATTAATTTCTTTATTGTTGATTTTTTTCACATCACATGTTTCCCTCAATGCCAAAGGAGGATATTATTGGAAGAATATGCAAATATGTGCTTGAGAGATGTTTGAGAGACGTGTTGTCATTGATGTGAACATATTTCTTTACCTGAGATAGTGATGTAGTGAAGTTGAGTTCAGCGTTTGCAGATTAAATATTTTGTAGATGGTTGTATGTAGTTGATTTAATTCAAGTTTCAAAGGTTGACATGGATATTTGAGCAAGTTATGAGTTTTTGTGTTGTGACTAGTTTTCTAGTTGTTCAGTGGTGACAAAGTGATAGTATTGTGATCTACATTTCTCCACATTGTAATATCTTTCTCTTTGGATTTGGAGGCATGTTTGGGATGTTGATGTATGTCCTTAATTCAAGTGGTTCATGATTTGGATTTTTTCAAGTGATTTTTCAAGGTTGACATTTGTTGTGGTTAGTGTTCCTAAGGTTCAATATGAAGATGTTGGTGATTCTAGTTATTTTTGGTTGTACATATATTGCTATGGTAATTTATAATGCTTTTGGATGTTTATAGATCATGTTCCTTTTGTGTTGTTGGTTCGTATTTATTTTTGAGCTCACAATTGATGTTTTTCATTGGTATGTTGGTGTTATTCATGTTCTTGGCTGACTGGATGCTTGTAGCATGTTGTATATGTTCGAGGCATAATTGTTCAAGTTCTATCATGTTCAAGGTGGATGGTTTGGATTCGTGTTATGTCTTGGATGACATTAGATAGTTCACATATAATATTTTATTGAGTATGATTATATTTTTCTAATTAGGTGGTGAGTGTTGAGCTAAGCTTGATCATATTTCCAAGGTTGATGCCATATATAAATAAATCTAATATTCTTTTATTCATGATTGGTCATGAAGATATGTGTGAGTATGTATGTACATTGCATGTATACATCTTTTGAAGGTAGATATGTGAGTATGTATGTGAATTGCATGTTACTTTCCAAATCATTAACTAGACCAATTGAGGACATCAATAGGGTTAACCCACAATAGTGGGTTACACTTTTTTGCCTGAATGGACACTGAACTCTACATTTTGAAAAAAAAAATCAGATTGAGATGCATATTGTCATTAAACTGTTTGAAATCAGATCATGAAGTAAATTAGAGTCTTTTAGGATTTTTTTGTCTAAATTCTAAATATATTTTTTTTATTTTTTTTTGAATTGATTTGAATGGTTTTTTCTTTCTCCCACGAAAACTGGTATATTGCTGAAAATGTCATTTTCAAAGAGTTACATTATTTTCATAGAGCATAACTTTTTTTCTAAAATAGATATCAATGTGATTCTTTCAAATTTAGTTTTTTGACATCCATATGGAGGGCATGAAATTGATTTGATGACATTATCATGATTATTTCATATTTTATTAATGTTTGAAGTCGACTAAACCATAATTTTGACATACCTTGACTACATAGCTTATAACTTATCGTGTATTTGTCCAATTTCATTTTTATTTTTTTTGATAGAAATATAACTTCAATACCTAGGGCATAGATATTTTTTAGAATTTTTTTTCTATCATTTAGTATTTTTCTATAGGCATCAAACATAGAGGTAGACATACAGTGAAATATCTATGTTTAGAAAAACTAAAAATATAAAGTCATAATAAAATTAATATGTATTAACATTATAATCATTGGAAAGATTTTTCTCAATAGTACCTTACTACATAGATAGTTTTGTCAAATGGATTCATTTGATTTTTCAAAAGATAAATTCGAAGTGATTTTTTGTCAGTATTTTAATAGGTGTGAAGGAGACTGCATTATAGGTATGAATGAGGAGTATAGATGTTATATCAATGTTTTTTTTTTATCTAAGAGGCTTTGAGCTAACCATTTGTAATTAAATCCTTCAAATGGAACCTCTCAAGGCTTAAATCATCATATTTTATTAAAAATGTGTTATTTCAGCAAAAATCAACATCTCTAAAAAAGTGTAACCCACTATTGTGGGATCACCCAATACCAGTCTTGAACACACCACCATATTAGCAACAAGAAATGTTGCATAACCGATCATTACCAATCCAAAAAATGCAACTCTGTCATTTCTAGAATTAACCAAAAAAGCCAATATACAATCTTTGATCAATCAACTGAAACTTGCTCAAATCACAACATAAACCTCAATGATAAAACATGAATAAACTATAAACATCTCTTCAACTATCTATACCTATGCACCATCTGAATCTCAACACAGAAGTCATACTGGGTCAATCAAATCTCTTCACTGAACAAATAAAGAACACTGTCAAGAATAAGGAAATATGTTGACATCAATGAAAACCATTAATGCCAATACAAAGAATGTGTTATTCTCAATAATCTTTAAAATAATCCCAACAACATCCCAATATTATGACCATTTCATACTTCTTCCATAGTCTTTGGTTCAATTTCCAAGAGTAAAAATAATAACACATGTTCGTTAGCTTCTCTACTTCTTACAATAATGCATTTATTCTTATCTCCAATATTATGATTTTGTGAATGGTTTCTCTATACCTACCATTCAGTTATAGCTTTAGATGCTAGATCTTCCTTTGTTTATTCTTATTTCTTTACTTCTTTACCTTTGTCTTTAAAGTCATCTGATTCATGTTCAATGTACCTTTCAAGATTTCTTTGGATATATATTCATCAACTTTCACATTCACACTTTCAACTATCTTGTTCAATCTCTTTTTGTAACACCAGTACACTTTGCTTCTTGTAGAGTAACACAAAAATATGGCTTCATCAACTCTACTATCAAATTTTCCAAGATTGTCTTCATATCTCTGAATGTAGCATTTTCTTCTAAACTTTTTGAAGTACTTTATTATGGGAGATCTTACATGCCATAGCTCATATGATGTCTTTCCATACCTTCTCTAGAAAAGTACTTTGGTAAGAGTGTATATTGTTGTGTGTATCGCTTCTCTCTAGTAAACCTCTAGTAATCCTACTTCTTTGATCATTATTCTAGATGCTTCTTGGACTATTTGATTCATGCTTTCCACTACACCATTTTGTTGTGGTGTTCTAGGGGTAGATAGTCATATTTTAATGCCATTTTTCTAATAGAAATTATTGAATTCATTAGAAGTAAATTATCCTCCTCTATTAGATCTTAAACATTTGACTTTCCTGTCAACTTCATTCTCAACTCTTGCCTTAGATATCTTGAATTTTTCTAATGCATGTAATTTTTCTCTTAAAAATGCAACCCAAGTTTATTTGGAATAATCATCAATTAAAAACATGATATATCTCTCACCTTGTAAGCTCCTTTTTTCTGGTTGGACCACATAGGTCAATGTGTACAAGGTCCAACAATTTAGTAGATAAATATTATTTCCCTCTAAACATTTCTCTTGTTACTTTCGTTCTAGACATCCTTTGCAGATAGTGTTGTCTAGTTTGGTCAATCATATCAATCTCTAACTACCCTTATTGAGCTTATCCTTACCAAATTGTCAAATTTTATGTGGCACATCCTCTAGTGCCAAATCCAACTATCATGGAATTGTGATAATAATCAAATTTTTATAGCTCCTTTTAGTTGATACACGTTCCCACTTTTCCTCTTTCCAACTACAATAATAATTTTGTATATATTTTGGATCTCACAACCATCATCTTGAAATACAACATTATAGCCATTTTTGCACATCTATCCAACACTCAAAAGATTATAATATAAACCCTTCAAATAGTAAACATTGTGAGTATTATGTTTTCCATTGAAAGTAATAGAACCAATTTCAATGATATATATTGTTTTATATTCTCCAAATCTAATAGGACCTCCATCATATTTCTCAAGTTTCAAAAATTTACTTTTATAACTAGTCATATGATTTGAACATCCACTAATAATCTACCATTCATCTCTATTTCTTCTAATAAATAATGTAGTTTTAGTGTTATCATTAGATTCCAAACAATAAACAATCCTCTTGATCTGATTCATCATCTAATATACTAGCATTTTTATTGACATAATAGGCCTTCTTGTTGTTTCTTTTAAACCTTTTTCTTGTTCCTTTTTCCAAACACCTGGCTGCTAAATGACCAATCTTTCCACATCTAAAACATTTAAGAGGTAACATACCTTTGTATTTTCTGGGACCTTTCTTTACTTTTCTTGTAAATTTCGCCTCCAAATCATCTGAACTATCATCACCCAAATCATTTTCTATCTTTGTGGCATTAAAGGTTGTTTTATATTTTTCCTTTTATTTTCCAAATTTCCTCATCTCAAATGCAGTCAAGATGCCAAATTGTTTCTCTCTGGTGAATTTATATGGATCATAAACTTCCTCAATAGTTGAGATCTTGTCACTATAGCTCTCTGATTAAGTCATCAGAGTCTTCTCCATAACATCTTCATTAGTCAGAGTGCCTCCTTGATTTTTGACTTCATTTACCGCACAGTCAAATCTATAAAAGTATCTTGCTATATCTTCACTTCCTTTCATTCTCAAGTTCACATATCTATACTTCGTTGTCAATTTATTTGATAATTTGAAACTATCATTTCCTTCATAGTTCTCTTTCAACTTCTACCAAACTTTATAAGTAGTGCTCAATGAAATAAATTTTGTTAACTCGGTCTTAGATAAAGCACTATAGGTTGCATACTTTGCTTTTTTATTCTCTTAATAGGCTGAAATCTCATCCACAAGAGTAGGACCATTTGTCAGTACAACATATTTTGTCTCAATATCTTTCCAAGTATCTATCTTAGGGAAATCATGGACCCTCTCATTTTCACTTTCCAAAAACTATAGTCAGCTCCATCAAATGCATGAATTATTAGTTTGTATGCCATCATATCTACCTCAAGCGGTTAAACTCTTCTTCAAGGAACCAAGGCTCTAATACTCAATTTTTTAATAGTCCAAATAACTAAGATAACAGGTGAATTAGTTATTATAAAATAATTTTCTTAACCCTAATTAATCTGAATCAATATTAATTCAATTAGATAATAAAAACACATATGAACATGAAATCACATAAGAGCACCATACACATTGAACACCAAAATTTACATGGAAACCCAACATTGGAAAAACCACAGAGAAGCTAACTCTCATGAATAAAAATACCAGTTAAGGTGATTTTTATAAGTGCTCATTGCCAGGTTGCTAATTGTAGGTAAGGATCACTGTTGGTAGGCTCATTGCCCAACACTAGAAAGGCTCACTACCAATAGAAAAATGCTCACTACCAAAAGATAAATGATGAAAGGGAATCCACCACTGAAATAATTATGACCAACTATAACACTGAAAGAACCTTACTATCTTCTACCTCTGGTCAAACAATTTCACATACTTAGCAATACCTAGATTTTTCCTTGTCAGATTCGTATTCATTAAACATGCACATATTAACATTGAACATAATCATATTTTACTTATACCATACCATGTATCAATAAAATTCTAAGTTGGCCAGTACATAACTTGAAATAGGTCACCACAAAACATTCTCACAATGGTAACAAATGAAACATGGACCTCATAGAACCTCCTCACTCAAATCAATACGCTACCCATTTACCATGATTTTTAGAATAAAAAAATAGAATGTACACTTTCCAATGCAAACTATGTTCTAAAGCACACTAACCACTTTCTAGATTGGTCCTAACCCAAAGGAGTGTACCACATTATGTTGCACTATGAATACCATAACAAACACAACCAAATATAGATATTGACATCACAATATTTAAAAGCACGTGAATCTGGACCACCAAAGAATCCACATCCAATCAGCCAAGATATGTTGACATCAATGAAAATAAAAATAACATGAAAACAACAATAACATTATCAATATCACATCCCAACAGTTATATGGCTATTTCAAATTTTATATGCAATTCATAATTAATATCGCTGGTGAATAAGAGACCGTTAAAAGAACCATGTCACATTAATTATAGGCAAATATGATGGTCAACAGTGTCAAATGCCAAATCTGATTGGTGATTCCAATTAATATTTAGCGGTCACCGTGTCAAAATTGGGCGAACATTTTCTAGCCTATACCTGCACGATTCGCCAATTTCATGAAACGTATATGCCCAGAATTCGCCAAAAGGTGAATATTCACCACTAAAAATTACACTAAGTTATACCCTATATACCATGCTTGGTAATATGTTAGAAACCATATTCCTTTATGTGATTGACTAGTGAAGTGTGTCTATGGGTGAAACAATAGTGGGTTACACTTTTTTGCCTGAACAGACACTGAACTCTACATTTTGTCAAAAACTTTTAGATTCAGATGCATATTGTTGTTAAACCATTTGAAATCAGACGATGAGGTAAATTAGAGTCTTTTAAGGTTTTCTATCTTGATTCTAAATATATTTTTTATTTTTACTTTTGAATTGATTTGAATGATTTTTTCTTTCTCCCACAAAAATTGGTATGTTGTTGAAAACGTCATTTTCAAAGAGTTACATTATTTTCATACAACATAATTTTTTTCTAAAATAGATATCAATGTGCTTCTTTCGAATTTAGTTTTGTAACATCTATACAGAGGGCATTCAATTGGTTTGATGAGATTATCATGATTATTGCATATTTTAATAATGTTTTAATTTGACTAAACCGTAATTTTGACATAACTTGACTACATAACTTATAACTTGTCATGTATTTGTCCAATTTTTTTATTTTTATTTTTGATAGAAAGAGAACTTCAGTACCTAGGGCATAGATATTTTTTAGAATTTTTTTCTCTCATTTAGTATTTTTTCATAAGCGTAAAACATGGAGGTAGAGACACGGTGAAATATCTATGTTTAGTAAAATTAAAAATACAAAATCATAATAATCTTAATATATATTGACATTATAATCATTGGAAAGATTTTTCTTAGTAGTACCTTACTAAATAGATAGGTTTGTCAAATGGATTCATTTGATCTATGAAAAGATAAAGTCGAGGTGATTTTTTGTCAGCATTTTAATATATGTGAAGGAGACTCCATCGTAGGTATGAACGATTTGTATATATGTTATATCAATGTTTTTTTATTTAAGAGACTTTGAGTTAACCATTTTTAATTAATTCTTTCAAATGGAACCTCTCAAGGCTTAAATCATCATATTTTAATAAAAATGTGTTATTTCAGAAAAAATCAGCATGTCTAAAAAAGTGTAACCCACTATTGTGGGGTCACCCCTATGTGTTTTTGTTAATTTATATTTTTTGTGAAGTTTAATTATGATATGGTTCTTTTAGTTTAATAGTTATTTAATGTTTCAAGAATATTTATATGGGGCTTAAATACATGCTGATTTTAATACACATTTCATTTGGCTGAGTTTCTGAATGTGGGAGTTAAAATTTTGCTTGATTATTTATTTATTTAATTTTTTAAAAGTTCATTAGAGTTTATAAAGGGGAAAGTGCTAGAATTTGAGACAACAGTTTTAGATTTTGAGAGCTTTGGAAAACCTTATTTTTCTTAGATTTTCAAATTGAGCTCGTGAGGACATTAGTGGGTGAAATTGATTGAGATTTATTTTATTGAGAGAGGAATAGATAGGATTTTGTGTTGCCCTATGGATTTTCCCTCTAATTTGATGTTTTTGGAGAGTTCATAGTTTCAAATGTCTCAACTAGTTTAAGAGACCTCAATAATCAAAATGTCTCAACCACTAATATCATTCTTATAATTTTATTGCAAAGGCACAAGACATATTATAGAAAGAGCAAACAAATACACCAGTTGATGAAGCAAAAATCCATGGCACAACAACTAGAAAGGTATGTTATGTTGGGTTATTCATGATTGCATCATGGATTCTATTGTATAGAAAATTGTATAATGCTTTGTGATTCATGAAAAAGACATAGAGGATACTAGACAACAAGGTGTGTTGTGTGCTTTGTGTTAGAGCAAGGAGAGTAAAAAAAGTCTAGAAAGGTGTATTATGCTACTTGACTCTTGATAAGGAATATTACAAAGAAAAACATATTTTTCAGTAAATAATTTAAAAACTCTGTTGCAAGATGGGTGATGTTGTGTGCATTGAAATAAAGATTACAAACAAGAACCTCTGTTTGATAAATGATGTGAAAAATTGACTAGAAATGGGTGTTGCAGTGACACCAAATATAAGAAAAAGGGAGGCCTTATATACCCCACCTTAAGATGTCAACATACCTCCATGTCTTTTATTAATGGAAAATAGGTTTTTAAGGCACCCAAAACCATTTACTATAAATGAAATTTTATGGGGATCCAGAACTCAGTGAACAAATGTTGCAAGAAGATGAAGCATGGACAAGTAGTAGTGTCACCCAACAACAAAGAATTCAATAGGTGGGAAGAAATTGAACTAAAGGCCTAGTTGTTACATCATAATAGTTACAACTATAAAATAAACCAACTCAAAAAGACAACAACTTTGATTCCAAGAGACACCAAGGAAAACAAAGAATGAGTATTAGAAACTCACTTTCATTCAATGCAGAAACCATGATGTCCTCATCAAATGGGTAGTAATGGTTCCCTTACATTAAAAACCTTCTCCTCCAAGAATTAAAATATCCACTCCAATAGGAGATAACTCCATCTTAATATGAATTTTTGAAGAAGAGAAAAGAAGCAGATCCTAAAAAACATCTCCCCCATCAACATAAATCTCCACCTTAATAAGAGACAACACCATCTCCATATGAATAGTCAAAGAAGACCATTGGTGTAGTTCCCAAAATGGAACTTTTCAACCATGGTATTCTCCACCTCAATAGGAGAAACATGTGCTAATATATGGGAAATAGATTTAAAACCTTAACCAAAAACAATCAACAACAAATGGCCCTAAAAAATTAGAAGCCCTAGAAGTACTAATATACGTAGAAAAAACTTGCTAGTAACTACACAAAAAATAGAAGCTAGAAATGGGTATTGAATAAAAAGAACATATTGATTCCATACTCATCATGGCCAAGATCTCAAATCAAAGATACCTTCCCAAAAATAACAGAGGAAGACCCCCACTGACAACCACATCATCCTTAATTGAATAGGGTGATAAGAAAGGGGAAAATACTAATACAAACTCTACAACCCATAAGAAACCATTAGCTACAAGAATCAAGGACATCAAAGTGTGGATAATATAAGAAAATAATGGTCAAATCACCAAGAGATCCCCTCCCAAATTTCAATCCAAGTAGATGAAGTGAAGATAGGGCAGACAACCACAATAGAGGTCCCAAAACTAACAATGACAAAAAAAAATGACCCCGAGTGCATGTAGAAAAGAGGCCATCTTGGGAGACCCAAAAGAAAAGGGGAACTCCCACTAAACAATGCCAAAATAGATCTTGAACATCAACATCAACCATCCACCACACCAACTATCCCTGGTCCACATTTCCTAATACGGAAAGCAAATGACCTTAGACAAAAGCCCTAAGATAGGGTCATGTTCAAACATAAGCCCCACACAGCAAAACAACCAAGGGTTGAGAATAGCCAAGAATGCTTGCAACAACAAGGCTGACTAGACAAAAGGCCAACAAAGAGCCAAAAACATCTTCCATAGACCCCCCACCAAGGCAAGACCGCTAAGAGTATGTCAATGTCATCACCATCTCCCATAGCATCCATATTTGCAACTCTCGTCTTTATTGTACCTTACCCTATTATTCCTTCTTATCTCTTCTCTACTTGATATTTGGTTCGTGTGTATATGTATTTATATACGTACACGCATATATATACATATATAAAATTATATAAATATTGAATTTTGATAAAATTATAAATATATATAGCTTTAAACCATTTGATAACACCTTTAAATAAATAGTCAAATAAAACTATTCAATTCATTTAAACCCTAAAAACATGTGATGCAATCTATTGTCTCTTCTAATCAAATAAAAAATTTCATTAACATATCCACATAAACAATTTTATTGCAACCACTCTCAAACCTACATCACCATCAACCCTCCATCCTAATCAAATAAAACTCCATAATAACATACCCACATAATCAATTCTTATAACACCTCTAAAAGCATGCCCCAATCTTTAACAGTCTCTCCTAGTCAAATAAAACTCTCAATAACAGACCCACATAATCAATTCTTATAACCACCCTAAAATCCTACACCACTATGTGAACATCTCTCCTAGTTTACCAAGAAACAAATATGTATATAAAATTGCCTATCATAAACCATGGGTGCAGGACAGGCGAGAGTACATAGTCTTGTCCTTGCATTAGAATATTGAGATTTTATGAGAATCACATATTTCTTTATATCAGACATCATATCTGTCGTTTAAGTAACCTGTGCTTCATAATTTGTTCTTTTCTCGTTTGACTATAACTTCATTTGGCTGCATTAGATATATATGTCGTGTAGGGATAAACTCTATCTTCATTACATGCAATGAAAAGGATCAAATTATTGGAAGATACATTGGCACCGTATACGTAACGTATATGTGTGTAACTTATTTGATTAGGAAAATGACAACCAATTGGAACGGCTTGTAATTAATTAAAAAATGAATATCAATTTTCAAAAGATGATATTTGATACCTTTCACTCCTTGGCTTCTAGTTGCATTCTCCATATGTTGGATGTCATTTGGTAAAATAATAGGCTCTAGATTGATTGAACAATGTATCAATAGGCTTTTTTTGTTTTTTTTAAATATTATATTATATTTGTAAATATGATTTACAATCAATTTTACATTATAATATAACATTTTTAAATATTATTTGATGTATAGATTAGAAATATTATTTTCCAACTAGCTCATTACTAACGCAGTTGTCTATCTTAAAAGTTTGGAACAAATTGATGATAAATAAATTAGTGGGTGCTTCTACTATTGACATTGATAATAAGTAGTCGATAAGTTTAAATAGAGAGCAATTTGAGTGTATCTATTTTATCTAATCTAGATGTCCACTATCTTCTTAGAGATATCTAATTTACATAGTTCCTCTTCTAGGATCAAGTCAAAAAAGACCTATTTCATGTGACAAAAATGTTTAGAGTTGAAAAAGTAGGCTATTTGTGTAAAAAAGGGCAAAAGCATGGCAAAGATAAATTGGGAAAATATACCTAGGAAAAATGTAATTTCTAGCCTAGAGTGAGAAAACAAGAAAGGAATAGAATACAAACTAGTGACTCCATTTCACAACAACTTTAGTAGAATTGGTTTGGATGAAATGAAAAGGGAAAAAAACTTTGACAAAGTCTTGCATGACATCAAGGTGAATTCAATGTGGAATCCAAGCTCCGTACAATATTTGAGTATGATTTTAGGGAAATGCTTCCCACAAAATATCTTATGAAAGTAAATTTATCTAACCAATTACATGCATGATCAAACCCAAAATAATGAGAACAACATCTAGGGGTGTTTTAGTTAATATATCTCATGGTACACCTAAGAATAAAATTCCTATATCTATTGAGTATGGGTATTATTATTATGCATTATTATTCATTGAGTCTATCAATGGATTTGATGAGGGTTTATCCATGCAATTTGCCACCTCCTGGGAGGATAGAAAAGTCATTGTGGGGGGAATTTCCTTTGAAATTAACAAACAAGTGATAGCAAAGGCTACTAGGTTGCCCTTTAAGGGTAGGAAATGGATGAAAACTAGTTGGGTGGTGGATAATGAGAGCTTTAATATTTTTGATAAGTAGGAGATATTTTCCACAACAAGTCAAAGTTTTATATTTCTATCAAGATTCAACTATGTAGTTTTCAAGTCAAACTCATTGACCCATGTTTCATGAGTAGTGGTACACAATAACCCATCTCTCATGAGAGTGAATGGAACACTTAGCGCTCATTACATCTAGGTGATTCTCATAGAGGTGAAGCATTGGGACTTCCCAAGTGGTCACCCATCCCAATACTACTCCATCTCAAGCGTGCTTAACTATGCAGTTTCCTCCATGGTTAAGAACACTTTGCTTGCAACCCCATTTGCAAAACTTTCAACAAGTGTTGTGCCTTATGAACCATTCATTAGAAAGCCCCTTAATCTCATCAATTGATAAGTAGGAGATATTTTCCATAGCAAGTCAAATTTTGATATTGCTATTAGGATTCAACTATGTAGTTTTCTAGTCAAACTCATTGACCCATGTTTCATGGGTAGTGGTTCACAAGAATCCATCTCTCATGAGAATGAATGGAACACTCAACACTCATTACATCTAGGTGATTCTCACAGAGGTGAAGCACTGAGACTTCCCATGAAGTCACACATCCCTCCATCTCAAGTGTGCTTAACTACAAAGTTTCCTCCATGGTTAAGCCCACTTTTCTTGCAATCTCATTTGCAAAACTTTAATCAAGTGTTGTTCCTGAGGAACCATTTATTAGAAAGCCCCTTAAGAACCTTTTGTCAATAACAAACTGTTATAGGTTCAAGTATGCTCTTGTAAATTTCTATAATATAATATGTCAACTCGAAGTATATGAATAGAAGGTATGACACCATATTTGATAATAAAAGCTTAGTTATAAATACTAAACAAGAAAAAAATCAAAATACTCAATTATTAGCCCCTTTCTTATAATCATTTCCTATAGCAATCCCCAGAAACAAATATGAATATAAAATTTTCCTATCTGACCATAGTTTACCAAGAATATACCAAGAAACAAATATGAATATTAAATTGCCTATCATAAACCATGGATGTATAGTCTTGTCCTCACTTTCATTTGGCTGCATTATATTTATGTCATGTAGGGATAAGTTCTATCTTCTTCACCTTCCATCCGTACATGTAATGAAAATTATCTGAATTTCATTTTCCTCCATTCAAGATATTTCAATCAATAATTACTACCTCTGTCTTATATCCTCCATTGTAATTCTCTTGAAGTTGCCCACATTTTTCTGAGTTGAGTCTTATTCAACAATGGATATAGTCTCTATGCTAAGAATACCCACATGATAGAGCCAGATACAACCACGTACCATGTGGGATTCTCACCCACTACACACTACATAAATAAGATAAACTTAAGCGAATGAAGGGTCTAGGGCTAGAGGGACTCAAACTGATGACCTACGCTCAGATACCATGTAGATTTTTTTGTCATACCAAAAGCACATACTATTCATGGAGAGGGATCTCATTGTAGATATAGTGGCTACACCAAAAATATGCACCACTCTTATGCATCTAGTCTAAAGGAGGGTAAATAATCCCTAACTTCTACAAGAAATGCTCAAAAGTATCCTTTGGAAGTGCCTCTATAAAGATATCTACAATATGATCCTATGTGGGCACATAATCTAATATAAATTCCTTCTCTTTCAGTTCCTCCATCAAGAGATGATACTAGATAGAAATATGTTTAGTCCTTGAATGATATTGATAGAACTTGTACTATCACACATAATCAAAGCTGCTACATCATACATAACCTTTATATTTCTATGAGTCTATTTCATCTACATCAATCATGTGTAGTAAGATACTTCTGCAATATATTTTGCCTCTACAATTGATAGTGACACTGAATTCTTCTTGCCCATCTAGGAGACTAGCCTATCTCCTAAGAAAAATGTACCTCCACTTGTACTTCATTTTTCATCTATAAATCCTACCCAATCAACATCAGTAAAATATTTTCGATCAACCCCATTATCCCTCTTGTACCATAATCCAAAATCCATACTTCTTTTCACATATCTAAATATGTTGTTCATTACATTCTCACGTGATTGCCTAGGATGAGCTTGATATATTTCCAACAAGTAGACTACATACATGATATTTGGCCTTGAAGTAGTCAAATACAACAACACAATAATCATAGATCAATAGAACTTTTGATAAACTTCTAGAAATTTATTTTCCTTTCTTAAGTGACTCCCAGTAGCCATAAGGGTCCTAACTAGTTTATAGTCCTCCATTCCAAACTTTTTCATCATCTCCCTGACATACTTTATTTGAGAAATGAAAATCTGATCTTTCTTTTGAGCGACTTAAAGACTAACAAAGAAATTTATCTCTCCAATCATATACATCTCAAATTCTTGGATCTCCTTAGAAAATTTCTTAAACACGCCATAATCTCCTCCAAATATAATATTATCAATGTATACTACCACTATCAACATTTTATTAATTTATTCCTTGTGACTTCATCACCTTCATTCAATTTGTTCCAAAATACCCACTTGGTCCCAATTACATGCTTGTCCACTAGTCTAGGTACCAATTGGACCATGTTTAGTTCTTCGTTATTTGATCCAGCTCTTCCTTCATAGCTCTCATCCAACTTTTATATTTTCTTGATTCCACATAAGTCTTTGGTTCACCTCAAACAAAAATTAGTAGTTTTTCTCTTCACTCAATTTGGCATTTCTCCTTATCAACACAACTTTGTCTTTGTGATGTAGGAGCATCATGGGTGTAAGAACAATCTTGCATCACCCAAAAATATTTTTGGTTTCTTTTTGATAAGGGCTATCTCGTGTAGAGTTGCTATTTATGGAAACTTACTATTTTTAGTAAGTTGGTCATACGATCTCGGAATGTTCTGATTTCACAAGTGGAGGTTCATCTTAGTCATATCAGCCTACCAGTTCAGTTTCATTGTCATATCTTCTATATCAGTGAAGTTATTGAGGTTTTTGGGTACATAATCTTTGAGCTCAATTTTGAAGGCCTTAGAGGCTCTGAATCGCAATTGACCCCTGATTGACTAGAGCTTGTGCAAGTTAGGCACTATAGCTCAAGTCCTGCCATTTCCGAAAAGTGGTTATAATAGAAAAATAGAGCTACTGTTAGAAAGTTATGGCCTTCGGAAGTTGGGGTACCTAAAAACATATTTTATAATTATTTGGAGCCGACCCTATGTAAAATAAAATGAAAATAAAATAATTCTTAAGGAAGTCGGCCTTAGGGGCTAAATTTATGGAACCTTCTCGGGCAGTGGAAATTGCCTATATAAGAAAGGCCCATAGTGTTGTCTAGGGCAGTTATGCGTAGATCTAGGTAATGATTCGAGGCTTTGTCCTAGAAAATGCCCATGTGGCTTTGCATATTGTAATTGTAAAATTTGTAATTCCACATTTGTGGAGATAATAAGAAGCTCGTTTTCTATTCTTCCAAATTATTGTTGTTTCTCTGTTTCTATTATGTGTTTGTGGTATTAAGGGGAGCACCCTTAATCAAATGGTATCAGAGCGGGAGTTCCTGAGTGTGTAGACAGATCACTGACTGTGAGGCAATTTTCACCAGGACCATGGTTAGGGTTTCAACAAGCAACGCAAAAATGCCTCCAGAAAGGGAACGTGGCAGAAGAGCTGGTGGAGTGACACTTGAGGTTAGAGCGCTCCATAGACAAGTGCGAGCATTGCAAGAAGAGATTTTCAAAGGACTGAATCTTACAGTCAGAGATGAAAGCGAGGATGAAGCCAAAGAAGAAGAAAAATTTGATCAAGAAGGAGAAGGAAAAATTATGAACCAAGAGGAAGGAAGGCTTTTTTGTGCCATTTCCAAGATCGGTAAAAGACCTAAGATTGAGGTTTCTGCATTTTCAGGAAACCTTAACCAAGAGGAGTTGATTGATTGGATCAATGAATTAGAAGAATATTTTGAGTATGAAGATATCGAGGATCCTGATCGGGTCAAGTTTGCGAAGGCTAGACTGAAGGGTCGTGTGAAGATCTGGTGGCAAGAGATTCAATTGGAGTAAATAGAAGAGGAAAGGATAAAATCACAAGATGAGATTGGATGGTGGATAAATTGAAGCAATAGTTCATTCTTCTTGACTATGAGCTTGACCCACTGAAGAAAATGCAAGTTTTGAAGCAAGCGGGAAGATCTGGTCAGGAGTATACGGAGGAGTTCTATCAAATCCTCATCAGAACAGGCCATGCAGAAGCTAATAAGGAGAAAGTTGCCCACTACCTTAATGGGTTAAGGCCATGCATTCAGGAGGAGTTGAAGTTGGCTCGAATGAATAGTATTGAAGAGACATACCAATTTTTCCTAAGAGTAGAGGAAAAGTTGAACAAGAAGTTTGAGAGCAGACAAAGCGGAAGAGGTCGTGGTGGAAGATCTAGTGGACGGTCATATGGAGGCCAAAATGAAGATCCAAAAAAGAAGGATGAGGCTAGTAGTAGTCGAAATCAGAGAGGAAACAATTTCAATCATTTCCATGATCATAATAATAGAGATCAGAGAGGAAGGGGAAGAGGACAAGGATCAGGAAGAGGAGGGTTCTATGGAACATGTTTTCACTATGGAGAAGAAGGTCATAGGGCATATGAATGTCCTCAACACCAAGGAAGGACATATAGGAGAACTGAAGGCTAGGCTAGGGTTGCACATGTAGATGAAGATGCCAGATCATCACAATCTGAAGATGCTAAAAGAAGAGAAACACTAATTAACATAAGAGTCCTGTTGAATGGTGAGAATGAACCTGAAAAAATGAGGAGCCTCTTTTGCACCAAGTGCAAGTGTGAGGATAAGTGTTGTGATGTGATTATCGATAGTGGAAGCACTAACAATTTGGTGTCAGAAGAGATGGTCACAAAGTTGAAGCTCAAGAGATAGAAACATCCACATCCATACTGGATCGCTTGGGTACAGGATGACCACAAGGTCATGGTTAGTGAATCGTTCCTAGTAAAGTTCAAGATTGGCGGATACCATGATGAGGTACTATGTGATATCATACCTATGGATGCATGTCATATGTTGTCGAGTAGACCATGACAGTTTGATAGGCATGTTGTACATGATGGTTATGTGAATACCTATTCCCTGACAAAGGATGGAGTGCGACATAAGATAAATGCATTGAAGGACACCAAAGAAAAGGTATGTGGTAATGCAAGAATGAGTTTTGTTAATGGAAGAAAATTCCTAGAGGGTATGAGGCATGAGCATGTGTGTTTTTATTTAATTCCAAAAGCTGGTAAAGAGGAAGTAGAAGATGTACCTGTAGAAGTTGTAGATTTTTTGAATGATTTTTAGGATATTGTATCCAATAATGTACCTAATGGATTACCACCAGTAAGGAAGATTAATCATCAGATGGACCTGATTCCAGGAGCCAATTTTCCAAATAAGGCAGCACAAGAATGACACCAATAGAAAGTGAAGAGTTGAACAAACAAGTACATGAGTTGTTGCAAAAGGGGTTGATTTGGGAGAGCCTGAGTCCCTATGTTGTACTAGTAGTATTAGCACCAAAGAAGAATGGAGAATGGAGGATGTGTATAGATTCCAGGGCAATAAACATGATCACAATCAAGCATAGGTTTCCATTTCCATGAATGGATTATATTATGGACTCTTTGAGTGGAGCTGTGTATTTTTCAAAGATAGATCTAAAGAGTGGATATCACCAAATTCAGATCAAAGAAGGAGATGAATGGAAGACTTCTTTCAAGATAAAGGAAGGATTGTATGAGTGGTTAGTCATGCCTTTTGGGCTAACAAATGCACCGAGCACTTGCATGCGGCTCATGAACGAGGTTCTGAAAGAATTTTTGGACAAGTTTGTCATTGTTTAGCTAGATGATATTTTGATCTTTAGTGAGACATTGGAGGAGCATATGATGCATATTCGTATGGTGTTTGAGAAGTTAAGGGAAGATAAATTGTTGATTAATATGAAGAAGTACAATTTTGTGAAGGAGTTAGTTTATTTGGGATTTGTAGTTTCAGCAGAAGGTCTAAAAATGGATCAAGAGAAAGTGCATGCTATCCTTGAATGGCCTACTCCAAGGAGTGCTACCGAGGTAATATATTTTCATGGATTGGCTAGCTTTTACAAAAAAATTATTAGGTATTTTAGCAGTATTTATGGACCCTTGACTGAAACAATGAGAGGGGATAGAAAAGAGTTTAAGTGGACTATTGGGGTAGATAAGAGTTTTAAAATATTGAAACTGAAAGTTATAGAACAACTTGTTTTAGCACTTCTAGATTTTAATAAGGCGTTTCAAGTAGACTGTGATGCTAGTGGTACTGCAATAGGAGTTGTTATGAGCCAAGAAGGTAAACCTGTTGCTTATTTTAGTGAGAAATTAAATGATGCCAAGAGAAAATATTTTGTTTATGATCAAGAATTTTATGCTATAGTTCAGGCATTAAAGAAGTGGAGACATTATTTTCTTCCTAAGGAGTTTGTTTTGTACACTGATCATCAAGCTTTGCAATATTTAAATAGTCAAGGAAAGTTGAATCAAAGACATTTGAAATGGGTTGAGTTTTAGCAGAGTTATACATTTGTTTTGAAACATAGGGGTAGAAAGTCTAATAGGGTTGTAGATGCGCTTAGCAGAAGGAAAATTTTACCGACAGATATACAAATTGAGGTGGTTGGGTTCAAGGAACTCAAGAATTTGTATCTAGAGGATCCTGATTTTTGTGAGGCTTGGAAAGCTTGTAAAGAACCTATTACTCTAGATAGAATGAAGTGGTTGGATTTCATCATTCAGGATGATATGCTATTCAGAGGGAGTCAGTTGTGCATTCCACAAAGTTCTATGAGGGAGAATCTCATCAAGGAGAAGCATAGCAGAGGATTGGCTGGACATTTTGGTCGTGATAAAACCTTTTCTTTGGTTAGTGAGAATTATTATTGGCTGCAGTTGCAGCAATATGTCAAGAACTTTATACAGAGTTGCAGAGTATGTCAAATGGAAAAAGGAGTAAAGCAGGACACAAGGTTGTATCAGCCATTACCTGTACCAGAGAAGCATTGGGAGAATATCAACATGGACTTTGTTCTTGGTTTACCAAGGACTCAGCGGGGACATGATTCAATTTTTGTGGTGGTTTATAGATTTTCAAAGATGGCACATTTCATTCCCTACAAGAAGACTAATGATGTAGTTCATGTGGCAGAATTATTTTTCAAAGAAGTGGTGAGACTACATGGTTCACCAAAGAGTATAGTTTCAGATCGGGACACTAAGTTTGTTGGATATTTCTGGCGCACATTGTGGAAGAAGTTAAAGATAGATTTGAAGTTCAGTTCATCACATCATCTATAGACTGATGGATAGACAAAGGTGGTGAATAGGAGTTTGAGGAATTTTTTGAGATGTTTGGTTGGAGATAAGCCAACAGGATGGGAATTGATTTTACCATAGGTGAAATTTGCATAGAATAATTTTTTTAATAGGAGCATTGGTAAATTTCCATTCCAGATTGTATATGGAAGTAGTCCCAGAAATACATCTGAGTTGAGAAAGATAGATAAATGAGAGATAAGTAGTGTTGAAGCTAAGGATTTTGCAGAACATTTGAAGAACATCCATGAGGAAGTGAGGAAGCACATTGCCAAGATGAATGCATAGTATAAGGCTAAGGCAGATGAGAAAAGGAGGCATAAGGAATTTCAGGTTGGAGATGAAGTCATTGTTCATTTGTGGAAGGAGCAATTTCTAGTTGGTACATATAACAAGTTACAAATGAAGAATTTTGGGTCATGTAAGATATTGAAGAAGCATGATTCAAAAAAAGCCTATGAGGTCGAGTTGCCTACTGAGCTGAATATTTCACCAGTATTTAACATTTTAGATTTGACAGAGTATTATGAAAGGGGTGTTTAAGATGAGATCACAGAAGCACAGTGGACTATTCTAGCAACTACTTCAGCTACCAAGGAGATTGAGGATATATTGGACAGTCGTGTTGGCAGAAGCACAATGAATAAGACATATGAAGGATATCTGGTCAAATGGAAATGAAAACTCATTGAAGATTCATCATAGATGACAAGAGAAGAGGTTAACCATCTTGGTTTTCCTCTGCACACCTGAGACGTGACAGGGTCACTTCTCAAATTACCCTGGGTGTTTGATGCAGGAGCATCCTGGGTCTAAGAGAAATCTTGTATCACCCAAAAATATTGTTTGGTTTCTTTTCAATAAGGGCTATCTCATGTAGAGCTGCTATTTATGGAAACTTACTATTTTTAGTAAGTTGGTCATACAATCTCAGAATGTTTTGATTTCACAGGTGGAGGTTCATCTTAGTCATATCAGCCTACCAGTTGAGTTGCATTGTCATATCATCTGTATCAGTGAAGTTATTGAGGTTTTTGGGTACGAAATCTTTGAGCTCAATTTTGAAGGCCTTAGAGGCTCTGGATCATAATCGACCCCCAACTAACTAGAGCTTGTGCGAGTCAAGCATTGTAGATCAGGTCCTACCATTTTTAAAAAGTGGTTATTAAAGAAAAGTGGAGCTACGGTTAGAAATTTATGGCCTCCGGAAGTTGGGGTACCTAAAAACATATTTTGTAATTATTTGGAGCCGACCCTATGTAAAATAAAATGAAAATAAAATAATTCTTAGGGAAGTCGGCCCACTACTACATTTGGGGCCAAATTTTGACAAAAGTTTCCTACGGGTAACTTTTTCTTACGAATTTGGTGTTTTTTTTTTGTAATAAGCCCCGATGATGTCGATATTCCGATGGGTGTTTAACTAACCATCAGAACTCTGACAGATTCAGGGTATACATTTTAAAAAAAAGTGAAACAACCTCATCATTTTTATTTCGATTGGAGAGCGGGAGAAAAGGAGCAAAAGGTAAGCACGGGATAAGGTATGTGATTTCTTCATCTTTTGAGCCTCTGGCATCATATTCGAATGCATTTCATTTTATTGTTGAGGGAGTTTCTCTCTGAAATGACTGCATTCTACTAGTCTCGTGCCCTAGCCAATGCTATATCTCTATTATTTGATGTTATTGGTGCTTGTGCTCAAGGATATCGATTCACTGTATTCAAATGTTTGGATTCACGTTTGTTGATATTACTGGCATATGTGTTTAATGAAGCCATTGTATATTATTGTCACTGAAATGACTACATTCTACTGGTGTCATGCCCTAGCCCATGCTTTAACTCCATTATTTGATGTTATTGGTGCTTGTGCTCAAGGATATCCATTTTTTTGAAATGTTGACTGTGGTTATCAAATGGACAGCCCGTGAGCTTCTAGCTAGGTGCCATTTGTATTGATAGCTTAGGGCATCAAATGTATTGTATCATTGATAGTTGAGACTTTGTTAAAAGGAAATAGGACAAAGAATGATTTTTATTTAGTTTCTCTATTTTGATCCCTAAGTGGCTTACAATCCTAGAGAAGTATATGCAGATTTACGGATCCAATTGCAGGATACATAGTAGCCGATAATTCACAAGAAATCCATGCATCCAATTTGAATAAAAATTAATACAAAGAACCTCCAATGGCCCAATCATCCGGACCTTGACTGTCCCCTCAACCAGTGACCCTTCAAAATCAGGTTATCATGCAATCAGTGAGTGATCCTTCATTCTCCTGGTCTGCCCTACATCCAAACATATTGGAAATACACAATACAATGATAACAAGTCTTTCACAATCCCCCTTCCCCCAAGGAACACTATCAACCATCCCTTACACATAGCATTTCACTATTTTATGAGTGGATTGTGCAAGAACAATTAACATTAAACAAGGAGCAAACTCCTCAACACATCTTGGAAACCATTGAATTCAATAATAAATGAAACCTAACACCAACACTATTCCTTTCATAGTTGCAGGATAAATAGCAGTCGATAATTCACAAGAAATCTATGCATCAAATTTTTATAAGGATATCCTACTAATCAATAGGAATTTTCTTGATATGACCAATGATTATGCATTTTGATGGTAGTGTGCTAGTTCAAAAGGATAATATAAATCTGAAACAATTTTTTTTATTTTCTCAAACTATAAATGTGGTTAAAGGGAAAATATTATGTGGAAAACCCACAAACCAAGCTAGCAAATGATTGTACATCAAATTATTCCTATACTCATTCAAGTATTGCTATGCTTCAGCTACCTGACCTTTGAGCTTCATCTAGAGGAATGTGTAGCTTTAAGATAGAGTTACTTCTTGGGCCTTACAATAGGGTGGAATATGATCAAGATTTGTTTAGGCTGTATCTTTCTTAGTCCCATTGTTAGGTTCTTACGGTTCATGGTTTGAATCTATTATGGTTGTGTAAGGGATTTGTAGATGCTTTTTCTAACATAATTATTCGACACCATGATTGGAACAACTGGTTGTTGGCTATTGTACACATGAATCATAACTGTCAATGGTTCTTTGTGTTCAAGAATTTGTTGATCAATCTTTGAGATTTATTGTCCCAACTTTAAAAGAGTGATAAAAGATATAGTGAGTGCTATCTTTTCCAAGTGTTTTGTGGGTGCCATTATCTTCTAGGAGTAATTACTGGAACCAAATTATGTTCTTTGCCTCCTGTAAATATTGCAGACACAATCATCTTCTTGGTGAAGGGTTGCTTCCATCCCCATGAGGCACTATTGCATGGTTTCCATTCCCTTGTAGTATAGTGAACCTAATTTAATACAAGTGTGCACTATTTTGGGATCCATAATTTATGGCCCCTACACTGTGGTTGTTAGCCTAAGACAGGCCTACCTTTGCATATAATAAGAGGCCAACATGAAACAAACATCTAGAAGTTAGGGGGTTGTTCCTTGTCCATAATTTATTATTTAAGTGCTAAGTGATGATGGGTATATTGTGTAATTCATACCTAGTGTGTCTCTTTCTTTCTCTCCACATTTCACATTAGGAGTATATGCTATAAAATACCAATGAAATCAACTATTGGTCAAATCTAATCAAAATTGCAATATAAAGATTAAAATAGATCTTGAAGAAATATGGGAACCATTTTTGACAGATATTGTACAAATGAAGAGAATACTCCCAAGAGGAAATGCTTCAATGTGGAACAATTGAAGGACAATATTTTACTTTTATATGCACATCTGCAATGTTTTTGATATATTTCTGAGATAACAAAACCATAGAAAGAATAGCATATAGAAGAAAGTAAAGAATAATGATCATATTTTGAGATATTGTGGAAACTTAAAGGGAAGAATGCTTGGTGGGGTTATCATGCAATCAGTGAGTGATCATTCATTCTCCTGGTCTGCCTTGCATCCAAACATATTGAAAATACACAATACAATGATAACAAGCCTTTCACAATCCCCCTTCCCTCAAGGAACACTATCAACATCCAGACCTTGACTGTCCCCTCAACTAGTGACCCTTCAAAACTGGGTTATCATGCAATCAGTGAGTGATCCTTCATTCTCCTGGTCTGCCCTGCATCCAAACATATTGGAAATACACAATACAATGATAACAAGTCTTTTACAATCCCCCTTCCCTCAATAAATTACTATCAACATTTGGACCTTGACTGTCCCCTTAACCAGTGACCCTTCAAAATCGGGTTATCATGCAATCAGTGAGTGATCCTTCATTCTCCTAGTCTGCCCTGCATCCAAACATATTGGAAATATAAAATACAATGATAACAAGTCTTTCACAATCCCCCTTCCCTCAAGGAACACTATTAACAAGTGACCCTTCTTCTTATCATCCATATCTAATGTTTCATTGAAGTCACGGCCAATAATGAAGGTCACCTTACCCATACCATTCATAGATTCTAAAATGTTGTTCCAAACTCCTGAAAACTTTTCTATTGCTTCTTGTTGCTTCTTTAATTACTTCCTCTACCACAATGTCCTCCTGCCCCATCTTCTTGATCTTCCTGGCTAAAGTGGATGAATCCACACACAATAACCCAAAAATGAAGGGTTTTGTATCCTTTAATGAATCTTAGTCACTGGTAATGCATGGACAGTCAAACCAGTAGTCTCCAAAGCATTCAATAAGTGAATACGAATGTTTGAAAACTTTCCTCTCAACTTCCCCAACCACTCCTAATCAGTTAGAGGGATATTTCTAGAATCTCCAGTATTCCTATCCTTACCAACAATTCTTAAACATACTTTATCTGATATGATAATAACATGCTAAACTGAACCAATGGCATGTTCTTCATGTGGTACAAGGAAGATTTGGCTATCAAATCTTCCTTCGTGCAAGCTGAGCGTGAGAGAAGGTATGTGATTTCTTCATCTTTGATTGGTATCTTTGACGGGAAATGTCTTTCGAGCCTTTGGCATCATATTCAACCGCAAATTTCAAATGAATTACATTTTATTTGATCATGAATGCTCACTGAAATGACCACATTCTCCTGGTGTTGTGCCCTAGCCCATGCTTTATCTCCATTATTTGATGTTATTGGTGTTTGTGCTCAAGGATATTGATTCACTGTTTTCAAATTTTTTGATTCACATTTGTTTATATTACAATTCATCATATCAGATAAAGTATGTTTAAGAAGTTTTAGTGTCTAAACACTCAACTAATCCCTCTAACTGATTAGGAGTGGTTGGGGAAGCTGAGAGGAAAGTTTTCAAACATTCATATTCACTTATTGAATGCTTTGGAGACTACTAGTTTGACTGTCCATGCGTTAATGTTTAGAAGAGATCAATGAAGTATTTAAAGACATTCTTACATGTTTGGAGAGGTTTAAGAGGCACTTATCATGACTGTACCCTCACAAACAGTGGCATAGACTGGTTTTACTAAGTTTCCTTTCTCTGTTGTAGGGGTAGAGTCTGAGGGTTCATTGACAAACTGATCCTTTGAATGGTTACTATGACTATGAATGATTTGATATAGCATATTTCTCATTTTACTTGAAGTTTGGAATAGCTTGTGCAAGGGTGAAAGTAGTTTTGATCGTTTTGGTCGTGACTGTTCCTCTACACAGTCAAAAAATGTAACTGTCTAATGATTATATGTAATGTTGAATGGATTAAATGCTTTATTCTTGGTAGAAGTGAATGGAAGGAATAGTGTTGGTGTTAGGTTTCATTTATTGTTGAATTCAATGGTTTCCAAGATATGTTGAGGAGTTTGCTCCTTGTTTAATGTTAATTGTTCCTGCACAATCCACTCATACAATGGTGGAATGCTATGTGATTGAAAATTTCATACAACTGGTCCTTTGGCATGTATTAAATACAATCCAGTCACTTATTGAATGCTTTGGAGACTACTGGTTTGACTGTCCATGCGTTACCATTGTTTGAGATTCATTAAAGGATACAAAACCCTTCATTTTGGGGTTATTGTGTGTGGATTCAAATGTAGGTTTGATTTGGTTAATGTTTAGAAGAGATCAATAAACTATTTAAAGACAATCTTACATGTTTAGAGAGGTTTGAGAGGCACTTATCATGACTGTACCCTCACAAACAGCGGCATAGACTGGTTTTACTAAGTTTCCTTTCTCTATTTTGAGGTTTCCTTTCTCTGCCGCAAGGGTACAATTAGAGGGTTCATTGACAAAATGATCCTTTGAATGGCTACTATGAATATGAATGATTTGATATAGCATATTTCTCATTTTACTTGAAGTTTGGAATAGCTTGTGCTTGTGCTGGAATTCTTGGTAGAAGTGAATGAAAGGAATAGTGTTGGTTTTAGGTTTCATTTATTATTGAATTCAATGGTTTCCAAGATGTGTTGAGGAGTTTTCTCCTTGTTTAATGTTAACTGTTCCTGCACAATCCACTCATACAACAGTGAAATACTATGTGATTGATAATTTCATACAACTGGTCCTTTGGCGTGTATTAAACAAAATAGAATTTTCAGCATATTATTATAATTCTATTTCTTTGTTGTAAACATGCCATTGGTTCAGTTTTGTAAAAAAAATTTCATGTACAATTTTTTTTTTCTATTTTTTCCATTTGATAACCACAGTCAACATTTCAAAATAGTGAATAAAATCAAATAATGGAGATAAAGCATGCGCTAGGTCACGACACCAGTAGATTAAAACTGAACCAATGACATGTTTACAACAAAGAAATAGAATGATAATAATATGCTGAAAATTCTATTCTATTTAATACACGCCAAAGGACTAGTTGTATGAAATTGTCACTCACATAGCATTTCACTGTTGTATGAGTGGATTGTGCAGGAACAGTTAACATTAAACAAGGAGCAAACTCCTCAACACATCTTGGAAACCATTGAATTCAATAATAAATGAAACCTAACACCAACACTATTCCTTCCATTCACTTCTACCAAGAATAAAGCATTTAATCCATTCAACATTACATATAATCATTAGACAGTTACATTTCCTGACTGTGTACTAGAGGAACAGTCACGACCAAAATGATCCAAACATTTGAAAATAGTGAATAGATATCCTTGAGCACAAGCACCAATAACATCAAATAATGGAGGTAAAACATGGGCTAGGGCATGACACTAGTAGAATGCGGTCATTTTAGAGAGCATTCATGATCAAATAAAATGCAATGCATTTGAAATTTGCGGTCGAATATGATGCCAGAGGCTCGAAAGATGAAGAAATCACATACGAAGAACATGCCATTGGTTCAGTTTTGTAAATTTGTTTTTTGTGTAATTAGTAATTGGTAGATTATATGCAGATAACACCTTTATCAGTTTAATTAGCATGTTATTATCATATCAGATAAAGTATTTTTAAGAATTGTTGGGATTGGTCCTTTTGCATGTATTAAACATAATAGAATTTTCAGCATATTATTATCAATCTATTTCTTTGTTCTAAACATGCAATTGGTTCAGTTTTGTAGATTTTTTTTTTGTGTTAAATGCATTTTTTGTGAGGAGGGGTCTTGTTTCCTGAGGAGATTGATGAAGATTGTGCACCTCAAAAACCAATTCATAAGGTACCAATCCATGTTTCCTATTCACTTATATTTTTGGTTTGGTAAATCTCCTTATAAGTTTCATGTCCTTTCTTTTGATTACTATGGATGATATATATATCTTACATTTAACATTCAACTTCTTTACATTTTAGAACATGTAGTGTGTTTTTTGAGGATTTTACCAAATCAACTTTTAACATAAACCAAAAACACCAAACTGATATCTTGCCCTTGCAACGTGACAAAATATTTGCATTTGACCAATAACTGCAAGCAATTGAACGATAAATCCACATACCTGTATCTTTGTAAAATACCCAGAACATCAAAAAGATGGCTAAGTGGCTGCCGCCATGATTTTTATCTACTGAATATGGGAAAAAAAAACACCAAAAAGAATAGAATAGAAAACATGATTGGTCATTTCAGAGAGCATTTATGATCAAATAAAATGCAATGCCTTCTCTCGCTCTCAATCATCTTTCACCCGCTCGTTTTCTCCCACTCCTTTTCTCTACAATTGAAATAAAAATAATTTGGCCATTTCAAAATAGTGAATCAATATCCTTGAGCACAAGCACCAATAACATCAACTATTTTGATCTGTGGGTACCCTAATGTTGGCAAGAGTTTTTTTATTAATAAGATTACTCTACAAGCTTGAAGAAGCGATATATTTTGGCAAATGAAGAGTGGAAAGACAATGATGTTCCTCAGATCATGGATGGACACAATGTTGCAGACAAAATGGGAAGACATCTTTCGAGCCTGGCCCTGGATCCTTCAACAATTGGGGTAGGATCGAGACCCAGGCTAAAAAGATGTCTTCCTTTTTGTTGTGGAATATAGGCTCTGCTACTACAACAATGACAGACTGCGATGTACATATCACAACAGCTGAGAAACATAAATGTAGGCATCATGGTCACAATTTTTTGGAGACACAACATAATTGAGTGCTATTCCCAGATGATGCAAAGTAACCACTACTTTGCATCATCTCAGAAAACCACTCAATTATGTTGTGTCTCCAAAAAATTGTGACCATGATGCCTACATTTATGTTTCTTAGCTGTTGTGTCCCAAGATCCCTTATGACTCTTTACGATCCCTAAGAATACATCTTAGAGGTCTTAAAATGTCATAAAGGGTCATAAGAGGATCCTAGGAGGGGCTAGGTGAGCTTCCACCTTCACGTGGTTAGCCCTGTTAAGTAGAGAATGTTAAACTATTCTCAAAACAAAGAGAAGCTCAATAATTTAAGGTCTCAGTCCACGGAGATGCTGAAAAAATGATGAGAATCAATGATGGAGAGTTTTTAGATTATGAGAAGACATATATGGAGTGGAGGCCAGATTGGGTACCAGTCCAAAGATGATGATTCAGTAACCTATATCTATAAAACCTTCACAATTATCCCTTCTTTGGCCTCCACTCATTCCTCTTCTCAAAAATAGTTATCTAGAAACTTTGGATAGTGTTTTCTCATCCATGCATGAAATGTGCTAGTGATCGATAAAATTACTTTAGGGCTCCAATATTGATGAGATGTACAAGTGTAAAATGTTTTTGCGAGACTGTGATCAATTTGTGCAGTGTACATAAATGCAAGGTGGTGATTATTCTTGACGATTGACAGGTAGCTAGGACTAAAGATAACACAACTCAAGAGACCATCATAGGTTGTCTCTTTCTTCGGTCTATATTATTGACATAATGTTTTACCTTTCATTAGCTCATCAAATCTAGGGATTTGAAAGAATTTAATAGAATATTTTCATGAAAATGTATATTATTTAAGTTGACGTTGCATGAATTTATCTACTTCGCACACTTGTATACTATGAAGACGGTGATAAAGAAGCATCTCCTCCCATGGCAATGCTTCTTTATAGCCGTCCTCATAGTCTACAAGTGAGCGAAGTAGATAAATTCATGCAACGTCAACTTAAATAATATACGTTGTCATGAAAATATTCTATTAAATTCTTTCAAATCCCCGGATTTGATGAGCTAATGGAAGGTAAAACATTCTGTCAATAATATAGATCGAAGAAAGAGACAACCTATGATGGTCTCTTGAGCTGTGTTAACTTTAATGTGCCTATCCGTTGGTTTTTTGATAATTTATAATTAACTCTGATGGAAGTGCTATGCATTCGACAGACAAAATGTCAGAAAAAAATAATTTACAACATTTCATGCGACAAGAATGCTATACGTTCGACAGGGAAACCTGTCGAAAAATACTGCAAAACTGTCGCTATTTTGACAGTTTAAGTGTCGTAAATAGAAAATATTGAATAGAACTTTTGACAAAATATTTGACAATGAGGCCATATCACCGACAAGTACATCTATCAGAATTTATTGCAAAATGTCGCTATTCCGATAGTTCTAATGTTGGAAAGAATATGGTTTTGACAGTTAGTTCCGACAGAGATTGTATATTTCTGATAGGTCTTGTTATTAGAATTCTAATGGATGAACCATAGGAAATACCATAATGAAGTTGTTGTCATGTGCAAGTTTCTGACGTGACATGGTGTCGGTAAACCGACAGATAGGTCTCCTGTCACAATCTTCTACGCAAAAATGGCAACGGACTCAGGTGTCAAAATTCTGACAAATGAGTGTTGCAAATCCGACAAATGGCTGTCAGAATTTGGCCCCAAATGTAGTAGTAGCCTTAGAGGCTAAATTTCTGGAACCTTCTCGGGCGGTGGAAATTGCCTATATAAGAAAGGCCTGTAGTGTTGTCTAGGGCATTTTTGGGTAGATCTGGGTAATGATTCAAGGCTTTGTCCTACAAAATATTGTAAGGGAAAATGCCCATGTGGCTTTGCATATTGTAATTATGGAATTTGTAATTCCACATTTGTGGAGATAATAAGAAGCCCATCTTCTGTTCTTGCAAATTGTTGTTGTTTCTTTGTTTCTATTATGTGTTTGTGGTATTAAGGGGAGCACCCTTCATCACTTTGTCCGCAATTATCTAATCTTTAGAATGTTGCCTTTGTACATATTTTTCTGGGTTCTTTAGTTCTTTTTTAGGTTTATTTTCTTCTTCCTCTGATTCTTCTTTTTCTTCCAGAGAAATCCATTTTTCTATAGGATTAATGAGAATGTTATAGAATTTGTATGCCTTAATTCTTGTAGAATATCCTAAGAATATGCCTTCATCAAATCTTGCATCAAACTTTTCAAGATTGTCTTCACCTCTCCTGATATAGCATTTTCTCCCAAAGATTCCAAAGCACTTCATGATTGGTACTTTTCAAAACCCCAACTCATAAGGTGTTTTACTATGATTTACTCTAACTTGCACCATGTTAAGAAGATAGACAAAGATGTGTACAACATATCTCTGGTACATATTAGGTAAATTTTCATCTTTCAACATGGTTCTAGATATTTCTACAAAAGTTATATTCTTTCTTTCAACTACTCCATTTTGTTGTGGATTTCTAGGATTAGACAATTATCTCCTATTTCCATGTTCTTCGAAAAATCTATCAAGCTCATCAGAAGTAAATTCTCCACCTCTATTAGATCTTAAACACTTGATCTTAGCATCTATATGATTCTTAACCAAATTCTTCAATACCTTAAATATATCCAAAGCCTCTAAATTTTATCATAATAATGTGACCCAAATCATTCTAGGATAATCATCAACAAGTAATAGGAAATGCCACTCACCATTCAGTCCTCTTATCTTTGTGGCTCCATATAGATATGTATGTATCATCTCCAAGTGTCTTACAGTCAAGAACTCCTTATTATTGACCTTTTTTTTGGTATTTTTCTCATCCAACATTCTTTGCATATAATGTTATCAAGCTTGATAATTTAGGGAGTGTCTCTCACCACCTTGGAAGAATTGATCTTCATTGTAATGTCAAGGTTAATTTGTCTCATCCTTTTGTGCCACATCTAGCATTCACTACTATGTATTAGCAAACAACTGCCTCTATTTTCTTATGCTAGTAGAAATTTCTATTTGTCCTCACACCAACCACAACCAAAATTTCAAAACCTTTTCTAATCTCAAATCTAGATCCATGAAATCTTATCATAGTTATCTTCCCTATAAGGACATTGAGTGGAAAAATAGAATATTCTTCCATAATTGAAACACAATAAGGGTGACTTACCCTTATACGTTTTGGGTCCTTTCTTTAGTCTTCTTAAAAAGTTTGATTCTTCTTCATTTGGATCATAGTTTATTTCAAGTACATCTTCAATCTTCTTTGCAACATTTAATGCAACATCATTCTTATCATGTTGAGTACCTCCACCCTCATCAAAATCAAAAGAAGTGACATCTATGGAGCTTATTCAATGTGTATTTATCCATATATTGACTTTGTTGAATGGAAACTAACAAGGATTTGTAATTTCTAGCCATAATTTTTGCACAACATCATTGTCTTCTATAATTCCACCTATGCCTCCAATTGAACTCATAAATTCAGTTGTTTGGTGTAGGTAACCTTCAATATTTTCATCATTTGGCATTCTCAAGGTTTCAAATTTTTTGTTTGGGTTCTACAACATGATTTCTTTATCTTCTTGTCTCCTTTATATATACTACTCACCTTCTCCCAAATCTCATTTGCAGATTTGCAGGACATAACCTTCATCAACTCTAAATAAATTAATTCATTGATAATAGAATTTATAGCTTTCACATTATTCTCATGCATTTTGATTCCATATGGTATAGAAGGACCACCAACTAGAGGATTATAAGTTTTTTGAACTATTTTCCCAAATGCTAAATAGGAAAGATACACTATATACTTGTAATAGACTCCTAACAAGGTCAACATCCTTAACATGATACTTTTGATTAGTGGATCTTTGTGGGTATCATCCCCACCGGGGTTTTCCCTTGGCCAGGGTTTCCTCGAGAACAAATAATGTGTTATGAGTTCTTTATTGTTATGCATGTTGTTTAACTTCTTATGTTATGCATGTATAAAGATAATCTATTATATCTATAATTGGGCAAAAGATAAAGTTTGTAGAATACTGATTCACCCCCCCTCTCAGTATTCCCTATTTCTAACAATTGGTATCAGAGCTTAGTTACTCAGAAAAGAATCATTCAAGGAAAGCCTAGCAGCTTGAGTAAGATCTCTATGGATATGGATCAACTACATAAGAATCTTGAAGAAGCTCTTGAACAGATTGACTTGCTTACTATTGAAAAAGATACTTTGAAAAGAAAGTATGATGATGGAAAGAACCTCATTGAGAAACTGAAAAACAAATTGGAAGATCTGAGATCTGAAAAAGAATCCAAAGTTTTTATTGAAGATTGTGATGACAATATGGAAAAATAAAATGAGATCCTTAAGCATGAATTGAAGATAGAAAATTTGAAGCTTAGTTTGAAAGATGAAAATGGCAAGATTGAAGCAAATCTAAAATCTGAGAATGAAAGTCTAAAGATTGAAAATGAAGGACTAAAATCTAAACTTTCTAAAGTAACATTTGAACTTGAGAAAGTCAATTTGCAGTATGATGAAATTGAGAAATACAATAAGATTGTGAAAGGTGAACTGACTCAATCCAAACAACAACTTGAAAGGCTATATTCAACTAGTGAGAAGATTGATGAACAAATATCCTATCAGAAACCATTCTATGATAAGACTGGTCTTGGATTCAACACTTTCAAAGAAAATGATGAAGGCAAGGAACCAGATCTGAAGATATCTGAAAGCATGGATGAGAAGAAGCCTGATGAAGTCAACAAATTTGAAGATACACCTAAAGAAGAAGAATCACCGAAGCAAGAGGAATCACCCAAAGGTATGCAAAGAGAATTCAAAGGTAGATGTTTTGCTTGTAATACTATTGGTCACATGAAGAGAGATTGCATAGGTAAACAATTTAAACCTCTTAATGGTTATTGTTACAATTGTCATGGTTTTGGACATAGAGCTATTGATTGTAGGAAACCTAAATTTATTGAGAATAATGATGGTAGTAGAATGTTTAGGAATACTAACAATGCAGATAAGAAACCTACTGAAGATATGAACATAAGAAGTAGATTAGTATGTTATAGATGTAACAAGGTTGGACACATTGCTAGAAACTGCAGATCACAAATCAATCAACTTGGACCAAGATATGGAAACAATAGAATTGTTTGTCAGATATGCAACAAGATTGGACATATAGCAAGGTTTTTCAGAATGAACAATAGAGTTTTTCATCCTAATCCTAACCCCAGGAATCATGCAAGAAGAAAAGAAGATGCTAGTAACAGTCAGAAAGGATGTTGTAGTAATTCAGATGAAGTGAAGTTTATCAAAAGCACAGATCAAGGAGACATATTCAACATTGAAGGTAATAAAAAAGGTGAAGTATTGAAAGGTAAGAATGAATCTTTACCTGACATATCTCAAAGTACTTAATTCATGTCAATTGCAGTAGAATAGGAACTTAGATTTAGTATAGAAGTAGATATATGATGAATTGAGTCTTTCATAGTTAATGCAAGGTATTTTATGATATTCTAATGCTATGGTTAAGAGCGCAAAGAAAAATATTATTTTTTGCAAGATCACAAGAAGTTTTAAGTTTTGCAGGTTAGCAGAGACAACTTTTTGGAAAGAAGCAGCAAAAGAATTGAATGCGATGTTAGATCTAAGTGAGATTGAATTAATAAAAGGTTATGATCGGTATTATTTGATCATCAAAGTGAATTCAAGTGTCAAGGAGATCAAAGAGCAGTGATAGAGAGCATTTTGCAAGGATTTGGAAAAGAATTGTGTGTCGAATCTATGCAAGCCCTAAAATTGTGAAATTGAGGTATTTTATTTGACAAATATTTGAATCAGTAAAGGCATTTGAAGAAATCATAGATGTTTCATTAGTACACAATGTCAGAGACAAGAATAGACCTAAATTGAAAAGGGAACCAGTAGAACCATTGGAAGAAGACCCTAGGTTTGCATTGTTATCCGTACTAGACGGAGTATTACATTTAGAGAATGTCAAGAGTTATCTTGGATGCAAACTAGAGACAGTAAATGATAGTGATTTTACAGATGAATATTAGAAGATGTACAATCAGGATATGACACTGAAAAAAGGTTTTGAACACTTGGAACATAATGAAATTGTCAATGTGGATTACAGTATGAATTTGATAATGAAGAATGCACTAAGATCATTTTGAGTAGAATTCATAATGGAAAGTTTTGGCTAGAGGATAGAGTGATAGATATTACAACTGATTTGATTCATGAAGTCACTAGATTATCTAAGATAGGAGCTATTCCTTTTAATGAGAAAAATAGTCATTGACAACACTAATTCATCCTATAATGGTAGAAAAATTGTGATTAGCAAGATCAAAAAAGTTGATGTGAGATACATATGCAAGATCCTAACTACTAAGTTTTGTGCTAATTCAAGAGAAGATGACATGGCAGCTGGAATGGTACATGCAACTTATCTTATGTGTGTTGACAGGGTACCAGTTGATATGTGTGAAATTCTTAGAATTCAATTGTTTGAGAACTTGGAGAAGATCAAGAAAACTAAGTATACACAATTTAGGTTCTCATCTCTAATTACATACAAGTTCTTTCATCTTTTGAGGAGATTTCCTTACACCATAGGAAATAATTGGAATGATGGATAGACTACAATGGAAAGGATTAATGTAGTATATAGAAAGCATGTTATTGATAGTGTTAATGAAAGTGCAGTACTTGTTATTAAGACATTTCAAAATATTGTGTCTAGTAGATCAAGGATCCCTAAGTCTCTTGTTGAGAAATACAAAGATGACATATGTTTTATGGTGGATACTGACCTTACCTATATTGAAGTAGTAGAGCCTAGAACAGAGTTCATAGGCCCTATTGGCTATGAAATATCTAAAGTAGAAACTGAAGAGTATGTTAGCAGACTACTAAAGTGTAAGTTGGACACTCAGTGTAATAGGTTTGGAACCTTTGAGGAGAACTTCAAATCCGCAAAGATTCTAATTGAAGAGAAATAGTCTAAGAAGAGAGTTGAGAGCACTATTAAGAAAATCTTAAAGGATATAGGAATGATAGAGAGAGATTTTTTGGTAGCAAAGCAGACAGCAACAACAATCAGAGAGAGTGGACAAAAGGAAGTTTTGTCTATCCCTCCTTTATCATCAATTGCAGTGCCATAGGAAGAACCACAAGTAAAGGTGAAAGTGGAAGTACTTGAGAAGGACATAGAAACAAAGATGTCTACTAGATCCACTTCATCCACACCTAGCAAAAGAGTTAAGGAGAGTGCCACTGGACCAAGAAAGAGGCATAAAACTCTAGTGCAACCTATTCCAAGAAAGATTGCAGAGGTTAAAGATGATGTCACTACAAAGAATAAAGCTTGGAAACCAAAAGTTGAAAAGCTTAATGAGTAGATTATTGAGAATGGTGACTTTGCAAGAATGAACAAGTATTATAATATTTATGATTATATTGATAGACTTAATCTAGATAATGCAGTTGTGAAGCATATGATCTTGACTGGCAAGAAGTTTGATACTATTCAAGGAAAAATACTTGATGATCTTTATAAAAAACTTCTGGACATAAAGAAGAGAGCATCAGATGAAGAGATAGCTATCAGAGAAAAGCTTGTGAGGAAGCTTTGTGAGATAAAAGATGAAGCTCATTTCAACCATATTATGAAGGCCCTAAGCACCCATTTGAGAACCAAAAGGAGAACAATTCAGATTATGGGAGGCAGGTATGAAGAAGTAAATTCAAAGACTGAACATGCAATTATCAAGGTTATGGTAAAGTATGTTGGAGAATCATCAGTTGCAGTAGAGCAAGTAGGTGAGAAAGTACAAGAGGACATTCCCTCTTCTCCAACTATAAATATTGAAGATGAAACAATGAATGTAGAAGGTACACAAATTACCTTGGATATTGATGAGAATGTATTCAAGAATTTGGAGAACATTGTTGACAATTTGGCCTTTGAGGAACAGGAAGATACAAAAGAAGAATAAATGATAGAGACCATAGTTGTGGAACCACCAGTGGTAGAAGAACAAGTTCCCCTTCCCACCAAAGAAGATATTAGTATTACTCCTGAGACTGGAAATAAGACTCAAATTGGCTCTATGATTGAGCATTTGGGAAAAGAAGTAGATGATGATGATTAGTTGGAACTGATTACATCCTTAAACAAAATAATTGGTAAGAATAAGAAGGTGAAGAGTCTTGAAGGATGTCTGAAGGAATTAACTGAGAAGTTACAAAGTATTGTGACCACACAAATTTCAAATGCAGACCCTATGGAGAAGGAAAAGAAGGTAATGAGTACATTTGATAATGAATTCACACACCTAGCTGATATTGCAAAAGTGAAAGCACAAGAATACTATGAGGCTAGAATGCTTTTGAACATTAGTCAGTACATCAGCAATGATATCAATACTCTTGATATCTGTATCAAGGATTTGAGGAAGAATTTGGAGAAAGGAAAATCTTTGTACACACAGTGTACAAAATCAAAGACTTTGACAGTTGAGGAAGATTAGAAGGTAAAGTTGAAGGAAGTGGAGATTCTAAATGAAATAAACCTTCTATCTAACCCCAATGTGAAGGTCTGTAATGTTGAGAAGAAAATTAGAAAACTGTATGATGAAATCAGAATTGTACAAGATGAGAAAGACAGGAAACTGAGAAGATATACTCTTTTGAGAGAGCATGTTTCTATGAAGTTGAGCATAATTGAAGAATAGTTGGAAGATTGTCTTTCAGCAAAGACATCTTTTCAGAAATTTAACTTTGAAAACCTCCAAGCATGTGAAATTGCTTCTTATGGACTGAGCGCACTACTCAATGTGGTAGATTCCATTAAGAAATAATGGGAGAAGGAGATAGAAGCCATGAAGATATATTTTGTAGATTGTGTTGCAAGCCTACCGGCTTTGCAATAAATAAATTAAGGTATAAAATTTTTGTGATACATTTTTGTGACCCTCCCTACCTTATTTTGTCATTGTTGTCAAAGGGGGAGAGATATATAGAAGAAAATTGATAATATATGATAAGGGTTGTTACTCTTAGGGGGAGTACTATATTAGAGGTAATAATTTTTGAGGAGTTATAAGGATAGTATATATTTTATACTATGGCCACATTTTTGAACATTTTTGAGATTTTGAGTTGTACACTTAGCCAATTTTCTCATATGTTGCCACCAACGACAAAGGGGGAGATTGTTGGCAATTTGGATAAGTTGGTTACATAGATGTTGTCATTATGGAAACATATGATCCTCATGAAGATCGCACAAGTCAGAGAGCAAGTATGACAAAGCACATTGCAAATTTGTCTAAGTGTGAGACAATGTTTTACCAATGAACCTGGATACAATTTTTGTTTGTGATGTCAATTGGAGTAATTTCAATGCTTGTGCACTTGAACATAGACTCTATGATGTCTATTGATCACCCATCTTAGAGCGCAAGTTAGTACGACATGTACGAAAGAAGTTATGATAGTTTTACCGAAGATAGTGTGAAGCCGATAGGACAGAATATGAAGACAGTACTAGTAAAGAGTTAAGGGATTATTTTGTTTATCAAAATAATGACTTAGAAATATAAAGGGATGACATACTAGATGTTAACTCTTTGATAAAGCTATTGGTATAAATGTAAATGTAATTGTAATTGTAAAGTGTAGTAATTGACATACAAGCAGCAAGTAATTGTAGAAGTATGATGCAAAGTATATGAAGCATATGTAATAGTGATAGTGAAAGAGTAGTGAAGTGATATTGATGCAAGCAGTATAAGGTTATGTACCTTAACCTATTTTTTAATCATTGTATACTGTACATTACTTGTTTGGGCAGTGGGCTCATCTGGTAATCACATTTTGTACTACAACTCCTAACAGGGTTGAGGCTTCTAACAAGGTCTATAGTCCCTTAATCAGGACTGATACACTATATGCTTGTAATAGACTCCTAATAGGGTCAACATCCTTAACAGGATACTTTTGATTAGTGGATCTTTGTGGGTATCATCCCCACCGGGGTTTTCCCTTGGCCAGGGTTTCCTCGAGAACAAATAATGTGTTATGAGTTCTTTATTGTTATGCATGTTGTTTAGCTTCTTATGTTATGCATGTATAAAGATAATATGTTATATCCATAATTGGGCAAAAGATAAAGTTTGTAGAATACTGATTCACCCTCCCCTCTTAGTATTCCCTATTTCTAACATAACCATCAGTGAAATGTATTTCAATAAAAACACAAACACATGAAAACTATATTTTTTACATGGATAACCTAGTGTGAAAAAAATCAGAATGAGAATCACACTCACTATATGAACATAAGATTATAATTGTTTAGGCTATAGACCAAGGACCACACTAATCCTAAAAGGGACTTACAAGATAAGGCACCGATCTTAGAGAAAGAAACAAGAACTTACAAACCATTGAAGATAACTTATGTAGGGAATGATATAGGAACTACACAATCTTCCAAATGAGATACTATCTTCTAGTAGATGTAGGATTATGATGAACTAAAAAGATGAAGGATCTCTTGATCAATCGCTGAAACAAATATGTTAAAGTTACACAATCACACGTCTGATCTTTCACATTCACATCACATTGAATTCATATTCTATCCATATACAATCTAAATAAATCCAAACCTCAAATCTATTGAACAATCTAGATAATTGAGAGGGGGGGTGAATTAGTTATCATAAAATAATTTCGTTAACACGTATCAATAAAATTCTAAGTTGGCCAAGACATAACTTGAAATAGGTCACCACAAAACATTCCCGCAGTGGTAACAAATGAAACATGGACCACATAGAACCTCCTCACTCAAATCAATATGCTACCCATTTACCATGATTTTTAGAACAAGAAAATAGGATGTACACTTTACAGTGCAAACTATGTTCTCAAGAACGCTAACCACTTTCTAGATTGGTCAGGTAACCCAAAGGAGGGCACCACATTATGTTTCAATATGAATACCAGAACAAACACAAACAAATATAGATATTCACATCACAATATTTAAAGCACGTAAATCTAGACCACCAAAGAATCCACATCCAATCAACCAAGATATGTTGACATCAATGAAAATAAAAATAACATGAAAACACCAATAATAGTATCAATATCACGTCCCAATAGTTATACCCTAGATACCATGCTTGGTAATATTTTAGAAACCATATTCCTTTATGTGATTGACTAGTGAAGTGTGTCTAGGTATTTTTGCTAATTTATATTTTTTTAAAGTTTAATATTGATATGTTTCTTTTAGTTTAATGGTTATTTAATGTTTCAAGAATAATTATATGGGGCTTATACATGCTGATTTTAATACACATTTCATTTGGTTGAGTTTCTGAATGTGGGAGTTAAAATTTTGCTTGATTATTTATTTAATTCATTTTTTAAAAGTTCATTATATTTTATAAAGGGGAAAGTGCTAATTTGAGACAACAATTTTAGATTTTGAGAGCTCTGGAAAACCCTCTTTTTCTTATATTTTCAAATTGAGCCCATGAGGACATTAGTGGGTGGAATTGATTAAGATTTGTTGTATCGAGATAGTAATAGATAGGATTTTGTGTTGCCCTATGGATTTTCCCTCTAATTTGATTATTCTAGAGAGTTCATAGTTTCAAATATCTCAACTAGTTTAAGAGACCTCAATAATCAAAATGTCTCAACCACTAATATCATTCTTAGAATTTTATTGCAAAGACACAATACATATTATAGAAAGAGAAAAAGAATACACCAGTTGATAAAGCAAAAATCTATGACACAACAACTAGCAAGGTATGTTATCTTGCGGGCCCATGGGAAGTTTTAAATCATGAATTCCACTACCCAACAAGGTATGTTATGTTGGGTTATTCATGATTGCATCATGGATTCTATTGTATAGAAAGTTGTATAATGCTTTGTGATTCATGAAAAAGATATAGAGGATACTAGACAACAAGGTGTGTTGTGTACTTTGTGTTAGAGAAATGAGAGTAAAAAAAGTCTAGAAAGGTGTATTATGCTACTTGACTCTTGATTAAGAATATTACAAAGAAAACCTCTTTTTTACTAAATAATTTAAAAACTCGGTTGCAAGATGGGTGATGTTGTGTGCATTGACACAAAGATTAAAAAAAAGAACCTTTGTTTGATAGACGACGTGAAAACTTGACTAGAAATTGGTGTTGTAGTGAGATCAAATATAAGAAAAGGGGAGGCCTTATATACCCCACCTTTATATTTCAACATACCTCCATGCCTGTTATTAATAAAAAATAGGTTTTTAAGGCACCCAAAACTATTTACAAATGAAATTTTATGGGGATCCAGAACCCACTAAAAAAATGTTGCAAGAAGATGAAGCATGGACAAGTAGTAGTGCCACCCAACAAAAAAGAATTCAATAGGTGAGAAGAAATTGAACTAAAGGCCTAGTTGTTACATCATAATAGTTACAACTATAAAATAAACTAACTCAAAAAGAAAACAACTTTGATTCCAAGAGACACCAAGGATAACAAAGAATGAGCATTAGAAACTTTCTTTCATTCAATGCAGAAACCATGATCCAACATAGTTCCCTTACATTACAAACCTTCTCCTCCAAGAATAACAATATCCACTCCAATAGGAGATAGCTCCATCTTAATATGAATTGTTGAAGAAGAGAGAAGAGGATCCCAAAACACATCTCCCCCAACAACATAAATCTCCACCTCAATAAGAGACAACACCATCTCCATATGAATAGTCAAATAAGACCATTTGTATAGCTCCCAAAATGGAACTTTTCCAACCATGGTATCCCCACCTCAATAGGAGAAACATGTGCCAAGATATAGGAAAAGGATTTAAACCCTTAACCAAAAACAATCAACAAAAAATGGCCCTAAAAAATTAGAAGCCCTAGAAGTACTAATATACGTAGAAAAAACTTGCTAGTAACTACACAAAAAATAGAAGATAGAAATGGGTATTGAATAAAAAGAACATATTAATTTCATACTCATCATGGACAAGAACTCAAATCAAGGAGATCTTCCCAAAAACAATAGAGGAAGACCCTCATTGACAACCACATCATCCTTAATTGAATATGGTGATAAGAAAAGGGAAAATACTAATACAAACTCTGCAACCCATAAGAAACCATTAGCTACTAGAATCAAGGACATCAAAGCTTTGATAATATGAGAAAACAATGGTCAAATCACCAAGAGATCCCCTCCCAAATTTCAATCCAAGTGGATGAAGGGAAGATAGGGCACTCAACCACAATAGAGGTCCCAAAACTAACAATGATAACAAAAATGACCCCAAGTGCACGTAGAAAAGAGGGCATCTTGGGAGACCCAAAATAAAAGGGGAACTCCCATTAAACAATGCCAAGATAGATCTTGAACATCAACATCAACATCAACCATCCACCACACCAACTATCCCTGCTCCACATTTCCTAATAGGGAAATAAAAGAATCTTAGACAAAAGTTGTAAGATAGGGTCATGTTGAAACAAAAGCCCCACACAAGAGAACAACCAAGGGTTAAGAATAGCCAAGAAAAGCTACAGCAACAAGGCTGACCAAACAAAAGGGCAAAGAAGATCCAAAAACATCTTCCATAGAGACCCCACCAAGGCAAGACCGCTAAGAGTATGCTAGTGTCATCACCATCTCCCCTAGCATCCATCTTTTCAACTCTCATCTTTATTGTACCTTACCCTATTATTCCTTCTTATCTCTTATGTACTTGATATTTGGTTTGTGTGTATGTATTTATGTGTGTATACGTATAAATATAAATATATAACCTTATGTGAATATATAGAACTCAATAAAATTATAAATATATATATTACTTTAAATCATTTGATAGCATCTTCAAATAAAACATTCAATTCATTTAAACCCTAAAAACATGCTCTACCATCTACCCTCTCCTCTACTCAAATAAAAATTTTAAATAACATATCCACACAAATAATTTCTACAACCGCCCTAAAACCTACATCACCATCAACCCTCTAACCTAGTCAAATAAAACTCCATGATAAGATACCCACAATATCAATTCTTATAACACCTCTAAAAACATGCCCCAATATTTAATAGTCTCTCATAGTCAAACAAAACTCTTAGTAACAACCTACATAATACTATGAACAATGATATCCCCTACTTTTCCCTCTTAATCTCAAATTATAACTAGCTTTAGAGAAGGCATGCAAGACTTAAGCCTCTCCGAAATCTATTCAAGAGTGCTTAGGATGAATCTTCTCCATGCCAATTCGGTGTCAATAGAACTTATTGTAATAGAAACTTCATAAATTTTATTCATTTCCTCCAACTTATCGAATTTTTCCTGAAATTCTTGTGCAAAGTGATTCACTTATCAGTTATCAAAGTCTTTACTATTAACATTGACATAGAGTTGCTTAATACCCTCAAGAATCAACTTATCCCTTTTTACTAGGTTCCTCCCTAATTTATTTATAACTATCCTTGTGATCTATAAAGACCCTTGAATCATTAATGCAAAAAAAACACCAACATGAATATATGTAGGAGGCAATTGAAAGATACCATAGACCTAGTTTGTAAAATCCCTGGAAATAATTTCATCACCGTCATCCAACAAAAATATAGATGTATGTATTTAGCATAAAGAGAGTGCCCTTGCAACATGTCAAATACATGACTTGGTGCCCCCAACAATAACATGAACACCATTCAAGAGAATTAATTCATCCTCCCTAGAGCACTAGTCCCACCCACACATGCATGAATTTTGACCTATAACTCAAGAAAACACATATCCATATTGTTAATAGTAATAACTATCCTAATTATTTCTCCAAGAGCCCATCAAAGAACATTCTCAAACTATACACAAAATCCTTCAATACAATCAACCACAACTAATGCATCATACGTGATACCAAGTGTTGTTGTGGCCTATAAATAAAAGTCAATATGCCCTAGAGAATTTATCAAATATTCATTCCCCATTCTCTCCCTCATGAAAGCATTAAGTGATTAATCTAAAATGTCTCTAGAAGCCTACCTAAAGAAGAAACGATCACCCATATGCTACTCCACTTTACAAACCATAGCACCCTTGAGACATGTGTAAGAGCTAGAGTTATCCCATTAGAAAAGAAGAAAGATAATTAATTAGCCAATCCTCCTAATTTATTTCAACACTAACTACTCTTTGCAAATGCTCTACCTCTATGACTTCTTTGGTCTCTTTTGTTCATGGCTCTACCTCTTTTAACATTGCATTGTCTACTCACATCAATGCTTATAATTTCTTTTCAATACCTCATTTCTCTTTTGATGATGATGATGATGATGATGATAACTTGATAGCCTCAAGGGCCTTCAAGAAATGAATATGTTGAACACACCTCAAGAATGAGAGGGGGGTGAATATGTCTTGAACACATCTTATAACTTTTATATACATATACATATAAATAAATAGAACTTTGATAAAATTATAAATATATATAACTTTAAACCATTTGATAACACCTTTAAATAAATAATCAAATAAAACTATTTAATTCATTTAAACCCTAAAAACATGTGCTTCCATCTACCCTCTCTTCTTTGTGGTCCCACAATAGTGTCCCACTTTTTGGCCAACTTCGACACAGAGTTCAACATTTTGAGAAAAAACTTCACTTTCAAACATCTGTTGCCGCAAAACTATTAGGAATTTGAAGATGATGTAAACTAGAGTCTTTTAGAATTTTCTTTCTAGTTTCTAAATATATATTTTTTTAAAAAAACATTTAAATTCATTTTTCCTTCTCCTTCTAAAAGTGGTTTGCATGAAAAAACTATGTTTTTAAGGAGTTGTTGTCACTTGGATCAGCATAACTTTTTAAAAAAATATGATAATGATGTAATTCTTTTGAGATTATATTTTTAACTTCAATATCTAAAGGATGCATTTAGTTTTATTCATTTTGGATCAATATTTCATAGTTTATTAAGTTTTAAAGTGACAGTAACTATAATTTAGACATAAGGTCACTTGGATCGTTCTAACTTGATCTATGTATATCAAAATTCATTTTTTATTTTTTTCATAGAAAGGTAACACAAATACGCTTTTCCTACATATTTTTTATAAAAAAAATTTATCATTTACTATTTTTCCCGAAGTCTTGAAGAGATAGGTTGTTAAATGACCAAACAACCTATGTTTAGTTAAAGTAATATTTAAAAGTGATAATGAACTCAATATGTATTAAAATTATATTCATTAGAAAGCTTGTTCTGAATAGCATCATTTGACATCATTTGTTTGAAAAAATCATCTTGTTTAGTCCTTGTTTCAGGCCCTGAAAGACCATTTTTCTGTAGTTTAGTTGTTTTTTGAGGGAAAAATTTCAGTTTTGGGGTCTTTGTGCGAAGACACCCTTCGCACGAAGACACTTGACGGGCTTCGTGCAAAGAACCTTAGCATGAAGCCTCTCAAGTGAAAATCCCGACAGAAAAGACACTCGCCGAAATTTTTCCTTTGGTACTTCGCACGAAATAGGTACTTCGCACAAAGTCGGCTAGTAAAATTATTTTGTAAATTTTTTTTTAAATGGTATAAAAGTAAAACATTTTATTTCTATTTTACATCAAATTGCAATTAATAAATTTGCATTTTCTATAATCGAAGGCATTTTTTGAAGGAGGTTTGATATTTCTATTAATTGAAAGGCATAATTTTGGAGAGGAAAAATATTAGATTAAAGTATTTTTTGAATAAGAAAATTTTTGTTGACGATCTTGTGGAAGACATTTTTTGGAGCTCAAAGAAATGGGGAACAAGAAGGGAAGACAAAGTAAATCTTCTAGAAAAAGGTCACCCAGTACTGAACAAAGAAATCATGAAGCTACATTGACATATTAACATAAAACTAAAGAAGCTGAAAGACAAGCTGAAGTAGGAGGGTCAAGTCAAGTCGAAGAATTGCACATTGAAGAAGGGTCGGGATTACTCCCTATGGAATCTCAAACAATTGATGTTGGAGAAGGGTCAACATCACGTGCTCCTACTAGTATGGATGAACTTTTAAATTTAGCTCAAACTGTAAAGAAAAATATTAGTTATAGAAACTTAGATCATTTACTTACATTGGATGTGGATAATTTGAGGTCACTTGCTAATGTCCAACACTTAAGTCTTCCTAAGAAGAGATCAATGAATATGATAGAAAGAGAAATATTGGGTAAATTTGATAATTTTGAAACACTTGAACAAGCTCAATTGCTTTCACTTATAAACAAAACATTGGAAGGGGCATTAAAATTATTGGGTATAGACACATCATCAAAGAAGAGAAAATTTGTTGACATGCAAAATGATATGATTGAAAAACTTAAGAAAGGTTTGAACCAGCTAGGGAAGTGATCTCGAACTATAGATAAGCCCATTACAAGAAAAGTTATGTTGACATCCATTGTAGGTAACACTATGGGACGAAAAAGATAGATATCTTCAGTTTCATCTCACTTTGGTTTTAATAGGAAAACAATATCATGATATGTTAATAGGAGAATACTTTTGGATGATAGAACCTTGGAAGGCAATTGGGCAATCATGTGTAGAGCTCCTCATTCTGATAGGATTGATGAAGGAACAAAAAATTTGGTCACATCATTTTGGAATGATAATACACATCCTTCATCAAACACTAGAGATGTTATCAAACATAGAATTTCAGCTAATCAATATGAATATCATATGAAACATTGGTTGGACACAACACAACATGAAATGTATGTGTCATTTTGTAGTTGAAATCCTAATATAAAGATTGGGCAAACATTGTTTGAAAAATTGAAGCCATATTATATCAAGACAAACAAAGTGTTTGAAACTTGTTGTTCTCATTATCATATTGAATTATATCTCCACTATCGGGTTTTTCAAAAGTGTGTAGAAGACACTTATGGTTTTAAAAAGGCTCCTCCTACTAGATGAAGTGAGTTCATCTCATCCATTTTATGTGACAAAAGAGATGATGTAGCTGTGTTAGGATTAACAAGGCAGCAAAAAATAAATTACATGCAAATATAACCAATATCAGAAAATAATAAACCACATAGAAGAGAACACAAGACACAAAGATTTAATGTGGTTCACCCAATCTTTGGGCTATGTCTACCAACAGTGAGTCCAATATTTTATTATCCAGTGATTACAACCTGATTACAATCCGTAATCCCTTATAGCTCAATTCTACCACAAGTACTAAAATCATACATCATAATGAAATCCCTAACCCTAAGCCAATATAACAAGGCTTATGTCAGTTAACAAGTTAACCCTAAAATACTTGACGAGTCAACCTAAGGAAAAAGGCTTGACGAGTCAACCTAGAGAAATGTTTGATGTGTCAACTCAAAAAATGCTTGACAAGTTAACCCCACAATGAATGAAAAGTGTACAGTACTTTCCTGGATAGTACTTTCCTGATTAGTCACTGCAAGCTAACAATCTCCCACTTGGGGACTGACCAAACTCCACACCAAACAACAATCTCCCACTTGGAGACTGATCGTGTATCTAAACTGCTACCCTGTGAGGCTCCCACTAGATCCAACCACCCTGGACTTAATTGTCCCTTTATTCTGTTCAGTCTAGTAGACCAACCGAAGTTGAACAGGAGTTCAACTTCTCCCTTGTTACTACCTTTGTAAACATATTTGGTGGATTATCATTTGTATGTATCTTTTCCAGCTTTAACTGCCCATCATCCAAAACTGACCAAATGAAATGGTATCGCAACTGTATGTGTTTTGTCTTTGAGTGCAAAGTAGAATTATTCACAAGATGAATGGCACTTTGGCTATCTGTATGTAGAAAATTATCCTTCTGTGGATGTCCCAATTCTTCCATGAAGAATTGAAGCCATATCATCTCCTTGGCTGCCTTTGTATCAGCAACATACTCTGCCTCTGTAGTGGATAAAGAAACCACCTTTTGTAGTTGAGAAATCCAACTCACTGTTGTCCCACCAACAGTAAATACATAACCTGTAGTACTCCTCCTGCTATCTATATCTCCTGCCAAATCTAAGTCAACATAGCCTTGTACAGTAGTAGTAGAACCCCCAAAGTGTAAACACTTACTGGATGTACCTCTCACATATCTGAGAATCCATCTGACTACATTCCAATGCTCAATACCAAGGTTACTCATATATCAGCTAACGACTCCCACTACGTGTGCAATATCTGGCCTAGTACATACCATAGCATACATTAAGCTCCCTACAGATGAAGCATAAGGTACCTTAGACATTTTAGTCTCTTCTTTTGGTGTCTTGGGACACATCTCCTTAGTCAATTTCAAATGACCAGGCAAAGGTGTAGTGACAACTTTGGCATCCTTCATGTAGAATCTCTGCAACACCTTTTCAATGTAATCAGCCTGAGATAGAGTTAATTTTCTATTCTTCCTATCTCTGCAAATTTTCATGCCAAGGATTTGTTTTGCTGCCCCCAAATCCTTCATAGAAAAATATTTTGCTAACTGTTGTTTCAACCCCTTAATATGATCCATGTTAGATCTAGCTACAAGCATATCATCAAAATATAAACATAAAATAATGTAGCTGTCATCATCCAACCTCTTAAAATAAACACAATGGTCAGAATTACATCAAGTGTATCCATTCTCGTTCATAAAAGTATCAAATTTAATATACCATTGTCGAGGTGCTTGCTTCAAGCCATATAAACTTTTCTGCAATTTGCACACTAAACTCTCCTTACCCTTGACCTCAAATCCTTGTGGATGTACCATATATATTTCTTCATTCAAATCACCATGAAGAAAGGTTGTTTTAACATCAAGCTGCTCTAAATGTAAATCTTCAGTAGCCACAATACTTAAAATAGTACGAATAGAAGTCATTTTAACAACTGGAGAAAAAATCTCATCAAAATCAATACCATATTTTTGTGCAAATCCTTTTACGACTAATCTAGCTTTAAATCTTTTCTTACCTCCATCCTCTTCTTTTATCATGTAAACCCATTTATTTTGTAAAGCCATTTTACCTGCAGGTAACTTGCATAAATCCCAAGTCTAATTTTTCAGCAAGGAGTCCATTGCATCTATCATTGCAAACTCCCACTGAAGCTTTGTATCCACCTGCACAGCTTCATTATAACATTTAGGTTCACCAACATCTGTTAATAAAATAGAATACAAAGAGGGAGAGAATCTCTCTAGAGGTCTACTTAGCCTTGTTGACCGTCTAACATTCACTGGGGTGTGTGGTATTTGTTGTTGATGTTGTTGCGGAGCATAAGGAACTACTAGAACATCAACTTTTGGAGTATGATCCAATACTACATAGTCATTTTCTTTCTTCTCATACTACTGCAACATATCTTTGTACAATACTTTCTCATTGAATATGACATCCCTGCTTCTTACAATTTTATGATTTTCAAAATCCCAAAGCCTATAACCAAATTCATCAATGCCATATGCAACAAATACACATTTCTTTGACTTAGCTTCCAGCTTGGTTTTGTTTTCAAAATCTATAAGTGCAAAAGCTTCACAACCAAAGATTTTGAGAAAAGAATAACTCACCTTCTTACCACTCCATGCTTCCTCTAGAATACCACAATCCAAAGGAGTAGAGGGGCCTCTATTGATTAAATAAAAAGTAGTGTTCACGGCCTCTGCCCACATATTTTTGGGCAGCCTAGCATGCAACCTCATACTCCTTGCACGCTCCATTATTGTCTTGTTCATGCGTTCAACCACTCCATTTTCTTGTGGAGTCCTTGGTATAGTTTTCTGCCTATGAATACCATTAGAGGAACAATAATCTTCAAATTATGTGCTACAATACTCACCACCATTATCAGATCTGAGACATTTTAACCTTTTACTAGTCTCATTCTCAACCAAGCATTTCCATTTCTTAAAAGTTTGAAATACATCAGATTTCTGTCTAAGGAAATAAATCCATACTTTTCTTGTTGCATCATCTATAAATGTAACATAATATAGAGAGACACCAAGGGAAGATACCTGAGCTAGTCCCCATACATCTGTATGCACAAGCTCTAATCTCTCATTTTTCTTTTCCTTCCCACTCTTCACAAAACTAACTCTCTTTTGTTTTTCATAAACACAACTTTCACAGAAATCCATATTGACACATTTCAAACCAGGCAAAACTTTCTTTGAATGAATTAATTTCATACCTTTCTCACTCATGTGCCTGAGTCTATTGTGCCACAGTGCTATGTCAGAATCTATAGCAACGGTTTGATGTTCTTCCTACTCAACTACAACCACTGTTCCTGAACATTCATTATCTTCTGAAATAATTAAAGTAGAAGGAACAGTATGACTTGTACAAAGATATAAGGTGCCTACTTTCACACCTTTTTCTACTACTAAGGAACCTTTTGAAACCTTCCAATTTTTATCATTAAAAGTAACTATGCAACCCTCATCAACGAGTTGCCTTGCTGAAATTAAATTTCTACTTAGCCTTGGAACATGTCTTACCTCTTGTAGTAGCCAATGATTCCCATTGTGCAACTTAATCTTGATTTTCCCTTTTCCAACAATTTGACAGGGTTCATTATCTCCCAAATAAACTAGCCCAAAATCCCGTTGGACATAATCAACAAAATAACCTCTATGGGGTGTAGCATGGAATGAAGCCCTCGAATCTAACACCCATGAATCATCAACATTTTCTAAAGACAAGAGCAAAGCATCCTCTTCAGATTTGTTACTTACCACATTTGTCTCCTTGTTTCCATCATGTTTGTCTCCTTGATCTTTCTTCCGAGACCAACAATCTTTCTTCTTATGACCTGCTTTTCCATAGTACCAGCAATCATTTGGCCCTTTATATTTAGACCTCTTTCCCTTTGATTTTCCCCTTGATTTTCCACAATTTTCAGAGTTGTTTCCTCTATTTCTTGTTCTGCCTCTGCTTTCTGTGTTCAATACACTACCCGATGTGGATGCCCCTGAGCTTTTCCTACAAATTTCCTCACTCAATATAACACCAATAACATCATCAAACTTTAGGGTATTAGAACCAAAAATAGAATTACTAACAACCATTACCAAGCCATTCCAGCTTTCTGGCAAAGAACACAAAATCAAGAGAGCCCTAACCTCTTCATCAAAAGTAATTTTAACTGAGGCTAACTAATTTGTAACTATATTCAACTCATTTAAATGATCAGCGACTAATCCACCTTCTACCATTTTCATATTAAATAAACGCTTCATAAGAAGTACCTTGTTTGAAGCTGAAGGCTTTTCATACAACTTCGCTAGGGTTTCCTTCAGAGTTTGAGCTATCATTGCTCCAGTAATATTGAATGCCACTGATTGTGCCAGACATAGATGAAGACTCCCCAGTGCCTTCCTATCCAAAATATCCCAATCTTCCTGAGACATTGTTGCCTCTTTCTTGGCTATTCCCTCTAATGGCTACCATAGATTCTTCTGATAGAGATAGTCCTCCATTTGCATCTTCCATAACTGGAAGTTCTTCCCATTAAAATTTTCAACCTTCAGCCTACCCTCATCTGCCATTTCTCCTACTTAATCGAGAGACTCTCCTACTGACTCGTGAGACCTGCTTCAAAGAATAGATGAAAGAACGAATAGAATAACCTCACTTTGATACCACTTGTTAGGATTAAAAAGGCAGAAAAAAACAATTACTTGCAAATATAACCAATATTAGAAAACAATAAACCACACAGAAGAGAACACAAGACATAAAGATTTAACGTGGTTCACCCAATTCCTGGGCTACATCCACCAACAACGAGTCCAATATTTTATTATCCAGTGATTACAACCTGATTACAATCCGTAATCCATTACAACTCAATTCTGTCGTAAGTACTAAAATCATACATCATAATGAAATCCCTAACCCTAAGCCAATATAACAAGGCTTATATCGGTTAACAAGTTAACCCTAAAATACTTGACGAGTCAACCTAAAAAAAAAGGCTTGACGAGTCAACCTAGGGAAATGTTTGACATGTCAACTAAAAAATGCTTGACGAGTTAATGCTAAATTTTTTAAAAAAGTGTACAGTACTTTCCTGATCAGTGACCATAAGCTAACAATCTCCATTGATCAGACTCCACACCAAACAACAAGCTGGACAAATAAATTGCATAAAAGGAATATGCCAAACATGTGCCAATTTGTCTCTTTTTCCTTTGAAAAATGAAAATATTGATGTAACAAAGATGGTAAATTACAAGAGTTACAAATATGTAAAGAATGAAATAAAATTTGGGAAAGAATCCAAAAGGTTAGAATATGTTGAAGAGGAGATAAATGTTGGAGTATTTATAGAAAATTTTAAAAATTGATTCAACCCTACATTCATCATGCTTTTTTTGCAAAGTGGAAAGTACAACAATTTCAAACACTGAGAGACAATTTCCCACTTGGAACTATTGTATCAGTTGTTGATTTTGTAGAAAATTATTCTTTTGTTCATCAAAAGGCAATTCAGTCAGAATATTATTTTTCAAAGAAAATTACTCTTATGGTACATGTGTGTTATCGACACACACAATTAGATTTGGATGGTATTCAAAGCACATTTGAAGCACGGGTCATCAAGAAGGAATATCATTATTATATAAGTGATGATAGAGAGCATGACATTCATTATGTGGAACACTGTGCTTCAAGATGTTTTTTGCAAATTTGAAAGAAAGAGGTATAAAAATTGATAAACATTATGTTTGGTCAGATGGATGTGTTGCACAATTCAAATCATCGAGACCATTTTATGCACTATGTAGATATCATCGTAATGAAAAGATACCACATGTCTGGCGTTTCTTTGAGAGTGGACATGGAAAAGGTGAACATGATGGTGTCAGAGCTTGCATCAAATGTGCTATATGAAAGTATCAAATGAATTATAAGGGAGTGCATATAAAAAATGCACATGATGTGGTTGAATGGTGCAAGACACATTTTGCACCAAATGAGAATGACACATCATCAGGATTGACTCAGGTGGTGCCATATAAAAAATTTTGGGAGATAAAAGGTATGCACGCATTTTTAAATTGTTTGAAAGTGTTTATAATTTTTATGATATTTTTTATTCAAATTATATTTATATAAAATGTATTATATATGCATTTGTTCAGGTGTGGATAGAAAAATTATGCATGGTTGCAATAAGATAGAAAAGACGCGATCTTTGCATTCATTTATGAGTACGAATTGTCGCAATTGGATGTTGAACACTAGGGACTACTCATGCTTTTGTTGTCACTGCATTACTGACAATTATGAGGAATGTATCAATCAAGATCGTGGATATGTAGTTGCATGAAATCTAGTGCCACTAGTTGTTACTGATACATTTGATAGAGATGAAGATGAAAACTTCGATGATGTTCCTTTGATTTCTACTGATTACGATCATATCTCGGGATTGGTCAAAATTGGTAAGTATATATATTTCACATTATATGGTACATTGAGTTGCATGTATAGATAGATATAGATAGATCTATAGATTGAACTAAGTATTTATTTTAAGATCTCACATATGTATATATAAATTTACTGTGCAGGAGATGTCTTTGCAGTGATTGCTGAGTGTGGAAATGTAGAAGGAGTTGGTTATTATTTACTATGTTGTACTGCAGAGAGCATGAAGTTACTTGAACCTAAAGAAAGTGATAGAATGTTGTTCCCCATAGGTTTGTATATGGTTTACATCAATATATTGAACTCAATTTGTAAATTTTAAATTTCAACCTTTTAACAAATTTCAAATTGAGTTTGTTTAAATTTATATATTGTTAAAATTTGTGACCTGCAGGTTTAGTTGTTTTAGAGGGAACATATTTCAAGCAAATCAAAGTAATTCAACATGGTATTCACTTTGTTGATTACGAACCAGACAATAAGGTGTTTCAATATAGTCACCTAGTAGTTGCCACATCTATTTGTCTTCATACAGTTAAATCTCAATGTGGACATCGTAAGTGGAGACTAGATAGTGAGGAAATTAGTTATATTAGTTATATTACATAAATTAGTTAAGACACTAAAAAATATGAAATTAGTTATATTACTTATGACATGTGTTAGTTCTAGAATTAGTTAGAATAGTTATTATTCACTAGTTACATGTATTAACTAGTTTTCTTTTATGATATTAATTCTAGATCCCCTTAAGACCTCCCCTTAAGACACTAAAAAATGATGAAATTAGTTATATTACTTATGGCGTGTTACTTCTAGAATTAGTTAGAATAGTTATTATTCACTAGTTACATGTATTAACTATTTTTCTTTTATGATATTAATTCTAGATCCCCTTAAGACCTCCTGTTAAGACACTAAAAAATGATGAAATTAGTTATATTACTTATGACATGTGTTACTTATCATATCTAAACAAATTATATCATCTAATCATATCATCTAATCAAATAAAACCATCTAATCAAATTATATATCATCAAATAAAATCATCTATTTAAATTATATATCATCAAATAAAATCATCTATTCAAATTAAATAAAATCATATCATCTAATCGAATAAAACCATCTAATCAAATCATATATCATCAAATAAAATTCTCTAATCAAATCATATCATCTAATAAAATAAAACCATCTAATCAAATCAAATGTAATCAAATCATATATCATCAAATAAAATTATCTAATCAAATCATCAAATCAAATCATATTATCTAATCATACCATCTAATCAAATATACGTCTTTAATCAAATGCATGTGTCTCTAATCAAATATATGTCTGGAATCAAATATAAGTACATATAATCAAATATATATGTTTCTAATCAAATATATGTCTCGAATCATAAACTGAGTCTCAAATAAAATATATGTTCAACATGTCCTAAACTAGGGAGTCATCTAGCCGCATGCGAACAGAGCGACCCTCTGAGCGACTGCCGCGAGCATCCTCTGGCTATGAGACAAAAACTGATCCCTGCAAATATAAATGCATGTATATATGATAATAATCTAAAATAATTAAAATATTATAAATGCATTTTTAAACTTACATATTTTTAAAACTTACCTAACCACTACTAGGTGTCGCATCTGTTGAATCACTCCTAAGAAAAGCATCATCTGACTGTAAAGAAATGACTGACCCCTACAAATTTAGTGTACAACAGTTGGTTATATACATGTGCATAGTAGATATATTATGTAAAGTACTTGAAATGCATAAATACATGTGTACATATGCATGCTTAAACATACATATATCTAAAACTTACCTGACCACTATTAGGTGTCACATCATGTGGAAGATGCTCTGAGCCCACACTAGAGGTAACATGCTCTGCTAACTGTGCCTACAAAATATTATACATTGAATAAACAATGTGACCTACAATTAATTGTTCACTAAAACTCCTAATAAAAAAGAAAAGAAAATTTTATATGTACCTGAGTCTTAGGAGCAGGAGGATCGTCAACACGCTGCACCATCATATCATCGACTGATACTGCATCACCCACACCACCTAAGGTCCCGAACCTCTGTAGTAATGAGGAGTGTAGGGGTGACACTAGCTGGGAGGGGAGTGATGTAGAACCTGAACCATCTGGATGCAATAATATATCCATAAATTACCTGCCATCAGTGCCAACATCCACCTGACCCAACGCACATAACTGCTCATCAAAAGCATCTAGGCCCTCAGTGGTGATGCGTACATCTCCAATCTATATACCTGGCTCTGTAGCTGTAGAGTGATCTGGGGTGCACGACGCTCTGCACTATGTTGTGCCTGACTAGTAGATGGTGCATCCTATGTCGGTGGAACTACATGACCCCGTGTAAGTGCAATGAAATCCCTGATTGAATGTATGGGGATCTTGTGCGTGTCGGCAATATGAGAATAGGCCTGCATGATATCCTCCAAAAAGTAAAGGGCCCTAAAGTACTCTGATGACCCGACAGTGCTCGTATCTCTCCAGGTTCATGAAGACCTGCAGCTCTATATGTCTCCTCACTCACACCTGCAGTAGTACTAGACGAAGCCTCAGAAGATGATCTGGCTCTACTCAGTCTAGTCAAAATGTATCTGCCCACTAAATCTGAAGTGATGGATGTGGTTGTAGAAGCAATCTGTCCTATAGTATCCACAGCTCCCCTCTAAGAAGCAATGATGACTCTATCTGTAGTAGCAGCCATCATCGGTGCCACTTCCAGATTCCTCTCTCCAACTAGCTGTCTATGAGGCTGCACAACTCAATCAGCCCTATGATATTGATCGTGGTCTACAACCCTACCTCACCCCTGACCATAATATGATGGGATATCTAAATAGTTGACCCTGAGTCCCAAATGAAACTCAACGTACAACTACTGTGCAAAATATAGTGGAATCTGGTCATTATTTGGATAACGATTGTGTGCTGCAAGATGTCGAGGGTAAATCATACATGAAATCTGAGGTATCACACACCATGTGACATGATATTCCCTCACCACTGTCTTCCCCTCATAATGTGGGAAAACCTCTCATTTGATGGTTTCCTTGGGGACGAGGCTCTAAATCGTCACCAAGGAAACATCGTCCGAGACCTCCTCCCTCAACTCTCAAAAAATGGCCTCAACTACTTGAGGCGTGAAGGAGTGAGACCTCAATCTACCAATCATAGTCTCCAAACTACTCAATATAGTAGCACATGTATCTCTATATATACCATCCCCTGTAGACCTATAGATAGACTCTCTAAGTCAAGCTATCTCTGTATCATCCATATGAAAAATAGTATGCATATTAGGAGTGTGAGGTGCATCTTGAGCGGCCATCTAGATACATAACATGTGAAAGCTAAGTGTTAATAATTAAGTACTTGATTACATGTTATAACTGCATGTAAAATGGAAACAAATATCTAAATATATAAAATTAAAGGTCTTATTAGGTCACATAAGTGGTCCTAGAGTGTCTTAAGGAGTCATGGGTAACATAAGATATCATAAGCTATAGATAAAGGTCCTAGAGTGTCTTAAGGGGTCATGGGTAACATAAGTGGTCCTAGAGTGTCTTAAGGGGTCGTGGGTAACATAAGTGGTCCTAGAGTGTCTTAAGGGGTCATGGGTAACATAAGAGGTCTTATTAGGTCTTAAGGGTCCTAAGATGTACTAATTAGGTCTTAAGGGGTCGTAGATAACATAAGAGGTCTTATTAGGTCTTAAGGGGTCGTGGGTAACATAAGTGGTCCTAGAGTGTCTTGAGGAGTCGTGGGTAACATAAGATGTCATAAACTATAGATAAAGGTCCTAGAGTGTCTTAAGGGGTCGTGGTTAACATAAGTGGTCCTAGAGTGTCTTAAGTGGTTCTAATTAGGTCATAATTGGTTCTAATTGAGTCTAATTAGGTCCTAACATATAGATAAGAGTCATAGAGTGTCTTAAGGGGTCATGGGTAATATAAGTGGTCCTAGATTGTCTTAAGGGGTCATGGGTAACATAAGTGGTCCTAGAGTGTCTTAAGGGATTGTAGATAACATAAGTGGTCCTAAGGTATAGATAAGACATCAATGGGTCATAGGACATCCTAGTATGTATTAATGAAACCTATCATGTACATCAATGGGTCATAGGACTAACTTTAATATTTACTAAAAATGCATGTACATAAGGGGTCATGGGTAACATAAGTGGTCCTAGAGTGTCTTAAGAAGTTGTGGGTAACATAAGTGTAGACACCGAAAAATCCTTCAGAAAATAAATTATTTTTATTTTCTGAAAATTCTTGATGACATCATCATTTATTAATTAATTAATTATTTAATTAATTAATTTATTTTTATGGCATTAAATCCCTCTCTCTTAATTAAAAATATTTAATTAAGGAATCTAGCCTAAAAATGTCATTTGGACATTATCCCTAATTTATTAATTATTTTAATTAATAAATTGCCCAAAAGCTTCAAAAATAAATTAATTTATTTTTAATTTATTTTTTATCCCAAAGTTGGCCAAAATTCTAAAGAGCACTAAACTCTTCTAGAAAGTCCTAAACCTTCCTCTAAATGGGTCAAATCCCTAATCTAGTCCCTTCAAACCCTAAGCCTAGATATTTAATATTTATTAAATTTACCTTTAAATAAATATCTAAATCTCACCAAAAGCCATTTGCCCATCCCTTTCTTCTAATCCTAATCCTACCCTTAAACCTTTGTGCAATCCTAACCAAGCTTAAGACTTTCCTAAACCAAAGCAAAGTCTTTCCTTCCAAATATCTCAACCACAAAGCATTTATTGCTTCCCCAAAGTCTTCAAAGCCTCTTAAAGCCCATTCATTGCTCTTACAAGCATTTATTTGGAGAGTTATGAGCTTGGAGCCCCCTTTGTTGACTCCTCTTTGCCCTTCCCTTCATCCACTCACCTTGTGACATGTGTCACCTCCTGATTGGCTGAGAACTAGCACAATCCATGTGCTTCCCTTTGAGTGAATCTTGGCCTCTCTTAAAGATTTCAATCCTGGCCATTCATTCCTCCTACCCCAAGCCTTTAGAAATCCTATAAATACCCTCACTTCCTAAGGCAAATCATCTTTCAACTCTCAAACTCAATAGCAAAGTTATAATGCCATTTTCATTCTAGCATAAGCATAAACTCATCATTTTAGATCATTTTCAAGCTTAAATCACATCTAAATTAGCTTAATGGGATTAACATAGATTCATTTCTTGTTTAATCTATCTTAGTTCATCTTTTAGCTTTGCATATTTGTGTGTTCTTGAGGCCTTTGAGGCAAAATAGGTTCCTCATACCTATTTTGTGTCATTTTGGGTCTTCATCAACCTCAAACCATCCTATTTTGCATGCTCCAAGTGCTTGAGTTTGCACATCCACATCCATCTATATCTAAGCATATCAAACGGTGCATGGGCGCATCCGTTTTAGGCTTAAACTGAGGTGGCTTTGATTTTAGTTTGTTTACCATTAAATTTGATTTGATTATATGCTATGACGTTTGTTTGTCTTTGGCCTTCAAAACAGGTTTAGGTGCACGCTCAAATCCTAGTCTACATTCTGGCACGCCCGGTGGGACCCAAACCACAATCATTTTGATGAAATTATACTTTATATGCTTGTATTTTGCAGGAAATAAAAGAAATGTCACCTTCATGAAAAGAAATGACGCCTACAGCAATTAAATGTCGCCTTCAAACAAAGAAATGTCACCTTCATCAAAAGAAATGTCGCCTACAAAGAATCCAGTCACGCTTTCATGCAATTAAATCACGCCTTTGAGGAAAGAAATGACGCCTATGAGCTCTGTTTTCACGCCTGCATAACTGAGATTTTCCTGTGATCGATAACTTCTGTTACGTCCTAGAATTCTCTTCTGTCGCCTTCTTGTAATGAAATCACGCCTGTGACGAAAGAAATCACGCCTCTGCATTTTTATCTGTCGCCTTTTGAGGTACAGAATGTCGCCTGTAAAAATAAAGTGTCGCCTCTGCACTTTCCAGCGTCGCTTATAAGCTGGACAGTGTCGCTTTTTGTTTTTGCTTGGGACTGGTTTTTCATTTCTTTTATTACAGCAAAGGTCAAAAACAAAATCTTGAATGACATTAAGGAAATGAACTTAGGTCCTAGAATGTCATTGTCATTTTAAAAAGCTAACTCAATCTCGAATGCACTAAAGGAACGAACAACTCTATTCCCTCATCTGTTTTAGATTTCAAAACAAGCAAACAAATTCAATCTTGAGTGATCTAAGGGATAAAACAAAGCTTTTTCAAAGTTCTTAAATCAACTCGCTAATCAAATCTTGAATGCACAAAAGGAAAGAACTTGCAAACGTTCAATTCATTTACATTTTGAGGAAAGGAACAAATCAAAATCTAATCACGAGTGTCTTCATTTCAAAGTTCAAAAATCACTTAATCAAATTTGGGAAAATGAACAAAATCTGCTTGATGTGCATGTAGGAGTTTTTTAATTCTTGCATAATCCTTGTTAGAGTAAGCAACGTGGAACATTTGAACTTGGACAAGTTCACCTGTTCTGCTTTTAGCGAGGCCTGTCCAAGGAGAAGCGCTTCCTCCTCGGAGAACGACCTCAAACCGGTATCCCCCTCGGCCGGTATACAAATAAGCGAATACCAAAAGAATCGCTTACATCTCCTAATCGTTGGGTGTTCGTGCCAAACACGTGTCTGGGGATGGTAAACATTCCTCTCCCCCAGCATAATTGGCAAGGCTCTTAAGTGAGTCACGGATGATCAGCAAAACTGGGTATGGAGACACCACGGAACTATTAAAAACTTGATAAAATAGAGGCTACCCTATCTACATCCGAAAGTATCAAAATCCTTGTTCAAGGACCGATTCCAAGGGGTTTACCGGGTCGCCTCAAGATTACTCACCATTTGTATTCTCTTCTGGGGGATACCAAGCTGTGGGCAAGCGATTTTGATACTCACCTTCCTTAGGTAGATCTGTTTGAAGTGCTTGACAGTCAAAGACTCCGTGAAAACACTTGTTGAAACATACACTTTCAAAGCTTTGTCAGAGTCAGTTGTCTTTGTTTGTATCCCGCAGGGTTGCTTTGTCCCTTGCGGAGATTGCTTTGACTTTAACTTTTGCCATTGGAAACCTTTGCCTCAAAATCAGAAGCCTCTTTTCCAAGTGATGCCCAGCAAGAACAAACATCCTAAAGCAAAGTTGCCCAAATCCCAAGCCTATCAAGAGTGAAAAGTTATCAAGAAGAACACCAAGACCTATCAATCCATTATCCAAGCAACCCAACCCGAAAAAAAGTCCCAAATCAGACTTGAGAACATTGCCCATAACACCCGCATCAAACAGTTCGCCTTCCGTTTCCGAGTTAACCATCACTTTGTCAACCTTGAGCCAGAAGATTAGCCAAAATCCTTGTTCATGTCTTGTTCCATCTTCAGATCTTGAAATCTTGTCTCAAACAGCCTTGCATCTTGGTTTCATCCTAGTTTCACCCTTTGCATCAGCATCAAAACCTTAGTTGCATTTCAAAACATCATAAAGTGCATTTATCTTCCTACCAGCATTCTAGAATCAATCCTTGTCATCTGCATTGTCCCTTTAGATAGAGCATTTGTCCCTTCACCCTTCAATACATTTTCCACCAGCATCCCCCCGTCAGCTTTCCATATCTTTCCGGCAGATCCATCATCTTTTGCTCCAAATCCAGAGATCCACCAAACACTTAGTGTTCTACCTTTTGAGTTGTTCCTATCCTATATCCAAGATCAGAGACCATCATCCTCTTTTTGACACAACGTGTTGTCATAAAGAAATCAAACCTTGTCCTTGCATAGCCATCATCTCGAGCAAGAGATTGGAGTGTATTGATAAGAAACTAGTTGACCGAAGATCATCAGTCTATCTTAGGTTGACCCCATCATATCTCTGATCCTCCATTTGGGAAAAATAGCAGCTCATTTGTTGACCACTCAGTAATCTTTCACCAGCTTTCCACCAGCAACCTATCTTTCCTTTACCATCTTGATCCATATCCGTTCCATCCAGCTTCCATCATCGCCATCTTGATCCCTATCTTTGCAATTGCATCCTAGAAAGTCATCATCTTTAGAAGTTCATCAACTTTGCATCCATCAACATCTTTTAGCCAAACATCTTGCATCCATTTAGCACTTGCATCTCCATGCCTGTTGAGACCAGATCTCGGAAAAGAAGAAGCATGAATCCTTATCCACCAACAACCTCATCCGATCCCAAACTTTTCACCAACGCCATGATGACCTACAATCCCCAGATCCAAACCAGTAACCCATGTGAAGATCCAAACATCCCTTCATCCCCCTTGGCAAACCAAGCATTTGTAAATCCTCTAGAAAGCCCACCAGCAACCAATGCCCTTGTACCACAACATCAACAAAGCTCGTTTGTTCACTACCTACCAGAAAGTACCTCCATCCCACCCTCTCTCTATCCACGCATCCCCATCAAAACAATCCAAGTTCCAGCACAAGCATATTCTCCATTTGTCCAAACATTCCCCGATCCTACCATACAAACACCCCAAGAGCTTTCCACCATTCCCCTTTTCTTGCAAGGAAGCCTCGCCAGTCCCGCAACACAAGCTGCAGCACCATCCGCTCCATCTCATACCCCTTTTGCTTCATCATCTGCTATGGCTGCCCAAGCCCAAAACCAACACTTAAACCAAAGTCAGCTTCCACCTCTCACGCAAGCTTTTACACCAAAAGCTTCACCACCATCCGCAAGTCAAGCAACGTCTTTCACCATCAAAGGAGCACCGTCACCCTTCACCCCCCAAGCACCCGTACCTTCTTCTTTGGGGTTAGCGCAATCGCTCCCCATTCCAACCTCATCTTTCTCTTGGGTGTTTCCTTCATTTTCCTCCTCACAAGCATCTGCTCAACCACAACCTCAACAAGCTCCTTTCTCTCAACCATCATTCGTGTCCCAAGCTCCCGTTGCTCCTACCATTCCATCATCCGCTGCAGTGCACCCTAACACAAGCTCTCAGTGGGCCCTTACACAAGAAGAAATGAAGGCATGGGGGATCCCATCTTAATCCCCTACATCTATGGTTGCAAGTAAACAAACCACCTTCGTCCAAGCAACACAGCAGCAACTACCCCAACCACCACCGGCTTCGAGCTATTCATCCCAAATCTCAAATACCTTCCAGCAAGTTCCACCACCTCAACAGCCAACTTTTCCCAGCTATCTTACCCCATCACCCTTTGCTTCTAGCTTCCCCACATCTGTTCCACCTCTAAGTAACGTTGACATGCACCCAGCTTATATCAGCCAAACCCAAAGCCAACCTCAGCAACTACCACCATCATACCCGCAAGCAGCATCGTTCCAACAGCCTCCCCCACAACAACCACATGTCCCCTTTCATCAAACACCCATCATTCCTCAACAACAGCAAGTCCCTTGCTATCAGCCCCAGCAACAAATCCCTATCATCCCCCAGCAACAACAAGTTCCCACCCATCAGTTACAACAGCAAGTTCCAAATGTTCAATATCAGCAAGCAGTCCCACAACAACCGCCAGTTCAACAACAGCAAGCAGCCCAACAACATCAAAAGGTTCCATATCATTTACCACAATATCCCCTTATGCCACACCAGCAATATCTCCAGCAACCATTGCCCCAAAATCAGTTTCAACCCATTTATCCACAGCAAGCGCCATATCCAGTTCCACAGCTTCCATCACAAGCAGAAGTCCCAGTTCCCTAACCACTCAATGCTGAGTGGGAAGCAATGAAAAATGCTCTAAAAGAGCTACAAAGTGGAACAGAGAATAAAACATACAAGTTCGAAGAGGTGTGCTCATATCCCTTCGATCAGTCCATAGCAACTATCCCTTTCCCCAAGCATTTTGAGATGCCCAAGTTCGACAAGTATCGGGGGAAAGGAGATCCAGTAAACCATATCAAAGAGTTCTACATGGTGTGCCAAGAAGTGGCTTACAGTGATAACTATCTCCTGCGCCTGTTTCCCAGAAGCTTGGGAGGAACTGCTGTTGAGTGGTTTTACAAAATACCTCATGGGACAATAAAAACTTTTGCTGAACTCTCTGAGAAGTTTATCACACACTATGCCCATAATGTGGAGAATGAGTTGTCCTTGCTAGACCTATGCAACTCAAAGCAGAAAGACGGAGAAAGCCTTGCGGAATACTTGCAAAGATGGCAGAATCTTACAACCAGGTTATCATATCAGCCGCCAGAGAAGCATCTAACAAAGATCTTCATTGATAACCTGCATCCAAAGCTATCCCATCACATGCGAATGAACTGTCTCCAGACATACCAAGACATCAAGAGAAAAGGCATAGGCATCGAGAAAGCTCTCCTAGACGAAGGCACTATTCGCCACTTCAAGGATGATTCCAAGAACAAACCCAACAATGATAAATCCCGTTACTGGAATCGTAACAAGAATGTTGTTACAGATGGAGCCACTGACACTAAAAATGTACAATTCATTGTGTCTAGTCCTACACCAGCTCAAACATACCAACCGCCACAAGCGCCCATCTATCAGCAACCCCCAGCTCCCGCATATCAAGCACCTATTTATCAGCAGCCTCCTCAAGCTCATCAACCACCTGTGCAACAGTATCAGCAGCAATACCAACAGCAACAGCCAGCATGTCAAGGCAATCCTGTTAACACAGTTAACGTTGCCCCAAGGCAGAACAAACCCAACAATCAGAACAATCCAAAGAGGACTTTCACACCTTTGGGTGAGCCTCTGGATCAGATCTTTTATCGGCTAGCCAAGGCAAATATGATCACATATCCGCCCATCCCACAGAAGGATGACAACGCACCAAAGTCTGATTGGTATAAAGAACATGAATACTGTGATTACCATCATGTGAAGGGGCACACAACATTGAAGTGCATGCGGCTTAAGAACTACATCCAGGATCTCATTGATCGCAACGAGATCCAGGTCGATGCACCAGCTCAAGCTTCACCCAACGCCAGTTTGCAAATATATCAAAATGTGTTCCCTCAACACGATACCGGGAAGAATCAAGCCAATACCAATCAGCCCCAAAATCATGGCAAAGGCAAGCAAGAAGATCACACAGCAGCCTACATCAACTATGACAAGTATGTCGGATGCATAACTCAAGTTGAGCCCATCCAAGATGAGCCCACCATCAATACCATCCACGTCAGAGGGCCGGATCGACAATGTGCTGCAACTACCCGCAGTGGTAGGATAACTGTTGCAGGTGCTCCTCCGAGATCAACTGCTCCTCCAAGGCCAACATCTACTGCATCCACAGCACAGTCTAACACCAGGCCAACATCAAATGCACACGCAACACAGCATAATGCACCAAGAGCACAATACAATATCATAGAGCATCTTGGGAACATGCCAGCCCAAATATCTATCTTGGATTTGCTCCGCACATCACCCATCCATCAGGAGATCCTGGACAAAGCTCTAAAAGAAGGTCATGTCCCCATGAATATTAACACAACTCAGTTTGAAACTCTTGTGGGACACCTATCAGCAGCATGTGCCTTGTCCTTCAAAGAATCTGATATACCAGATATCGCTCCTGACCATACTCTCCCTCTCCGCATTGCTGTCATGGTCAGAGATTTCGCCATCAAACGAGTTCTAGTAGATAATGGCTCAGCCCTCAACTTGTGCACATTAAAATTCATCAAGAAGATCGGGTTCACGGAGGCCGACATACAACATGAGCAAATCACTATCAAAGCATATGATAACTTGGAGCGTACCTCTGAAGGTACTATAACTTTGCCTATCCAGCTAGGCCCAGCAACGCAAGATACTCTCTGCCACATTGTTGATCTTGACCTACCGTTCAATATCCTCCTTGGTCGTCCATGGATCCATTCCATTAAGGCCGTACCATCTACTTACCATCAGTGCATCAAGTTTCCACATCAAGGCACTGAGGTTACCATCCACGCTGACCCTAACCCCTTCGCATACTGCCTTGCGATGGAAGCATCTTTCCCTCATTCTACTCATTGTCCTGGAACCGATATTGGTACTTCTATTGCTAGCTCATCCCGATCCCATCGCGATCCAGAGACCATCCTCTCTTCCACCTTATCATCCGTCAAGATCAACAACCAGGGTTGTGGCGAATACAGCCTCAGTGATGCATTTGCTGTAGGAGCTCTTCCACGTGATCCACATACTCAAGGGCACCCAAGTTGTCAAAACAAGCCTGTTGAGGAACATTATAAGCTCAAGCAAATCGGAAACATGACTTTTGAGTCTCATGGTACCATCAACAGCAAAGAAATGGATCCAGATATTAACAAATGGTTATACAAAGATCCCCCATCACGTGACACACAACTTCTTGAGTACTTCAAAGAGAAATATCCAATCCCCTACAAAAATGTCATAGAACACTATAACTATCAAGGTGGTGGTCTAGGACCACAAGAGGACGGAAATTTGTTTCCTATCATACCATCCCAGAATCCAGAATAGCAAGGACTTGGCTTTAATACCTCTCACCTGCTTGAACAAGAGCCCAATACCACAACTGCAGACACTAAGATGACCAACGTGAACTTTTCGAATAGCCAGGATGACCTCGTGGAAATCAAAGACATCCCCGAAGAGAAAGACATCCGATCCTATGACGATATCTTTGCCGACGACACCCTCCTGGGGATTTCTGTTCTCCAACAATTCTCCATTAACCTCATAGATCTTCCCCTCACAAACCCTGACCTCATAGATTGGGACCAACCAAGCATCGCACACATCGATGAGTTCCAAAGCGCACAAGCACTCCTAGAATTCATGGGGGCATCATATCCAGCAGTCAACCAGGATCCAACATCGACATCTGTCTATCAGCTTCACCCAAAAGGATATTTTGGGGAAGAGGCAAGCTTTAGTCACAAAAATGAAATAGCAAGAGAACATCATGAGTCTTTATGTGAAAACCCCCTTGGGGCACATTCTAATTCCAAAATAGTAAAAATAAAGGGCGTATCTTCTAGTGAAAACCTGGCAATTCAGGCGCTAGAAGATGAAGCCTTGCCTCTTCCCCCTATCCAAGATTATAGACCAGAGCAGGCACCGATCATCATAGAGGAAACCAAGCCAATCAAATTAGGAACAGAAGAATGTCCAAGGATCACCTACATTGCAGTCAACGTAACAGAAGGAGAAGAAATGGCTCTCAGCGCCTTGCTCAAGGAATCCATCATCAACTTTGCATGGTCATACGCCCACATGCCTGGGCTTGATCCAAACCTTGTTGTTCATCATCTATCAGTAGATCCAAACGTCAAGCCAGTAAAGCAGAAGCTAAGGAAAATGCATCCAAAGGTAGCATTGCTCGTCAAAGTAGAGCTTGAGAAGCTCCTCCAAGCTAAGATCATCAAAGCAATAGATTATTCAGAGTGGATCTCTAACATGGTGCCAATCACAAAGCCTTCTGGCGACATCAGAATCTGTACTAATTTCAGGGACTTGAACAAGGCATGTCCTAAGGATGACTTCCCATTGCCAATCATAGACATGCTTGTAGACCTCACAGCGGGTCACGAAATGCTATCACTCATGGATGGATTTTCAGGCTACAATCAGATTCATATAGCAGAAGCAGATCAACATAAAACAGCATTCACAACCCCATGGGGTACCTTCTGCTACAACATGATGCCATTTGGGCTAAAGAATGCAGGGGCCACATATCAGAGAGCAATGACATCAATCTTCAATGACATGATCCACAAGATCCTTGAGGACTATGTGGACGATATCCTTGCAAAATGTAAAACAAGAGATGAGCACCTCAACATCCTAGAGCGTGTATTCGATCGTCTGAATCATTATGGCTTAAAGCTTAATCCTAAGAAATGTGTCTTTGGTGTTACATCTGGCAAGCTTTTAGGCTTCATCGTCTCTAGACGAGGCATAGAGATCGATCCTAAAAAGGTAAAAGTAATAACGGAGATGCCTCCACCAAGAAATCTCAAATAGCTCAGAAGCCTATAGGGCAAGCTTCAATCAGTTCGACGATTCATCTCTCAGCTAGCAGACAAGTGCCAACCATTCTCACATCTCTTATGCAAAGACACTAGCTTCAAGTGGGATCCCATATGTCAAAGAAGCTTTGATAAGCTCAAGGAGTATCTAGCTAACGCTCCAATCCTAGTACCACCAGTTCCAGGATGCCCACTCATCCTTTACATCTCAACAACAGCTACAGCACTAGGGGCACTCCTAGCACAGCATGATGATAAAAATAGAGAATGAGCTATCTACTACATCAGTCGCACTCTTGTGGGCTATGAGCTTAACTATTCACCCATGGAGAAAGCATGCCTAGCAGTGGTCTTTGCCACTCAAAAATTTAGACATTACATGCTTAGCCACACAATCAAGCTCATATCAAAGGTGGACCCTCTTAAGTATCTGTTATCAAGGACAACCCTCACAGGCCGTATGGCAAAATGGGTCATGTTACTCAGCGAATTTGACATTTAGTATGTAGATCGCAAAGCAATCAAAGGGCAAGTCATTGCCGATCAACTAGCAGAAGCACCACTGGTGGATGCCTATCCACTAATCATGGAATTCCCCGATGAACATTTATGCATGATTGAAGAGCAGCCCATGTGGAAACTATACTTTGATGGTTCCAACACATCCCATAGCTCTAGAGCAGGAATCCTATTCGTCACACCTCAAGGTGACTATATTCCAAAATCATTCAAGTTGGGATTCCCCTGTACCAACAATATTGCAGAATATGAGGCACTCATCTTAGGTCTCAAAATAGCTATCCAATGGAACATCACAGAATTACAAGTCTTTGGAGATTCACAGCTGATTATCAAACAAGTCCTAGATGAATATCAGACAAAGGACGACAAATTGCTACCCTACAAGCAACTAGAGGATAAACTGAAAGAGCATTTCCTACATCTACAATTCAATCAGATCCCAAGGCTTCAGAACAAAGTAGCAGATGCAATGGCAACCATCAGATCCTTATTGGAAATACCACGAGACGCATCACAATATGAATTTCTAGTCGAGCAGCTACACTTGCCAGCTTATGAGAATGCCGATGCAGACATGGTGTGTGTCTTGGTTGGTCCCCAATCCCCATGGTACCACGACATCCATGCATATCTAAAAAATGGTATCATATCTCCCCATCTCACCAATAACCAACGCCAAAACCTTATTCGCAGAGCTTCCCGCTACACTCTTGTAGCCAACACCCTATATCGTCGCGGGTATCATAATGTCCTATCTATATGTTTAGACTCAAACGAGGCATTCCTGGCCTTACAAGAAGTTCACGCTGGAATTTGCGGTGCCCACACGAGTGGCATGGTTCTAGCAAAGCAGCTGCTTAGAGTTGGATATTATTGGCCAACAATGGAACATGATGCGTGTGAATTTGTCAAGAAATGTCTCCCATGTCAACAGCATGCCAATTTGATACATGCACCAGCACAGGATCTACAGCCTATTGCACCACCGTGGCTTTTTTCATGTTGGGGCCTCGACCTCGTTGGCTTGATCACCCCCCTCTCTTCGGATGGACACAAGTATATCATAACAGCCACAGAGTACTTTACCAAATGGGTTGAAGCGATTCCACTCACCCTTACTACTGGCATCCAAATATCCAAGTTCATCCTCTACCATATCATTTGCCGCTTTGGCATACCATCTACCATTTTCATAGACCACGGCACACCTTTTGAAAACCAGCATGTGGATGATCTATGTGCCAGACTCCACATCCATCACCGTTTCTCCAGTCCATATTTCCCTCAAGGAAATGGCCAAGCTGAGGCAACTAACAAAACTATCTTGAAAATCCTCAAGAAGGTTGTCAATGATTCTGGTCGTGACTGGCACCTCCAAATCAATCCCGCCCTTTGGGCCTACCGCACTTCTTATCGCACTCCCACAGGCACCACCCCATACTCCCTTGTATATGGTGCTGAAGCCGTTCTACCGATCGAGGTTGAGCTCCCATCCTTGCGCGTCTCCATGAAGAACTATACAACTGATGAAGACTATCGTGTGGCCCAGCTCACACAGCTAGATCTGCTAGATGAAAAGAGACAGCAAGCTTACGATCACCTGGTTGCATACCAGAATCGACTCAAAAGGAGTTATAACAAAAAGGTCCATCCTAGACAATTCCAAATCGGTGACATGGTTCTTAAAGAAAATCAGAAGGTCCTAGCAAATAGAGAAAAGAAAGGCAAGTTTGAGCCTACTTGGTTGGGCCCCTATGTTGTCACCGCATCCTTTGGCTCCGGAGCCTATCAGCTATCAACACCAGAAGGTGAGCCCTTGAATGATCCTATCAACATCATCCATCTAAAGAGGTTCTATGCCTGAACCTGATCCTGCATATATCAGAAAATCCAAAAACATTCAAAAAAACAAAAAAGCAAAAAAAAAAAAAAAGCAAAAAATCAAAAAAAAAAAAAAGAAAAGAGAAAGAGAAAGAGAAAATAATCGTCCAATGGTGAAAACTTGGCAATTCAAGCGCCTTGGACAAGTATGTTGGTGAAAACCTGGCAAACAGGCGCCAACATAGTAAACTGAGCTTTTTATCTATTCAGTAGTCCTTTCAGTTACCGTCCTCTTCCTCCATCCATGACAGATCTCCCAGCAGTTCCATCTCCCCTATCCTCCAAGCATTCAGCTTCCATCTTCCTCCAACCCATCTGCAATCCATATCCTATTCCAAAGCTTTGTACCATATCTTGTACCATATCCTTATCCCTTTCCTGTATAGCGCAATCCTCCCTGTATTTATCCTTCTTGTCTCCGTCCTAGTGAGAGTCCCGCTGAGTGTGATCTTCCTATCCCCAATCCTGAGCTTCTGTACATATCCCTTGTGCATATCGTTCCTCCTTGTTGTACATAACCTTTGTCCGTCCTGCAGCAGCATTTGATCAAATATCTTGTCCCATCCCCAGCCTCAGAAAATTTGTAGTCCCACTCGGGCCTTGTGCTTCAGCAACATCAATTGTTGACTTATCCTTGCTCATCCTGATTATTCCTTGAACTTCAACTTTTGCCATCGAACAACTACACTTATTCTCTCACCAACCCATGGGTCCTTGAGGATATATCGTTCCTCCTGTCTGACCTAATCTTCCATCCTGGTCCTTGAGGATATATCATTCCTCCTGTCCGACCAATCTTCCCACCATCAATCAAACCTAATCTCTCTCCTTGGCAAAGGATGTCTTTTTGGAGTTATCATTTTGATCTTGGGTTTTGTCCTTTGGGTCTTGTTAATCTTTTTTGGCTTCTCATTATCCAACCAGGGTCACCACGATTCATTATATCACGGTGTGCTGCGTGTGCGGATAATCTGGGGCAAGGTCTTTTGATCTTTCACTTCTGCCTGTGAGTCAGTTGTGTGTTTGTGGTTCCTTCAGCATCGGTTTCGCCATGTCGCCTCTGCGCTTCATGTGTGATGTTGGGGCAACCCTGTGTGTTTGTTTAGCGTCAGTCCTCTGCGACGTTATTGACAGGCCTCGTGATCCCAGTATCCTTGGCAGGTCTCTAACATAGCTATATTAAATCTAGGTTGTGCACTCCCGTTTGCACTTGGAGCTATCTAGTCCCTTGCACTTATCATATAGATTAATCTTGCATCCTCATGTCGCTGCATCTTGCATCTTGCATTTCTATCTCATCTTGCATATCATCCATATTTGTTCTTAGAAGTGAGGTTATTTATCTCCCCTTTCTTCCTAACCCCTCTTCCTTCCTCGTCCCGCCGGGCACACTCTGTCCCAGGGCGTAATCCCTCTTTCTCCTTGCCCCACTGGGTGCATCTTCCATGATTTTGTCCCACTAGGGCATGTTCCTCTTTCTTCTAGTCCACCCGGGCGTCATACCCTCTTCTTCTGATTCTAGCCTCAGCATCTTGTTTTCTTGTCTTTTACGCCATGCCACTTGCGGCATCGCATCAAAGAGGGGCAAAATGTAGACACCGAAAAATCCTTCAGAAAATAAATTATTTTTATTTTCTGAAAATCTTTGATGACATCATCATTTATTAATTAATTATTTATTTAATTAATTTATTTATTTTTATGGCATTAAATCCCTCTCTCTTAATTAAAAATATTTAATTAAGGAATCTAGCCTAAAAATGTCATTTGGACATTATCCCTAATTTATTAATTATTTTAATTAATAAATTGCCCAAAAGCTTCAAAAATAAATTAATTTATTTTTAATTTATTTTTTATCGCAAAGTTGGCCAAAATTCTAAAGAGCACTAAACTCTTCTAGAAAGTCCTAAACCTTCCTCTAAATGGGTCAAATCCCTAATCTAGTCCCTTCAAACCCTAAGCCTAGATATTTAATATTTATTAAATTTACCTTTAAATAAATATATAAATCTCACCAAAAGCCATTTGCCCATCCCTTTCTTCTAATCCTAATCCTACCCTTAAACCTTTGTGCAATCCTAACCAAGCTTAAGACTTTCCTAAACCAAAGCAAAGTCTTTCCTTCCAAATATCTCAACCACAAAGCATTTATTGCTTCCCCAAAGTCTTCAAAGCCTCTTAAAGCCCATTCATTGCTCTTACAAGCATTTATTTGGAGAGTTATGAGCTTGGAGCCCCCTTTGTTGACTCCTCTTTGCCCTTCCCTTCATCCACTCACCTTGTGACATGTGTCACCTCCTGATTGGCTGAGAACTAGCACAATCCATGTGCTTCCCTTTGAGTGAATCTTGGCTTCTCTTAAGGATTTCAATCCTGGCCATTCATTCCTCCTACCCCAAGCCTTTAGAAATCCTATAAATACCCTCACTTCCTAAGGCAAATCATCTTTCAACTCTCAAACTCAATAGCAAAGTTATAATGCCATTTTCATTCTAGCATAAGCATAAACTCATCATTTTAGATCATTTTCAAGCTTAAATCACATCTAAATTAGCTTAATGGGATTAAAATAGATTCATTTCTTGTTTAATCTATCTTAGTTCATCTTTTAGCTTTGCATATTTGTGTGTTCTTGAGGCCTTTGAGGCAAAATAGGTTCCTCATACCTATTTTGTGTCATTTTGGGTCTTCATCAACCTCAAATCATCTTATTTTGCATGCTCCAAGTGCTTGAGTTTGCACATCCACATCCATCTATATTTAAGCATATCAAACGGTGCATGGGCGCATCCGTTTTAGGCTTAAACTGAGGTGGCTTTGATTTTAGTTTGTTTACCATTAAATTTGATTTGATTATATGCTATGACGTTTGTTTGTCTTTGGCCTTCAAAACAGGTTTAGGTGCACGCTCAAATCCTAGTCTACAATAAGATGTCATAAGCTATAGATAAAGGTCCTAGACTATCTTAAGGGATCGTGGGTGTGTGTGTGAAAATTGTACCTGATTTGTAGACACAACACTCAGTAAAACATTAGAGGTTAGCAAAAATCAAAATCGTGCAAAATTGAAAGCTATCTAACCAAGCGATTTACTGTCTTCTAATAGGTGCGAGATTAATGTTCTCAGATTGTAATCGAGATCAGTGACCTAGACGACACCTAAATGAAGGATTTGAATGCAAAAGATGGATATGAAATAAATGCAATTGAGCTATTTTTTTTAATTTTTCTATGCAATAAGAATGAATGAAAAATTGATATGAAATTAATCTATATGAAAACTGATATGCTATGCTAATCTAACAATGATATGAAATATGAATGCAAAAATAAGATTGATCTCACAAAGATGTCGATTCGCAAGAGCTTTGATTTCTTCAATTCCAATTCTCCAGCGTGATTGTGCAAAATATGAGATTCTGTGGATGCAAATTTGAGAGATGATTGAGAGATGAATTATGAAGAGCTGAGTCTTGTTTTTATAGAAATCCAGGGCTTTGGAGGTGCATGAGAAAAAGTCATAAATCACTCAAATAACTCAGGTTGATTTTTGAGTTATCTGATCATAAAAGATAGTTAATTCTCAAAATCATGCAAAAATAGCTTTTTAACTCAAATTAGAGTTTAGATCAGCTTTTTGAACTCCAAAAGGATGTTGAGTTCCAAAAAGTCAATAACTTGCATTGATTTTCTGATTTGGAGTTTAACTGTTTCTTTTGAATATGCATAATAATTAAGAATTAAATAAATAAATAAAGTGATTTATCTTCAACTCAACTGATTTTTGAAAATAAATAATTAATTTATGGGTTAATTACTATTTTACCAAACTTTTATTAAAAATTATATTATTAAATAATGACAACATGCTTTAATTAATTAAATAAGAATTTAATCAATTAAAGATAGGAATTTTGATTTATTGTCAAAATTAAATAATACAATTAATAATAGATAGAATTAAATTTAATTACACAATTAAGTGGCAAATATTAAATCTAATTAATTAAATATGAAAATATTCAATTAATCAAATTTTTAGGATAAATGTGATTTATCGCCAAATAATCATTAAATTAAAGATAATTAAGATAATTAGGAATATTACTAGGAATATTTCCTGATGCAAAATTTAAGATAATCAATTATGATTCGATGATGTTTAGATGTGCCTTAGGTTAGGACTTTGATGTCAATTTCATTCGAATTGAAGATGTAGGAGATTAATGAACTTATAGCCCATTTTTGGGGTATTACATTTTGCCCCTCTTTGAATTACTGTGCGAAGCGCAGTGGTTCAAAAATAGTCTGTGTTTGATAAAGATATGAAACTGATTCAAAAGATAAACCGATCTCAAGATAGAAACCGATTGAAAGATATTGAGATAGGATTTGATTGATATTGAATTGATATGGAGATAATAGGTCTTGAATGACCAAAGATAATGTTCACTGTAGTAGCAAATGAACCTATGATTGCGAAAAAGTGTCAAAATGCCTGATTCTGAACCTTAGGATTGATAAGAAGTGAGTGACCCGTTCTAGACTCGATTGTCTTAGCAGAACTAGCAAGTATCACATCCAAACCCTTCAGTTGTCGAAGAACCAAGGAAAGAACACTATGATCTGATGGTTGCAAAAACTGATACAGTTTACAAGATTAGGAGAATACCAAATTGATATGGATCTTGATGAATCTAATATGCCCCAAGTGATGATAGATTTGCCCCGAGTGATGAGGACTTTTGATGAATCAGCGACTAGACGTGATTGTTGTCTTGATCACTGATGAAAGATATTGATAGATTTGATCGATAGAATTTTGATTTACAGACTTTGAATGATATCCAATACCATGCCCCCTTCGGGATTAAAATTAAAATTTGACAACAAAAGTCAGCATTGAGAATTTAGAAACATGTTAATTGATTTGAGAAGTGTGGTGAAACACATTCAAGAACACATTCTGCATCGTTGGAAGGTCCCAAAAGACCAAGTTTGACTAGGTTTGACCATGAGTTGACCATGGTTGACCAAGTTGAAATTTTGATAGTTTGATGAAAGCTAATCAGTTAAGTTGAATTTTAGATTTCTGTGATGATAGAAGATCGAATATGCAAGCAATTAATAATATGAATGATCTCAGATTTGAATTTTGATCCCGAAAAAGGATTCTACTTGCTATTTCATTAGAGGAACCTTCGTGAGAGATTCAGCTCTTGTTAGATTTGAAGAATTGATATGAAGAATTGTTTAAGCTTTTAAGTTCGTTTAGCCATTGTGAGATCATGCAAAGATGAAAAATGCAAAGAGACATGCAAGATGAAATGCAACCTAAGACCTAGGACCTAGTCACTGATCATATGTCGATTTGTTATCATCATTGAACTTTTAGGTAACCAGATAAATCAATACAATGCCCACTAGCCATGAAACCATAGACATATGAATATTGATTTGTATGCGCAAGAATCAATACAACACCCACTGGTTATACAACCATGGACATATGAATATTGATTTATCTTCGGAATGTTGGATTAGATATAAGCACCAAGGCACAAACGCCAGGATGACCTGAATATCATGTCCATTTTGATATAGCAATTTGTACAAGCATCAAAACATACACGTCGTGATGACCTGAGTACGCCTTGCGTTGCAAACACATCAAACAGTCAAGAGATCATTCTAAATCCAATGTGAATTACCCGTAGTGACCCTTTATCGTTCACATCCTTAGGCAAGATTGCGTTCCACAGTAGGAGAAAGAACTTACTCAAAAAGATAATAGTTAGTTCAAACGTCCTTGAATTTTTTTTGGGTATCAATGGTCGAGGTACGCATGGCCATCCAATTCGAGATAGAGGCTCTTACAGTCGGACACCATTTCAATCTAGAAGTTCCAAAGATGTTAGATTTTCACATACAAGCAGAAGACAAAGAAAAGATTATGCCCCCAGTCATCACTCTCTAAATCCTATAAAGGACATCATCGAAGAGCTCGAAGGGACACAATATGCAAAAATCTCAATGCGAATCAGTAAGCCTACAAGGAGATAAAAGCATGAAAAGCACAGATTGTTTTCAGTTGAGTTTTGATGTTTGATTGTTGTTGATGCAAAATCCTTTCTGGAGACGAGACTGACTGACTGACTCAACTTGAAGCTTCAAAGGACTCTGAGTGGATATGACACGTCTAAGATACATGGGAGACCATAGGATATGACATTGATTGCCCCCAAGTGTGAACATTGATAGGATGCAGACGCTTGAGCTGGTTGGTGTACAGGCCGACTTATTGAAAATTGGAAATGCAGGAACAAACCGGGAGATATGTACAAACTAAAGCAAGACTGAAAGCTGGGAAAGACCAAGATTGTGCTGATAGATGGAGCATTTGGAACAAGTGGCGCCTGTTTGCCAAGTTTTCACCATCTTGGTAGAGATTCTATTTTTGCTACTGAGGTGCCTGTTTCCAGGTTTTCACCAAGGCACTTTTTCTTTCTTTTTTCATTTTTTTGTATTTTTCATTTTTTCAATTTTTTTGTACTTTTGATTTTTTTTAATTTTTTTGTACTTTTGATTTTTTTTTATTTTTTTAAAAAAATTTTCAAGACTTTTACCAAGCACTAAATGCCTTAGGCGTAGAATTTCTTCAGATGGAGAACGTTGATTGGTTCTCGGAGCTGTTCTCTTTCAGTCGTTGAGAGTTGATAGGCACCAGAGCCAAAAGTAGCAGTGATAACAAAGGGACCTAACCAATTGGGTTTGAACTTCCCCTTACGTTCTCAATGTGATTGATTTTTAGGATTTTCTCTCAACACTAGATCGCCAACCTGAAATTCTCTATGTCTGACTTTCTTGTTGTAGCCTCTAGACATTCTTTTCTGATACACTCTGAGATGATCATATGCTGCTTGTCTGCGCTCATCTAGTAGTTCAAGTTCTTGTAACCTCGACACTCTATAGTCTTCATCAGTGACAAGTCCATGCATTCTGATCCTGAGTGATGGGATTTCAACCTCAATAGGCAGTACCGCTTCAGACCCATAAACTAAAGCGAAAGGTGTAGCCCCTGTAGGTGTTCTGATACTTGTTTTGTAGGCCCATTCTGATACGTGTTCTGATACTGGTTCTGATACTGATTCTGATACTAATTCTGATAATTGTTCTGATACTAGTTCTGATACTGATTCTGATACTGATTCTGATAATTGTTCTGATACTTGATATACTTGATAGCATCTTTTTCCATTGCAAACTCCCAAGCAAGATCATATCGTGCAGTCCCAATGTCTAGCAAGGTAGAGAACAAGAGGGATTAGCAAGCTGGTGGAAGAGATGGAAGATAAGAGAATGAAGGAAAATGAAGGGAAGAAATCCTCAAGGGGAAACTCCTCAAGAATACCCAAGCTAGCGAAAAATTGTCATGTAAAGCGCATTTGGATAAGTAATGAAAGGCTAGCATAGGATAAGCACAAAATCATAATGCAAGAGCAGGAAAGAATGCAATCCAAAGGAGTAGACATGTCAAGAGGCTTCATAGCACTGTGTTTTATTCTTTCTTTCTTTTTTTATTAGATCAAGACCAAAGGGGAAAAAGATAGCTATAGGCAAAAATGAATGGAAGAAGATGGATATGAAGGCTAAACATGGAAGGAATGAAAGCAAGATCATCGTAAGATAGCTCACAAAATAGCCAAATGTTCGTGTATAGATCAACATTGTCAAGATCAAAGAGAGAAGATGAAATGGATGAAATATGTAGAAGAACTACGCATGATGCCTGATTGCTAAGTTTTCATCATGGTACTTATCCAAGGTGCCACAAGGGAGTGGTTTTCACCATAGGATGAATTTATTTCTCTTTACTTTTGCTACCAAGGTGCCTGTTTCCAGGTTTTCACCAAGGCACATTTTCAATTTTTTTTTTTTAATTTCTTTTTTTGGAAGAAGGCAAGCTTTTTAGATAATGCTCCTTAAAAGGATAAACCATGATATGCCAAGGATTCAAAATGACACGCTCAAAGATGCTGATAGGGAAAGGGAGATGAAAGAGAAAAATGGAAGATAGGGTTTTATGTAAAGCGAGTGAGGTTGGAAGATAGGAGGAATAGGCAAATGAGGAAAAAGGATAGAAGGTAGAAGGTTAATGAATGGAAGGATTGTGAAAGGGTAGATGGAAAGGAAGACAAGATCAATGTAAACACACACCTTGAAGGGTGGCAAGAGGGTGGAGGAATCGTGAATGAAGGAATACGTGAAGGAATATGGCGAATGGATAACAGAGGTTGTGGTTTAGGCACATGGAATGAAAGAATATTTTTGGAGGGAGATGAAGTGGAAGTCTTTGGAAGCTTGAATGTCAATTTCACTTTTTGTTCAACACCAGACTCTTTCAAGAGAGACTTTGGAATCCATATAGTCGTAGGCTTTTTATTTCCTTTTGATGATTTAGAGATAATCTCTTCAATGATGGATTTTGGAACCCATACTTGTCTTGTAATTTTTTTCTTAGATATCTCTTTTGACTTTATGTTTCCATGTCTATTAGAGGAGACATGGTGATCTTTTTTTGATGGATTCTTGTATTGCTTCTTTTTCTTGTATTGAACATTCAAGTTACTTCCAAAGGACTTGGGACTTGTGGAAAAAGGAGGAGGATATGACTGGTTTAGATGGGTGGGTGGATGAAAAAGATTCAAGGGTATGCATCTATGTTGATCTTGAGGAAAGATAGGAGATGGAGGTATGTAAGGACCCAAGATGGATGGTGAATTAGGAAAGTTAGGAGGGGAAAGTGAAGGGACATAAGGACCCAAGATGGAAGGAATGCGTGAAGATCTTTGTAGTGGTGGAAGAGGTCCAAGGATGGAAGTGGAAGATGCAAAAGGATAATCAATAAGTTCATCAGCATCTATATGACAACCAAGGATATCAACATCTTTAGAGTGAGCATTAGAATTTTCAATAGAATCATGGACATCTTGAATATGAGCACCTTCTTTGATAGGATTTTTCAAAGCTTGCAAAGACTTAGGAAGAGTAGAAAGTGGAAGTGAACATGGAGTGGTAGAATAAGAAGATGGAAGACTTTGATCTTGACAAGGATCTTTGGATAGCACCAGCACATAATTTGTCTCTTGATTTTCAATAGGCTTAACATTGGAAGTAACAACACTATTTTTACCAACCTTAATGGAAGTGTCATCTTTGGAAAGCGCAAGTGTAGTAAGGTTATTTTGATTGTCAATAAGCTCATTAGTGTAAGTAGTAGCCTGATCTTGCTTAAGAGAAGACTTAAGACATGGTGGAATGCATGAAAAAGGGTGTATAGGATCAAAAGAACCATGAAGCAGATAAGAGACATCGGAAAAAGGAGTGGATGACATGGAGGGTTCTTGATCTTGATCTTTCTTTATGTTCTTCTCTTTATCATTTTTAGAGTCCTCTTGACATGGAGCCACTTCTAAGGACAAGGAAGCATGTTGGGATTGTATGGATGACTTTGGAAGAGATGGTGAAGGACTAGCTGAAGTAGGCATTATAGCATATGAAGGCTTAGGCTCTTTAGGTTTATCATTATTGAAAGTATTTGCAGCCAAGTGAAGGTTAGCTTGAGTTTCTTTAAGAGGTAGCCCTGGAGGATAACTATAGGGAATCGCATGAAAAGTATCAAGGCTTGTGTCGGATGAAGGTTCTGTGAAAGATTTGAAAGACTCAGAAGCTTTAAGAAATGTACGGGTATTGGAGGAAGTAGGGGATGGAAGGGAACCATCACAAGACAAAGGTCCAACAGTAACATGATCTTGCTTGAGAGTGTAATCTTTATTTTCAGCCTGAGAGTTCTTAGAGGAGAGATCCTTATAGTATGCATGTTTATAATCAGTGTGGTAAACTTTCTCTTCCTCAAGTGAAATAGATGGATCATCTAGGTATTGTGCATAGAAATCATCAAAGTCTCTTTCATAATCAGAATCATATGGATCACCCTCACGATCTATTCAATGTGACGACCCATTTGTAGTAAGCAGGAATGGACGATGAGGAGGACTCTTAGGAATAGAGGTGTCATAGGTATCATTACATTGTCTGTCGTCATAGTCATCATAGTCTCCAAAGCTAGATGTGTCACTCTCTATGGAAGAGGTATCATATTGCTCAAATTTTTTTCGGGGGCATGGTGACATGTACAAGTCTTTATCAAATGGAAAAGAGTATAGAGGTTCCTTTTCTTTCCCAAGTTTGTCAAGCTGGACTTGCATAGCATGTATCTATTTCATTATAGTGGCGATCAAAGCTTCTTCCTCTTGTTTACTGATTCTTTGAGACATGTGTATTGATTCTCAATAGCTATTGATCTATTCCTGACACAATGATATTTTTGACAGATTTTGGAACTAGGCTGGAAACATTGGATATCTTGCAATTTGACAATTTCTGACAACTCTCTCAATTTTTTCCAAACGACACTCTGCAGACTTGTACGACACTGGGTAGTCTATGAAATGACAATTGCTAAACTCGTACGACAGTTGGGTAGCAATGAAATGACAGTTGACAAAACTCATACAACTTTTAACTTCTTGAAATGACTTTTGACTCCAGAAAGATTTTACGTCAATTTTTGCAAAATTTAAGGTCTTCAGTTTTGAATTGTTTGCAAATTGTACTATCCAGATTTTGAAGGTTATACCAGATTTGATCATTTTTAATAGCCAAGTAGATAAACAAGCACGCAGAATAGCAAGCAAGTGATTCCAAGCACGTCTGAAAACAATGAACAAGGGCAAAAGCAACCTTGTGCATGAACAATCAAGTGACCAAATTGTGCTAATCCTTGAGAGTACTAATTATGTATGTTCTAAAAAGTTTTGCAATAACACACATATACCTGAGAATGAAAAATTGGCCTCTCTAGGGTTTTTAGTAATGGTTTGACTCTGCAACTTTTATGATTCAAAGGGGTGAACTCCAATCCCGGCGCACCAGGGTTTTGACACAGTCTGAGAACTTAATCTTCAAGAGCTGCTAGGGAGATCTGACAACCCAACAATGAACCATACCCGTGGAGATTTCTTCCACAAGGACATTTATATAGCGGTTGTCACTACCACGGCGAAAATGGCTATGACCGCTTGAGGTTCCGTCAATGCAGTTTTCCCTGTGAAGGGATTGTCCGCTACGGTTAACCCTCTCTAAAGATGACTCACAGATTTATACCACAAGGGGACTTGGCTCCAGATTCAAGGTTTTGACACCTCTTCACTTTTAACCCAAACAAAACAAGCAGATTAATCCGACACGCTAAGAAAAAGTTTTGTTCCACCAAGGTCTGTGATATCAACTCCACGTGATCTATCAACCTCTCTGGGGAGAGAATGTATCAATCAATAAGAGAAGACACACTAACCAATTTTGATTCACCAAAGCTCGTGATATCAACCCTACGTGATCTATCAACCTCTCCGGAGAGAGAATGTGTCGATCAATAAGAGAGGATGCACTAACCAAGTTGAATGTGAAACGCACTAAGTATCCTCCCTACCTACAAGGATTCTATCGTCAAGAATGATTTCACTAGGAATCCAATCTTTCAAGAATCACAAATAGTGTTCATAGGGCCTAATTACTATGTGAGCACAGATATATTCCTGAAAGTAAATCTACCAAAAGTACCCAAAAAGTAGAAAGAGGAACACTTAACGCTTAAAGCGAATATGAGATGAGTCCACAAGGTGGAACACTTAACACCTCACACAAGCTAAAAATGATTCCCCAACTTAGAAAACAAGTGAGTTCCTAAAAGCACAAAAGGGTTGCCAAGTGGAACATTTAACGCTTCTGTCCTGTTGACCCCTCCCCTTTATGGCGCTGAGATTGCAACTACGGGGCGGAAATGAGGGGCCGGCGGATTAGCGAGTCCAATAACCTAAAATAGCAATCAAGATCAATCACAAGTATTCTAAGACTACTTAATGAATCCTTAAAGGTTCACAACCTAGTATCAATTATGCAAGTGTGTAGAAATAGATCAAAAGCATGAAAAGATGCACACAAGCTTGACACATAAGAGATTTATTTTAAGTCCCAAATCAAAATATTATTAGATGAAGGAGAATACCTGGGATCCTTGCAACGCGCTTAGTAGATTTTACTTAATTTTTAGCAATTTTTGTTGAGCTTTTCCATGCAAGCAAGTGACGAACTCTCCAACAAGCAAACAAGCAAACAAGATATGCAAAATATATTCAACTTATGAAAACCATAGGGTTAGCTCTAAAAATCAATTATTATCAGTAATAATAACCAGCAATCGACCCAAATGACAACTCATATCATTCATTGAACCATGTAAAAAAAATAAGTGCATACCCATCACAAAACTTTATTTTTTTTGTTGCATTTGACCTAGTCAACAAGATCTAATTTTTTTGATATGATTTTGGCCACAAAAATAGAAATTCAGAATAGAGACCCCTACTAAAAAATAGAGAGCTTTCCAAAAATGCAAAAATTTTAGAAAAATCTCTTCATTTGTGCCCTAGAGACCCATTTTATCAAAACAGACTAGTTTTTGTAAATTAACTATTTGAGCTATGATATCATATCCAAATTTAAAACACAAAGAATGGGCCCCCTGTATAATTTAAAGAGCTTTCCGAAAATATAAATTTTTTTGAAAAATATTCTAATTTGCGTCAGATATTAATTTTTTTTGGAATTTCAAGAAAAAATTATTAAAAATTCAAAACATCTTAGAAAATTCTAAATTTTTTACTATAACTTCCCTAACATGTCACCAACCTGTAAAAAAATTTTCAGACCAAAATTCCAAGCCGTTTGGGAGATAAAATTAAATCTTTGAAACTTTGGGGTTTTAGCTCCCAAATCAAAACCAGCATGCAAAGGTGGGTTGCCCCACGGTGGGCGCCAAAAATGTGTGTGTGAAAATTGTACCTGATCTGTAGACACAACACTCAGTAAAACATTAGAGGTTAGCAAAAATCAAAATCGTGCAAAATTGAAAGCTATCTAACCAAGCGATTTACTGCCTTCTAATAGGTGCGAGATTAATGTTCTCAGATTGTAATCGAGATCAGTGACCTAGACGACACCTAAATGAAGGATTTGAATGCAAAAGATGGATATGAAATAAATGCAATTGAGCTATTTTTTTTAATTTTTCTATGCAATAAGAATGAATGAAAAACTGATATGAAATTAATCTATATGAAAACTGATATGCTATGCTAATCTAACAATGATATGAAATATGAATGCAAAAATAAGATTGATCTCACAAAGATGTCGATTCGCAAGAGCTTTGATTTCTTCAATTCCAATTCTCCAGCGTGATTGTGCAAAATATGAGATTCTGTGGATGCAAATTTGAGAGATGATTGAGATATGAATTATGAAGAGCTGAGCCTTATTTTTATAGAAATCCAGGGCTTTGGAGGTGCATGAGAAAAAGCCATAAATCACTCAAATAACTCAGGTTGATTTTTGAGTTATCTGATCATAAAAGATAGTTAATTCTCAAAATCATGCAAAAATAGCTTTTTAACTCAAATTAGAGTTTAGATCAGCTTTTTGAACTCCAAAAGGATGTTGAGTTCCAAAAAGTCAATAACTTGCATTGATTTTCTGATTTGGAGTTTAACTGTTTCTTTTGAATATGCATAATAATTAAGAATTAAATAAATAAATAAAGTGATTTATCCTCAACTCAACTGATTTTTGAAAATAAATAATTAATTTATGGGTTAATTAACTATTTTACCAATTTTTTATTAAAAATTATATTATTAAATAATGACAACATGCTTTAATTAATTAAATAAGAATTTAATCAATTAAAGATAGGAATTTTGATTTATTGTCAAAATTAAATAATACAATTAATAATAGATAGAATTAAATTTAATTACACAATTAAGTGGCAAATATTAAATCTAATTAATTAAATATGAAAATATTCAATTAATCAAATTTTTAGGATAAATGTGATTTATCGCCAAATAATCATTAAATTAAAGATAATTAAGATAATTAGGAATATTACTAAGAATATTCCCTGATGCAAAATTTAAGATAATCAATTATGATTCGATGATGTTTAGATGTGCCTTAGGTTAGGACTTTGATGTCGATTTCGTTCGAATTGAAGATGTAGGAGATTAATGAACTTATAGCCCATTTTTGGGGTATTACAGTGGGTAACATAAGTGGTCTTATTTGGTCTTAAGGGTCCTAAGATGTACTAATTAGGTCTTAAGGGGTCGTAGATAACACAAGAGGTCTTATTAGGTCTTAAGGGGTCGTGGGTAACATAAGTGGTCTTATTAGGTCTTAAGGGTCCTAAGATGTACTAATTAGGTCTTAAGGGGTCGTAGATAACATAAGAGGTCTTATTAGGTCTTAAGGGGTCGTGGGTAACATAAGTGGTCCTAGAGTGTCTTAAGGAGTCATGGGTAACATAAGATGTCATAAGCTATAGATAAAGGTCCTAGAGTGTCTTAAGGGGTCATGGGTAACATAAGTGGTAGATGTGATAAGTGGTCTAAGTGGTCCTAGGATATCCTAAGATTCTTTAATGGGTCTTGGGGGTCCTAAGGTTTCATATTTGTTTTAAGATTTCATAAGGGATCTAGATAAGATGTCATAAGCTATAGATAAGGGTCCTAGAGTGTCTTAAGGGGTCATGGGTAACATAAGAGGTCCTAAGGTATAGATAAGAGTCATGGAGTGTCTTAAGGGGTCGTGGGTAACATAAAAGGTCCTAAGGGGTCCTAGGTTACATTAGTGGATCCTCGTATGTATTAATTGAATCTAAGATACATAAATGTGCCATAGGACAACCTAAGATATGCTAATGGGTCTTCAGGAGCCAAATAGGTCATATATGTCTTAAAATATTGTAAGGGATGTATAATGGTCCAATAATATTAATGGGTCATAGATGTGATAAGTGGTCTAAGTGGTCTTAGGACATCCTAAGATTCTTTAATGGGTCTTGGGGGTCCTAAGGTTTCATATTTGTTTTAAGATTTCATAAGGGATCCAGATAAGAGTTGTAGAATGTTAATGAGTCGTAGGTGCAATAAGTGGTCCTAGAGTGTCTTAAGGGGTCATGGGTAACATAAGAGGTCCTAAGGTATAGATAAGGGTCCTAGAGTGTCTTAAGGGGTCGTATGTAACATAAGAGGTCTTAAGGGATCAAGATAAAAATCCTAGAATGTTAATGGGTCATAGGTGCAATATAAGTGGTCCTAGACTGTCTTAATGGGTCGTGGGTAACAATGAGTCCTAGATGTGTCTTAAGATAATGTAAGGGATGGATAAGGGTTAGGTAGAGTGTCTTAAGGGGTTGGGGGTAACATAAGAGGTCCTAAGGGGTCCTACATTTCATTAGTGGATCCTTGTATGATATTAATTGAATCTAAGACACATAAATGTGTCCTAAGACAACCTAAGATATGTTAATGGGTCTTGATGATCTAAATGGGTGATATGTCTTAAAATGTCGTAAGGGATGTCTAATGGTCCAACAATGTTAATGGGTCGTAGATGTGATAAGTGGTCTAAGGGATCTTAGGTTACATTAATTGATACTAGTATGTCTTAAGGGTTCTTGTAGTCAACGGTGGGTTCACATATGTATTAATAGAAGTTAAGATAGATGAATGTGTCCTAGGACATTTTAAGATATAATAATGGGTCGTATGGGTCCTAAGGGGTCCTATGTGTCAAGTAAGAGGTCATAAGTGATACGCAATGGTCCTAGAATGTTTTAAGGGGTTGTAGACCTCATAATAGGTCCTAAGAGATCACAGGTTACATTAATTCATCCTAGAATGTCTTAAGGAGCCTTGAGGGAAACAATGAGTCCTTGTATGTATTAATGGAACCTAACATGTACATCAATGGGTCATAGGACATCCTAATATGTATTATAAGATCTTGAGATTCCTAAGGGATCCTAAGTGTCTTAATATGTCATAAGAGAGGAATAAGGGTCCTAGAAACTTACTGTACTATAATTTTTTAACGTTTTCTAACATACTACTAGATCATTTTCAAAAATTTAACTACAATTTTCTAAGATTTTTACAAACTAAAAATTATTTAAAACAAATAACTAACTTTAATATTTACTAAAAATGCATGTACATGTGAGAGAGAGAGAGAGAGAGAGAGAGAGAGAGAGAGAGAGAGAGAGAGAGAGAGAGAGAGAGAGAGAGATTCCTAATATTTACAACTTTAAACTTAAAATTTAACATTTTCTAACATTTCTAACTTTAAACTTAAAATTTAACATTTTCTAACTTTAATCTTAATGTTTTCTAACAATTTCTAACATTTCTACTATAGTTTCTAATGTTTTGTAAATATTTTCTAACAGGTGCTAACAAACTACTACGATTTTCTAACATATTCTAACATTTATACTACAATTTTTAATATTTCTATCATTTTCTAATATTTAATTATGATTTTCTAACATTCTACTATTAATTTCTAACATATTAGATAATATTTAACTACAAATTTCTAACATTTCTACAAATAAAAAATTATTTAAAACGAATAAGTAGCTAAAATAAATACAAAACATATTATTTACAATAAAAAAATGAGAAAAATGTGTGTACTTGATACTGCTAGGAAACTGAAGACGTCGACGAAGCTCGGAAGGCGTTGGTGTGCTGGTGTGCTGAGGTACTTCACTCAAAGGCTTGGGGTTTGCAAATAGTGTCAGTGAAAATGATATGGAAAAATATAAAACGCTAGAAATTTATAAAAAAATTGGTCAAAAGGGGCTTCGTGCGAACCCCCTCTTCGCACGAAGACCCCTACAAGGGGGTCTTCGTGCGAACCCCATCTTCGCACGAAGCCCCTTGTTTCAAGTACTTCGTGCGAAGTGTATCCACCACTTCACACAAAGTATCTACTCCGTACAAAGGCACAAAATTTTTATTTTTCCCCAACTTCACAATTTTGTTCGTCCCTAAAACTGAGACACAACTTCATTAGACTTAACATCAAATAAAAATCTTCAATAACATATCTACATAAACAATTTCTACAACCACCCTAAAACCTACATCACCATCAACCCTTTGTCCTAGTCAAAAACTCCATAATAACATACCAACATAATCAATTCTTATAAAACCTCTAAAAACATGCCCCAATATTTAATAGTCTCTCCTAGTTAAATAAAACTCTCTATAACAGACCCACATAATCAATTCCTATAACCACCCTAAAATCCTACACCACTATGTGAACATCTCTCCTAGTTTACCAAGAAATTACAAATATGTATATAAAATTGCCTATCATAAATCATGGGTGCAGGACAGGCGAGAGTAGATAGTCTTTGTCATTGCATTAGAATATTGAGATTTCATGAGAATCACATATTTCTTTATATCAGACTTCATAGTTGTCGTTTAAGAAACCTGTGCTTCATAATTTGTTCATTTCTCGATTGACTATAAGTTCATTTGGCTGTAATGAAAAGGATCAAATTATTGGAAGATACATCTGGCACTGTATACGTAACGTATATGTGTGTAACTTATTTGATTAAGAAAATGACAACCAATTGGAATGGCTTGTACCGTAGGAAATTTAGGTTTTTTTTAGAAGTCATCAATTAAAAAATGAATTTCAATTTTGAAAAGATGATATTTGATACCTTTCACTCCTTGGCTTCTAGTTGTATTGTCCATCTCTTGGATGTCATTTGGCAAAATAATACGCTCTAGATTGATTGAGCAATGTATCAATGGTTAATGGTTTTTTTTTTATATATAATAAATATTATCCATTTTAATAAGGTGATGAGATTATTATATTATAATTGTAAATATGAATTACAATCAATTTTACATTACAATATAATATTTTTTAATATTAAAATATTATTTGATATATATATTAGAAATATTATTTCTCAACTAGCTCATTACTAATGCAATTGTCTATCTTAAAAATTTGGAACAAATTGATGATAACATAAATTAGTGGGTGCTTATGCTATTGACATTGATAATAAGTAGTTGATGAGTTTAAATAGAGAACATTTGAGTGTATCTATTTTATCTAATCTAGATGTGCACTATCTTTTTGGAGATATCTAATTTACATAGTTCCTCTTCTAGGATCAAGTCGAAAAAGACTTATTTCATGTGACACAAATGTCTAGAGTTGAAAAAGTAGGCTATTTGTGTAGAAAAAGGAAAAATCATGCCATGGATAAATTGAGAAAATATACTTAGGAAAAATGTAATTTCTAGCCTAGAGTGAGAAATCAAGAAAAGAATATAATACAAACTAGGGACTCCATTTCACAAAAACTTCAGTAGAATTGGTTTGTATGAAATAAAAAGGGAAAAAAACTTTGACAAAGTCTTGCATGACATCAAGGTGAATTCAATGTGGAATCCAAGCCACGTGCAATTTATGAGTATGATTTTAGGGAAATGCTTCCAACAAAATATCTTATGAAAGTAAATTTATCTAACCAATTACATGCACGATCAAATCCAAAATAATGAGAACAACATCTAGGGGTGTTTTAGTTCATATATCTAATGGTACACCTAAGAATAAAATTCCTATATCTATTGAGAATGGGTATTATTATTCATTGAGTTTATCAATGGATTTGATGAGGGTTTATCCATGCAATTTGCCACCTCCTGGGAGGATAGAAAAGTCATTGTGGGGAGGAGTTTCCTTTGAAATTACCAAACAAGTGATAGCAAAAGGCTACTAGGTTGCCCTTTAAGGGTAGGAAATGGATGAAAACTAGCTAGGTTGCCATTGTAATTCTCTTGAAGTTGCTCACATTTTCTGAGTTGGGTCATATTCAACAATTCTTCTTTAATTGTAGACGCTCAGTTTCATCATGAAATGTTTGTTCATTTGCAGACCAAGCCTGCGTTTCTATTTTTTTCTCTGTTTCTGTTGAATTCAACATTAACGCACGTTATAATTCTGGTCTTGGGTTTGAAACTAACCAGTAAGAACTGATTTTATCATGAAATGACAGCCAATTGAATCAGCTTGTGCCGTTGAATTAAAACTTTTACGTGTTTTGAAGCCATCAATTTAAAAAAAAAAATTGTAAAAAAAATGATATTGATATCTTTCATTCTTTGGTTTTTAGTTGTACGAGATAAAATGTTAAAAAATTAGCAATTGATCTTCATGATCTACAGTCCCTGTGTGTAAAACCACAAAAACATCTCATGAAAAATAGTGCATTTTGCACATTTGTAATTTTTCTCAAATTTTTTGTCTGTGTCATTTCTACCCTTTTTTGAAATTTAGCCAGCAGCTAGTTGTTATCTATTTGGTGGATGTAATTTGAAAATAGTTCTCTTGCTTGGTTGAACACTCCATTTATCATTAATAGGTTTTTTAAAGATATATTGTTCATTTTGATAATATGACGAGGCTATTATATTGTATTTGTAAACTCAATCACAATAAATTCTATATTGGAATAGATTTTTTTGATGTCATTTGATCTATAAATTTACAATATTATTTTTTCCATGTGTTCATTACTACTAGATTTGTTAGTCTTAAAAAATTGAAACAAACTAATGATAATTTTTGAAGAAGTATCTTAAGAATAAGAAACAACTAGAAAGATTTCTTAAAGAGGCCACTAGGGATCAATTATTGCTGAGTGCAAGGCTCTAACATCATAAGGGATGAAAAATTTGGTGGAATGGGTGCCCCTCAGTCCTTGGCTCTTAAGGTTAGCTAATATGACTTTCTAGATGAAATATCCTCAATTAAAAAAAAGGTTACATGGTTATCCATCGTTTACTCTTCATAAGGATATCACTGTTAAAACAAAAGAGAAAGAATCGGGATCTCAAAACATAAATAGTGATTTAGAAAAAAACACACACAACACTAATTTATAGTGTCTACCATAAAGCTACATCTCTTTATAAGAAACCATAACAATGTTATCCAAAATGAGATGAGAAAATAGTAATTGGAGGGAAACAAAGTGACTATTGGGTTTCACATTTACCAATCCTAACCATAACACTATGAACAATGATATCCCCCACTTTTCCCTCTTAATCTCAAATTATAACTAGCTTTAGAGAAGGCATGCAAGACTTAAGCCTCTCCAAAATCTATTCAAGAATGCTTGGGATGAATCTTCTCCATGCCAAGTTGGTGTCAATACAACTTACTCTAATACAAACTTCGTCAGGTTTATTCATTTTCTCTAACTTATCGAATTTCTCCTGCAATTCTTGTGCAAAGTGATTCACTTATCAGCTATCAAAGTCTTTACTATTAACATTGACATAGAATTGTTCAATACCCTCAAGAATCAATTCATCCCTTTTTACTAGGTTCCTCACTAATTTATTTATAACTATCCTTGTGATCTATAGAGACCCTTGAATCACTATGGTAGAGAAAATGCCATCATGAATATATGTAGGAGGCAACTGAAATATATCATAGACTTGGTTTGTAAAATCCCTAGAAATAATTTCATCATCCTCATCTAACACAATCATAGATGTATGTATTTAGTATAAAGAGAGTTCCCTCACAACATGTCAAACACATGACTTGGTGCCCCAACAACAACATGAATGTCATTTAGGATAATTCACTCATCCTCCCTAAAACATTAGTTCCACCCACACATGCATGAATTTTGACCTGTAACTCAAGAAAACACATATCCATATTATTTTTTATTAAGGAAAAAGAAGGTTTTGAAGGGGTCCCAAAACCCTTTACATCAGAGAAGGAAAGATAGACATTGAGATCAAAGACACGAAATAGCTGCAAAGAAGAAGTAGCATAGCCCCGAAACTAAACAAGAAAAACAACAAGATAAAAAATTGCTAAACAACCACCAGAGGAAACCAGCAGATGGAAACATACTAGCTCCTTGACTGATTTCTCTTAAGAAGGTCGAAATTTTCTTCTTCTAGTGCAGAGAGTTTCTAGAAGGACTCCTTGAGATTGATCTGCTCCTTGGGCTCCATAGGCTCTCTGATGGCTTTTTTCTTCATGCTATCCGTAGTGCATTTTCCTGGACTAGTATCTTGACCAGTAGAGAAATCAGTCTTGTGGTCCACATTTATCACTATTTTATCCCATTGGGAACTCTCCAGCATGGAAAATAAATCTTTAATATTATCATTGGAAGCCTTCAAACCTTCATGAATATGTTGAAGGATTCTTTTGAGCATGGCCTCATTCCTAGCCATCTTATCATTCAACCTTTGCATCTTAGCCTCCACCATAGCCCTAATTTTTTGCTCTAGTTCAGTATTGTCCATGCAAAGAGTAACATTCCACTCTCCCCCATCACTACCTATCACCTCAATCTTCTCCCCATTTTTATTCCATATTTTTCATCAAATTATTGATTTTATTAGTAAGGTCCCATTGGTTGATGTGGATATCCTTGATTTCATTTACAATCCATTTATCCATTCTGAAGGAATAAATGTACCTAGCTTTTGCAGTTTTGAGGATACCTTTTGTACTTTCTCTTTCCTCATTAAAATCCTTTGAAAGTAGTTGGGTGGAAGACACTTTCTTATTTTCACCATAATCATCAGGGTGAACATCTTCAAACCACTCATCCTATTTAATAGACAGAGAATGAGGAGAAGGATTATCATTATTGGAAGAATCTTCATAATCAACAAGGATGGGCACATTACCTTGATCCTCAGCACTCTTGTTTGAGTTTTTCTATTGTTTATGGTTATCCACAGAAGGGAAAACATTCATATCATCCTAGAGCTCACCTTCGTGCTCTTACAAAATAGCTTCATCTTTATTAGTGCCTATGTTCATCTCCATCTTCCGAGAAAAGGCAGTAATATCCTCATCAACAATGTTGCCCTCTTCCTCCTCAATGGAATCCTTAGTTTCCATGCCATCTTCAACTTCCTTCTTGTCAGTAATAACCTTAGCAACAAGGGAGACCTTAGGCTCTTTGTATTCCTTTTTTTACCAGCACATTTCTCCTTCTTCACCTTATCTTGAATGATTTATTTTTCACTGTGGTAGACTCCTTCACATCGACGTCTTACCCATCATCGTCTGTCTCCATATCTTCAACCTCATCAAACACAAGAGTACTGACAAGAATGCTAGAATCCATCTTAGTTTTTTTCACTGAAGGTGGAGAATTCCTCTTAGAGCTTCCCTCATTAGATTCACTCAATTTTCTCTTAACTTTCTCCTCATTAGGTTCCATGGGAGTCTACCCAATCCTTGACATATTGTCTCTACAGTACTCATAAATCAAGTAGATGAGCCCATCATGCAACATAGGTTTAGATGATTTCTTATGGTTCTCTTTGATGCTATTATTTAGAGAACAAAGGAGAAAGAAAGGAAATGAAACCACTACAACATTTGGGGTCGAATTTTGACTCCGATTTGCGACGCCACTACAATTTGTCTTTTTTTTTTTGTGTTTTTTTTGCAAGTGCCCCCGACGGTGTTGTAATAGTGACGATGTTGTCATAATATCAACACCCTTGTGTTTATAAATTAAAAAAAATAAAAATAAAGTGTCACTTATAATTTGTGAATTCGAAGAGTTACCGCGAAGACGGCACAACACTTTTGCATGGCACGAAGAGGGAATTTGAGTTTGGCATGCGCGAAGAGGTGGGGACCATGTGGGAAGAGGGAATTGGCACTTGAGGTAGGCATTCGAGCTTTTTCTTCTCATTAAATCAATTTCAGTGGCATTGTTTACATCTTAGCATTGTTAAGAGTGGCATTGTTTACATCTTAGCATTTGGAATGCTCAATGACCCACGAGATTTGAGAGCTAGGGCATCGTTGTTATTACCTTGAAGGAATTGTGTGAAGTGTTTGATCTCTATTTATTTGTTTTTCTATTGATATTCACTATGTGGTACTCCCTGTTTATGATCATTTCATGAGGAAATGTTTTGATGGCTCGCGGGCTGCAAGCTAGGGCATCATACATTGTTTATGATCTCACTATTGAATATTGGCATTGTTTACATCTTTTCATTTGGAATGCTTGATGACCCGCGAGGTTTGAGAGCTAGGGCATCGTTGCTATTACCTTCAAGGCATTGTGTGAAGTGTTTGATCTCACTTTATTTGTTTTGCTATTGATATTCACTATGTGGTACTCCCCGTTTATGATCATTTGACGAGGAAATGTCTTGATGGCTCTGGAGCTGCAAGCTAGGGCATGATACATTGTTCATGAGCTCACTATTTAATACTGGAATTGTTTACATCTTTTCATTTGGAATGCTTGATGACCTATGAGCTTTGAGAGCTAGGGCATCGTTTCTATTACCTTCAAGGCATTGTGTGAAGTGTTTGATCTCTCTTTATTTGTTTTGGTTTTGATATTCACTATGTGGTACTCCCCATTTATGATCATTTCATGAGGAAATGTCTTGATGGCTCGCAAGATGCAAGCTAGGGCATCATACATTGTTCATGAGCTCACTATTTAATATCTGGCCAGACCATGTAAATGGTACCAGACCAACCCAATCTAGCTAGAAAGAGATTACTTAATATTTGGTTCTTGTGTGTATGTATTTATGTGTGTATACATATACATATACATATACATATACAAACTTATATAAACATATAGAACTTCAATAAAATTATAAATATATATATATATAGCTTTAAAAAATTTGATAACATCTTTAAATAAATAGTTAAATAAAACTATTCAATTCATTTAAACCCTAAAAACATGCACTTCCATCTACCCTCTCTTCTAATCAAATAAAAATCTTCAATAACATATCCACATAAATAATTTTTACAACCACCCTAAAACTTACATCACCATCAACCCTCTATCCTAGTCAAATAAAACTCCATAATAACATTACCCACATAATAAATTCTTATAACACCTCTAAAAGCATGCCCCAATATTTAATAGTCTCTCCTAGTCAAATAAAACTCTCAATAATAGACCCACATAATAAATTCTTGTAAGTACCCTAGAATCCTACACCACTATGTGAACATCTCTCCTACTTTACCAAGAAACAAATATGTATATAAAATTGCCTATCATAAACCATGGGTGGAGGACTGGCGAGAGTAGATAGTCTTGTCCTTGCATTAGAATATTGAGATTTCATGAGAATCACATATTTCTTTATATCAGACTTCATAGCTATCATTTAAGTAATTTGTGCTTTAGAATTTGTTCATTTCTCATTTGAATATCTTGTTCAGTCTCTTGTTGTTGTACACACTAAATAGTGCACTTCTCCAAGTCATTACTTCCAAGGGAATCCATGAATGGGAAACCTTGAGAAAGGGACCTAGAGCTCCCTAGGCATGGAGTCACAAGGATATTGATGGTTCTCTCAGCTAGAGCTATTGAAGCATGCAACCTTGCTAGTAAACCACACAATGGGAGATTCAAAGAGACAAGGGCAAGAATGCCAATATCGTCAAGAATCAACAATGGAAATGCAATGCAATGCAAGCTATGCTAAGAATAAAAATGCAAGCTAAGCTATGAAAGGAAAGTATTACAAACCCTTGCTAATTAAGCTATGTGAGCTAAGCTAAAGCATAAAGGAAATTAAGCTAGATGCCATGAAAGCTATGATGCAAGAAAGAAAATAGAATGCAAGAAATGATCTCCAAAAGCTCCAAAGTCTCCAAGAAATCTTGTAGCATAAGATTAGCATAAAAAGTTGGGATCTAAGAATCAGAAAAGAGCTCTCCTTTTAAAGGAATGGACCATGGAGATTAAGAGGCAAAAGATTTAATCAAGGGTGGAGCTTGAAAGAGGAGCAATCCATATGCACAAATATCGTCCAATGAGAAAATAAGAGTTGACTTTTCTGTCCATATGAGACAAAAAGTGCTTTTTCTTTTATTTATAAATAAGAATAATGTTTTATTTGTGCAACTTAGGATAAGAGGAAAACTGGGGGCTTTTTATTTAATAAAAGGGGAGGAAATTCTTTTTAAATAAATAAAGACTTAGGATAAAATGGTTAGCCCAAGGGAAATTTTGTCACTAAGGATTGCACCCTATTATGCTAAGTATTAAACTCAGTAATCCTGTGAAACATGGGACTATTCCAGGCTGTGGGTAACCTATCCGAGAATAGACCTCCAGATTAAGGGCCAGATTCTATTTGGATCACTTAAAACTTACCAAAACTTGGAAGGAAAAGGGATAGAAAATGCCTAAAAATAAACAACTGCAATTTGAAATGAAAGGAAGGTGATCCACCAAAATTGAAGAGAAACCACAATTGATAAATAAGTTCACTTCATTAGCAGTTCAAATCTGATTCACAACTCAATCCTACCTTCTCAATCCCTAATGAAATGAGGTACCTAGAATCCAGAAAAGGAAAGAAACTTCACAAATTTGATATTCTTGATTATACACAAATCACACCACTGAATTTAAGACAAATCCCTGAATACCCACTTGAATCCAAAATGTAGATTAAGGATATAGAAACATCACAATAATCACACATATGGCTTCAACAGCAACCCCAGAATTATAGGAGGACAAGAAGGATCAATTTTATTACTAAAAAGGAATAGGTACAATTGTGTCTCTTAGAGCTACAACACTCATATCAGAGAGAAAAAGTGAAGAGCTAACCTCAATCACCAAAAGTGAGAGGTATACAAACCAAGGCCTAGAATCTGCCACCAAACTCCACTACCTCCTAACAATAGAAAAGTCAAAATAGGACCCATGAGGCAGCATCATGGTCTGAAAGTCAAACTCCCAGATTCCTAGGGGGCGAGGAAAGTGGGACCTAAAAATAGACAAGCAAAGATGACCATCACACCCATTAAGTCATGTTTTTATAACTGATATTTGAGAAGGGCTCATAAAAATGCCACTTGCCTGACATCTTACAATGGTAAAACAATGACTTTTTACATTAAAAACAATAACTTCCCCCACTATATCAAATATGAGTGGATTCTGAATGTATATTCAAGACACACTCAACTCAAAATGAGGAGAATGTCTAAGAATATATGAATTCTTAACCAAATCCACATCATATACAAGGACATCTATCATAAAAATAGGACTACAATAGCCTCAACCCAATATAAAAAAGGGGAGGAAACAATTAATAGCCTATTTCGAATTAAAAAGAAATAAGCCCCTTTCTAAAATAAATAAAACCCCTAGAAACCCTAGGTCATAGTTCAAATGATATCTCCACACATTAGCTTGAAAATACAATATTAAAAATAAAGCTAATGTATGATCTCGACCCTAAAAAGAAGGGGAGAATATGCATTGGCAAAATCATATCCACAGCTCTCGACACTAGTAATGTGAAGTTTGATCCATGACAGATGGGAAGTTTCCATTTTCATCCTCGGTGCTAAACTGAACCTTGAATTTGAATGAGGAAACAACACACTCTCAGATGATAAGAAGACAGAGGTAGGCCTTGTGATCAGTTTCATTTTCATCCTCTGCATAATCAAAGGCACTGCATAATCATGGCATGATGATTTTGTTATTCTTCTTATTGAAATTTGTCTATGTATATGCCTCTCGGCTCTGAATATTTTCCATCTTGGCACTATTATATAGGATTTTGTTCATGAACTGTACATAGCCCAAAAATTGGTGCATACACTGTTGCTATTATTTGATTTTGCTGATTAGGGCATCATGATTATATCACCACATATTCATTGTTTTACTATATATGTATATCTCTGTTTCTTGCTTCAACTTTGCAATTTTGATGTTGATGTGCCTCCTCATGAATGCATACTCGAACAAATGAGTATGGCATTCATGACATTTAGTACAAATAGGGGCATCACACAATACTTGTATGCTGAGGGCATGTCCCTCTATTTCATTTTTTTATCCTCACTGTTTAAAAAAAATGATGGCAAAACCTCATGAATGCATATTCAAGAAATGAATATGCACTCACGACACTCCTAACCATATAGCCCGAAAGCTATAAGGGTAGGGCACTGTGGAGATGCATCACAATATTATTTTCTTTGAAACTTGGGGCTCAGGGCTCAGGCACGGTACCACTGTGCCCATTGATTGTATACATAGAAGCTTGAAATTGCAGAGCCGCAACACTATATATTTAGTTTACTATGATGTCAGCATGGCATGTGTTAGCATTTTCCTTATTGATTGCATGAATTGTGCTCACCGCTATGGGCACAGTGGTATCGTGCCTGAGCACCATGTATTATTATTACATATCTTGTATGAACCACGAACTCAAGGCGTCGAGCATGTGATGGCTCAAAATGCACTTGAGCTTGGGTTGATAAGCTCTATTTTGCCATGCTCTATTTGTTGATACTGTGAGCCCGAGAGCTACATGTCGAGTTTTGCTTTTCTAATTAGACATCATATTGTTATGTTATTGATATCACTGGTTCATAATGCCCTGGCCTTATTGTATTCGACATTTGGAATATTTGATATGTTTCCCGTGAATAAGGCACTGCATCATCATGTATGTTTCTGCTGTGAGATTGTGAGCTCAGGCCATGTATTTCATGTACTATAATTTCTTTCATTTACTGTAAATATCTCTGTGTCAATGTTATTGTTAGTGCCATAACATATGTTATCTTTGTATTTCACATTTTGAATTGATGCCCCTCTATAATTCATTGTATATCAAAGTTGAGATGCCACATGCCTGGTGTTCAAATGCCACTATTTCACATGCTACTCCATGATGTTATGCTATTATAAAAGAACTATCACTGGCTCGTAAATGAAACCCACAATGTAGATCCAACACAATCGTGCAACAAAATATGCATAGAATGCAGATTTGAAGTATATCATACTGTAAAAAATGATGTCTTGGGTTTATCTTTGAAACACTTTTATGTTGCGCTTTCTGAACATATGGATTTTGTGTGCCCTTAATCATGTTGATGATGAATGTCATGTGAACACCTATGCAGCAGAGTGCCCTATCTCTTTCATAGATCTGTGTACTTTGCCATTAGCTCTGTTCAACTTTGATGCCATGTAGCTCTTTGTTATTCTTTTATCATAGCCTGATTGATGCTATGCCCCTTGGGCCTTGCTGGCTTATTAAAATATCATGCTCATGTTACAACACATAGGTTCTGTTTGCATCCTCATACCAGTAATTTTCTTAATATGCCATGCTATTTGATTGATCCCTATTGATGTTGAATCATTTTGATGCTTTTCATTTGTACATACCATTTGTGTTCTTGGCCCTTGAAGGGGTAACAAATAGAGTACCATAATGTCCTTCATCATTATCCGCATCAAGGACCCAGATCATTCATGGAAACATGTTGGATTAGCTTCCCTGTATCTACACATGAAACAAACACGTCAGTGAAAACATGATGCCTCTTTTGATTCTTTGGATGATTCTCATGCACATGCCCTGAGCACAACCTTTGTTAGAGGTGCATGGCTGAGTTTATGTATGCATTATGTGATGTTGTGATACCAGCCATTGCATAGATCTATTAGATCTAACCCATCTCCTCTCTTCACTTCTTGCAGGTTCTGGATCTCATGAGCTCACTAGATAGGACCGGATCTGGACATCAATACCAGGCAATGTCTGGTACCCCCATATCAATTATTCTTTATGTATATCTGCACTCATCCATTCAATTCTGATAATGACTATGCTCACGGCCTGTGTGAGCTTAGATAGATGTTTTTCTTTCTTTTAGTTCTTTCCCTTCTGAACAGTATACATATGCATGAGTAGATGTAGATGCAATTCATTTCCTTTTTATCTTCATGTACTTTGCAATGAAATGAACACAGATATAAGAAAGACCACCTAATAACACAAACTAGGTTATTGCAGCTCATCTAGTAATTAGGTCTCCAAACTTAAGAATGAGCAAAAAATATGACAATAGGAAATAATCGAATAAATGATAGAAATAGGATTTGATCAAGGAAATTGATATAATTGAAAAATGTTAATTTTTTGAAAATATTGATTCAGATATTTGATAAATTGTTGAATGGGGGCCCAAAGTCTAGGTGACCATTTTAGGGTGCATACATTTGCGCCTCTTTGACTAATGTGAGATCGATTTAGGATCACATGTGGTCAAAGAATGGGATTGAAATGTGAGATCGATTTGGGATCACAAAACAATCTAGACATGTGTTCAATGGATGGGAACATATCAGGACAAGCATAAGCATAAGCTGAAAAAGATAAGCTGAAAGACAAGACCAACACCTGTATAGCTAGGTGATAATCAAGTCTCAAGTAAGAGATAAGAATCTCAAGAAAAGATGATTGATAAGCTGAATCAAGGATTAAAGCTAATAGGTATTGCCCCCTTGAAATCAAAATCAAAATCAGGTAGAGGAGAAATAGTAAATTTATAAACTTGATCAAGTCACTAGAAATCATAATCAAAGATGAAGGATGATAGGATAACCATCAAGTAGTCAAGACATGTCCCAGTTTGACTAGGATTGACTAAGAAAGATATAGAGTAAGGATGAAGTCAAACCTTAGAGAGATGAAGCGAATGAAAATGAATGAAAGACTAGGAGTTTGAAAGAGATGGGGGTGAAGGAATGAAGATGCCCCAACAAAGCTCAAAGGATCAGGCCTCAAATGGTTAGCCAACTGCGCAGAAGAAGGAGAAAATTTTGAATTGGTGCTTTGTCTCGAATTGGAAAATCAATCAATTGGTCTGCAATGGCTTGTCCTTTTATAGCCTTACACTCAACATACTCTATGTAAAATTTTGATAAGATCATCATCCACTTAGCAAGTCTACCTATGAGAGAAGCCTTACCAAGTAAATATTTGAGAGGATCAATTTTTGCAATGAGGTGTATTGTATGCGCAAGCATGTAATGTCACAACTTTTGGGAAGCAAACACCACTGCAACGCAAGATTTTTCAATACTAGTGTAATTGACCTTATATGACACAAGAGTACGACTAATGTAATAGATAGCTCTTTCTTTTCTAGTAACATCAAGTTGAGCCAATAATGCCCCCAGGGAAGATTTTGTTGCTAACACATACAATATGAGTGGTTTTCCTGGGATAGGGGGCATTAAAATTGGAGTATTGGCCAAGTATTGCTTGATTTGGTCCATGCTTTGCTGACAATTTTCATTCCAGACATATTTAACCCCTTTGTGTAAAGTCTTATTAAAGGGTTGAGCTCTATTAGCCAGTTGTGAAATAAACCTGCTTATAGATTGAAGGTGTCCTTGAAGACTCCCCATTTGGCTAATGTTTTTGGGAGGCGGCATATCCAATATTGCTTGAACTTTCTCTGGGTCCACCTCTATTCCTTTAGCTAAAATGATAAATCCTAGGAGTTTTTCAGAGGTCACTCCAAATGCACAATTTTTGGGATTTAATCTCAATTGAAACTATTCCATATGATCTAAAATGACTTCCAAATCGCCTAGGTGTGGATCCCTTTTTTTAGATTTTGCCAAGGTGTCATCCACATAATCTTCCATATTCTTATGCATCATGTCATGGAAGATAGTAGTCATAGCTCTTTGATAAGTAGCTCCTACATTTTTTAATCCAAATGGCATGACATTCTAGCAATAGGTTCCCCATGCACAAGTGAATGCAGTCTTTTCCTGGTCTTCAAGAGCTATTTTGATTTGATTATACCCAGAAAACCATCCATCAAAGAATAGATCTCATAGCCCACAGTCATGTCCACTATCATGTCTATATTTGGAAGTGGAAAATCATCCTTTGGGCATGCTTTATTAAGATCTCTAAAATCTATGCAGACACAAATGGACTTGTCATGTTTTGGAACTGGTACAATATTCTATATCCATTCGACATAATCAATGGCTCTTATAAATCCTGCACTGAGGAGTTTTTCTAGTTTAGCTTTGATGAGAAGAGCTATGTGAGGATGCATTTTCCTCAACTTTTGTTTTACTAGTTTTAAACCTGGAGCTATGGACAAGTGATGCATTATGAGATTGGTGTCCAACCCTAGAATGTCTGAGTAAGTCCAAGAAAAATTGATCTTCTTGGTCTGTAGCAACTTGGTATATGCTTCTTTTTCCTATGTTGATAGAGACTGAGCTAAGTGCACAATTTGTGGAGCCTCCTGTGTATTCAAATTAACTGGTTGTGTAGGCTCAACAAGTATGGAAGATCTGTCCTAAAAGTAACAGGGGAGATGATCAAGTACCTCATCCTTAGGTGCCTCAGAGAGGTTTTCACCCTTGGATACATCCTTTATTTTTACTTTTTTAGGTTCTGACGCCACCACACAGTGGTTTTCACCATCAGAACTCTTATTCTTTTTTTCTTTTCTTTTCATTTTACGATTAAAGTACTTGATATCTGGTTCTGTCATGCTTGTAGTTGGTTCTGAATCTCGGCTAGGATGTTTACACCAAGCATATTTTTTAGGCCTTGAGGTAGGGGCTTTGATGTCACCAAGGGTAACATCTTCTTGAATGCCACTTGTGTATTGATGTTCTTGAATAGGATCCTCAACATGATCTTCAATAGTTTATACTTCTTGCTCTAGGTCTGAAACTATGGGATTGGTAATTAGAGTATCTGAATCTCCCCAAAGGAGATTGGTGGAAGGGACCCAATCTTCACACCTATCTTGTTGATTTTGCAAATTGGGTATGTAGCTTGATTCATCATCACTATCCATCGCAGCAAGGATAGGAGTAGTTTTCTTGTTCTGACTTTCAAAACCTATGCCAACCGTTCTCTTAGACCTGCGCCCAAAAAGAGCATGATCGAGTAGTTCGGTTCTAGCATCTAATCTATGACTAAGAGGACCATGACCTAGATAGCCCATATTTTTGACAAGGGTGTACCCTCTTCCATAGACCTTAGGAGAGGGAGAGAAGGTCTCATTATGCATGTATTTGTCTTCTCTATAGATCCAGTCCTTGACAGCTACCTCTTCTTTTTCATCCTGTATGGGCACCGAGGACTCTACAAATGTACCAAATAGAGTCATTGATGAGGATGAAGGACACATCTCTTGCGAAGGTTTACCATATGACCTAGGTAAGATTGGTAGTTTTGTAAAGGAGTCAATTTGATATCCCCCCATACCAAGGTCTATGGCTTTGAACTTATTCTGGCATTATGCTAAAGTGGCATCAAAATCTTCTGCTTCTCTATTGAGAGGAACATGAGTCCCTGCTAAAATTGCATTAACAGATAATGTGCTATCCCCGGGTATACAAACGTCTACAACATTATAGGGGAACTTAACACATTGGTGGTAGGTAGATGACACTGCTTGCATGTCATGGATCCAAGGTCTACCAAGTAGGATATTATACACTAAAGGACCATTTGGAACAAAATGTCCTTTTCAACGGGACCAATCCTGACAGGAAGGACAACCAAGCCTTTGGAGCTTCTCTTTGCCTCATCATAGGATTTAATGGTGATTTTCTTTCGAGTATCAATAACTTGCTCAGAATAACCCAGTATCTTCAACAAACTCAATGAATAAATATTGAGCCCAACACCCCCATCAATCAACACACGCCTGACACGGGTGTTGTGGATCATGAATTTGATATGAAGGGCAAGATTATGTGGATGGCTCAAGGCTTTGACATCTTCTTCTGAGAATGTGAGGTAATGAGGGCTGGCAAGGTGGTTAACCATGTTTTGGAATTGGTCAACATCTATGTTGTTAGGAATGTTGGCTGTACACAAAGCATCCTCAAGGACATGCTTATGTCTTGGGGACAATTCCAAGAGTTCAAAAATTGAGATTTGAGCTGGCGTTCTTTGTAACTGGTCAAAAATATTGTAGCTCATTTCAGGATTGATTGTTGACTTGGTGGTGACATTCTTGGATGTCACTTGCTTGTGTTTGCTAGACTGGTTGGAGCTAGGACCTCTAATAACCATAGGACCTTGACTTTGGCTTCTGGTGACAATGTTAAGAGCTTGGGATGACCTTTGAGAGTGAGGACTCCTAAGCACCACCACAGGTTCTTCATCAAATATAGGAGGAGAGCCCACATCATGACCATAAGAATCTTTGTTTCGCATCATGTTGACACTTTCCTCGACAATCTCAAGCATATTAACCACATTTTTTGCACCTTTGTAGGTATAGTTGATTTCAACCTTGCCATTCTTGGGTTTAGAGGTTTCCCCCTTTTCATTTTTGGGCAAAGGCTCCTTGAATGCCTTGTGGTCTACATTTGTATTCAACCCATCAATCTAAAGTTTTCCACTTTCAATAAGATCTTGGATAAGGTGTTTAAGTTTCCAGCAATGTTCGATGTCATGTCCAATGCCATTGTGGAATTCACAAAAAGCTTTTTCATTCCACCAATGTCGCTTAACATCAGGTATGTGGAAATTTTATGGATCTTGTGGTTGTGCAAGGTTATTGGGAATAAGGGCCTTGAAAACATCTTCATAGGAGTCACCCAGTTTAGAAAATTGTCGCAACTTTTTCTTGGGCTTTTCTTGATACTTAGGTTTATGCTCTTGTTGGTTTGAGGATGTGTTGAGCTTCATAGCTTGGACTGCACTAGACAAATGGAGGACTCCTTGATCCATGGGTTGGGAAGATTCCACAACTCCATCATTGACTACTTGCTTATTCTTATTCCAGTGTGAGTGTTTGCCTTTGTCCTTATTAGCATTGTTAGGATTTTGACCATTGTTGGTATTTCTATGTTTGGTCAAAATGCCTTTTTTTTTAAGACATCCTCAATTTGACATGCGGTCTCAACCATCGTATCGAAGGAATCAAAGACCATCTTCCAAACCTCATAACGCATTTTAGGCACCAAATTACTAACAATGATGTCAATCCTTTCATGCTCAGGAATAGTCCTAGAATAGAGGGAGCACAATCGTCTCCACCTTTGCAAGAAGGTAACAAAGGATTCCCCTTGGTTCTATTTCAAATTGCATAAGTCTAACATAGTGACTGATCTTGACAAGTTGTATGCAAAATGTTGAACAAATCTATGGAAAAGTTCTTTAAAAGTTTTGACAGGACAGGTTATGTTGGTAAACCACTCCATGGCTTGGCCCTTGAGGCTCCTTGGAAATAATCTCATAAGGTAGGAGTCATCTTGGTGAAACTCAAAACTCATCATGTAGAACTGACACACATGATCATGTGGGTCACCATTTCCATCATACTTGTCGTATTGGGGGATTTCAACTTTCCTAGGAAAATCCGTCATAGTCACACTTTTGTCGAAAGGATTGGGACAAATAGAATCAAGTGAAAAGGAACTTTTAGGTGCCAACACCTTTTCCATCATTTGTTTGAGTTGCTTGATTTCCTCCTCTTGAGAGGGTCCTTGTTTCTTGATTCTCTTATCCACATCAAAGTTGTAAGGGACTCTAGCACCCTTGTTAATCAAGCTCTCTAGGAACCTATCTTTATTTTGATCAAAGTACTTCTCCACATATTGTTGGAATAGTGGCTCTTGTTGCATTCTCATAAAATCTTGATCATCAAAACTTGCACTACTTCCTCCATGTTGAGAGCCATGATGAGCTTGTTGGGAGGGTTGTCTCGAGTTCCTAGGAGGTGTTCGTCTCCAATTTTGTGAAATCCTCCTTCCTCAAGGACTAGGAGATCTTGAAGGGGTCCTTGGCCACCTTCTACTTCTTGGGGTTCTTGAGGGAGTAGAGGGTGGAGAGTTGTTTCCATTGTTGGTACCCCTTTTGTTGACTTGGTCATTGAGTTGTTGGGCTAAAAGCCTATCTTGTTCCTCTTGGAATGCTTTTCTTCTCAACTCCAACAAGGCTTTTTACTCTTCCTCTAGGTGTCTAAACCTTTCTTCTTTAGTGGCTTGTTCATCCAAAAAGGCTTTCTTTTCATGCTTAATTCTTTTAAGCCTTTCATTAGCATATCTTGAGGTTGTTTTGAGCGGCGAGTTCGACCTTGAATGTTTGAACAAGTTGTTAGTGAATGTGGCATTCACATGAGCATCACCAGATTCATTGTTTTGGTCTTCATGTTATGACTGTGCATCTTGGTGAGCTTGCCCATAATGTCTTTCAGCTCTTTGATGGGCATCTAAATATCTTGAGTTAATAGGGGGTGATTCAGGTTGATTGTCATCACCAAACAACATGTTATCCCTATGTCTTTGGAAAATGTCATCAAGAGTTTGATCCATTGCTTCTCTTTGTTTTCTAGTCAAAGTGTAGCTCATGTCCATATTTGATTGAGAAGATGGTAAAGAGGTACTCAACTCACTAGGATTGCTCTTTGGGTCAAACCAAGCCTCAGACTCAGTCCTGGGTGATTGATCAAAGACAAGTTTCTTTCCCTTTCGCTTTTGATGAGTTTGGACTAAGGTTAATTGTTCAAAGACAACTTGAGGTCATTTTCCTTGACTAACTTGGTACCTTGTCATAACCGACATGAAAGAAAAAGACCCTTGGTGATAAGATGCCTTATGAAATGTCAATACCAAACTAGGATAGTGAAAGTGTTTAATTGTCCAAAAAAAAAGAGATGGTAAGATAGAAAGTTGCAAAAGGTGTAAACCAACACTGCCACAGAGGTGTATAATAAAAGGATGAGTATCCTAACACATATGGACCAGGAGGATGGATTTACCAAATATATAATTGAAATTGAATTTTGATGGAAGTGAATTGGACAAAAGTGTACTGAAACTCTCCAAGCGTGCTACCAAAGAATCTAAAGGTGTACTTTTTCAACAAGGATAATTCCTAACTTATCGATGCCAAGCAAGACTACTTTGTAAAATCAGAGAACACTAATTTAATGGGTCTAAAATCAAGAACCCAAGGTACAAATAGGTTTCTAGCAGCAGAGTAAGTCACTTACTAAAATCTGGTCGACTAAGGTCAGACTGAAAATTGCATAAACCAAACAGACAACAAAAAGACTCTGTGCAACAGTTTCCAGGCTAACAGTACGATAATTTCTGAGCAAGCCATTTTTCATAGTAAGCAGTGTGACTGTTTCCAGGCAGCCTGTGCGATACTTTCCAAGAAAGCAATGCGATAGTCTTCCAGTGAGGAACTATTGCATGATAATTCTCAGTACAGTGTGCGATACAGTTTTAGGATCATACGACTCTTGACCAGTGAGTGCTAAAAATCTCAGTTTTAAGGGCAGTTTGTTCAAAATTTCAGTTTGAAGGTTGAATTTTTTGATTTCAAGCACAGTGACAGTAGTAAATAGATAGGTTTGCAAATAGTAGGTGATCAAACATGTCATAAAACACTTGCACAAGGGAAAAAGCAACCTTTCCAAGACAAGCAATTGTGATATCAAAGCAATAAAATCCTATGAATGCTACCGTGATGTTTGATATTTGAGAAAGTTTACACAGGTAGATCACAACAAGAACACTTCAAGCACTTACTAGCCTAAAAAGACAATGGCTCAATACTTAACAACTTGGCCCACACTTGATGCTCCATTGCCTCACACAAAGTGGTTGCCCATAATAGATATTGGCTTTGTCATGGAAGTGCCAATGACACAACCAAAGGAACACAGATGGTGAGTAATCTTGGGGTGATCCGGGTTAGTTCACTAGGATCAATCCTTGCACCAAGAAGCTAAGCGGAAAAATAGGGTGGCTTCTATCTATGGTTCTTAATAAGGGCTTCTATTTGTAATAACCCCCTTGCTCCCCAAAGGGACTCCTTACCTTGCGGCAAGTAACAGACCTCGTAGCCACAAGAGTACCTTAAGCATTCTTGCTCAACATTTTCCTCATGGTTACAATCCCACCAGTACTCACATCAACTGAAGACAAGTACTACGTCTACCAAAGTTTTGTGTCCTTGATATCCTTGAGTTTATAGTGGGTCGAAATAGCTGGCAAAAAACTTGTCCCCACTTGGGTCATTCCTCTTGATTGCTCAAGAGCAGGCCCACTAAAGAATTCTAAAAGCTAAACAAAGAGTGGATCAACCTTTGAGTGTCAAGATTTCTGTTTCACCTCAAGGGTGAAGAGCATAATCTCCTAGCTCAAAAATATCTCCCAAACACACCAAGCAAAGGTTCAATTACCCTCTTGCTTTCAAAATCTAAAGATGGGTCAAGATTTTCTAGTTCACCACCAGGGTGAAGAGCATACTTCTCCTACCACCCAAAGATTCCTACAACAAGATATTAAGTGCCTAATAAATGAAACAACTAGTAGATGTTGCACTCAAAAGAAAGCAATTAAACAAGCACTTGATAGGTTTTTATGCCTTGGGCAGCCTTGGAAAAACCATTAGTAGCCCTTGTGCATTTGGAGCTTTGACATTTGTTCTTTTAAGAAAATAATCAAGCAATAGGTGCACCTACAAGCACCACTTGTTAGCCCTACAAGGGTTAGCACATCAAAAACCAAATGAAATCTACAAATAGACCCCTATTCTACAATAGAAAATCAGAAATCTGAATCAAACCAAGTAAATCTTGCAAAGAAATGATAAAAATTGCTCACTGCCAGGTGTGGGCTATATTTCTGTCAGAGAAAGGATTGTGTGATGTTTCGTCCTGTACTGGTGTGATACTATATCTTTGTACGATAATTCCTAATACCTGCATGTGACAGAGAATATAACAACAGTGCGATATAATCTGTCAAAGCGTGCGATATTTTAACTACTAAAATATCACACTGGTATGTAAGAAACTATCGTACAACACTGGAAAACTGTTGCATAATAATTCTGTCAGAAGAAAACCAGAGACCAAATATTGACAAAACAGCAAGCAAATATTGACAAAAAAATGACAGAAATGCATAAAAGGAAGGATAAAACAAGAATGTAATGCCCCACGATGGGCGCCAAAAATGTACACACTAAATAGTGCACTTCTCTAAGTCATTACCTCCAAGGGAATCCATGAATGGGAAACCTTGAGAAAGCGACCTAGAGCTCCCTAGGCATGGAGTCACAAGGATGTTGATGGTGCTCTCAGCTAGAGCTATTGAAGCATGCAACCTTGCTAGTAAACCACACAATGGGAGATTCAAAGAGACAAGGGCAAGAATGCCAATATCCTCAAGAATCAACAATGGAAATGCAATGCAATGCAATCTATGCTAAGAATGAAGATGCAAGCTAAGCTATGAAAAGAAATTATTACAAACCCTTGCTAATTAAGCTATGTGAGCTAAGCTAAAGTATAAAGGAAACTAAGTTAGATGCCATGAAAGCTATGATGCAAGAAAGAAACTAGAATGCAAGAAATGATCTTTAAAAGCTCCAAAGTCTCCAAGAAATCCTGCAGCATAAGATTAGCATAAAAAGTTGGGATCTAAGAATGAGAAAAGAGCTCTCCTTTTAAAGGAATTGAAAAGGAATTGACCATGGAGATTAAGACGCAAAATATTTAATCAAGGGTGGAGCTTGAAAGAGGAGCAACCCATATGCACAAATATCCTCCAATGAGAAAATAAGAGTTGACTTTTGTGTCCATATGAGACAAAAAGTGCTATTTCTTTTATTTATAAAATAAGAATAATGCTTTATTTGTGCAACTTAGGATAAGAGGAAAAGTGGGGGCTTTTTATTTAATAAAAGGGGCGGAAATTATTTTTAAATAAATAAAGACTGGGGATAAAATGGTTAGCCCAAGGCAAGTAATCGAATAAATGATAGAAATAGGCTTTGATCAAGGAAATTGATATAATTGAAAAATTTTGATTTTTTGAAAATATTGATTCAGAGATTTGATAAATTGCTAAATGGGGCCCCAAAGTCCAGGTGACCATTTTTTGTCAAATTCATTCTAAAATCTTGCCTTAAATATATTGAATTTTTCTAATGCATGTATTTTTTCTCTTAAAAATGCAACCCAAATTAATTTGGAATAGTCATCAATTAAAAACATGATATATCTCTCACCTTGTAAGCTCCTTTTTCTAGTTGGACCACATAGTTCAATGTGTACAAGATCCAAAAATTTGGTAGATAAATGTTCTTTCCCTCTAAACGTTTCTCTTGTCTACTTTTCTTCTTGACATTCTTTGCAAATAATGTTGTCTGGTTTGGCCAATCCTAGAAAATCTCTAACTGTAATTGTTGAGCTTATCCTTACCAAATTGTCAAATTTGATGTGGCACATCCTCCGTTTCCAAAGCCAACTATCATGGAACTATGATAATTATCTGTTAGAATGGAGAGATAGGGTACTGAGAGGGGAGGGGTGAATCAGTGCCCACAAAAACTTTTAACTTGAAACTCAATCTTTAAATAGTAGTATACTAGTCTACCCAACTGAATCCATTATATGCATCATTCATTCATTTAACTTGTAAATTTAAATTGCATGGAAAACAAATAACAATTCAATCACATAACACAAGTATTTTGGTTACGCAGAAACCCTTGTTAGAAGGTAAAAACTGCAGTGGGGATGACACCCACAAATTCTTCACTACTACAGATAATAAAGTTTCCCTGTTAGGGCTACAAGTTGTGATCACTTCTAGTGATCTTACCTTGTTAGGAGTAACAATTAGATCAGCTAGATCTACCTAGTTATAGTATTTTAACAACACTACTTGAGTGTGTACTCGGTTAAGAGATTTCAAATAAAGACTGTTAGGTCTACTCTGTTAAGAGATTTTTGCTAACTCTGTTACAATGATTAGAGAATAACAGGATGTATCTGCAAATGACAACTTAACCTTGTCTGAAAAAAATCTATGAAATACTGAATAAATATCACCTTGATATGTTAACATCTAATCTCTGAACTGCTCAGTAGCCTTATCTAATTCTGCCTAATTTCAATGTCTCTATATTCTGCTCTTCTCTAACTGATAATTGATTTCTTGAAGTTGGCTTCTTGCTTCAAGATCTCCTTCGCTTGTTCATACCAAAACATATCATCCTTATCATGCATATGTCAAAATGACATGAAATACAAATATATAGCATACTACTATTATTGCTTAACAAAATTAGGTTACAATATCTTAGGAAAAACCCTAAGATATCCAATGTACAAAAATAACCTAGATATAGCAGATACATAGACATCATCATCACAATTAATTATTACATCCATAATAAATGATCCTCGATCTTGGTAAAATGTTTTATGATTATGTTGTAACCATCTGCATAGATAGATGTGCCAAAATTGATTACTATGCCATTTTTTGGATTGCTCGGTAAACACTAACAATACTGCTCGGTAATTATACTGGTGCTCGATGTCCAGTCTGCTTGGTGTTTACTGACGCTCGGTATCGGTATACACTAATGCTTGGAAAAACTTCTCTAGTACTTGGTTAGTACTATTGTCTTTTTGTTCTCGGTACTTCCTTGAGATAACTCGATGTGAAGGCTTATATAGTTAACTGACTACCATGTATAGCTTGTATTACTTCCATTTACCGACTAGGCAGCATAGGTAACCGACTGACCATCTTTGATACTAATGCCAATCCTTAATGCTCAAGTAGAGATAACATAATCAACTTTTTGTAGCTCCTTTTAGTTGATACATAGTCCCACTTTTCCTCTTTCCAACTACAATAATAGTTTTGGATATATTTTGGATCTCACAACCATCATCTTGAAATACGATGTTATAGCCATTTTTGTACATATATCCAACACTAAAAAGATTATAATATAAACCCTTCAAATAGTAAATATTGTCAATGTTATGTTTTCCATTGAAAGTAATAGAACCAATTTCAATGATCTATGTTATTTTAGATTCTCCAAATCTAATAGGACCTCCATCATATTTCTCAAGTTTCACAAATTTACTTATATAACTAGTCATATGATTTGAAAATCCACTATCAATCTACCATTCATCTCTATTTCTTCTAATAAATAATGTAGTCTTATAGATTCCAAACAATAAATGATCCTCTTGATCTGATTCATCATTTGATACATTTTCATTGACATAATAGGCCTTCTTATTGTTTCTTTTAAACTTTTTTCTTTTTCCATTTTCCAAATACCTAGTTACTAAATGACCAATCTTTCCACATCTAAAACATTTAAGAGGTAACATGCCTTTGTATTTTTTGAGACCTTTATTTAGTTTTCTTGCAAAGTTTGCCTCCAAATCATCTGAACCATCATCATACAGATCATTTTCTATCTTTGTGGCATTAATGATTGTTTTGTATTTTTCCTTTTATTTTCCAAATTTCCTCATCTCTAATGTGGTCAAGGTGCCAAATAGTTTCTCTCTGGTGAATTTATTTGGATCATAAACTTCCTCAATAGTTGAGATCTTGTCCCTATAGCTCTCTGATAAAGTCATCAGAATATTCTCCATAACATCTTCATTAGTCAAAGTGCCTCCTTGATTTTTGACTTCATTTACTGCACGATCAACTCTCTAAAAGTAGCTTGCTATATCTTCACTTCCTTTCATTCCCAAGTTCTCATATCTACGCTTAGCTATCGACTTCTTTAATAATTTGAATCTATCATTTCCTTCATAGATCTATTTCAACTTCTACCAAACTCAATAAGCAGTGCTCAATGAAACAAATTTTGTTAACTTGGTCTTAGAAAAATCACTATAGATTGCATACCTTTATTTTTTATTCTCTTCATAGGCTGAAATCTCATCCACAAGAGTAGGACCATTTATCAATACAACATATTTTGTCTCAATATCTTTCCAAGTATCTAGCTTAGAGAAATTAGGTAACCTCTCATTTGCACTTTCCAAAAACTATAGTCAGATCCATTAAATGCATGAATTATCAGTTTCTATGCTATCATATCTACCTCAAGTGGCTAAACTCTTCTTCAAGGAACTAAGGCTCTAATACTCAGTTATTGAATAGTCCAGATAACTAAGAAAAGGGGTGACTTAGTTATTATAAAATAATTTTATAAACCTCAATTAATCTGAATCAATCTTAATTTAATTAGATAATAAATATATATATTAACATGAAAGCATATAAGAGCACCATACACATTGAAAACCAAAATTTACGTAGAATTCCAAGTTTGGAAAAACCATAGAGAAGCTAATTCTGATGAATAAAAATATTGGTTAAGGTGATTTTTATAAGGGATCACTATCAGGTTTCTCATTGTAGGTAAGAATCATTGTTGGTAGGCTTCGTGCCCAAAACTAGAAAGACTCACTGCCAATAGAAAAATGCTCACTACCAAAGGATACATGATGAAAGAGAATCCACCACTAAAATAATTGTGACCAACTATAACACTGAAAGAACCTTACTATCTTCTACCTCTGGCCACACAAATTTTCATACTTAGCAATAGCTAGATTTTTCCTTGTCAGATTCATATTCATTACACACATATTAACATTGAACACAATCATCTTTTACTTATACCATATCATGTATCCATAAAATTCTAATTTGGCCAAGATATAACATGAAATAGGTCACTATAAATCATTCCCACAGTGGTAAGGATTGAAACATGGACCACATAGAACCTCCTCACTCAAATCAATATGCTACCCATTTACCATGATTTTTAGAACGAAAAATAGGATGTACACTTTACAATGCAAACTATGTTCTGAAGCACACCAACCACTTTCTAGATTGGTCCGGGCCCAAAGGAGTGTACCACATTATGTTGCAATATGAATACCAAAACAAACACAACCAAATATAGATATTCACATCACAATATCTAAAGCACATGAATCTGGACCACCAAAGAATCCACATCCAATCAACCAAGTTATGTTGACATAAATGAAAATAACAATTACATGAAAATAACAATAATAGTATCAATATCACATCCCAACAATTATACCCTAGATACCATGCTTGGTAATATTTTAGAAACCATATTCCTTTATGTGATTGACTAGTGAAGTGTGTCTAAGTGTTTTTTTTAATTTATATTTTTTGTAAAGTTTAATGTTGATATAGTTCTTTTAGTTTAATGGTTATTTAATGTTTCAAGAATATTTATATGGGTCTTATACATGTAATTTTAATACACATTTCATTTGGTTGAGTTTCTGAATGTGGGAGTTAGAATTTTGCTTGATTAAATTTATTTATATAACTTTTTAAAAGTTAATTAGAATTTATAAAAGGGAAAGTGCTCATTTGAGACAATAGTTTTGGATTTTGAGAGCTTTGGAAAACCCTCTTTTGCTTAGATTTTCAAATTGAGCTCGTGAGGACATTGGCGGGTGGAATTGATTGAGATTTGTTGTATAGAGATAGGAATAGATAGGATTTTTTATTTCCCTATGGATTTTACCTCTAATTTGATGTTTCTGGAGAGTTCATAGTTTCGAATGTCTCAACTAGTTTGAGAGACCTCGATAATCAAATTGTCTCAACCACTAATATCATTCTAAGAATTTTATTGCAAAGGCACAAGATGTATTATAGAAAGAGAAATAGAATACACTAGTTGATGAAGCAAAATTCCATGACCAACAACTAGAAAGGTATGTTATCCTATGGGTCCATGGGAAGTTTTAAATCATAAATTTCACTACCCAACAAGGTCTGTTATGTTGGGTTATTCATGATTACGTCATGGATTCTAATGTATAGAAAGGTGTATAATGCTTTGTGATTCATCAAAAAGATATAGAGGATACTAGACAACAAGGTGTGGTGTGTGTTTTGTGTTAGAGCAAGGAGAGTCAAAAAAGTCTAGAAAGGTGTATTATGCTACTTGACTCTTGATAAGGAATATTACAAAGAAAAACCTCTTGTTTGCTAAATAATTTAAAAACTTGGTTGCAAGATGGGTGATGTTGTGTGCATTGACACAAAGATTACAAACAAGAACCTTTGTTTGACATATGACGTGAAAAATTAACTAGAAATGGGTGTTGCAGTGTCACCAAATATAAGAAAATTGGAGGCCTTATATACCCCATCTTAAGATGTCAACATACCTCCATTCCTTTTATTAATGAAAAATAGGTTTTTAAGGCACCCAAAATCATTTACAAATGAAATTTTATGGGGATCCAAAACCCACTAAAAAAATGTTGCAAGAAGATGAAGCATGGACAACTAGTAGTGCCACCCAACAACAACGAATTAAATAGTTGAGAAGAAACTGAACTAAAGGCCCAATTGTTACATCATAATAGTTACAAGTGTAAAATAAACCAACTCAGAAAGATAACAATTCTGATTCCAAGAGTCACCAATGAAAAAAAAGAATAAGCATTAGAAACTTGCTTTCATTCAATGCATAAACCATGATCCAACATAGTCCTAAAGCTCCTCCTCAAAAGGGTAGTAATGGTTCCCTTACATTACAAACCTTCACCTCCAAGAATAACAATATCCACTCCAATAGGAGATAGATCCATCTTAATAGGAATAGTTGAAGAAAAGAAAAGAAGCAAAACTTGAAACACACGCCCCCCCCCCCCAACAACATAAATCTCCACCTCAATAAGAGACAACACCATCTCCATATGAATAGTCAAAGAAGACCATTGGTATAGTTCCCAAAATGGAACTCTTCCAACCATGCAATTCCCCACGTCAATAGGAGAAATATGTGCTAAGATATGAAAAAGGGCTTTAAACCCTTAACCCCAAAAAATCCAACAACAAATGGCTCTAAACAATTAGAAGCCCTAGAAGTAGTAATATACATAAATGAAACTTGCTAGTAACTACACAAAAAATAGAAGATAGAAAGGGGTATTGAATAAAAAGAACATATTAATTCCATACTCATAATGCCAAGATCTCAAATTAGGGAGATCTGTCCAAAAACAATAGAGGAAGGCCCTCAATGATAAGGTCACATCATCCTTAATTGAATAGGGTGATAAGAAAGGGGAAAATACTAATACAAGGTTTGCAACCCATACGAAACCATTAGCTACTAGAATCAAGGACACCAAAGCCTAGAAAATGTGAGAAAATAATGGTCAAATCACCAAGAGATCCCCTTGCAAATTTCAATCCAATTAGACAAAGGGAAGATAGGGAACTCAACTACAATAGAGGTACCAAAACTAACCACAACAACACAAATGACCCCAAGTGCACATAGAAAAGAGGCCATCTTGGGAGACCCAAAAGAGAAGGGGAAATCCCACTAAACAATGCCAAAATAGATCTTGAACATCAACATCAACCATCCACCACACCAACTATCCTTGCTCCACATTTCCCAATAGGGAAATAAAAGGATCTTAGACAAAAGCCCTAAGATAGGGTCATGTTCAAACGGAAGCCCCATATAGGAGAACAATGAAGAGTTTAGAGTATCCAAGAGTGCCTGCAACAACAAGGCTTACCAATCAAAAGGTCAAAGAATAGCCAAAAACACCTTACATGGACCCCCCACCAAGGCAAGACCACTAAGAGCATATTAGTGTCATCACCATCTCCCCTAGCATCCATCTTTACAACTCTCGTCTTTATTGTACCTTACCTTGTTGTTCCTTCTTATCTCTTCTCTACTTGATATTTGATTCTTGTGTCTATGTATTTTGTGTGTATACACATACACATACACATACAAACTTATATAAATATATAGAACTTCAATAGAATTATAAATATATATATCTTTAAACCATTTGATATCATCTTTAAATAAATAGTCAAATAAAACTATTCAATTCATTTAAACTCTAAAAACACGCGCTGCCATCTACCTTCTCTTATAATCAAATAAAAATCTTCAATAACATATCCACACAAACAATTTTTACAACCACTCTAAAACCTACATCACCATCAACCCTCTATCCTAGTCAAATAAAACTCCATAATAACATACCCACATAATCAATTCTTATAACAACTCTAAAAGCATGCCCATATTTAATAGTCTCTCCTAGTCAAACAAAACTCATAAGAGACCCACATAATCAATTCTTGTAACCACCCTAAAATCCTACACCACTATGTGAACATCTCTCCTAGTTTACCAAGAAATTAAAAATATGTATATAAAATTGCCTATCATAAACCATGGGTGCAGGACAGGCGAGAGTACATAGTCTTTGTCATTGCATTAGAATATTGAGATTTCATGAGAATCACACATTTCTTTATATCAGACTTCATAGCTGTCGTTTAAGAAACCTGTGCTTCAGAATTTGTTAATTTCTCGTGTGACTATAACTTCATTTGGCTGCATTAGATCTATCTTCGTTACATGCAATGAAGATACATCTGGCACCGTATACGTAACGGCTTGTACCGTAGGAAATTTAGTTTTTTTAGAAGTCATCAATTAAAAAATGAATATCAATTTTCAAAAGATGATATTTGATACCTTTCACTCCTTGGCTTCTAGTTGTATTGTCCATCTGTTGGATGTCATTTGGTAAAATAATAGGCTCTAGATTGATTGAACAATGTATCAATGGTTATTATTATTATTATTTTAAATATTATCCATTTTAATAAGGTGATGAGATTATTATATTATATTTGTAAATATGAATTACAATCAATTTTACATTACAATATAACATTTTTAAATATTATTTGATTTATAGATTAGAAATATTATTTTTCAACTAGCTCATTACTAATGCAATTGTCTATCTTAAAAATTTGGAGCAAATTGATGATAAATTAAATTAGTGGGTGCTTATACTATTGACATTGATAATAAGTAGTCGATAAGTTTAAATAGAGAATATTTTGAGTGTATCTATTTTATCTAATCTAGATGTCCACTATCTTCTTGGAGATATCTAATTTACATAGTTCCTCTTCTAGGATCAAGTCGAAAAAGACCTATTTCATGTGACACAAATGTTTAGAGTTGAAAAAGTAGGCTATTTGTGTAGAAAAAGGAAAAAGCATGCCATGGATAAATTGAGAAAATATAATTCAGAAAAATGTAATTTCTAGCCTAGAGTGAGAAAACAAGAAAGGAATAGGATACAAACCAGTGACTCCATTTCACAACAACTTTAGTAGAATTGGTTTGGATGAAATAAAAAGGGGACAAAACTTTGACAAAGTCTTGCATGACATCAAGGTGAATTTAATGTGGAATCCAAGCTGCATGCAATATTTGAGTATGATTTTAGGGAAATGCTTCCAACAAAATATCTTAAGAAAGTAAATTCATCTAACCAATTACATGCATGATCAAATCCAAAATAATGAGAACAACATCTAGGGGTGGCTTAGTTCATATATCTCATGGTACACCTAAGAATAAAATTCCTATATCTATTATGGGTATTATTATTATGCATTATTATTCATGGAGTCTATCAACGGATTTGATGAGGGTTTATCCATGCAATTTGCCACCTCTTGGGAGGATAGAAAAGTCATTGTGGAGGGAATTTCCTTTGAAATTAACAAACAAGTGATAGCAAAGGCTACTAGGTTGGCCTTTAAGGGTAGGAAATGGATGAAAACTAGTTGGGTGGTGGATAATGAGACCTTTAATATTTTTGATAAGTAGGAGATATTTTCCACAACAAGTCAATTTTTTATATTTCTATCAAGATTCAACTATGTAGTTTTCAAGTCAAACTCATTGACCCATGTTTCATGAGTAGTGGTACACAATAACCCATCTCTCATGAGAGTGAATAGAACACTTAGCACTCATTACATCTAGGGGATTCTTATAGAGGTGAAGCATCGGGACTTCCCAAGAGGTCACCCATCCCAATACTACTCCATCTCAAGCGTGCTTAACTACGATGTTTCCTCCATGGTTAAGAACACTTTGCTTGCAACCCCATTTGCAAAACCTTCAACAAGTGTTGTGCCTTATGAACCATTCATTAGAAAGCCCCTTAATCTCATCAATTGATAAGTAGGAGATATTTTCCATAGCAAGTCAAATTTTGATATTGCTATCAGGATTCAACTATGTAGTTTTCTAGTCAAACTCATTGACCCATGTTTCATGGGTAGTGGTTCACAAGAATCCATCTCTCATGAGAATGAATGGAACACTCAACACTCATTACATCTACGTGATTCTCACAGAGGTGAAGCATCGAGACTTCCCATGAAGTCACCCATCCCTCCATCTCAAGTGTGCTTAACTACAAAGTTTCCTCCATAGTTAAGCCCACTTTGCTTGCAATCCCATTTGCAAAACCTTAATCAAGTGTTGTTCCTTATGAAACATTTATTAGAAAGCCCCTTAAGAACCTTTTGTCAATTAAAAAATGTTATAGGTTTAAGTATGCTCTTGTACATTTCTATAATATATCAACTAAAAGTATATGAATAGAAGGTATGCCACCATATTTGATAATAAAAGCTTAGTTATAAATACTAAACAAGAAAAAAATTAAAATGCTCAATTATTAGCTCCTCTCTTTTAATCCATTCCTATAGCAATCCCTAGAAGCAAATATGAATATAAAATTTGCCTATCTGACCATAGTTTACCAAGAATCTAAAAAGAAACAAATATGAATATTAAATTGCCTATCATAAACCATGGATGTATAGTCTTGTCCTCACTTTCATTTGGCTGCATTATATTTATGTCGTGTAGGGATAAGTTATATCTTCTTCACCTTCCATCCGTACATGCAATGAAAATTATCTGAATTTCATTTTCCTCCATTAAAGATATTTCAGTCAATAATTACTGCCTCTGTCTTATCTCCTCCATTGTAATTCTCTTGAAGATGCCCACGTTTTTCTGAGTTGGGTCTTATTCAACAATTCTGCTTTAATTGTAGACGCTCAGTTTCATCATGAAATGTCTCTTCATTTGCAGACCAAGCCTGCGTTTCTATTTTTTTCTCTGTTTCTGTTGAATTCAACATTAACGCACGTTATAATTCTGGTCTTGGGTTTGAAACTAACCAGTAAGAACTGATTTTATTATGAAATGACAGCCAATTGAATCAGCTTGTGCCGTTGAATTAAAAATTTTAGGTGTTTTGAAGTCATCAATTTTAAAAAACAAATTGTAAAAAAAAACGATATTGATATCTTTCATTCTATTGCTTTTAGGTGTACAAGACAAATGTTAAAAAATTAGCAATTGATTTTCATGAACAATTCTTGTGAAAAACAGTGTGTTTTGCACATTTGTAATTTTTCTGAATTTTTTTTGTCTGTATCATTTCTACCTTTTTTTGAAATTTAGCCAGCGGCTAGTTGTTATCTATTTGGTGGATGTAATTTGAAAATAGTTGTCTCTTGCTTGGTTGAACACTCCATTTCTCATTAATAGGCTTTTTAAAGATATATTGTTCGTTTTGATAATATGATGAGGCTATTATATTGTATTTGTATACTCAATCACAATAAATTCTATATTGGAATAGATTTTTTTAATATCATTTGATCTATAAATTTACAATATTATTTTTTCCACTAGTTTATTACTACTAGATTTGTTAGTCTTAAAAAATTGAAACAAACTGATGTAATTTTTGGAGAAGTATCTTAAGAATAAGAAACAACTAGAAAGATTTCTTAAAGAGGCCACTAGGGATCAATTATTGCCGAGTGCAAGGCTCTAACATCATAAGGGATGAAAAATTTGGTGGAATGGGTGCCCCTCAGTCCTTGACTCTTAAGGTTAGCTAATATGACTTTCTAGATGAAATATCCTCAATTAAAAAAAAGGTTACATGGTTATCCATCGTTTACTCTTCATAAGGATATCACTGTTAAAACAAAAGAGAAAGAATTGGGATCTCAAAACATAAATAGTGATTTAGAAAAAAACACACACAACACTAATTTTTAGTGTCTACCATAAAGCTACATCTCTTTATAAGAAACCATAACAATGTTATCCAAAATGAGATGAGAAAATAGTAATTGGAGGGAAACAAAGTGACTATTGGGTTTCACATTTACCAATCCTAACCATAACACTATGAACAATGATATCCCCCACTTTTCCCTCTTAATCTCAAATTATAACTAGCTTTAGAGAAGGCATGCAAGACTTAAGCCTCTCCAAAATCTATTCAAGAATGCTTGGGATGAATCTTCTCCATGCCAAGTTGGTGTCAATACAACTTACTCTAATATAAACTTCGTAAGGTTTATTCATTGTCTCCAACTTATCAAATTTCTCCTGCAATTCTTGTGCAAAGTGATTCACTTGTCAACTATCAAAGTCTTTACTATTAACATTGACATAGAATTGCTCAATACCCTCAAGAATCAACTCATCCCTTTTTACTAGGTTCCTCACTGATTTATTTATAACCATCCTTGTGATCTATAGAGACCCTTGAATCACTATGGTAGAGAAAATGCCATCATGAATATATGTAGGAGGAAACTGAAATATATCATAGACTTGGTTTGTAAAATCCCTAGAAATAATTTCATCATCCTCATCTAACACAATCATAGATGTATGTATTTAGCATAAAGAGAGTTCCCTCACAACGTGTCAAACACATGACTTGGTGCCCCAACAACAACGTGAACGTCATTTAGGAGAATTCATTCATCCTCCCTAAAACATTAGTTCCACCCACACATGCATGAATTTTGACCTGTAACTTAAGAAAACACATATCCATATTATTTTTTATTAAGGAAAAAGAAGGTTTTGAAGGGGCCCCAAAACCCTTTACATCAAAGAAGGAAAGATAGACATTGAGATCAAAGACACGAAATAGTTGCAAAGAAGAAGTAGCATAGCCCCGAAACTAAACAACAAAAAAACAAGATCAAAAATTTCTAAACAACCACTAGAGGAAACCAATAGATGGAAACATACTAGCACATAGGAGGAACAAACAATAAATAGAATAGGATAGACTAGACCAGCTTCTTAAGAAGGTCAAAATTTTCTTCTTCTAGTGCAGAGAGTTTCTGGAAGGACTCCTTGAGATTGATATACTCCTTGGGCTCCATAGGCTATGTGATGGCTTTTTTCTTCATGCTATTCGTAGTGCATTTTCCTGGACTAGTATCTTGACCAGTAGAGAAATCAATCTCATGGTCCACACTTATCACTATTTTATCCCATTGGGAACTCTCCAGCATGGAAAATAAATCTTTAATATTATCATTGGAAGCCTTCAAACCTTCATGAATATGTTGAAGGATTCTATTGAGCATGGCCTCATTCCTAGCCATCTTATCATTCAACCTCTACATCTTAGCCTCCACCATAGCCCTAATTTTTTGCTCTAGTTCAGTATTGTCCATCCAAAGAGTAACATTCCCCTCTCTCCCATCACTACTTGTCACCTCAATCTTCTCCCCATTTTTATTCCATATTTTTCATTAAATTATTGATTTTATTAGTAAGGTCCCGTTGGTTGAGGTGGATATCATTGATTTCATTTACAATCCATTTATCCATTCTGAAGGAATAAATGTACCTAGCTTTTGCAGTTTGGAGGATACCTTTTGTACTTTCTCTTTCCTCATTAAAATCCTCTGAAAGTAGTTGGGTGGAAGACACTTTCTTATTTTCACCATAATCATTTGGGTGAACATCTTCAAAGCACTCATCCTATTTAATAGACAGAGAATGAGGAGAAGGATTATCATTATTGGAAGAATCTTCATAATCAACAAGGATGGGCACATTACCTTGATCCTCAGCACTCTTGTTTGAGTTTTTCTATTGTTTCTGGTTATCCACAGAAGGGAAAACATTCATATCATCCTAGAGCTCACCTTTGTGCTCTTACAAAATAGCTTCATCTTTATTAGTGCCTATGTTCACCTCCATCTTCCGAGAAAAGGCAGTAATATCCTCATCAACAATGTTGCCCTCTTCCTCCTCAATGGAATCCTTAGTTTCCATGCCATCTTCAACTTCCTTCTTGTCAGTAATAGCCTCAGCAACAATGGAGACCTTAGGCTCTTTGTATTCCTTTTTTTACCAGCACATTTCTCCTTCGTCACCTTATCTTGAATGATTTCTTTTTCACTATGGTAGACTCCTTCACATCGATGTCTTACCCATCATCTCTGTCATCTTCAACCTCATCAAACACAAGAGTACTGATAAAAATGCTAGAATCCATGTTATTTTTTTTCACTGAAGGCGGAGAATTCCTCTTAGAGCTTCCCTCATTAGATTCACTCAATTTTCTCTTAACTTTCTCCTCATTAGGTTCCATGGGAGTCTACCCAGTCCTCGACATATTGTCTCTATAGTACTCATAAATCAAGTAGATGAGCCCATCATGCAACATAGGTTTAGATGAATTCTTATGATTCTCTTTGATGCTATTATTCAGAGAACAAAGGAGAAAGAAAGGAAATGAAACCACTACAACATTTGGGGTCAAATTTTGACACCGATTTGCGACACCACTACAATTTGTGTTTGTTTTTTGTATTTTTTTTTGCAAGTGCTCCTGACGGTGTTGTAATAGTGACAATGTTGTCGTAATTGCGACACCCATGTGTTTATAAACAAAAAAAAAAAAGAAAAATAAAGTGTCATTTGTAATTTGTGAATTCGAAGAGTTGTCGTGAAGATGACATTGCACTTTTGCGTGGCGCGAAGAGGGCATTTGAGTTTCGCGTGCGCAAAGAGGTCGGGACCATGTGGGAAGAGGGAACTAAAACTTGAGGTAGGCATTCAAGCTTTGTCTTCTCATTAAATCAATTTCAGTGGCATTGTTTACATCTTAGCATTTGGAATGCTCGATGACCTGTGAGCTTTCAAAGCTAGGGCATTGTTGCTATTACCTTCAAGGCATTGTGTGAAGTGTTTGATCTCTATTTATTTGTTTTTCTGTTGATATTCACTATGTGGTTATCCCTGTTTATGATCATTTCATGAGGAAATGTCTTGATGGCTCGCGGGCTGCAAGCTAGGGCATCATACATTGTTTATGATCTCACTATTGAATACTGGCATTGTTTACATCTTTTCATTTGGAATGTTTGATGACCCACGAGGTTTGAGAGCTAGGGCATCATTTCTATTACCTTCAACGCATTGTGTGAAGTGTCTGATCTCTCTTTATTTGTTTTTCTATTGATATTCACTATGTGGTACTCCCCGTTTATGATCATTTCACAAGGAAATGTCTTGATGGCTCGCGAGCTGCAAGCTAGGGCATGATACATTGTTCATGAGCTCACTGTTTAATACTGGCATTGTGTACATCTTTTCATTTATAATTCTTGATGACCTGTGAGCTTTGAGAGCTAGGGCATCATTTCTATTACCTTCAAGGCATTGTGTGAAGTGTTTGATCTCTCTTTATTTGTTTTGGTTTTGATATTCACTATGCGGTACTCCTCATTTATGATCATTTCATGAGGAAATGTCTTGATGGCTCGCGGGCTGCAAGCTAGGGCATCATACATTATTCATGAGCTCATTGCTTAATACTGGCATTGTTCATGAGCTCACTGTTTAATATCTGGCCAGGCCATGTAAATGGTACTAGGCCAACCTAATCTACCTAGAAAGAGATTACTTAATATTTGGTTCTTGTGTGTATGTATTTATGTGTGTATACATATACATATACATATACATATACAAACTTATATAAACATATAGAACTTCAATAAAATTATAAATATATATATATATATATATATATATATATATATATATATATATATATATATATATATATATATATATATATATATATATATATATATATATATATATATATATATATATATATATATATATATATATATATATATATATATATATATATATATATATATATATAGCTTTAAATAATTTGATAACATCTTTAAATAAATAGTTAAATAAAACTATTCAATTCATTTAAACCCTAAAAACATGTGCTGCCATCTACCCTGTCTTCTAATCAAATAAAAATCTTCAATAACATATCCACATAAACAATTTTTACAACCACCCTAAAACTCACATCACCATCAACCCTCTATCCTAGTCAAATAAAACTCCATAATAACATTACCCACATAATAAATTCTTATAACACCTCTAAAAGCATGCCCCAATATTTAATAGTCTCTCCTAGTCAAATAAAACTCTGAATAATAGACCCACATAATAAATTCTTGTAAGTACCCTAGAATCCTACACCACTATGTGAACATCTCTCCTACTTTACCAAGAAACAAATATGTATATAAAATTGCCTATCATAAACCATGGGTGGAGGACTGGCGAGAGTAGATAGTCTTGTCCTTGCATTAGAATATTGAGATTTCATGAGAATCACATATTTCTTTATATCAGACTTCATAGCTATCGTTTAAGTAATTTGTGCTTCAGAATTTGTTCATTTCTCATTTGAATATCTTGTTCAGTCTCTTGTTGTTGTACACACCAAATAGTGCACTTCTCTAAGTCATTACTTCCAAGGGAATCCATAAATGGGAAACTTTGAGAAAGCAACCCAGAGCTCCCTAGGCATGGAGTCGCAAGGATGTTGATGGTGCTCTCAGGTAGAGCTATTGAAGCATGCAACCTTGCTAGTAAACCACACAATGGGAGATTCAAAGAGACAAGGGCAAGAATGTCAATATCCTCAAGAATCAACAATGTAAATGAAATGCAATGCAAGCTATGCTAAGAATGAAGATGAAAGCTAAGATATGAAAGGAAAGTATTACAAACCCTTGCTAATTAAGCTATGTGAGCTAAGCTAAAGCATAAAGGAAACTAAGCTAGATGCCATGAAAGCTATGATGCAAGAAAGAAACTAGAATGCAAGAAATGATCTCCAAAAGCTCCAAAGTCTCCAAGAAATCCTACAGCATAAGATTAGCATAAAAAGTTGGGATCTAAGAATGAGAAAAGAGCTCTCCTTTTAAAAGAATTGAAAAGGAATGTACCATGGATATTAAGAGGCAAAATATTTAATCAAGGGTGGAGCTTGAAAGAGGAGCAGTCCATGTGCACAAATATCCTCCAATGAGAAAATAAGAGTTGACTTTTGTGTCCATATGAGACAAAAAATGATTTTTCTTTTATTTATAAAATAAGAATAATGCTTTATTTGTGCAACTTAGGATAAGAGGAAAAGTGGGGGCTTTTTATTTAATAAAAGGGGAGGAAATTCCTTTTAAATAAATAAAGACTTAGGATAAAATGGTTAGCCCAAGGCAAATAATTGAATAAATGATAGAAATAGGATTTGATCAAGGAAATTGATATAATTGAAAAATTTTGATTTTTTGAAAATATTGATTCAGAGATTTGATAAATTGTTGAATGGGGGCCCAAAGTCTAGGTGACCATTTTAGGGTGCATACATTTGCCCCTCTTTGACTAATGTGAGATCAATTTGGGATCACATGTGGTCAAAGAATGGGATTGAAATGTGAGATCGATTTGGGATCACAAAACAATCCAAACATGTGTTCGACGGATGCGAACATATCAGGACAAGCATAAGTATAAGCTGACAAAGATAAGATTAAAGTTGATAGGTACTGCCCCCTCGGAATCGAAATCAAAATCAGGTTGAGGAGAAACAGTAAATTGATAAACTTGATCAAGTCACTAGAAATCATAATCGAAGATGAAGGATGATAGGATAACCATCAAGCAGTCAAGACATGCCCTAGTTTGACCTGGTTTGACTGAGAAAGATATAGAGTAAGGATGAAGTCAAACCTCAGAGAGATAAAGCGAATGAAAATGAATGAAAGACTAGGAGTTTGAAAGAGATGGGGGTGAAGGAATGAAGATGCCCCAACAAAGATCGAAGGATCATGCCTCAAATGCTCAGCCAACTGCGCAGAAGAAGGAGAAAATTTAAAATGCAATATTGACTATCAAGATGAACTCAGATTTTGATTTCGATCCCGAAAATTGATCCAAGACATCGAAATTAGCTAGGGGTGCAATTTTTGTGCAATTTCGAGGTGTTTTGAAAATTAGGTCAAAAAGTCAAAATGATATAAAAGGGGGTAAAAAGGTCATTTTCAAAATCATTTGTCTTTTAGTGATTTGAGAATTTTGAGAGCTTAGAGAGAGAAAATGGCCCAGCAAGCAGTAATTCCAGTCCACAGGCATCGATTTGAGCGCGCTTGGTTCCACAACCGGCCTCCGCAGTATGGTGCCCCGGTATGTTTTCAGAAAAACTTGCTTTGTAGGTCATTTATGAGCATTTATGTCAATTTAAAACATGATTTTAATGTTTTTAAAATTTTTCAATTTTTACTCATACAAAATTTCGTACGATACTTAGAAAGTATTGCACTCTTTGATAATATCTATCGTGTGATAGTTCGTGGGTCAAAATAGTATCGCACGGGTATGTAATCCAGTATCGTACGATACTGAATGAAATATCATGTGATCCTATGCGAACTATCACACTCAAAGATATTATCGCACTACTATTGAGGAAAGTATCGCACAATACTTAATCAAAAAATAGTATCACACAGTGTAGAAAAATGACATGCTTTAATGTTTTTGAGCAAAATGACATAGGTCCAAACAATGTTTTCTTTTTAAGATGTTTTGTACTGATTTTATACATCCATCATGATATGTTCTGACATCTGGTTTGGGTTAAATAGCTTGCGGGAGAACTTTTCTGTGCTTCTCATTGGAGCACCGAGAATGACTGGGCTACGATGTGTTCGGGATCTTGATGATCCGAGGCAAGCAGACCTAAGGGAGATGGGCTTTGGTTACTTGCTGCAGATGCACCATATTCAGGCTGATCATGGATTACTGATAGCATTGGCTGAGAGGTGGCACAATGAGCATAACACCTTTCACTTGCCCACTGGAGAGGCTACTATTAGCTTGGAGGATGTTTATCAGATCCTACAAGTTCTGAGCCATGGAGATCCTGTGAGTATAATCATGTTTATAGATAGTCATAAATGTAAAGTTTCCATATGATAGAAATTGACATGATTGTTTGTTGGCACAGGTATACGATAATCGGGATCTGACAGAGGGATGAAAGATCATGCAAGACATGTTCCAAGATGTCACCTTTGTGGATAGACACCTCAGCTAGGATAGGCTAATGGAGGAGTTCAGCAGGGACTTCCCGGTGCCATGCATTGTATGTTCCATAGTGGCACAGGCTCTCATTACAGACAGGAGCCATAGAGGGTTCCCCTTATGCTAGGGTTGGTTAGTGGTAGATCTGATAGCGCACCCATGGTGGATGGCATGGGGCCCAGCCATCCTTGCTGATATGTACCATGAACTCCATGAGATCGTCTACCGGGAGTACGACTTGGGCATGCGGTGCTATCCTAGCATAGGTATGGGTGTGGGAGCACATCGCTGTTGTGCATCCACGTGTGTAGCTGAGGGAGTGGAGACACCCCTATATCTATAGATACACAAGATTCCTATCACAGCCACATAGCGGGGATGTGACATATTATAGGAGGTTACTGGATGAGCTCACCTCATTTCAGTGGAGACCATACAGGGCTTGTGAGTAGTGGGGTGATCAAGAGGAGGAGCTAGGTTATATGTTATGTAGCCGACCACTGGTAGGTTGGCATTATGACATTGTAGAGCGATTTATGATAACCTGGGTCTGGAGATAGTTTGGGCAATAGCAGAGGGTGCCCACTGAGACCACTACTTATGCTTGGGTCAGGGACGAGGAGGGACAGGGATGGCTGCCGATGCTAGACTACTAACAGGTAGTACATGACATAGCAGTGATCCATAGGGAGCCATGGGACTATCTCCCAGACATGGCAGATGCAGGTGCAGATGTGGCATAAAGGGCAGAGCGATGGAGGCGGCCCTTCCCTAGGTTTACTGTACCTGATGCACAACCGGTAGCATAGGGGGATGATGGAGATGAAGGGGATGGAGGGGACGGAGGAGGTGGAGGGAGAGGATAGAGAGGATAGAGCTCTCGATCAGGTGACCGAAAATGATCACAGGGATAGGGTTCTGCTGATGAGGGGGATGACGCGGTGAGGCCATCTCACCGCCGGGTGGATGCTGGGTAGGATCAACCTACAGGAGGAGAGGATCTCAAGGCGAGGATCCAAGCTTTAGAGATAGAGATGCAATAGCTACGGATCACTATAGCCCTCAGAGACCAGCAACTGACTGACATGAGAGTCGAGATCAAGCAGCGGGAGAGGGAAACATAGGCCGATGTAGTAGAGATCCGGTGAGAGGTAGCATGAGCTACATATTATCATGGACTCTACATACAGGCTGTACTTGAGGGTCAAAGAGAACCACTATACTCTCAGAGGGCAGGCATGTCAGACAGGGTACCCGACAGGGTAGCGACACCACCTCCACCACCACCACCACCTCGTGATGAGGCTAGCTAGACTTAGGTTTAGGGTAGATAGATGTATAGAGACATACCCTAGGACATTATCCAAATTTTGGATCCCACATTGTATTTGTATCATGACATTTATATATATGAGATTATTGGATTTGTGATAGATCTTGTGTACTTGTCCCACTTGTGATGGATGTTTTAGTTTTATATTGTCTTGTCATATTACTCAAAATGTATGATATATATGCTCATGTATAATCTCTTTCATAGATGTATGTTTAATTCTCATGTTTATGATATAGACTCATGTTTCTGAAAATGATCTCTTTATTGATATAGATGTGATGATAAGATTAACCCCTTGTGATGACATGAAAAGGACATGATGTGAAAGACAAGGAGTGAAAGACATGACCAAGAAAAGGAAAGGTGAGCGTAGTTGACAAGTCCATGAAAGATGAAAGGAGAGCTCTCTCCATATGCAAGATGCAACACTAATCTAACATGAACCTAAAAAATGCAAGCTACTATGAAAAGTGGTTTACTTGCAAGGTCACAAAGCTTTTAGACTCTAATATTCATCATCGAGCGTTATTGGTAGTGTCGCAAGATCATACAATGCACACTAGTATGACTATGTGAATTTGAATATGATCTATATCAGATAGATATGTGGGAATCCCACCTAAGCATCAAAGACATATAGGTCAAGATGACTAGTTCAGTGAGATTACCTAAGTTTAATATAGAAAGATTATGCTTGCATCGAGACACAAGAAAGTCAAGATGACTATAAGCATGCACTTGTGAAAAATAGTCAAGGATAATACCTTGTAGATGTCATGCCCCGCAAGGGAACCGGGGAAGAGAACATAGATTCTCTTAATAAAAGAAAACCTAAGTCGAGATTTATGAAAAATTTTGAACTTTTAAAAAAACAAATAATTACATGAACTTAAACTTAGTTTCCTCCCAAGGTTCCCTTCTATTTAATGCATGATTCATTTAAGTCCATTAAGTAAACTAACAACAAGATAAAGTTCTCAAAGGAAATTACATCATATCACTATAAGATTATTTATTAAGAACTACAAAGTACTTTCATTTCGATTTTCCATTTAAAATCATCTATATTCCTAAGTATTCTTTATGAACAATATAACCTTTAAATCAAATAGAATCATCTAAATCATTTGATACATTGCAAATAATACATTTTTTCTTCAATAACCTTTTTCACTTAATCAATAATAAGAAGCATACTAACATACTTGAAATGTTACCAAATCTTATACATAAATTTCACATCTCCCTTTTCCTTTTTCCTAAATCTACCCATTCCAGATACATCATTTTAATTACATCAATGATTACATTACATTCATCTCCACTCAGGAGGTAACAATAACTTTACATCATGAAAGATAATTACAAAGCCTTTATTCTTCAAAAACTGGTACATAAGCAAGCATGAATCTTCAAACACTGCATCCGTAAAAGATACCTCGATAAAATATTTACCACCCAACCACGTGGATGCCTAAAAGGCCCACTCCCCCATGCTAGGAGATAAACACCAAGGTCCACAAAGAAGGAATAGTTAGGCCAAACCTAGGGTTGGGTAACCTTTCCCAAATAGCAATTAAAAGATAATCAAAGTATAAATCTTTCCCCCAAAAGGTTCTAAGGCTTAGTAGAAACTCTAAGCAACAACCTAAGTGAGTGTCATCGCATAGCCCTCACCCCTTGAGTTGTCCTGGTACTAGCCACTCTAGCCCCCGGCCCCCAAGTAGGCACATGCGGGATCGAATGCCTTTCATACAAACAAGTGCCATTCGATCGTACCTACGCATAGGTACCTTCTCCCACTCCCATCCATAGCCTTTACTAGCACTAATGGCATGGGCAAGGCACATTTAATCTTTTTAATGTTTTAACCCATTCCCAAAAGTTTAATTAAGTTTTCACTTGTTAAATAAATCTTCAGTTGGTTATCCTGGTTCTAGCCACTTAGGGCCCCGGCCCCGCACTAAGAGCCACTCACTAGGTGTCGTTAGGTTTTCTACCCTTAACCCACATATCATAATCACATTATACATGTAGTAAAAACACATTATAAACACATTTGAGAACTGCTACAAAGAATATAAAATAATAAGATAGTTTATGGATGGTTTAGGGAAAATTAGGAACGTTTAAGGATGTTTAGAATGGTCCTGATCCTCTTAAACAACCCTAAACCCTAAACTGCTTCCTACAAACCTCCTACCCCTATTAAGGCATCTAAATGCACTGAACATAACCTCCACCAAACAAGAAATGGACAAAATTAAGGTTTACACAAAATTTCATATACCAAAAGATAATGCTCCCTAAGTTTCATTCTAAACCTAAAATTTGACTAAGCCTGAAATTGACTAAGTCTGATTTTATTAAAATCTAAAATCTAGAAGTTGCAGCTTAACTCCTAGGAAGCCGAAACCTATTCCAATCAATTCAAAAGGTACCTAATCCCTTTATACAAGTATACCTTAAAGTATAAGAGAAATTACTTAAAGTACGTAAACTTATACTTAAATGTTATACTTCTATAAAGCGAAAACCTTAGTATTATACTTGCATAATTCTTGCCTAAATCCTAATTTGGGATTGAACTGCGCATTTATTTTTGCAGTTCTGGGCATTGGTTTAATTTAATTGTGCATTTGTTAAGGTTCCTACGCATTTGTCCAATATGGCTACGCATTTGTTTTAGAAACCTGCGCATATGTTCAAGATATCTGCGCATTTGTGCAGAATGACAGAAAATTAAAAAAATGATTGACAGATCCGTCTTGCAGGAGAAACTGGGCACTATGGGGACTGCGGATACCAAATCTGGGAAAGACCCATTTGAGATCTCCCAATTTTCATACAAGAACAACCCTTCAACAAGGATTACTAGCCATCTAAGTCTACTTTAGAATTGGAGAAAGAACTAAGTTCCTATGACAGACTTAAACTATGAGGGTCACTAGAACAATCTCAAGATTTGGTAGTTCCTAGAGACCCCTGAGACATATGGGAGAATGTCACAAGGATCTTAGGAAGTTCTCAGACTTCATCCAATTCCAAAATGAAAATCAATAGACTCCTAATTGATTAAACATTCTTTTGATTACAATAACACTTCTATAAACATTCAAATCCCAACTATTCTATTATACAAATGATAACAACATAATCCAACTTTAATTTGCCATTCTACCTTCATCCAGCAAGCAAATAACAAAAGAAAATCAACTCACACAGGGATTACATACTTATTTATGCAACACAATATCAATATTATCCTCTATCCTAATGTTATTTTGCAATAATACAGACTTAGTATAATAGCAAGCCATTCACTATCTTGCAGATTCACACAAGAAAACAAGTAGATAAACACATTAGCACTCAAACAAGACAATACTCAAATGGAGGATCATCTCTTGGGATAGATCCTACCTGGAGTCCTACGAAGATACCGTTGATGAAGGTGAATCCAACTGTCTCATCCTTCCTCACGCACTTCTCCAGACTCCTTCCAAAAAAAACTATGATATAAATCCTCCGAGGCAAATCTCCAGTCACCTAAAAATCTCAATCTGATATCTTAAAACTATAATAAAACCTTTCTGAGAAATTATTCCTGCCAACCCCTTTGCTCACAGGGATTTTTCCTATTAATAAACTAAGGAAGTGGTTGCACGAGAAAAATCCAACCGATGCAACCATTCAAAACTAATGGTTGGTTAATAGTTTAGAATTAATTTATCTAGTAACAATAACCGTTCCTGGAAAGATATATTTATAATAATAGTAATAATTTCTTCTCTTATATCCTTTATTTAAGGAAGACTGATAGTAATTTCTACTTTTAAACATAATTACTATTTATTTAATTTCTATTCCGTATAGAGAATATTACTTATTATTTATTGATGCAATAATTTATTATCCACAAACCAATCTATATATAAATATAATTTAACATAATCATTCATATTTCACAATTAATTATAAATATATGTATCCATATGCATATGTGTGCACCCATATGCCTATGTGTACATATACCATCGCATGTATTATACAACAAGCATATTATTATTATTATTAATATCACCATCACATTATTATCATTGTTATAGAACATATGACTATTATTGACATATAAATACATTTATTTAATCAAGCACTAGATCATACTTCATAAAAGATACGATAATCCATATAAGATAACTTCTAACAAATGATAGAATATTCTATACAAAGGAACTAGAGTTACCATTCACAACATCACCTAATCAATAAATGCATCAAAGCAAGCAACAAGCTAACATAACAGCATATCATCAACACAAGGACTAACTCAAGAACTCCCCATCCTAAGGAATAGAAAAGTATTAGAGGTAGAGTTCCTTCATGTGGAACCTGGTGGTATCTCCGTAACAACAAAAATGATCGAGGATTTTGAGGGATCGCTCAGACCTGTGAAGCCAGGTGGAGACGATACCCTGTACCTGCAATCCTGCATCACCAAGAAGAGATACATATACATACCTATGGATATACAAATTAGATATATGCAAGCAGATGACCAGGATCGATACATCGTGTGGAACTCAACTAAGTGAGTAACTACAACTTCGTCCTGAGTCATGAAAACACATCAGACACATGTCCATGAAACATAAAACATCATGATAATGGTTAGATTCAAATCCTTGGGTTAGATCCATAAAACATATAAAAATAGATGGTTTTCTAATCTCATAAACATATAAATAGTAACCATAAATGAGCACATCCATCATATCATCATCCATAGAACATAAATGTAAATGTATAGTTCTGACCATCATAATAAAAATGTCCAAATCAACAAAGTCTAAGTATCACCATAGGAGAGGTATTACAGTAGACCCTAATGTCAAGTGGAACAAGCATAAATGCTAATGACAGTTAGGACCAACAAAATATACCCACAAGCAGAAAAAGCAATAAAACATGTCCTCATGCCCCCAGTCTTCTAGCTTAGCATCATCAAAAACTATTAGGGAGAGAACACTCATCAAACAAATCATCATAGACAGCACACAAAGAAATAAAGTCAAACAATTCTTAGCGAGTCGAGTGTTTAAGTGCGTGTGTGTAGGTCATAGAGTCAAACTTTGAGTATCACATCTGTGAATGAGAAATACCATATCATGCTAGACTGTGGGTAAGATATTTGATAAGTGTTGAGAAACACTTGACACTAGAGTAGTGTTGAAAAACACAGTTGGCGTGGTGTTGAAAAACACCGTTTGCAAGATGTCCTAAAGACCAACGCATCCTAGAGACCAAAGCTAACACAGTTATGCCCCCTAGACAAAGACAAAGACCAATTCCAAACCAAGGCAACAAGGTCAAGGCATGATGGAGAGAGGCTAAGTGTCGAGGACGCATGCTAAGAAACAAGGGTGCAAAGGCCTCAAGTAGAACCTATTTCCAGGTTTTCACCACTTGGAGATTTTTTTGATTTTTCAATTTTTTTGTATTTTTGCTACCAAGGCGCCTGTTTCCAAGTTTTCACCAAGGCACTTTTTCTATTTTTTTGAATTTTTTGCATTTTTTATTTTTTTGTATTTTTTTAGGACTTTATTTGCTTTTTAGAATTTTTTCAGCATCATATATGAATTTTTTTGGAATTTTTTCAGGATCAATAAGTATGTACAAAGGATGCACCAAGACATAATAGGCATCATGGATAAAACTTCTTGAGGTGCAAGACATTGATAGGATTAGGGAGTTGTTCTACCTCTAGATCAGATAGTAAATAAGCACCTATACCAAAAGTAGTAGTAATGATGTATGATCCAAGCCAATTAGGTTTGAATTTTCCCTTTTGCTCTCTATGTTGTTGTTTCTTAGGGTTTTCTCATAGGACAAGATCCCCCACTTGAAATTCTCTAGGGTGAACCTTCTTGTTGAATGCTTTGGACATACGCTTTTGGTACACTCTCATGTGATCAAAGGATGTTGTATGCTTTTCATCTAGAAGTTCTAGTTCTTGTAGCCTCATGGTGCGGTAGTCTTCATCTATCACTAAACCTTTAAGGGAAACTCTAAGTGAAGGAATCTCCACCTCTAAAGGTAACACTACTTCAGCACCATAAGTGAGGGCAAAAGGAGTAGCCCCTGTTGGAGTACGAATACTCATTCTATAGGCCCACAAGGCCAGATTTATCTGTAGATGCCAATCTCTACCATTCTTGTGAACTATTCTATGGATGATTTTGAGAATGGTCTTATTTGAAGCCTCTGCTTGTCCATTTCCTTGCGGGAAGTAAATGGAGGACCAATGCTGTTTTATCTTGAATTTCTTGCAAAGATGTTTAAGGTCCTTATTTTTAAACTGACCTCTATTGTTAGTGATTATTTCAGAAGGCACCCCATACCGACAGATGATGTGGTTCAAAATAAATAGAGAAACTGTCCTATTGGAGGCAATAGAAAGTGGGACAACTTCTACCCATTTGGTAAAGTAATCAGTAGCAGTGATAATGAATTTGTGTCCAGCTAATGAGTTGGAATGAATATACCCAACGAGGTCAAAGGCCCAATGCTAAAATGGCCAATGAGAAATAGAAGGAATAAGCTCCCTGCCTGGAGCATGTATCAGGTTACCGTGTTTCTGACACTTTTCACAAGATTTAGAAAAAGCTACTACATCTGTCTGCATGGTAGGCCAATAGTACCCTACCCCAAGAAACCTTCGAGCCATGGAAAGACCATTAGAATGTCCTCCACAAATTGCCTCATGAATGTCAGCTAACGCTTGGTTGGACTCATCTTTTTCTAAACACCTAAGAAGTGTCCCAGCTAAACCCCTCCTATACAGATCACCAGAGATAAGGGTGTGACGAGAGGCATTTCAGGTTAGGTTTCTTCATTCAGAATGATTGAAGGTTTTAGGAATAGTACCATCACAAAGGTATGAGTAAATGGCACCATAGTGGGATGACTCATGGCCAATAAGGGTACAAACAACTTGGTTTTATTGGGAGTCATAGATAGGGTAGCATAGCTCTTCCACCATGAATTTGAATCTAGACTCGTATTGTTCTAGCTAAAGAAGTGAAGCCAATGTAGCCATAGCATCAGCTACTTTATTCTCTTCTCTAGGGATTTGTTGAAATGTAACAAAGGTGAAATATCATCGCAATGAATCAACCATTTTCTTGTAGGGTACCAATTTTTCATCTTTGGTTTGATATTCTTGATTAACTTGGTTGATGATTAATTGTGAATCCCCAAAAATATGCATCTTTGTAATTCTCCATTCTATAGCCATTTTTAGTCCATTTGTCAAGGCCTCATACTCAACAATGTTATTTGTACATGGGAACAATAGTTTGTAGGACTTAGGGATTGTGTACCAATGAGGAGAAACAAATAACTCTCCTGCTCTTGAACCATTTTGCATGAAAGAACCATCAAAGAACATCTTCCATGTTCTTGCAGTCATGTACATTATGTGCTCATTTGGAAATTCAACTTGAATTGGTGCTTTGTCTCGAATTGGAAAATCAGCCAATTGGTCTGCAATGGCTTGTCCTTTTATAGCCTTACGCTCAACATACTCTATGTCAAATTCTAATAAGATCATCATCCACTTAGCAAGTCTACCTATGAGAGTAGCCTTACCAAGCAAATATTTGAGAGGATCGATTTTTGCAATGAGGTGTATTGTATACACAAGCATGTAATGTCACAACTTTTGGGAAGCAAAGACCACTGGAAGGCAAGATTTTTCAATACTAGTGTAATTGACCTCATATAACACAAGAGTACAACTAATGTAATAGATAGCTCTTTCTTTTCCAGTATCATCAAGTTGAGCCAATAATGCCCTCAGGGAAGATTATGTTGCTGACACATACAATACGAGTGGTTTTATTGGGATAGCAGGCATTAAAATTGGAGGATTGGCCAAGTATTGCTTGATTTGGTCCATGCTTTGTTGACAATCTTCATTCCAGACACATTTAACCCCTTTGTGTAAAGTCTTATTAAAGGGTTGAGCTCTTTCAGCCAGTTGTGAAATAAACCTCCTTATAGACTGAAGGCATCCCTGAAGACTCCTCATTTGGCTGATGTTTTTGGGAGGCAACATATCCAATATTGCTTGAACTTTCTTTGGGTCCACCTCTATTCCTTTAGCTGAAATGATAAATCCTAGGAGTTTTCTAGAGGTCACTCCAAATGCACACTTTTTGGGATTTAATCTTAATTGAAACTGTTCCATATGATCTAGAATGACTTCCAAATTGCCTAGGTGTGTATCCCTTTTTTTAAATTTTTCCAAGGTGTCATCCACATAATCTTCCATATTCTTATGCATCATGTCATGGAAGATAGTAGTCATAGCTCTTTGATAAGTAGCTCCTACATTTTTTAATCCAAATGGCATGACATTCCAGCAATAGGTTCCCCATGCACAAGTGAATGCAGTCTTTTCCTGGTCTTTAGGAGCTATTTTGATTTGATTATACCCAAAAAACCGTCCATCAAAGAATAGATCTCATAGCCCACGGTCATGTCCACTATCACGTCTATGTTTGGAAGTGGAAAATCATTCTTTGGGCATGCTTTATTAAGATCTCTAAAATCTGTGCAGACATGAATGGACTTGTCATGTTTTGAAACTGGTACAATATTGGATATCCATTCGACATAATCAATGGCTCTTATAAATCCTGCACTAAGGAGTTTTTCTAGTTTAGCTTTGACGAGAAGAGCTATGTGTAGATGCATTTTCCTCAACTTTTGGTTTATTGGTTTTATACCTGGAGCTATGGAAAAGTGATGCATTATGAGATTGGTGTCCAACCCTGGCATGTCTAAGTAAGTCCAAGCAAAATTGATCTTCTTGGTATGTAGGAACTTGGTATATGCTTCTTTTTCCTTTGTTGATAGAGATTGAGCTAAGTGCACAATTTGTGGAGCCTCCTGTGTATTTAAATTAACTGGCTATGTAGGCTCAACAAGTACTGAAGATCTGTCCTGAAAGTAACTTGGGAGATGATCAAGTATCTCATCCTTAGGTGCCTTAGAGATGTTTTCACCCTTGAATACGTCCTTTATTTTTACTTTTATCGGTTCTGACACTACCACAGTGGTTTTCACCATCATAACTCTGATTCTTTTTTTCTTTTCTTTTCATTTTGTGACTAAGGTACTTGATATCTAGTTCTGTCATGCTTGTGGTTGGTTCACTGGTGGAAGAGATTACAGGTTCAAGAGCATTTAGGTAACATGCTATCTCATAGTCATTTTGGAAAGTTAGGAGCTGAGACTCTTGATAGCGCTGAGACCAATCCATTAAGTGAGGATTGGAAAGGGCTAGGTCAATGACTGGTTCAATATTGTGTATGTGAATGGTATCATCTCTGGTGATAGTAGAGTTACAGTCCATCAAATATCCCTCTAATGTACCCAAATTAGGACTTATCCTACCAAGTGAAGCATCATCCACTAAAGCGACTCATGGATTCCAATCCTCTAATCCTACACTAGACTCGTTACCTACCTTGGGTTGGGAACCATATGTATGGACAACATCAATGTCCATGTCAACTATAGAACAATTAGAAAGAGATTCCCATTCATACTCATCTGAGGTCGTATCTGAATTCCGGTTGTGATGTTTACACCAAGCATATTTTTTAGGCCTTGAGGTAGGGGCTTTGATGTCACCAAGGGTAACACTTTCTTGAATGCCATTTGTGTATTGATGTTCTTGAATAGGATCCTCAACATGATCTTCAATAGTGGATACTTCTTGTTCTAGGTTTGAAACTTTGGGATTGGTAACTGGAGTATCTAAATCTCCCCAAAGGAGATTGGTGGAAGGGACCCAATCTTCACACCTATCTTGTTGATTTTTCAAATTAGGTATGTAGCTCAATTCATCATCACTATTCATTGTAGCAAGGATAGGAGTAGTTTTCTTGTTATGACTTTCAAAACCTAGGCCAACCATTGTCTTAGACCTGCGCCCAAAAAGAGCATGATCGAGTGGTTCGGCTCTAGCATCTAATCTATGACTGAGAGGACCATGACCTAGATAGCCCATATTTTTGACAAAGGTGTACCCTCTTCCATAGACTTTAGGAGAGGGAGAGAAGGTCTCATTATACATGTATTTGTCTTCTCTATAGATCAAGTCCTTGACAACTACCTCTTCTTTTTCATCCTGTATGGGCACTAAGGACTCTACAAATGTACCAAACAGAGTCATTGTTGAGGATGAGGGACGCATCTCTTGCGAAGGTTTACCATAGGACCTAGGTGAGACTGGCAGTTTTGTAAAGGAGTCAGGAGTCAATTTGATATCCCCCCATACCAAGGTCTATGGTTTTGAACTTATTCTGGCATTGTACTAAAGTGGCATCAAAATCTTCTACTTCTCTATTGAGAGGAACATGAGTCCCTACTGAAATTGCATTAACAAATAATGTGCTATCCCCAGGTATACAAACTTCTACTCCATTATAGGGGAACTTAACACATTGGTGGTAGGTGGATGACACTTCTTGCATGTCATAGATCCATGGTCTACCAAGTAGGATATTATACACTAAAGGACCAGCATCAACAATTTGGAACAAAATGTCCTTTACAACGAGACCAATCCTGATAGGAAGGATGACCAAGCCTTTGGAGCTTCTCTCTGCCTCATCATAGGATTTAATGGTGATTTTCTTCTAAGTATCAATAACTTACTCAAAATAACCCAGTATCTTCAAAAAACTCAAGGAACAAATATTGAGCCTAGCAACCCCATCAATCAACACATGCCTGACATGAGTCTTGTGGATCATGAATTGGATATGAAGGGCAAGATTATGTGGATGGCTCAAGGCTTTTTCATCTTCTTCTAAGAATGTGAGGTAATGAGGGCTGGCAAGGTGGTTAACAATGTTTTGGAATTGGTCAACATGTATGTTGTGAGGAACGTTGGCTATACGCAAAGCATCCTCAAGGACATGCTTATGTCTTGGGGACAATTCCAAGAGCTCAAAAATTGAGATTTGAGCTAGTGTTCTTTGTAATTGGTCAACAAGATTGTAGCTCATTTTAGGATTGACTTTTGACTTGGCGGTGACATTCTTGGATGTCACTTGCTTGGGTTTGTTGGACTGGTTGGAGCTAGGACCTCTCATAACCACAGGACCTTGACTTTGGATTTTGGTGATAGCGTTAAGAGCTTGGGATGACCTTTGAGAGTGAGGACCCCTAAGCACTACCATAGGTTCTTCATCAAATATAGGAGGAGAGCCCACATCATGACCATAAGAATCTTTATTTCGCATCATGTTGACACTTTCCAAGACAATCTCAAGCATATTAACCACATTTTCTGCACCTTTGTAGGTATAGTTGATTTCAGCCTTGCCATTCTTGGGTTTAGAGGTTTCCCCCTTTTCATATTTGGGAAAAGGCTCCTTGAATGACTTGTGGTATGCATTTGTATTCAACCCATCAATCTAAAGTTTGCCACTTTCAATAAGATCCTGGATAAGGTGTTTAAGTTTCCAACAATGTTCGATGTCATGTCCCATGCCATTGTGGAATTTGAAAAAAGCTTTTTCATTCCACCAATGTCACCTAATGTCAGGTATGTGGAAATTTTTTGGATCTTGTGGTTGTGCAAGGTTATTGGAAATAAGGGTCTTGAAAACATCTTCATAGGAGTTACCCAGTTTAGAAAACTGTCGCAACTTTTTCTTGGGCTTTTCTTGATACTTAGGTTTATGCTCTTGTTGGTTGGAGGATGTGTTGAGCTTCATAGCTTGGACTGCACTAGACAAATAGATGAATCCTTGATCCTTGGGTTGGGAAGATTCCACAACTCCGTCGTTGACTACTTGCTTATTCTTATTCTAGTGCGAGTGTTTGCCTTTGTCCTTATTAGCATTGTTAGGATTTTGACCGTTGTTGGTATTGCTATGTTTGGTCAAAATGCCTTGTTCTTTTAAGATGTGCTCAATTTAGCATGCGGTCTCAACCATAGTATCGAAGGAATCAAAGACCATATTTCAAACCTCATAACGCATTTCTGGCACCAAATTACTAACAATGATGTCAATCCTTTCATGCTCAGCAATAGTCCTAGAATAGCGAGAGCACAATCATCTCCACCTTTGCAAGAAGGTAACAAAGTATTCCCCTTGGTTCTGTTTCAAATTGCATAAGTCTAACATAGTGACTGATCTTGACAAGTTGTATGCAAAATGTTGAACAAATCTATGGACAAGTTCTTTAAAAGTTTTGACGGGAGGGGTTATCTTGGTAAATCACTCCATGGCTTGGTTCTTAAGGCTCCTTGGAAATAATCTCATAAGGTAGGAGAATTCTTGGTGAAACTCAAAACTCATGATGTAGAACTGATGCACATGATCATGTGGGTCACCATTGCCGTCATACTTGTCATATTGCGGGATTTCAAATTTCCTAGGAAAATCTGCCATAGTCACACTTTTTTCGAAAGGATTGGGACAAATAGAATCAAGTGAAAAGGAACTTTTGGGTGCCAACACCTTTTCCATCATTCATTTGAGTTGCTTGATTTCCTCCTCTTGAGAGGGTCCTTGTTTCTTAATTCTCCTATCCACATCAAAGTTGTAAGGGACTCTAGCACCCTTTTTAATCAAGCTCTCTAAGAACCTGTATTTTTTTTTTATCAAGGTACTTCTCCACATATTGTTGGAATAGTGGCTCTTGTTGCATTCTCATAAAATCTTGATCATAAAAACTTGCACTACTTCCTCCATGCTAAGAGCCATGATGAGCTTGTTGGGAGGGTTGTCTCGAGTTCCTAAGAGGTGTTCCTATCTTATGTTGTGAAATCCTCCTTCCTCTAGGACTAGGAGATCTTGAAGGGGTCCTTGACCGCCTTCTACTTCTTGGGGTTCTTGAGGGGGTAGAGGGTGGAGAGTTGTTTCCACTGTTGGTACCCCTTTTGTTGAATTGGTTGTTGAGTTGTTGGGCTAAAAGCCTATCTTGTTCCTCTTGGACTGCTTTTCTTCTCAACTCCAACAAGGCTTTTTGCTCTTCCTCTAGGTGTCTAAACCTTTCTTATTTAGCGGCTTGTTCGTCCAAAAAGGCTTTCTTTTCGCACTCAATTCTTTTAAGCCTTTCATTAGCATATCTTGAGGTTGTTTTGAGCGGTGAGTTGGACCTTGAATGTTTGAACAAGTCATTAGTGAATGCGGCATTCACATGAGCATCACTAGATTTGTTGTTTTGGTCTTCATGTTGTGAACATGCATCTTGGTGAGCTTGCCCATAATGTCTTTCAGCTCTTTGATGGGCATCTAAATATCTTGAGTTAATAGGGGGTGATTCAGGTTGATTGTCATCACCAAACAACATGTTATCCCTATGTCTTTGGAAAATGTCATCAAGAGTTTGATCCATTTCTTCTCTTTGTTTTCTAGTCAAAGTGTAGCTCATGTCCATATTTGATTGAGAAGATGTTAAAGAGGTACTCAACTCACTAGGCTTTCTCTTGGGGTCAAACCAAGCCTCAGACTCACTCCTAGGTGATTGATCAAAGACAAGTTTCATTCCCTTTCGCTTTTAAAAATTTTGGACTAAGGGTAATTGTTCAAAGACAACTTGAGGTCATTTTCCTTGACTAACTTGGTACCTTGTCATAACCGACATGAAAGAAAAAGACCCTTGGTGATAAGATGACCTTATGAAACATCAATACCAAACTAGGATAGTGAAAGTGTTTAGTTGTCCAAAAAAAAAGAGATGGTACGATAGAAAGCTGCAAAAGGTGTAAACCAACATTATCACAGAGGTGTATAATAAAAGGATGAGTATCCTAACACATATGGACCATGAGGATGGATTTACCAAATATATAATTGAAATTCAATTTTGATGGAAGTGAGTTGGACAAAAGAGTACTGAAACTCTCCAAGCATGCTACCAAAGAATCTAAAGGTGTACTTTTTCAACAAGGATAATTCCTAACTTATCGATGCCAAGAAAGACTACTTTGTAAAATCAGAGAACACTAATTCAAGGGGTCTAAAATCAGGAACCCAAGGTACAAACAAGTTTCTAGTAGCAGAGTAAGTCACCTACTAAAATCTGGTCAACTAAGGACAGACTGAAAATTGCATAAACCAGACAGACAACAAAAAGACTCTATGCAATAGTTTCCAGGCTAACAGTATGATAATTTTTGAGCAGGCAATTTTTAGCAGTAAGCAGTGCGACAGTTTCCAGGTAGCCTGTGTGATACTTTCTAGGCAAGTAGTGCTATAGTCTTCCAGTGATGAACTATCACAAGATAATTCTTAGTATAGTGTGCGATACAATTTCAGGATCGTACGACTCTTGACCAATGAGTGCTAAAAATCTCAGTTTTAAGGGCAGTTTGTTCAAAATTTTAGTTTGAAGGTTGGATTTTTCAATTTCAAGCTTAGTGACAATAGTAAATAGACAGGTTTGAAAATAGTAGGTGATCAAACATGTCATAAAACACTTGCACAAGGGAAAAAGCAACCTTTCTAAGACAAGCAATTGTGATATCAAAGAAATAAAATCCTATGAATGTTACCGTGATGTTTGATATTTGAGAACATTTACACAGGTAGATCACAGTGAGAACACTTCAAGCACTTACTAGCCTAAAAGGACAATGGCCCAATACTTAAAAACTTGGACCACACTTGATACTCCATTGCCTCACACAAAGTGGTTGCCCACAATAGATATTGGCTTTGTCTGGAAGTGCCAATAACACAACCAAAGGAACATAGATAGTGAGTAATCTTGGGGTGATCTGGGTTAGTCCACTAGGATCAATCCTTGCACCAAGAAGCTAAGAGAAAAAATAGGGTGGCTTATATCTATGGTTCTTAATAAGGGCTTCCGTTCATAATACTCCCTTGCTCCCCAAAGGGACTCCTTACCTTGCGGCAAGTAACGGACCTCGTGGTCAACATTTTCATCATGGTCACAATCCCACAAGTACTCACACCAAGCGAAGACAAGTACTATGTCTACCAAGGTTTTGTGTCCTTGATAGCCTTGAGTTTATAGTGGGTCAGAATAGTCGGCAAAAATCTTGTCCCCACTTGGGTCGTTCCTCTTGATTGCTCAAGAGCAGGCCCGCTAGAGGATTCTGAAAGATAAACAAAGAGTGGATCAACCTTTGAGTGTCAGGATTTTTGTTTCACCTCAAGGGTGAAGAGCATAATCTCCTAGCTCAAAAATATCTCCCAAACACACCAAGCAAAGGTTCAATTACCCTCTTGCTTTCAAAATCTAAAGATGGGTCAAGATTTTTTGGTTTACCACAAGGGTGAAGAGCATACTTCTCCTACCACCCAAAGATTCCTACAACAAGATATTAAGTGCCTAATAAATCAAACAACTAGTAGATGCCACACTCAAAAGAAAGCAATTAAACAAGCACTTGATTGGTTTTTATGCCTCGGGCAGCCCTGCCAAAACTATTAGTAGCCCTTGTGCATTTGGAAATTTGACATGTGTTCTTTTAAGAAAATAATCAAGAAATAGGTGCACCTACAAGCACCACTTGTTAGCCCTACAAGGGTTAGCACATCAAAAACCAAATGAAATCTTCAAATAGACCCCTGTTCTACAATAGCAAATTAGTAATCCGAATCAAACCAAGTAAATCTTGCAAAGAAATGATAAAAATTGCTCACTACCAGGCATGGGTGATATTTCTGTCAGAGAAAGGATCGTGCGATGTTTCAGCTTGTACTGGTGTGATACTCTATCTTTGTACAATAATTCTTGATACCTGCGTTCAACAAAGAACAAAACAAAAGTGTGATATAATCTGCCAAAGCTAGCGATATTTTAACTGGTAAAATATTGCATTGGTATGTAAGAAACTATCGTATGACATCGGAAAACTATCACATGATAATTCTATCAGAAAAAACCAGAGAGAAAATATTAACGAAACAACAAGCAAATATTGATGAAAATGCATAAAAGGAAGGACAAAACAAGAATGTTTTGCCCCACGGTGGGTGCCAAAAATGTACACACTAAATAGTGCACTTCTCTAAGTCATTACCTCCAAGGGAATCCATGAATGGGAAACCTTGAGAAAGCGACCTAGAGCTCCCTAGGCATGGAGTCACAAGGATGTTGATGGTGCTCTCAGCTAGAGCTATTGAAGCATGCAACCTTGCTAGTAAACCACACAATGGGAGATTCAAAGAGACAAGGGCAAGAATGCCAATATCCTCAAGAATCAACAATGGAAATGCAATGCAATGCAAGCTATGCTAAGAATGAAGATGAAAGCTAAGCTATGAAAGGAAAGTATTACAAACCCTTGCTAATTAAGCTATGTGAGCTAAGCTAAAGCATAAAGGAAACTAAGCTAGATGCCATGAAAGCTATGATGCAAGAAAGAAACTAGAATGCAAGAAATGATCTCCGAAAGCTCCAAAGTCTCCAAGAAATCCTGCAGCATAAGATTAGCATAAAAAGTTGGGATCTAAGAATGAGAAAAGAGTTCTCCTTTTAAAGGAATTGAAAAGGAATGGACCATGGAGATTAAGAGGCAAAAGATTTAATCAAGGGTGGAGCTTGAAAGAGGAGCAATCCATGTGCACAAATATCCTCCAATGAGAAAATAAGAGTTGACTTTTGTGTCCATATGAGACAAAAAGTGCTTTTTCTTTTATTTATAAAATAAGAATAATGCTTTATTTGTGCAACTTAGGATAAGAGGAAAAGTGGGGGCTTTTTATTTAATAAAAGGGGAGGAAATTCCTTTTAAATAAATAAAGACTTAGGATAAAATGGTTAGCCCAAGGCAAATAATCAAATAAATGATAGAAATAGGATTTCATCAAGGAAATTGATATAATTGAAAAATGTTGATTTTTTGAAAATATTGATTCAGAGACTTGATAAATTGCTGAATGGGAGCCCAAAGTCTATGCGACCATTTTCTATCAAATTTCATTCTCAAATCTTGCCTTAAATATCTTGAATTTTTCTAATGCATGTATTTTTTCTCTTAAAAATGCAACCCAAATTAATTTGGAATAGTCATCAATTAAAAACATGATATATCTCTCACCTTGTAAGCTCCTTTTTCTAGCTGGACCACATAGTTCAATGTGTACAAGATCCAAAAATTTGGTAGATAAATGTTCTTTCCCTCTAAACGTTTCTCTTGTCTACTTTGCTTCTTGACATTCTTTGCAAATAATGTTGTCTAGTTTGGCCAATCCTAGCAAATCTCTAACTGTAATTGTTGAGCTTATCCTTACCAAATTGTCAAATTTGATGTAGCACATCGTCCGTTGCCAAAGCCAATTGTCATGGAACTATGATAATAATCTGTTGGAATGGAGAGATAGGGTACTGAGAGGGGAGGGGTGAATCAGTGCCCACAAAAACTTTTAACTTGTAACTCAATCTTTAAATAGTAGTATACTAGTCTACCCAACTGAATCCATTGTATGCATCATTCATTCATTTAACTTGCAAATTTAAATTGTATGGAAAACAAATAACATTTCAGTCACATAACACAAGTATTTTGGTTATGCAGAAACCCTTGTTAGAAGGTAAAAACTACGGTGGGGATGACACCCACAAATTCTTCACTATTGTAGATAATAAAGTTTTCCTATTAGGGCTACAAGTTGTGATCACTTCTGGTGATCTTACCCTGTTAGGAGTAACAATTAGATCAGCTAGATCTACCTAGTTATGGTATTTTAACAACACTACTTGAGTGTGTACTCGGTTAAGAGATTTCAAATAAAGACTGTTAGGTCTACTCTGTTAAGAGATTTTTGCTAACTCTGTTAAAATGATTAGAGAATAATAGGATGTATCTGCAAATGACAACTTAACCTTGTTTGAAACAAATCTATGAAATACTGAATAAATATCACCTTGATATGTTAAAATCTAATCTCTGAACTGCTTGGTAGCCTTATTTGATTCTGCCTAATTTGAATGTCTCTATATTCTGCTCTTCTCTATCTAATAACTGATTTCTTGAAGTTGGCTTCTTGCTTCAAGATCTCCTTCGCTTGTTCATACCAAAACATATCATCCTTATCATACATATGTCAAAATGACATGAAATACAAATATATAGCATACTACTATTATCACTTAACAAAATTAGGTGATATATCTCAGGAAAAACCCTAAGATCTACAGTGTACAAAAATAACCTAGATATAGCAAATACATAGAGATCATCATCACAATTAATTATTACATCCATAATAAATGATCCTCGATCTTGGTAAAATGTTTTATGATTATGTTGTAACTGTCTGCATAGATAGATGTGCCAAAACTGATTACTATGCAATTTTCTAGATTGCTCGGTAAACACTAACAATACTGCTCGATAGTTATACTGGTGCTCGGTGTCCAGTCTGCTTGGTGTTTACTGACGCTCAGTATCGGTATACACTAATGCTTGGAAAAACTTCTCTAGTACTCAGTTAGAACTATTGTCTTTTTGTTCTCGGTACTGCCTTGAGATAACTCGATGTGAAAGCTTATATAGTTAACCGACTAGCATGTATAGCTTGTATTACTTCCATTTACTGACTAGATAGCATAGGTAACCGACTGACCATCATTGATACTAATGCCAATCCTTAATGCTCAAGTAGAGATAACATAATCAACTTTTTGTAGCTCCTTTTAGTTGATACATAGTCCCACTTTTCCTCTTTCCAACTACACTAATAGTTTTGGATATATTTTGGATCTCACAACCATCATCTTGAAATGCAATGTTATAGCCATTTTTGTACATCTATCCAACACTAAAAAGATTATAATATAAACCCTTCAAATAGTAAATATTGTCAGTGTTATGTTTTCCATTGAAAGTAATAGAACCAATTTCAATGATCTATGTTGTTTTAGATTCTCCAAATCTAATAGAACCTCCATCATATTTCTCAAGTTTCACAAATTTACTTTTATAACTAGTCATATGATTTGAAAATCCACTATCAATCTACCATTCATCTCTATTTCTTCTAATAAATAATGTAGTCTTATAGATTCCAAACAATAACAATCCTCTTGATTTGATTCATCATTTGATACATTTTCATTGACATAATAGGCCTTCTTATTGTTTCTTTTAAACTTTTTTCTTGTTCCTTTTTCCAAATACCTAGTTGCTAAATGACCAATCTTTCCATATCTAAAACATTTAAGAGGTAACATGCCTTTGTATTTTTCAAGACCTTTATGTAGTTTTCTTGGAAAGTTTGCCTCCAAATCATTTGAACCGTCATCATCCAGATCATTTTCTATCTTTGTGGCATTAACGATTGTTTTGTATTTTTCCTTTTATTTTCCAAATTTCCTCATCTCTAATGTGGTCAAGGTGCCAAATAGTTTCTCTCTGGTGAATTTATTTCGATCATAAACTTCCTCAATGGTTGAGATCTTGTCTCTATAGCTCTCTGATAAAGTCATCATAATATTCTCCATAACATCTTCATTAGTCAGAGTGCCTCCTTGATTTTTAACTTCATTTACTACATGATCAACTCTCTAAAAGTAGCTTGCTATATCTTCACTTCCTTTCATTCCCAATTTCTCATATCTATGCTTAGCTATTGACTTCTTTAATAATTTGAATCTATCATTTCCTTCATAGATCTATTTCAACTTCTACCAAACTTCATAAGTAGTGCTCAATGAAACAAATTTTGTTAACTCAGTCTTAGAAAAATCACTATAGATTGCATACCTTTATTTTTTATTCTCTTCATAGGCTAAAATCTCATCCACAAGAGTAGGACCATTTATCAGTACAACATATTTTTTCTCAATATCTTTCCAAGTATCTAGCTTAGAGAAATTAGGTAACCTCTCATTTGCACTTTCCAAAAACTATAGTCAGATCCATCAAATGCATGAATTATCAGTTTGTATGCTATCATATCTACCTCAAGTGGCTAAACTCTTCTTGAAGGAACTAAGGTTCTAATACTCAGTTATTGAATAGTCCAGATAACTAATAAAAGGGGTGACTTAGTTATTATAAAATAATTTTATAAACCTTAATTAATCTAAATCAATCTTAATTTAATTAGATAATAAATATATATATGAACATGAAAGCATATAAGAGCAACATACAAATTGAACACCAAAATTTATGTAGAAATCCATGTTTGGAAAAACCATAGAGAAGCTAATTCTGATGAATAAAAATATTGGTTAAGGTGATTTTTATAAGGGATCACTGTCAGGTTTCTCATTGTAGGTAAGAATCATTGTTGGTAGGCTTCGTGCCCAAAACTAGAAAGACTCACTGCCAATAGAAAAATGCTCACTACCAAAGGATACACGATGAAAGGGAATCCACCACTGAAATAATTGTGACCAACTATAACACTGAAAGAACCTTACTATCTTCTACCTCTGGTCACACAAATTTGCATACTTAGCAATAGCCAGATTTTTCCTTGTCAGATTCGTATTCATTACACACATATTAACATTGAATAGAATCATCTTTTACTTATACCATACCATGTATCCATAAAATTCTAATTTGGCCAAGATATAACATGAAATAGGTCACTATAAATCATTCCCGCAGTGGTAAGGATTGAAACATGGACCACATAGAACCTCCTCACTCAAATCAATATGCTACCCATTTACCATGATTTTTAGAATGAAAAATAGGATGTACACTTTATAATGCAAACTATGTTCTGAAGCACGCCAACCACTTTCTAGATTGGTTCGGGCCCAAAGGAGTGTACCACATTATGTTGCAATATGAATACCAAAACAAACACAACCAAATATAGATATTCACATCACAATATCTAAAGCACGTGAATCTAGACCACCAAAGAATCCACATCCAATCAACCAAGTTATGTTGACATAAATAAAAATAACAATTACATGAAAATAACAATAATAGTATCAATATCACATCCCAACAATTATACCCTAGATACCATGCTTGGTAATATTTTAGAAACCTTATTCCTTTATGTGATTGACTAGTGAAGTGTGTCTAAGTGTTTTTGTTAATTTATATTTTTTGTAAAGTTTAATGTTGATATGATTCTTTTAGTTTAATGGTTATTTAATGTTTCAAGAATATTTATATGGGTCTTATACATGTAATTTTAATACACATTTCATTTGGTTGAGTTTCTGAATGTGGGAGTTAGAATTTTGCTTGATTAAATTTATTTATATACTTTTTTAAAAGTTAATTAGATTTTATAAAAGGGAAGTGCTCATTTGAGACAATAGTTTTGGATTTTGAGAGCTTTGGAAAACCCTCTTTTGCTTAGATTTTCAAATTGAGCTCGTGAGGACATTGGCGGGTGGAATTGATTGAGATTTGTTGTATCGAGATAGGAATAGATAGGATTTTTTATTTCCCTATGTATTTTACCTCTAATTTGATGTTTATGGAGAGTTCATAGTTTCAAATGTCTCAACTAGTTTAAGAGACCTCGATAATCAAATTGTCTCAACCACTAATATCATTCTGAGAATTTTATTGCAAAGGCACAAGATGTATTATAGAAAGACAAATAGAATACACCAGTTGATGAAGCAAAATTCCATGACCAACAACTAGAAAGGTATGTTATCCTATGGGTCCATGGGAAGTTTTAAATCATAAAGTTCACTACCCAACAAGGTCCGTTATGTTGGGTTATTCATGATTACGTCATGGATTCTACTGTATAGAAAGTTGTATAATGTTTTGTGATTCATGAAAAATATATAGAGGATACTAGACAAAAAGGTGTGGTTTTTGTTTTGTGTTAGAGCAAGGAGAGTCAAAAAAGTCTTGAAAGGTGTATTATTCTACTTGACTCTTGATAAGGAATATTACAAAGAAAAACCTCTTGTTTGCTAAATAATTTAAAAACCTGGTTGCAAGATGGGTGATATTGTGTGCATTGACACAAAGATTACAAACAAGAACCTTTGTTTTACATATGACATGAAAAATTAAGTAGAAATGGGTGTTGTAGTGTCACCAAATATAAGAAAAATGGAGGCCTTATATATCCCATCTCAAGATGTCAACATACCTCCATTCCTTTTATTAATGAAAAATAGGTTTTTAAGGCACCCAAAATCATTTACAAATGAAATTTTATGGGGATACAAAACCCACTAAAAAATGTTTCAAGAAGATGAAGCATGGACAACTAGTAGTGCCACCCAACAACAATGAATTAAATAGTTGAGAAGAAACTGAACTAAAGGCCCAGTTGTTACATCATAATAGTTACAAGTATAAAATAAACCAACTCAGAAAGAGAACAATTTTGATTCCAAGAGACACCAATGAAAAAAAAGAATAAGCATTATAAACTCGCTTTCATTCAATGCATAAACCATGATCCAACATAGTCCTGAAGCTCCTCCTCAAAAGGGTAGTAATGGCTCCCTTACATTACAAACCTTCACCTCCAAGAATAACAATATCCACTCCAATAGGAGATAGCTCCATCTTAATAGGAATAGTTGAAGAAGAGAAAAGAAGAAAAACTTGAAACACATTCCCCCCAACAACATAAATCTCCACCTCAATAAGAGACAACACCATCTCCATATGAATAGTCAAAGAAGACCATTGGTATAGTTCCCAAAATGGAACTCTTCCAACCATGCAATTCCCCACGTCAATAGGAGAAATATGTGCTAAGATATGAAAAAGGGCTTTAAACCCTTAACCACAAAAAATCCAACAACAAATGGCTCTAAACAATTAGAAGCCCTAGAAGTAGTAATATACATAAATGAAACTTGCTAGTAACTACACCAAAAATAGAAGATAGAAAGGGGTATTGAATAAAAAGAACATATTAATTCCATACTCATCATGGCCAAGATCTCAAATTAGGGAGATCTGTCCAAAAATAATAGAGGAAGGCCCTCAATGATAAGGTCACATCATCCTTAATTGAATAGGGTGATAAGAAAGGGGAAAATACTAATACAAGGTTTGCAACCCATAAGAAGCCATTAGTTACTAGAATCAAGGACACCAAAGCCTAGAAAATGTGAGAAAATAATGGTCAAATCACCAAGAGATCCCCTCGCAAATTTCAATCCAATTCGACAAAGGGAAGATAGGGCACTCAACTACAATAGAGGTCCCAAAACTAACAACGACAACACAAATGACCCCAAGTGCATGTAGAAAAGAGGCCATCTTGGGAGACCCAAAAGAGAAGGGGAAATCCCACTAAACAATGCCAAAATAGATCTTGAACATCAACATCAACCATCCACCACACCAACTATCCCTACTCCACATTTCCCAATAGGGAAAGAAAAGGATCTTAGACAAAAGCCCTAAGATAGGGTCATGTTCAAACAGAAGCCCCATATAGGAGAACAACCAAGAGTTTAGAGTATCCAAGAGTGCCTGCAACAACAAGGCTTACCAAACAAAAGGTCAAAGAAGAGCCAAAAATGCCTTACATGGACCCCCCACCAAGGTAAGACTACTAAGAGCATATCAGTGTCATCACCATCTCCCCTAGTATCCATCTTTACAACTCTCGTCTTTATTGTAACTTACCCTGTTGTTTCTTCTTATCTCTTCTCTACTTGATATTTGATTCTTGTGTCTATGTATTTTGTGTGTATACACATACACATACAAACTTATATAAATATATAGAACTTTAATAGAATTATAAATATATATAGCTTTAAACCATTTGATATCATCTTTAAATAAATAGTCAAATAAAACTATTCAATTCATTTAAACCCTAAAAACATGTGCTGCCATCTACCCTTTCTTCTAATCAAATAAAAATCTTCAATAACATATCCACACAAACAATTTCTACAACCATTCTAAAACCTACATCACCATCAACCCTCTATCCTAGTCAAATAAAACTCCATAATAACATACCCACATAATCAATTCTTATAACAACTCTAAAAACATGCCCATATTTAATAGTCTCTCCTAGTCAAACAAAACTCTCAATAAGAGACCCACATAATCAATTCTTATAGCCACCCTAAAATCCTACACCACTATGTGAACATCTCTCCTAGTTTACCAAGAAACAAATATGTATATAGAATTGCCTATCATAAACCGTGGGTGCAGGACTGGCGAGAGTAGATAGTCTTGTCCTTGCATTAGAATATTGAGATTTCATTAGAATCACATATTTCTTTATATCACACTTCATAGCTATCGTTTAAGTAATCTGTGCTTCATAATTTGTTCATTTCTCATTTGACTATAAGCTCATTTGGCTACATTAGATATATATGTCGTGTAGGGATAAGCTCTATCTTCATTACATGCAATGAGAAGGATCAAATTATTGGAAGATACATATGGCACCATATACATAACATATATGTGTGTAACTTATTTGATTAAGAAAATGACAACCAATTGGAACGACTTGTACTGTATGATTTAGTTTTTTTTAAGTCATCAATTAAAAAGTGAATTTCAATTTTGAAAAGATGATATTTGATACCTTTCACTCCTTGGCTTCTAGTTGTATTGTCCATGTTGGATGTCATTTGGCAAACTAATAGGCTCTAGATTGATTGAACAATGTATCAATGGTTAATGGTTTTTTATTTATTTTTTTAAATATTATCCATTTTAATAAGGTGATGAGATTATTATATTATATTTGGAAATATGAATTACAATCAATTTTACATTACAATATGATATTTTTTGATATTATTTGATGTATAGATTAGAAATATTATTTTCCAACTAGCTTATTACTAATGCAATTGTCTATCTTAAAAATTTGGAACAAATTGATGATAAAATAAATTAGTGGGTGCTTCTATTATTGACATTGATAATAAGTAGTCGATAAGTTTAAATAGAGAGCATTTTGAGTGTGTCTATTTTATCTAATCTAGATGTCCACTATCTTCTTGGAGATATCTAATTTACATAGTTCCTCTTCTAGGATCAAGTCGAAAAAGACCTATTTCGTGTGACACAAATGTTTAGAGTTGAAAAAGTAGGTTATTTGTGTAGAAAAAGGAAAAAGCGTGGCAGGGATAAATTGAGAAAATATACTTAGGAAAAATGTAATTTCTAGCCTAGAGTGAGAAAACAAGAAAAGAATAGAATACAAACTAGGGACTCCAATTCACAAAAACTTCAGTAGAATTGGTTTGGATGAAATAAAAAGGGAAAAAAGCTTAGACAAAGTCTTGCATGCCATCAAGGTGAATTCAATATGGAATTCAAGGTGAATGCAATATTTGAGTGTGATTTTAGGGAAATGCTTCCCACAAAATATCTTATGAAAGTAAATTTCTCTAACAAATTATAGGGATTATCAAATCCAAAATAATGAGAACAATATCTAGCGGTGTTTTAGTTCATATAGTTCATGGTACACCTAAGAATAAAATTCCTATATCTATTGAGTATGGGTATTATTATTATTATGCATTATTATTCATTGAGTCTATCAATGGAGTTGATGAGGGTTTATTTATGCAATTTTTCACCTCATGGGAGGATGGAAAAGTCATTGTGGGGTGAACTTCCTTTGAAATTAATGAACAAGTGATAGAAAAGGCTATAGGGTTGCTCTTTAAGGGTAGGAAATGGATGAAAATTAGCTGAGTGGTGGACATTGAGAGCTTTAATATTTTTGATAAGTAGGAGATATTTTCCACAACAAGTCAAATTTTGATATTTCTATCAGGATTCAACTGTGTAGTTTTTGAGTCAAACTCATTAACCCATGTTTCATGAGTAGTGGTACAGAATAACCCATCTCTCATGAGAGTGAATGGAACACTTAGCACTCATTTCATCTAGGTGATGCTCATAGAGGTGAAGCAACGAGACTTCCCAGGAGGTCACCCATCCCAATACTACTCCATCTCAAGTGTTCTTAACTACAAATTTTCCTCCATGGTTAAGCACACTTTTCTTGCGACCCCATTTGCAAAATTTTCAGTAAGTGTTGTGCTTTATGAACCATTCATTAGAAATCCCCTTAAGCTCATCAGTTGATAGGTAGGAGATATTTTGCATAGCAAGTCAATTTTTAATATTGCTATCAGGATTCAACTATGTAGTTTTCAAGTCAAACTCATTGACCCATGTTTCACGAGTAGTAGTTCATAAGATCCCATTTCTCATGAGAATGAATGGAACACTTAGCACTCAGTCCATCTAGGTGATTCTCACAGAGGTGAAGCACCGAGACTTCCCATGAGGTCACCCATCCCATTACTACTCCATCTCAAGTGCACTTAACTATGGAGTTTCGTCCATGGTTAAGCCCACTTTTCTTGCAATCTCATTAGCAAAACCTTAACCAAGTGTTGTTCCTTATGAACCATTTATTAGAAAGCTCTATAAGCACCTTTTGTCAATAAAAAAATATTATAGGTTCAAGTATTTTCTTGTCAATTTATATACTTCAACATTTATACAAATATTTAAGTTGATTATATGTTAATTATCAATATGGTTGGGTTGTGGAGATGAGTAACTAAGTGGGAATGAGGAGAAAAAGACACCTATAAAAAAAATCTAAGGATGTGGTATAAGCTAAAAAATCATCTAGTACATACTTTTATCAATATAAATAAATTGTACTACTTAAAAGTTTTGAATTTAATAAATAGAAGATATAGAGAAAAACAATGTAGATGATGTTAAACAATGTTCTCCTAATAGAAATAATAATTGCAATGAATGGATGAGTACAAGAAACTTTAAATATCTTTATATGTAGCTTTTTCCACATTTGAGGTTTTAAATAATGTGTATTTTCTCATTTGATCAAGGTTGTGAAGTGCTCAATTCCTCGATATGAAAAATGGATAAAATACAAAGTATTTGTTCATTGTGCATGTGCATGTGCATGTGTTATCTATAACAATTTATTGGAGAAAAAATTACCTATTCAATCATTTATTATGTAAGAATTCTTTAGGTTTTTCATCCATTTCTTATATTTAAAATGATAACATATTACTATTTATTTAGATTGCAAATATAGATAAGTGATATTTTACTACAACTCAACACAACTACAAAGAGAGAACTTTGGAGTCCAAATTGATATTTTTTGCACTTTTATTTCAATAGAAGCATGTTTTGACAATTCCAAGATTATTTTTGTGAAGATATACTACAAAAAAATCATAAAAATAACATGTTTTATATATTATTGTACACTAGAAAAGTATAATGGATTAAATTTTTAAACCATATTAAATATAATGTAAAACACTAATTGTCTTTTTAACAAATATAAATTTTCTTTTAATGATTATCCTCTCATTACTCATACAAAACAACATCTATTAAATAATATCAAATTTTACTTTCCAAATCACAATGACAAAGGTAGTTCATACTTAATCCTATGGTCCCATGAAAAGGGGATTACCTAAAACAAATTAGTGAGTGCTACTATTGAGAGTGATAGTAACTGACATTCCCTGAACATAGTTTCTACAATGTGATAGACTTATTTAAGAATGCTTGATAATCGTGTTAAGAGGAAGCACTCTTATCCTTCACCTTTCTATATTGAAAATTCAATATACTACATAAGACACAACACTTTCCAAATATTAACTTAGGGTTCATAAGGTACAACACTTGTTGAAGGTTTTGCAAATAGGGTTGCAAGAAAAGTAGGCTTAACCTTGGAGGAAACTTCATGGTTAAGTGTTCTTGATCTTGAGTAGTACTAGGATGGGTGCCCTGTCGGGTTGTCCCGACACTTCACTTGTGTGAACATCACCTAGATGCAATGAGTGCTAAGCATTCCATCCATTCTCATGAGATATGGGTTCTTGTGAGCCACTACTCATGAAACATGGGTCAATGAGTTTGGCTTAAAAACTACAATATCACAATATATACTACATGTTATGTCATTATGATTCATTACTCATATTATTTAATTTATTTATAGAATTTTAGGATCTGGATGAAGTATGGTCATATGGAATTATTCTAATAAGAATTTTGAGCATATAAGCTTTACAGATGCTATGTATTATAATAATTATATTGTAAATGTCACATAGGTGTTGAGCTAAATAATACAAGGGGCGTGTAAGTTCAAATAGACTATAATTTGTTTGTTAAAAATACTTGGCTGTTAAATAAATCAATATATTCTATTTGCTCATTTTCCTATATTACTATAATATGTCAACTAAAAGTATATGAATTGAAGGTAATATTTGAGATAAACCTTAATTATGTGATATCATAATTGATGATAAAAGCTTACTTATAAATATTAAACAAAGAACAAAATTAAAATGCTCAATTATTAGCTCCTCTCTTTTAATCAATTCATAATCCCTAGAAACAAATATGAATATAAAATTTGCCTATCTGACCATAGTTTACCAAGAATCTACCAAGAAACAAATATGAATATTAAATTGCCTATCATAAACCATGGATGTATAGTCTTGTCCTCACTTTCATTTGGCTGCATTATATTTATGTCGTGTAGGGATAAGTTATATCTTCTTCACCTTCCATCCGTACATGCAATGAAAATTATCTGAATTTCATTTTCCTCCATTAAAGATATTTCAGTCAATAATTACTGCCTCTGTCTTATCTCCTCCATTGTAATTCTCTTGAAGATGCCCACGTTTTTCTGAGTTGGGTCTTATTCAACAATTCTGCTTTAATTGTAGACGCTCAGTTTCATCATGAAATGTCTCTTCATTTGCAGACCAAGCCTGCGTTTCTATTTTTTTCTCTGTTTCTGTTGAATTCAACATTAACGCACGTTATAATTCTGGTCTTGGGTTGTAAAAAAAACGATATTGATATCTTTCATTCTTTGGCTTTTAGGTGTACGAGACAAAATGTAAAAAAATTAGCAATTGATTTTCATGAACAATTCTTGTGAAAAACAGTGTGTTTTGCACATTTGTAATTTTTCTGAATTTTTTTTGTCTGTATCATTTCTACCTTTTTTTGAAATTTAGCCAGCGGCTAGTTGTTATCTATTTGGTGGATGTAATTTGAAAATAGTTGTCTCTTGCTTGGTTGAACACTCCATTTCTCATTAATAGGCTTTTTAAAGAAATATTGTTCATTTTGATAATATGATGAGGCTATTATATTGTATTTGTAAACTCAATTACGGAATAGATTTTTTTAATGTCATTTGATCTATAAATTTACAATATTATTTTTTCCACTAGTTTATTACTACTAGATTTGTTAGTCTTAAAAAATGAAACAAATTGATGATAATTTTTGGGCAAGTATTTTAAGAATAAGAAACAACTAGAAAGATTTCTTAAAGAGGCCACTAGGGATCAATTATTGCCGAGTGCAAGGCTCTAACATCATAAGGGATGAAAAATTTGGTGGAATGGGCGCCCCTCGGTCCTTGGCTCTTATGTTTAGCTAATACAACTTTCTAGATGAAATACCTTCCACAAAAAAAAAAAAAAAAAAGGTTACATGGTTATCCATCTTTTACTCTTCATAAGGATACCACTGTTAAAACAAAAGAGCAAGAATCAGGATCTCAAAACATAAATAGAGATTTAGAAAACAAAAACAAAACACAACACTAATTTATAGTGTCTACCATAAAGGCTACATCTCTTTATAAGAAACCATACCAATGTTATCCAAAATGAGATGAGAAAATAGCAATTGGAGGGAAACAAAATGACTATTGGGTTTTGCATTTACCAATCCTAACATAACACTATGAACAATGATATCCCCCACTTTTCCCTCTTAATCTCAAATTATAACTAGCTTTAGAGAAGGCATGCAAGACTTAAGCCTCTCCAAAATCTATTCAAGAATTCTTAGGATGAATCTTCTCCATACCAATTTGGTGCAGTAGAGCTTACTATAATAGGAACTTCATAAAGTTTATTCATTTCCTCCAACTTATTGAATTTCTCCCAAAATTCTTGTGCAAAGTGGTTCACTTATTAGTTATCAAAGTCTTTACTATTAACATTGACATAAAGCTGCTCAATACTCTTAAGAATCAACTTATTCCTTTTTACTAGGTTCCTCGCTAATTTATTTATAACTATCATTGTGATCTATAGAGACCCTTGAATCATTATGGAAAAGAAAACACATGATGAACTACAACGGATTTGAATACATTGTATAACTTGAAGATCTGTGATTTAAGATCACTGAGTTGCTGATTAGATATGTAAGATGATTAAATCAATAATATGTTGTCATTGATGTCAACTAGTTTTGACAGTACTTATCTTGTAACTTACTATACCCAAACATATGTAGAAGAAGAAGAAAAGAGATGAAGAATAGAATATATCTACATGAGAAAGATGGAGATGATAGATAAGGATAAGGAATACATTGGGTAACTTATGAATGAGTCTATGACCTTATGTTATTGACTTGATTATGTTGCATTCATCTATGATGAAGGATAGAGCAAGATGCACAGGGTAGTGTTGTCGGTTAAAGAACCATTTCAGTATACACCGACGCAGTGTAGTGTATATCGATCACAGTATAAACTGAGCTTGTGTTCACCGACACATTTCTTTGTTAACCAAGCAGAAGAAAAGAATTAAATGACTAGTTTAGCTGATGGAAGTTGATGAGCTGTAAAGTACCTCAAAATCAGAGATGAAGATAATGTTTGTTACAAAGATCGACGGCTAACATAATTCGAAGAAGATCTAAGGGATTGAAACAAAACGTGTTACTGACACATTAGCCGAGGAAGGTTTAAGTGGAAAAATCAATCAAGGAGATTAAGTGGCAAAATCTGATGGATGGAATTAAAACGGTTTACTCATCTATTTAAGAGACTGGGATTTCATGATGAAATTATGCCGGAAGAAGGAGACTATGGAAGATATCGCGTGAACAAGCTTCATGCATGCTTGATCAGACTGGTTAAGGAGAATTGAACTGTAGATATTACCGAGCGTCAGAAAGCTATTACCGAGCGACAGTAAGTTACTGAATATTGATTGAAACAGAATTGAAATATTGATCAAAGGATTTGAATGAGCTTAACATAGATCTGATAATCTGCAATTGAAGTTGTGTTGTAATCAGATCAACTGATGTTACATTTTAACCATTGTAAACAGAGAAATCTCTTAACAGAGTGGACTAGAAAGTCTTGTAATGTCATTTATAGAGTGTACATTTGTTATCCTGTCAACACCATAGTGAATGTTGGTTGAACGATAATGGTTGATCTAAAATCCTCTAACAAGGTCACACCTCACAGTGTGTTTGTAACCTTTAACAAGGTTGGGTCTTCACTGACCTTGCTTCAGAAGAGTGAACAATTTTTGGGTAGCCGGTCCCAGGTGGTTTTTCCCTTCACAGGGTTTCCACGTTAAATCTTTTGTGTTATGTGTTGATTGTGATGATTGTTTGATTCATACTTTGCATGTTGCATATTGGATTTGATCAGTAATCATTATATGTTATTAACTAGTAATCGGTAAAAGCACAGACAGAATACTATCTTAGTTTACCGAGCTGCAAAAATTTTAGTAAATTGTTTTGGATATACATTTTGTGATTGGGACTGTGGATAGCTAATTCACCCCCCTCTCAGTTATTCTAACCATTGGTATCAGAACGTTGGTTGCTTGGAACAGAGTTTTAAGGACTTCAGCACAAAGATTTCAAAATGTAAAAGAGGGAAGTACCAAAGCTAAACAAAGATAACTTCATAGTATAGCAAAGCCAAATGAAGCTGCATGTATTTGGAATTGGGAATTTTTCCCTGACACTAATGGAGAATGGCTACATTGCACCGCCCACTGGTCCCTTGACCCTTGATCAACTGAGAGATAGGCATGAACATAATGTTACTATGATGGAGATTGTTGCTACATGTATCGATGTTGAATTTGAAGATATTAAGAATTACACTATTGCTAAAGATATGTGGGATAAACTTGCTCAAGTTTATAGTGGTGATGTGAATGTCAAAAGAGCCAGAGCTGAAAGCTTAAGGGGTAGATCAATGATATGAAGATGAAGGAAGGTGAAAATATTATGCAGTACACAAATAGACTGAAAGAGGTAGTACATGATATTAGAGCATCTGATGGTGTTATTGATGAAGAGACAGTGGTAAGAAAAGTTCTCAGAACCTTATTGTCAGTTTATGCAATCAGAATATCTACAATTCATGAAACAAGGTCTGCATCTGGTAACAACCTTACTCTTGATAATCTGATTGGTAAGCTTACAACCTTTGAACTGAATAACTTTGATAACAGTGTTGTACCATCTATTTAATCTACTTTTATGTCTTCTCTGAAGATTGGTAAGTCTAGTAGCAGAAATAAGAATGATGATAGTGATAGAAATACTGATGATGAGCTTGATGAACTTGAAGCTCTTATGGCCATAAGGTTACCTAAAGGTAAAGGAAGGTATAGAGGTAAATTACTTTTAGCATGCTTTAATTGTAAAGTGGTTGGTCATATTGTTGCTAGATGTCCACACAAGAAAGATGATTACATAAACAAAGACCAATCTAGTGAAGGAAGCTATGGTAGAAGAGGCAATAGAAGTTATCGACACTACAACAAAGACAACTGAGACAATAATGACAAAGGCAAGAAGGTGTGCTACATTGCAGAAGAAGATGTCACTGATACCAACACTGATGAAGATGTGGAGGTAGTATTTGTTGCAATGAAGGATGAATCAAAAGAGGATGAAAGGTACATAGAGACAACACTTATCTCTAAGGTTAATAAGAGTGATACATGGATTATAGATAGTGGCTATACACATCACATGACTGGTGATGAAGAAAAATTTGATTATCTTGAAGAACACAATGGAGGATCTATTTGAATGGGTAATGATGCACCCTGTATGGTTAGAGGAAAAGGATCCCTGATGATAAATGATAAAATAAGATGTGATAATGCTTATCGGGTAAAAGGTCTAAACTATAATTTGATAAGTGTGGCACAGATGAACAATTCAGGCCACCAAGTTTCTTTTGAGAGAAAGAAAGTGAAGATATATGATGATGGAGGAAGACTTATTGGATCTGGAACACAGTCGAGAGGTAATTTGTTTTATCTTGATAATGATCAGTCTTCTTGTTTAATGATGAAAGATGAAGATGCATGGTTGTGGCATAAGAGGTTATGTCATGTGAATTTTGATAACATGATTAAGAATAGTAAAAAGAAAAAGGTTAGAGGTCTACCTAACTTATCTAAGCCTGATCATGTTATGTGTCATGAATGTCAGAAAGGTAAAATGATAAAATCTAGTTTCAAAAGCAAATATTATTCAACAAAGAAATTAATTGAGTTAGTGCATACTGGCCTATGTGGTCCTATGAGAGCTCAAATTTACTATGGAGACAGATATTTTATTCTTTTTGTTGATGATTATACTAGATTAATGACAGTCATGTTCTTGAAAGAAAAATCAGAGGCATTTAAGATGTTCAAGTGGTATAAAGCAAAAGTTGAGAAAGAGACTGGTAAAGAATTAAAATGCTTAAGATATGACCGAGGTGGTGAATTTATTTTTGATGAATTTACTAACTTTTGTAATGAGAATAGTATTAAAAGACAAGTCTCTACATCGAGGACACCACAACAAAATGGAATATCTGAAAGGAGGAATAGGTCAATCGTTGACTATGCAAGGACACTGATGTTGCAAAAGAATGTTGCTCATACATATTGGAGGGAAGTTGTCAGCATAGTTGTTTATGTTCTGAACCAAGTACAACTAAAGAAGGACACTAATAAGACACCCTATGAGTTATGGTTTGGTCACAAACCCATTGTAATTTATTTCATGATTTTTGGAAGTAAATGCTTTATTCTGAAATATGAAAGAAATAGGAAGTTTGACTCAAAAGGTGATGAAGGGATATTTCTGGGATATTCCACTAAAAGTAAAGCATACAAGTGTCTTAATAAAGTAACTAATAAAATGATTGAAAGTACTAATGTTCGAGTTGATGAGTTTGATGATAAGAATGCAAAGGAAAGAAAAAAAGAATCGAAAGACTACAATAGATTCAGTTACATTGAACAACTAGAGTACCTACCGATGTAGCAGACAGTGACAACCAATCTACAGGAAAACAATACTGAGGAATAGGAAAAAGAAGCTGGCGAGCAGGAAGCACCCACCGAGCAAGCAAATGAACCTGCATAGGATGGACATGAAAGAAGAAATTGGATACTGGCAAGTTTTGTCAGAAGACATCATCCTGAGACACAAATCATTGGAAACAGACAAGTTGGCATGCAAACAAGAAGTAAAGCAAGACAAGGTACATGTCTAGTTTGTGAATATGAACCAAAGAATGTAAAAGTTGCATTAGAAAATGATGAATGGGTTAATGCAATGAAAGAGGAAATAGAACAGATAGAGAAGAATAAAACTTGGAGTTTAATACCCAGACCTAAGGACAAGAATTTTATCGGTACTAAGTGGATATTCAGAAACAAGCTTAATGAGAATGGAGAGGTAACAAGGAACAAAGCTAGGCTAGTATGCAAGGGATATGCACAGGAGGAAGGAATAGATTATGGTGAAACATTAACACCTATTGCTAGATTAGAAGGAGTCAGAATGTTACTTGCATATGTTGCACATAAAAAGTTCAAAGTTTACCAAATGGATGTCAAATCATCTTTTCTAAATGGGATACTTGAAGAAGAAGTCTACATAGAACAACCTGAGGGGTTCGTTGATCTAGAAAACAAAGATATAGTATGTAAATTACATAAAACTATATATGGTTTGAAGCAAGCACCAAGAGCCTGGTATGAGAGGTTGCATAACTATTTACTGAGTATTGGATTTGTTAGAACAAGTGAGAACAATAATCTGTACATGAAAAGAAATTTTGATGATACTATCTTGATTGCTGAGATATTTGTGGATGATATAATATTTGGAGGACAAGATCAAATCTGTAAGTCATTTGCTAATGAAATGAAAAGTGAATTTGAAATGTCTATGTTTGGAGAGATTAAGTTCTTTCTAGGCTTACAAGTGATTCAGTAGAATGATGGTATATTCATCACACAATCTAAATATATAAAGGAAGTATTGAAGACATTTGGCATGGAAGATGTTAAACATGTGGGAACACCGATGGCTACTGGATGTAAACTGACTAAAGAAGATGGAACTACTAAGGTAAATCAAACACTGTACTGATCCATGATTGGTTATTATATATTGTGATAACACTAGTGCCATTAATATTTCAAAGAATCCAGTGATGCACTCTAAAACAAAGCATATATCAATTAAGTATCACTACTTAAGGGAACAAGTGCAGGAGAAGCAAGTTAAGCTAGAGTTTGTTATATCAAAAGAACAACTTGCTGACATATTTACAAAGCCTCTACCAAAGGATACATATGAATACTTGAGGACTAGACTTGGGGTCTGTCCCCTGTCTACCGATCACTAAGGTGATCTGGAGGTTGCATCATCTTAATCTTATCAGAAGATCATACATGTTGATGCAGCATAGTTCACACTTTGGATTTTTGTCTAAGGTTGTGAAAAATTGAAGTACTAGAATAGATTTGCATAACAGTATACTGAGATACAGAGAATGCACTAGACAATAGAGAGTTACATGGCTACTAAAGAGCTATATATTTGTATTATTCTTTGGCATTGCTATCAAAGGGAGAGAGATCAATATGAAGAATATGAGAAGAATATGGAGCCAAAGACAAAGGGAGAGAGATACAGAAAAGGGAGAGTTGAAAAGATCATATCTGCAGAAGCTAGTCTGCACTTACAAATGTTTTTATGTAACATAGTGATTAAATATATTAAGCTAGGGAGAGCTTGTACCATTACAACATTTGTTGACAAAGTTGTTGAATACATGTTTGGTATGTGTATGGCATATTTCATATTGCTTGCGTTTCCATCAATGCCAAAGGGAGAGATTGATGAACTACAACTGATTTGAATACATTGTATAACTTGAAGATTTGTGATTTAAGATCATTGAGTTGCTGATTAGATATGTAAGATGATTAAATCAGTAATATGTTTTCATCGATGTCAACTAGTTTTGACAGTACTTATCTTGTAAGTTACTATACCCAAACATCTGTAGAAGAAGAAGAAAAGAGATGAAGAATAGAATATATCTACATGAGAAAGATGGAGATGACAGATAAGGATAAGGAATACATTGGGCAACTTATGAATGAGTCTATGACCTTATGTTATTGACTTGATTATGTTGCATTCATCTATGATGAAGGATAGAGAAAAATGTACAAGGCGGTGTTGTCGGTTAAAGAGCCATTTCAGTATACACCGATGTAGTGTAGTGTATACTGATCATAGTATAAATTGAGCTTGTGTTCACCGACACATTTCTTTGTTAACCAAGTAGAAGAAAAGAGCTAAATGACTAGTTTAGCCGATGGAAGTTGATGAGCTGTAAAGTACCTCAAAATCAGAGATGAAGATAATGTTTGTTACAAAGATCGACGACTAACATAATTCAAAGAAGATCTAAGGGATTAAAACAAAATGTGTTACTGACACATCAGCCGAGGAAAGTTTAAGCGGCAAAATCAACAAAGGAGATTAAGCAGCAAAATCTGATGGATGGAATTAAAATGGTTTACTCGTCTATTTAAGAGACTGGGATTTCATGATGAAATTATGCCGGAAGAAGGAGACTGTAGAAGATATCGCATGAACAAGCTTCATGCATGCCTGATTAGACTGGTTAAGGAGAACCGAACTGCAGAGATTACTGAGCATCAGAAAGCTATTACCGAGTGATAGTAAGTTACTAAATATTGATTGAAACAAAATTGAAATATTGATCAGAGGATTTGAATGAGCTTAACATAGATCTGATAATCTGCAATTGAAGTTGTGTTGTAATTAGATCAACTGATGTTACATTTTAACCATTGTAAACAGAGAAATCTCTTAACAGAGTGGACTAGAAAGTCTTGTAATGTCATTCATAGAGTGTACATTTGTTATCCTGTCAACCCCATAGTGAATGCTGGTTGGACAATAACGCTTGGTCTAAAATCCTCTAACAAGGTCACACCTCACAGTGTGTTTGTAACCTTTAACAGGGTTGGGTCTTCACCGACCTCACTTCAGAAGAGTAAACAATTTTTGGGTTGCCAGTCCTAGGTGGTTTTTCCCTTCACAAGGTTTCCACGTTAAATCTCTTGTGTTATGTGTTGATTGTGATGATTGTTTGATTCATACTTTGCATGTTGCATATTAGATTTGATCGGTAATCATTATATGTTATTAACTGGTAATTGGTAAAAGCACAGATAGAATACCATTTTAGTTTACCGAGCTGCAGAAGTTTTAGTAAATTGTTTTGGATATACATTTTGTGATTGGGACTGTGGATAACCAAGTCACCCCCCTTTCAGTTATTCTAACAACACCAACATGAATATATGTAGGAAGCAACTGAAAGATATCATAGACCTAGTTTGTAAAATCCATGGAAATAATTTCATCATCATCATCCAACACAAGCATAGATGTATATATTTAGCATAAAGAGAGTGCCATCACAACATGTCAAACACATGACTTGGTGCCCCAACAATAACATGAACATCATTCAAGAGAATTCATTCATCCTCCCTAGAACACTAGTCCCACCCACACATGCATGAATTTTGACTTGTAACTCAAGAAAACACATATCCATATTGTTAATAGTAATAACTATCCTAATTATTTCTCCAAGAGCCTATCAAAGAAAATTCTCAAACTATACAAAAAATCCTTCAATATTATCAACCACAACTAATGCATCATACGTGATACCAAGTGTTTTTGTGGCCTATAAATAAAAGTCAATGTACCCTAGAGGATTCATCAAATATTCATTCCCCATTCTCTCCCTCATGGAAGTATTAAGAGATTCATGTCTAAAATGTCTCTAGAAGCCTACCTAAAGAAGATATGATGACCCATATGCTACTCCACTTTACAAACCATAGCACCCTCGAGACATGTCTAGGAGCTAGAGTTATCCCACTCATCTTCCATTATTGGAAAAGAAGAAAGATAATAAATTAGCCAATCCTCCTAATTTATTTCAACACTAACTACTTCTCTTTGCAAATGCTCTACCTCTAAGACTTCTTTGGTCTCTTTTGTTCATAGTTCTACCTCTTTTAACATTGCATTGTCTACTCACATCAAAGCTTGTAATTTCTTTTCAATACCTCCTTTCTCTTTTGATGATGATGATGATGATGATGATGATGATGATGATAACTTGATAGCCTCAAGGGCCTTCAAGAAATGAATATGTTGAACACACCTCAAGAATGAGAGGGGGTGAATATGTCTTGAACACATCTTATAAATTTTATATCACACACACTAATCAATTATCTTTATCCAACTAAGCATCATTGAAAGGCATTGCAATGATAACACAAAAAAATGAACACTGTATTTTTACATGGAAAACCCAATGTGGGAAAGACAATAGAGAGAATCATGCACACTATATTAATAGTAGATTACAATTGTTTAGGCCATAGGCCAAGGGAAACACTACTAATGAAAGAGACTTACAAGATAAGGAAAAAAAATTTAGAGAATGAAAGGATATGTAAACGACTGAGCCAAATACAACCATGTACCATGTTGGATTTTCATCCACTATGCACCACATCAATAAGATAAACTTACATGAACGAAGGGTCTAGGGATTGAGGGACTCAAATTGATGACCTATGCTTAGATACCATGTATATTTTTTTGTCACACCAAAAGAACATACTATTGGTGGAGAGGGATCTCATCGTAGATATCGTTGCTACACCAACAATATGCACCACTCTTATGCATCTAGTTTGAAGGAGGGGCAATAATCCCTAACTTTTACATGAGATGCTCAAAAATATCCTTTGGTAGTGCCTCTATAAAGATATGTACAACATGATCCTATTTGGGCACATAATCTAATAAAGATTCAATCTCTTTCACTTCCTCCATCAAGAAATGATACTAGATAGAAATGTGTTTAGTCCTTGAATGATATTGATATAACTTGTACAATCACACATTATCAAAGCTACTTCATAATACATAACCTTGATATCTCTAAGATTCTATTTCATCTACATTACTCATGTGTAGTAAGATGCTTCTACAATATATTTTGTCTCTACAATTGATAGTGACACCGGATCCTTTTTGCTCATCTAGGAGACTAGCCTGTCTCCCAAGAAAAATGCACCTCCACTTGTACTTCATTTTTCATCTATACATCCTACCCAATCAGCATCAATAAAATATTTTAGAGAAACCACATTATCCCTCTTGTACCATAATCCAGAATCCAAGCTTCTTTTCAAATATCCAAATATTCTTTTCATTGTATTCTCACGTGATTTCCTAGGACAAGCTTGATATATTGCAACCAAGTAGACTACATACATGATATTTGGCCTTGAAGTAGTCAAATACATTAACAAAACAACAATCATAGATCTATAAAACTTTATATAAACTTCTAGAAATTCATTATCTTTTCTTAAGTGACTCCTAGTGGCCATAAGGGTCCCAACTAGTTTACAGTCCACCATTCCAAAAAAATTCAACATCTCCCTGACATACTTGATATGATAAATGAAAATCTCATCATTCATTTGACTGACTTGAAGACTAAGAAATAAATTTATCTCACCAATTATAAACATCTCAACTCTTGCATCTCCTTAGAAAATTCCTTAAACACACCATAGTCTCCTCCAAATATTATATCATCAACATATACTACCACTATCAACATTTTATTAATTTAATCCTTGTGACTTCATCACCTTGATTCAATTTTTTCCAAAATACCCACTTGGTCTCAATTGCATGCTTGTCCACAAGTCTAGGTACTAATTGTCCACAATGTTTAGTTCTTCATTATTTGATCCAACTCTTCCTTCATAGCTCCCATCCAACTTTTATATTTTCTTAATTCTACATAAGTATTCAGTTCTAGCTTCTAAGACAAAAAATAGTAGTTTTTATCTTCAATCAATTTGGCCTTTCTCCTTGTCAGCACAACTTTGTCTTTGTCTCCAATTATCTAATCTTTAGAATGATGCCTTTGTACATATTTTTTTGGGTTCTTTAGTTCTTTTTTAGGTTTATTTTCTTCTTCCTTTGATTCTTCTTCAATGTCTTCCAGAAATCCATTTTTCTATAGGATTAATGAGAACATCTTAAAAATATAACTTAGGCTCCAAATCATCTTGATCTCATTCTTCACTCACCTAAAAAATAGTGCTTTCAACAATATTCTTTAGTTGGAGAATGTTATAGCATTTGTATGCCTTAATTCTATAGAATATTCTAAGAATATGCCTTCATCAAATCTTGGATCAAGATTTTCAAGATTATCTTCATCTCTCCTGATATAGCATTTTCTCCCAAAGATTCTAAAGCACTTCATGATTTGTACCTTTCAAAACCACAACTCAACAGGTTTTTTACTATGATTCACTCTTTCTTGCACCATGTTAAGAAGATAAAAAAAATTGTGTACAAAATCTCTCTAGTACATATTAGGTAAATTTGCATCTTTTAACATGGTTCTAGATATTTCTACAAAATTTATATTATTTCTTTCAACTACTCCATTTTTTTGTGGAGTTCTAGGAGTAGACATTTATCTCCTAATTCCATGATCTTAAAAAAATCTATCAAACTCATATGAAGTAAATTATTCACCTCTATCAAATGTTAAACACTTGATCTTAGCATCTATCTTATTCTTAATCAAATTCTTAAATACCTTAAATAAATCCAAAGCCTCTAAATTTTCTCTTAAGAATGTGACCCAAGTCATTCTAGAATAATCATCAACAAGTAATAGGAAATGCCCCTCATCATTCAATCCTCTTGTCTTTGTGGGTCCACATAGATATGTATGTATCATCTCCAAGTGTCTTACAGTTGAGAACTCCTTGTAATTGAACTTTTTTTTGGTTTTTTTCTCATCCAACATTCTTTGCATATAATGTTATTAGGCTTGATAATTTTGGGAATGTCTCTCACCACCTTGGAATAATTGATCTTTATTGTAATTTCAAAGTTAATATGTCACATCCTTTTGTGCCACATCCAACATTCACTACTATGTGTCAGCAAAGAACTACCTCTATTTTTCTTAAGATGGTAGAAATTTCTATTTATCCTTATACCATCCACAACCAAATTTTCAAAAGCTTTTCTAAGCTCAAATCTAGATCCTTGAAATCTTATCATAGTTATCTTCCTTATAAGGACATTGAGTGAGAAAATGGCATATTATTCCATAATTGAAATACAATAAGGGTGACTTACCCTTATACTTTTTGGGTACTTTCTTCAGTCTTCTTAAAAAGTTTGATTCTTCTTCATTTGGATCATAGTTTATTTCAGGTACATCTTCAATATTCTTTGCAACCTTGAATGCAACATCCTTCTTATCATGTTGACTACCTCCACCCTCATCAAAATCAAAAGAGAAGTGACAGCTCCATGGAGCTTATTCAATGTGTATCTGTCCATATATTAACATCTTTTATTAGAAAGTAACAAGGATTTCTAATTTCTAGCCATTGTTCTCATTAATTTCCGCACAACATCATTGTCTTCTATAATTCCACCAATGAGACAAATTGAACTCAACTTCATTTGTTTGGTGTAGGTAACCTTCAATATTTTCATCATTTGGCATTCTTAAGGTTTCAAATTTTTTATTTGGGTTCTACAACTTGATTTATTTATCTTCTTGTCTCCTTTATATATACCACTCAACTTCTCCCAAATTTCATTTGCAGATTTGCATGACATAACCTTCATCAACTCTAAATAAATTAATCCATTGATAATATAATTTTTAACCTTCACACTATTCTCATGCATCTTGATTTCATATGGTGTAGAAGGACCACCAACTAGAGGATTATAAGTTTTTTGAACTATTCTCCCAAATGATAAATAGGATAGTCCAAATATGAATCCATCCTCACCTTCCAAAAAGCATATTTTTTCCATCAAAATTAGTTACTTTGTAACCATTTTCATTTTCCATCCTATGTCTTCCTTAAGTAGTCAAGATTTTCTAATAGGAACTTAGCTCTAAGACCAATTATCGAATCCACCTCAAGATTGAGGGGGGTTAATTATTCCTAACTAGATCTTAAAATTATTTTGTCACACACACTTATAGATTTTATTTATCTGAGTAACCTTCAGTGAAAAGTATTTCAATAACAACACAAACACACGAAACCTATATTTTTACATGGATAACCTAGTGTGAAAAAAATCAGAATCAGAATCACACTCACTATATGAAAAAATGATAATAATTGTTTAGGTTATAGCCCAAGGACCACATTGCTCCTAAAAGGGACTTGCAAGATAAGGCACTAACCTTAGAGAAAAAAAACAAGAACTTGCAAACCATTGAAGATCACTTATGTAGGGAATGCTATATGAACTACACAAGCTTCCAAAAGAGATACTATCTTCTAAAAGACATAGTATTATGATGAACTAAAAATATGAAGGACCTCCTAATCAACCACTGTAACAAATATGTTAAAGTTACACAATTGCACCTCTGATCTTTCACATTCACATCATATTGACTTTATATTCTAATAAAATCCAAACCTCAACTCTATTTAACAATCCAGATAACTGAGAGGGGGGTGAATTAGATATTAGTATGGATTTTGTTCTTGGCTTGCTGAAGATAGTAAGAGGTAATAATTCTATATTTGTTGTTGTGGATAGATTTTCTAAGATGGTACATTTTATACCATGTAGAAAGACATCAGATGTAGTGCATATAGCAAATCTTTTCTTTAAGGAAATTGTCAGATTGCATGGATTACCGAGGAGTATCATCTCTGACTAAGATAGTAAATTTGTTGGATACTTTTGGAAGACTCTTTGGAGAAAGTTTGGCACCGAGTTGAGGTATAGTTCTACATTTCACCCACAGACTGATGGACAAACAGAGGTTGTGAATAGAAGTTTGGGTAATCTTTTGAGATGTTTAGTTGGAGACACACCGAGTAATTGGGATTCTATGTTGGCACAAGCAAAGTTTGCATATAATAATTTAGTGAATAGGAGTACTGGAAAAACACCTTTTGAGATTGTAAATGGCATACAACTGAGAGGTATATTAGATTTGAAGGATATTGCTGGTGAAGAAAAGAGAAGTGCTAAAGGAGTAAAGTTTGCTAAGTTCATGAAGACATTGCATGAGGAAGTGAAACATAAGTTGGAGAAAAGCAATCAGAAGTACAAAGACAAAGCTGATATTTCAAGAATACATAAGACTTTTGCAGTTGGTGATGAAGTAATGGTTCATTTGAAGAAAGACAGATTTCCTGTTGGAACATATGGAAAGCTGAAAATGAAGAAATTTGGTCCTTGCAAAATTTTGAGGAGATTTGACTATGGAAATGCTTATGAGATTGAGTTGCCTAATGACATGGATATATCACCTATATTCAACATTGCAGATTTGTATGAGTACCATGAATCAGATGAAGAAATGATAGTATTGAATGATTATCCTAAGAGACAAACATAAGAAGTTGCAAATATTGGAACAAAGAGTTGGTAGAAGTACTAGAGTAAAATAATATATGGAATATTTGGTAAAGTGGAAGAACAGACCGATTGAAGACAGTTCGTGGATTTTACAATCTGAGTTGAATTTAGCTCAGGTTGTACCTGCTGCATGATTTGGAGAATCATTTCAAATAACCCCAGGTGTCTGATGCAGGAGCATCTCGGGTCCTTGGCAATTTTGTATCACCAAAAACAAGGTTGAGTTTTCTCTGTTGCTCGGTTCCTTCTTTGGCCAAGGGTCCTTGGCAATCTTGTATCACCAAAAACAAGTTTGAGTTTTCTCTGTTGCTCGGTTCCTTCTTTGGCCGAGGGTCCTTGAAAATCTTGTATCACCAAAAACAAGTTTGAGTTTTCTCTGTTGCTCGGTTCCTTTTTTAACTAAGCTGATCAGTTAATTCTCTAGTGCTCGGTTATTCTTTCCTGGCGCTCGGTTATCGTTGCTTACCGAGTTGTTTGATTTAGTTTTTTGTTGAGGCCGACTTGTGCATTTAATTGTGGTCACAAATTTAATGTTGGTATCTATCATTGGGAAGCATGTAGACCTAGATCTGGTCGTTCCTTCTGTTAATGGTGGATTAGGAGTTAGAAGATTGAAGATAGTTTCTGAAACCTCACATGTTGGAGGACTGTTGTAATTGAATTGTAATATCTGGCCCTAACCGGGAAGGCCTTACAACCCGACATGTATGAATCTATTTGATGCAATATAAGGATCTGATCTACATTCTCTCTCTCACTTTGTGTGTTGTTGCTTCCGTGTGTGATCTCTACAAGGTAGATGTGGATTAGGGCGTGCCTTTGGCCCCTCATCCACCCCTTCCTTGCGTCAGTAATAGGGGAACCCGTACCTCCTTTGGCTCCATTTCAATCAAACAACTCCACTGTCGACAAGATCTCTTGCTCAAACCTAGTGTTTGTTGGCAACCTTCTCTCTTCCACCATGATTTCCTTGAAGGATTTTTTGCCAAAAATCCTAGTAGTGTCTCACTCGACAACATGCAAATTAGTAGTGTTATTGGATCCATCTCCCATAAACCACAAGGGCTATTAATTACCCTAGTAAAGGCACAAGGGCGGCTTTCTAATGCTCCTCATAGGGTAAAAATTATTAGCCTAAGTTGCAAAGCACTCAGATTCTAAAATGTCAATTGTGTTATTTTAAGAAAAGTCAACATCTACTAATATAGCTTACTTATTTTATTATATTATTTTGATAGATTTATTATTATTAAAAAGGAAAAAATATTATTTTGATAGAATTGAATATTAATAAAGGTCGTGCTCATAATGGCCTCTTATCTTCTTTTGTAGAATAACAAATTATATAATTATAACCTAATAGATTATAGAAGTCTACATTTTTTACTTGCACTTTCCTAAATGATATTTATGTCTTATCAAATATTGATCACTTATAAACATAAAAAAAAAGAATAGAATTTTTAAAAATATTATATATAACAAAGCATTACACCTTTCTTAAAAAATTAATGGCATAACCTTTTAATAAAAATTAATAATTAATACTCTTTCAAAACCCATTCCAACCATTAAACCCTTACCCAACTACTGCTCTGTCTCCCCTATTGAAAAATCATCCATAAAAACTTACCAAAATTATTTCTTCTTGCCTAAGAAAAGATCAATTCTCCACACTTTTTGTAAACCTAAATCTTCGCAAAACATTACCCTAAACTGCAAGGCTGCATGTTCATCTTTTTTACGGTCATCTGACATTACATCATTGCTAGGAAGAAGGTAAAGTACTCCAACTGCAAATATTTTTGTGAAGCAAAATCCTCTTTCTACATAACTACTATTATCGTATCAATTCTAAGTTCAACCCTGGTAGGTTTAGAAAGGACTATCCATCTATTAGGATGCACCATGGTATCGAGAATTGGATGGTATATTGAAGTTTTGCTTTCTCATCAATAAGGACTGCTGTATTGATGACTGCTGTTAAATTTCTTTGAGGCAATGGTACAGTGAACAGGGTGTAAAGCATCCTCATCAACAAGAAGTTGAAATTTTAGTTATGTAACATCCAGCCATCAATGCCATGGTGCATCCCAATAGCTAGATAACTGGTTTAGGCAACCTTTTCTTCGAATTAGCAAGCAAATTGCAACAGATTTGTTTGCAGTTGAAAAGTTAATCACTCTATCTTGCCCGAGGGGGCTGCCTTGTAAAGATCAGAAATATACGGAGATAAGACTAGGCCTTATGTGGTGGCATTCCATTACTATTGTAAACTTATAACAATTCCAGGGAAAACCACTCTTTATAACTCTGGTAGAAACAAGCCACATGGATCACATGACCCATTGTCTTAAATGAGACACAAGAACCTGCAAGAAAAAACAAGAACAATGGAGGGAATAATATATGCAGTATGGTTTAGTTTGTCTTACTCATCCAGTAGTTATGTTCACAGAAAACAAAAATGGAAATTAGCAAATGATTAGCACTTACCTACACAATGTGCCTTTTTCTTGACAAATTTCTAAATAGTTGTATTTTTTAAACTTACCCTCTCTTAGCATTTTCCCATTCTGTGATGATTGAATTTCAACTTTAAATATTTTGTGTTAAATGGGATGCAGACAAATAGTATTATATAGTGTACACTAAATGTACAGAAATTTGTATTTAAAGTAAGCATATTAATTGGTTAATTCATAATAGAAGCTACCTAATTTTAACCTTTCCCTGTCCTGCATTTCTGACAGTAGCATATGAAGATTTAACTCCAACTTTCAATATTTAGTCTGAAATGAGATGCAAACAAATATAATGATTCAGCGTACAACAAATTTATTGCATATTTGCAGGGAGATGATGTTAGGGTAAATATCACAGGAGATTGCACCTTCAAACTCTTACAGTCAAAACACCAGTGGCTTAACTGAGTTGAATCTAAGTCACTCGTAGAGTGTACTCGAGAAAATTTCAGGCTGGTTGAGTTGAGTCTGCCAAAAGATGTTTAATGATTATACTAGAACCACAACAGCTTAAGCAAATCTGCTCCATTCTGTTCAGAGAGACCAAACCAACATCTCATCGAAATGAAAATATAATATCAAAAAAGAAAACTAAACTGATGAATTCATTTGTTTCTTTGTTGGAGTTGAACATTATTCATTGCACATCTTTTTACACTAAATTTTGTTTCTTTAGGATCAAATTTACTATCTAATGTTGCTGAATGATGTTCTTCCACCCAAGTATCTCTACTGAATCAGATTACCAGTATGTTATCCACTTCAGAACAATTTCGTGGCATGACAGTGTAGCCTCATGATAGACATTTATACCCAACAATCTTCTAGGTGATAAAAATATCATTTGCAGCTGTCATTGCCTTCGAAACAGATAATGTCAAATGTCGGTACAGTTCATTTAGGACATAAAATTTTCACAAACAATGAATCTATGAAAAGAAAGCTTTTTGAATTACATTTAGTGATCCATATCAAGATGAAAAAAAGATGTGCCTACAGAGGGTGATCTGGAATGTTAATGCAAAATCTTGTACACAAATTTTTGAAAAGCCTTCTTTTCTTAAATACAGTTCATACCGAAGAGATTGAGGAACAAGCTAATTACTGGCACATAGAAAAGATCTTTGGGCGCCCTTTAAGCATGTTAATTGTTTATGCTTTCACCCTTCAAACACTAAATTTTGCAATATCTTTCTTTAGTTGTTTAGTTTCCACTTTTCAGGAAACAAATAAAACCATAGTAAAAAGCCCCTTTGCTGGGCAGTAAGATTTTAGGAAGAAATCTCACCTACTTCTCTGCTTCATTAATGTAATATAGATTAACTAAAATTAGACAATCACATACAGGATGAAGAGAGGAAATAGATGAAACTGAGATTATTTGCAGCATCACAGTTGTAAGCATTAGTATAAACTTTGATATAATCTTTGTAATGGGAAATACGTAGATTTTTGCAGCAGCCTGCCACTTTGAAATTTTTGTTATAAATTAAGAGCTTTTGGCGGCTTCACTTATTCCTGGCTTATTGGTCTAATGGGCTTTCAGGACCTAAACAATACAGACTGAAAAGTCTGAATATTGCATTAATCTTAGTGTGGGCTGCAGGCAATCAGATGAGTCTTATTGCATTAGATGCCATGCAAACACCTTTCAAATGTTTCTGAAACTTGCTTCTATTTAGTATTTATTGGTTTTCTTTGTCTTCCTTTGTACAAGGTGTGTCAACAATTATACATTGAGAACATGTGCGTCAAGAACCTATATGCTTTTACTTCCACAAAATTCGAGTTCTTGAAGAATCCCACAATCTCTGCAATACAAGCTTCAGGACACTTAGACTATCTTAGAAAAGTTATCCCATTGCTTTGTAATGCATCCTACCTTTAACTTTTAACCAGGTCATATATTACTGTATATAAAGCAGTCTATTTGACAGCATTAACAAAATCCTAAAATGAATTTTGTCAAAGAAATATATGACCTGCCTACTGTATTTAATTAGCAAATAGTTCAAGGAAAAAACATTTCATTAATAAGCAATGAATAACTTGAACAAGAAATATATGACCTGCTTACTGTAATCAATATAAGAGCCAAACCAGGCCAAACTATCATTGAAAAATCGAGGGCTTTCCCGTTACATCATTACTGGTCAACATTGCTCCATAAGCAATATCAAAATTTGTACTAATATTTCTAAAACAGTTACAGGCATTAAGTTCAAAAACAAAAGATATTGTACAATTTCAGGCCTCCTGCCCTAAAGCTGGAAAAACATCTCCATCTCTCCACCAAAGGAAATCTGGGTGTAAAATTGATCATATAATTCAATCCTCTGTTTCGTTCCTTCTCTCTCACAAACACACATGAACCATATGCCTCATAAAGAACTAATACACATCAGACCAGAAAACTGAATCAGACACAGGAAAAGTTGCTTCTATCCTCTCTTTAATTATGATCATAGCATTTATTCACTGGCATATCGTCTGCTACAATATTTCTTTATCTCCTCAGCACTTCTACCTGGAATTCGCCCAGCTATCAAAGCCCACCTGTTTCCATATCCAAAAAGATTAGTAAGACAATTAATCCACTTTAGGGTTTTTTTGTGCCCATTGAGCCCATAATTTCAAAAGCATAAAGCATCCCAAAAGTACCTCTGGCCAAGAAGATTGTACAGCCTGGTTATAAGATCCTCTTCATCGTCCGAAAAATCCACCCTGCTGTCTGCATTGGTCTCTTCTGCATTCACTTCATTTTGTCAGCAGGAACATTCATGTGCTATCTAGTATCTATTCAATTTACATGTCATGAAAATCAGCATATTTTGTGATTTAGAGGGGACTACTTAATGCATATGAATTCATTCACTATCTTTAGCAGTCCACCGGTTTTTGAAACAGGATAACTATATGCAAAGTAATCTTTAACCGATTCCTTCCAAAATTCTGGTATCATTATCCGAATTCAATAACAGGGCATGCTTTGCACTCCTTTCGTGAACAAAAAAAACCCCAAAACAGGTTGATTTTACAGATTTGGAAAGACTAGACTGCATTTGCCAAGAACTAACTTCCTGAAAATCCTGAAAAGGATACATATCAAACCACTTAATATCCATACCCCATGAATCCAACTCTGTCATAAATCTATCAAATTAATCCGAATTCGGATACCCACATCCTAATTCCAAATCAGGTCATGCATTCAAACCATTGCATAAACAAAACACCCCCCCAAAAAAACATCCCAATTCTGCATCAGGGCATGCATTCAAGCCATTGCATAAACAAAATAACCCCAAAGAAACAAGAATTCAACATATACTTCTATTTCATAAGCATCTTTCAAATTGAATGCCGAGTTTAACAACTACAATATTTACCTTGAGAGCTCACCGAAATATTGTCCTCTGATGAGGAACGATCAGTGTCACTCATGACGCTGTTGAATCTCTAAAAAATTAAGTTGGGATTTCTACTCAAGAAATACCCAATTTAGGAAATGGATGCGGCGGCCACTCTGAACAAGGAGGAATGGGTTTGTTGTTGTGAGTATTTTGCACTGCTACTTGATATAAGTAGGTAGGGTACGGAGCCCAATGTAGTTATAGGAATATCATTGAATTTGTGACGTTAGGAAAGACAAGTTAGGAGGAAGGAAGGAATGGTAGTTGTGGTTTGAGTGGTAGTTAAGCGGTGACATTCAAAGGTCGCTCAGATGGTATTGTTTTGTGGTGGGCGCAATACACCAATATACCTAGTAAAACGTACACAGCCCCACATGTTTTCTGCTCCAAAATCAGATCTTCCACTATTCTATCTCATGCTGTCCACATTTCCACGTCAGCAAACTGATATGTCTATCTTCCATTTTAAGTTCTTTGAAAAATTTCCTCCTAATTCACTCAATATAGATAATTGGTGTTTGGTATCAACAACCTCTTACGATATTATTTTTTTCTCAAAAAACCACCTCTCCTCCCTTACATCTTTTTGTAAGGAATGTCCGAGTATTTGGGCATTTCATTCATTTATGCATCTTATTGGTCCTTGTTCTTATAAGCAGGGAACTAATGTTTTTGGTTGAGCACTTGTCTATTAATTTATTTATTTTTGAAGTTGGGGATAAATTTTGAGAGATTTAGAATAGTTTTTATTAGTTGATTAGTCTGTTATAATTTTTCTAGTATTTTTTTAAATTTTTAATGTGAAAAGTTGGGGGAGTAAAAGATTCTATATGTGCTATGTTCGTAATACATTTACTTGGTAGTGCATTATTTTAGATGTGGCATTTAATAGGTGACAAAATATCATTGGTAGAATTAAATTTGATGAGAATTGTTCCAGCTCCTATTATTTGCATATTGGTGTGAACAAGTGAGGTTTGAGGAAGAGGCGATAGAGAGTTTTCCAGGTATGATGATTATTATTTTTGCTTTCGTTGTTTGGTTTATCTCTGGCATAACTTGTTGTTTATGAAATGGTTTATGTTTGGTTATTGGTTTAACTATGTCTAGTCGAATATAATTAAGTAGTTGTAAAAATGTGTTGATGGTGCGAAGCAAAGTATAGATTAGAATTGTTTGTAGGGACTAGAAGGAGATGAGTTTCATATCTTTGTGTAATTGCAAATTCTCATTCAATCTATTGTGCAATTTTGAACGTCCACATACAATGGTTAGTTTGTGACTTTTAGTGAGCCAAACTTCTAGAAAGTGGCTAAGGTTTTGTGGGTTTTTTGTATTCTTTTGCTATGTGTTTGTTTGAACTTGACATGGTGCTTGATTTTCTTATAGCTAGCTAAGTGTCATCAAGTATGGCTAGGCACGCAATTCAGTGCAATTGCAGGTCTTTGTCGAAATAGGGTTTTGGTTTCACAAAAAAATTGTATTCTTGTGCTATGTGTTTGTTTGAACCTAATGCAATGCCAAGCTTGAAGTTTGAGTTGTGGTTTCTTAAGAGAAGAGAAAAAAATTGTGAATGCTTGTGATTTTGATCTTATTTGTGGTTTTGGAAGCATTCTGTTAAATTATTAGAATTGAAATAATTAGGGTTAGGTTTATATGTTTTAGGTTTTTGTCAAAATTTGTTAGAATTGAAAGAATTAGGGTTAAGTTTCTATGTTTTGTTAAATTTGATGGTATTTGTTTCTATAGACACCTAAAAATGGTTCACACATATGTGTCCCCTTTTAACATGTCTTTTATCACATGTCATTATTCATTTGATCATTTACTAATATTTCCCTCATTTTACATCATAGTCTCGATCTCCTTGGCCAAACCAATCAAATTTGCATCTTTCCTAATCGTTCCCAATCATTCCTAACCATTTCTAATCTTTCCTAAACCGATCCTAATCTTTCCTAATCGGATCCTAAATATTCCTAAACGTTCCTAAATCGATCCTAATTGATCCTAAACCATGTCAACCCTTCTTGAACTAGTTTGAATCAATCCCAATCAGTCCTAATCAATTCAAGACCATTTCAATCACATTCAAATCAATTCAATCATAAATCAATCCAAGGCATTGTCAAAGTTCATTGATGCCTCATCATCATCAATCAATCCCCAAGTGCATTGTCAAAGTTCATCGATGCCTCGTTGTCATCAATCTTTAGAATCCCGAGCACATTGTCAAAGTTCATTAATGTCTTGTTAACCAATCCAAGTCAATTTCAAATAGCATTGTCCAAGATCATTGATGCTATTTCATCATCATCAATCTAGACCAATAGCATTGTCAAATTTCATCGATGCCATCGTATCATGTCATCTTCAATCATGCACATTGTCAAAGTTCATCAATGTTGCGTTGATCCCTAATCGATTTTTAATTATCAAGATCGGTTCAAACCCTAATCAAATAATTTAAGACCAATTCCCTTTCGATCATACATCATCAATTTGGCCAATCATTCTACTAATTTATTCCCTTGGGATAGATAACACATAATTTATCCCTTTGTATTAATCTATTTATTAGATTAATTAACCCTATCCTAAGTCTCCTATAATTAATTAATTGCTTCCCTTTTCGAATTATGGGATTTTATAATTCCTAAATTCCTAATTATCCTTTTAAGGGAATATTGATTTTCAAATATTAAAAAATGTGACTCTTACACATCCCTTAAATTTTTCTTCATGACCTCCTATTAATTAGCCTCCATGTTTCTTACACACTTCCCTATCCCTTTTCCACTAATTTAGCCTCCAAATTCCTATTAATTTGCCTCCACCTTCCCTTCCAATTTGTCCTTGATTTATGCATTCTAAATTGTGCATTCAAATTGTCATAATTATGACAATCTTCTAATTTGCACTCTCATTTCCAAATCTACATTTTGGTCTCCAATTTGTATAAATTGAGATCAAGTTTCTCAATTCAAACTAACCATCTTCTTTCGAATCTTCTCACTATCATTATAGTATTCTTATCAACATCATGCTTTCATTGTGTCAACATGGGAGCTACATCCATTCTTTTGGAGAAGCAAGAAAGGGCACAATTGTCAAATTGAGGGAGTTTTGTTATGGTTTACATTTCTTTGTCTGAATTTCTTTTGTGTTTGGATAGATTGATTTTGCATACTTTAGAATTTGATGGTCCCTCTTGTGTGCATGTTTTTATCATTTTCCTATCCTACATTTGGTGAACCCGACGTGAAATACATGATAATCTAATTGGATTCTTTGGTTTGTGCATTTGGAGGTCCTATAACACTTTCTAGCACATTACAGGTCAAATTGTGCAGTTGGTTGGAGAAGTTGCACAGTTGGTTAAAGAAACTGTGTAGTTGGGGCCTAGAATTGCACTCTTGGTAGCTAGAACTACATAGTTGATTTAACAGCATGTTGGTTAAACAACATAGTCTACTCATTTCTAGTTGCTTTAAATTTGATTCTAAAGGATTCAAATGAACCTTGATTGTATCAAATCTTGTTTTTAAAGGCTTTAATGAACCATACATTTAGATGTGGAGCACTTAAAATGGACCTCACACTTCAATTGGCATAATGAAATGAACTACATCGAGTTAGGTTCTAATCAAATAATTAGTTTTTAATGGTCTATCACATGTCTGTAATGGTTTCAAAATTTATAAATTGGTCTAACTAAGGGTTGAAATTGATCAAATACTTTCCCTAATCTATAAAGTGAAGGATTTATAAACCCCAATTCTGCACATTTACATGTTTTTAGGGTTAGTTTTCAATTCACAGTTAATCAGGAGGCCCTAAACTACAATTTTCCTTTTTTGATTATAGAGTTGTGCAATTGGGGCCCAGAGCTGTGTAGTTGGGGCTTGAAGTTGTGCAATTGGTAGAACTGCACAGTTGGGGCCTGAAGCTGTGCAGTTGGTAAGATAAACAACGTAGTTGGTTAAATAGTGCAGTTGGTTTAACAACATTTTTGGTTAAACAACATTTTTTGGTTAAACAACATTTTTGGTTAAACAACATTTTGGTTAAACATTAAGAAGTCGAATAACCCTGTGTTACATGAGGGGTTGATCCTCCTTATTTATGACTATGCCACAGATATTATCTCGGACCCTATTCCTAAAAGGGTCAAAGGTAAAACTTCAGAGACTATTGAGGGGGATAGAAAGGCCTAATCCAGCAAAAAGAGAAAGAAAAACAAGGAAAAAGTTTTTGACTATAGTAAAGAAGATGGTAAAAAGAGGAAGAAAAAGAAATTAAAAAGTTCTGACAGCAACGAAGATGAATCTAAGGAAAAAATCCCTAATTCTTTGCAAATGGGAAATGACGAGGAAGAAAATGTGGAGATGGATCTTGGTAGAATTAAGCAGGAAGAGGACAGGATTGTCATAACTGAGGATGAGAAGGAGGAAGAGGATGATGGGAAAGATGGGGACTACCATGATGATGAAAAAGATGAGGAAGGGGCTGAAGAGGAGAAAGAAGAAGAGGTGGATGAAAAAGAAGAGGAAAGGGCTGAGGAGGAGGAAGATGAGGCCCAGGTATCCCCTACTAAGGATGATAAGAATGAAGCCCTGGACCTCCCTACCGAAGAATAAAAAAATGATGCCCACCTGGATAATGAGGAAGGTTTAGACTTGGCTAGTAAAGATGATGGGGAATCCCTTAAGGAGGACTCTTTGGGCTTTTTGGAGGGGCAGGATGAAGAGGAAATTGAAACTGGTCAGAACTCCCATGTCATTGATGAAAAAGAGGAGGAACAAAAAGATTTAGGTGCTAGCACTGATCAAAATGCCACTGAGGAGGAAAAAAGTCAAAAAGATGATTTCACCGCTCCCCTGGAGGATGCTACGAACATGGACAAGGTTAACAAAGATGAAGGTCAGAGTATTCCTCAGGATTGGATCAATCAGGAGATACAAGAGATTAAGCTCCACCTTCATTCTCTGGAGAAAACTACGGAAACCCTAAATATGAAACTGGAGAAGCTGGAGAACAAGATTCTGGATAAGGTAAACAATAAAATCTAGAAGGAGGAGATAACTACCGAGATCAACAAAATCATTGACAACAAGGTGAAGGAAATTAAGGTCAAAGTTAGCAACAATGGAAAAATGATTAATGAAGTCCTGAGCCACAGCAATGAAGGACTCAATGCGGCTATCATCAACCTAAATATGCTTCACAACTACCTGGAGAAAAACTAGCTGGAAAATACAACCACAACTATTGATGACAATATCAGGAGTGCAGGCCTAGGTACTAGAACCAAAGGGTGTATTCAGAGGAAGATCCTTGAGAAGTCTCAGGACCTGAAGGACCTGAAAAAAGCTATCCAGAAGATGGAGGAGCTGAAGATGAAGGTGGACAAAATGATAAGCAATTAGTTTTGTCATGTTCGTTGCTGGGTGCTGCTGGTTGTGTTGCTAGATCTATTTTCTTTTCTTTTGTTGTTGTTTCTAGTGTTTTTTGGGGTCCTCCTCTATTCTTTCCAACAGGGGTATCATTTTGAAAAACTTTAATGCTTTATCTTTTTACTTTGATGTAAATAGTTTCAGGTTCCATTCAAAACCTATTTTTACCTTATTCAAAAATATTTTGGTTAAACAACACAATCGATTAAACTGCACAGTTGGTTCATTGATCTACACAGTTGGTAAGTTCCCTTATTTTCACATTCAAATTTGTTTTATTTGGTGTCAAAGCTATATTTATTCATTTTAGGGTAGCAGGTTTTCTATTACTAATCATATATTTCAGCTTGTGGCAATCATGGGATGAAGATTCAATCCTAAACTACTAACACATTTGATGCAGGACATGTGGCGAAGACCTTGTGTGTCTTCTAAAACAATCATTTGTGTGTTTTGTAGTTAGCAAACACTTTGTTTGGTGCTTTAAAATGAACTTTTTATTTTAAGTGTTTGGTGTGTCTTCTTATTTTTAATCCCAAGAATTGTATGGACGTATCCTCTCCCCTCACCTTCACAGATCTTGGGTGAAGAGAAATCTATGCAATTCTTTTAGAGAGGCATGCCTTGGACCAAGGTATTTACTTTGAATGCCCCAAGGGATGACCTCAAGTGGTAACATGCCAAAGTCAAGTCTCCATCCAAACCACTACATAAATGTGTGGTTGCGACTAATAATCCAATCAATGGTGTGGCTAGGTGATATCTCTTCTCTAGTGCCCTAGTGGTGCGTAAAACCTTGGTTCTCAAGGCTGGGAGACCTACTGAGGGATTTTATCACACACCCATTAAATTGGATGTCCCGAACTAAAAACCTTGTTCTAGTTTGCCAAAATCCTTCTATTCACTGATGCAAGGGGTCACCCATGCCCGTGAAGACATCCCACACTTTTCACAACTCTTGGTAGAGACAATAGTTCCTTGGGAAGTGATGACCCTTATAACTAGAAGCTTGTTGTGCCTGAAAAGTGAGTGCATTGTAAAGGGGAGCCTGTGCCTCCAAGCTTCTAAGTTGTCCACCCTGAGTAGTCGTGATTTAACTTTGTTCAAGTGGGAATTCAGTGGATATTGTCCTTCAAGCCTAGGTTGTGGTGTGCTTGTTTCACTTTTTACAACAATTATTCTTCTTGATGTATCTTATGTAAGTGTTCAAACATTGCAATATATTTCCACAAACACTTTCAAAAATTCATAACACCCTTCAAAACATTCCAAACCCTTTCAAAACTTTCCTAAACATTCATTTAGTCACAAATATCTTAATTCAAAACCCTTTTGAACATGAAATTTCAAAACATTTTCCTTGGATCCTTGTTGCAAACCTAGGATAACCTTTTGCATGCTTAATCCTCATTTTACATCTTCATATCATAGTCCTTGCATACATTACATTATCTTCCCTTGCTTTTCATTTCCATTTTCAAGTCCTTGCATTAAGTCATCCTCATTATAGTCCCTTTGCATAAGTCCTCATTTTGCACATAGAACCTTTAAAATCCTTTTGCAAAATCCCACAAAAATCCAAATTTTTAGAGTCTTTCCCTATGTTATTGAAGAAAGGATCTTGACTTGGTCCCTTTTATCCCTCTTAACAAAATTGTCCTCTTTTCAATTTTTCAAACTCCATCTTTGTCATGTTGGATTTGACCCAATCATTTTTATGAAGTTATCCTTTATCCTTTTGATCCTTTCAAGTAAAGATCCCTATTCAATCTCCTAAGGTTATACCCTTTCATTTGTATTTTCCAAAGGTTTTGTCAAAGTCCAAAAAATCCCAAAAATATAGTAGCATTTTTTACATCCTAAGTTGCATTTTCATATCATTTCAAAAGCCTTTAAAAAAATCCAAAAGAATATTTCAACTTTGCATAATCATTTTCAAATTCCTAAAAATCCAAAAAAAACATTTGCATTTTGCATATTCTAAGTTTCATTATTGTATATCTTAGGTTTCATATCATTTCAAAATCCAAAAAACATAAGTTCCATATAGCATATCCTTCATCCTTAGTTTCATTTAGTAATCATGCCAATTGTGACAAGGCAACAAGGTTCCTATAAACCCATGAACATTTCAAGTGAGGAACCAAATTTTGATCCAAGACAAGGCACACATTTGCAAACTCAGGGTTATGACACAAGACCCATATTCCCTTCAAGACAAGATAACACAAGCATGATGAACCCTTCAAGACAAGGGATCCAAACATATTATGAAACAAGAACTATGGCATCATCCCAAGCACTTCTTAATGTAAGATAAATAGAAGATTCTAACCCAAACTTGGCATACGCTTCAAAATTTCAACTAGAGCATGGCATAATTCAATGGGGACCTCCACCTAACTATGAACCAATTTTCATCCCAATGCAACCAAATGTCCCTCAAAAAATTTTACAACCTCTTGTGCCAGTCATGCAAACAATCCAATCAATACCAAGGTTTTCCCAAACAATCACAAGTTCAAGTGTGTCCTCTTTTGAAAACCAATCAAACATGATTAATAAGAAACCTATGATTACATCCAAATTTTTAAGTAAGTTTCTTAAAACATTATATAAAGAGGATGAAACAAATAATTCACCCATGTCTAGCAATGGCTCACCCCAAAATAATCACATGGATGCCACACCCATTTCCCCTCAAGACATTGACCTTCAAGAAACATCCATGTCACCTTCCATTCCCTTATCCCCCTAAATATTCACAAGATAAATTTCCTCCATCTCCCCAAAATGAAACTTCCAATGATGCAACCCTCCAAGGGCTATCCATAGAATTATTTAAAGCTATTCCCATTCACAAAGAAAATCCCTCGCATACTTCCCAAATGCTAAATCCAATTCTATCATGTCCCCCATCTCCAATAAATCCTATTCCAAAGAGTCCCATGCAAAGTCCATCATCCCCATGTCAAAACATTGATCCTTTTCCAAAGTCTCCCATACATATCCCAATTCAAACCCTATGTCAATAGGATAAACTAAAGCATGAAGAAATAAATCAAGACCAAGATCCCAAAAATGACCCATCCTATCCAATTGTTGACCAAGATTCCACTTCCCTTGAAATTTATGATGATCCTATTATCCCTAATCCTCCTATCCAAGATCACTCCCTTTCATTTGAAGAACAAAATGTCCTTCCACGTCCCATTGAAATTCCCCTTCCTAAGAAAGATCATGATCCACCTTCCAATCTTCCTAATGATTCCATTCAAAACCAAGAGAAAAACACCTTTAGTATGGAATCCCATGAGCCTATTCCAAGTCAAGATCAAAGTATCCCTTCACCTTCATATCCTTCACAAGATTCCATCCTCTCCTTGGATCCTCCACAAGATCCCATTATCACTTTAGATCCTCCAAAAGATTCCATCATCCCTTTGGATCCTCCACAAGATCCCATCATCCCTTTGAATCCTCCACAAGATCCCATCATTTATTTGGATCCTCCCCAAGATCTCTCCATTCCTTCATGTCCTTTCCCTTATCTTCCATATCGTTTACAAGATTCTATCCTACTAGATGATCTTATCACTATGCCTATTCCATCGCAGGATCTCCATATTCCTCCTAATCCCCCTCATGATACAAATAAATTTATGCAAGATTTTCATAAACCTCTTACACTTCGAACGGGTTCTACTAGTTCTATCAAGTCTAGTCCGTCTCATGGTCCTATGAGTTCTTCCATATCATATCCACCTCAAAATAAAATTGCGTCTTGTAGAAAGTATCCTATTGTTCAAAAGAAATATCAAGTCAAAGGGTTAAACATTCATAAGAAAGGTATATTAGAACCCTTACATGTCAAAGAAAAGTCTAAAGGTCATGACCCTAGTCCTAAAGCTCACTCTCAAGGCATTGGTATCCCTTCAAAACCCAAATCCAAATGTATATATCCTCCTTCACCCCTTCCATCCATTTTAGGTCCATATATTCCTCCATCCACTAGTTCACAATCTACTTACCCTTTCCCATATGCAAGTCAACAAAGGCACACATCTTCGAGAACCTTCCACCCCTCCGAAATGAATCCATACAATTCCTATCCATCCATTAATCCCCTTCATTTTCCATGCAATTTGGATGCCAATTATAATCTCCATAATTCAAAAAATTCACATGCATTCAAGGATCAACATGTCCAGTCTAATCGACATGTGAAATCAAAGAAATCCAAAAAGAAAAAGAAAAAGAAAAAGAAGTATCAAAAAGGCCACAAAGGCCCATTAAAGAAAAATAAAAATCAAAAGCAATATGGGTTCCTAAATCTCTTGTGAAAACAATGCAATCAAAGGACCCATAAAAGAATGAGAAATCAAAATGCATGTAGATTCCCAAGAAGCCTCTTAAAGCACAGAGTCTTAAATAAAAATCCAAGCTAGCATCCAAAATTGTTATCCTTCCATCTAAAAGCCTTCCATCTTCCAAATCCATTTTGGGTCCTTATGTCCCAAAATCCATATCCATTCCTCCATCAAATCCAAAATCTCCTTTTCCTCCATCACTCCATCACACCTCAAGGTGTGTGCCAATGGTGTTCTTGCATCCATTTCCATCCACTCAAAATAAAGCCTTCTTCCACTCCCTCCATTTTGCAACACCTATTTTCCATCCTTTTATCCTATCCTATTCATAATCCTATCTATCCATTTCATATCCTTATCATTACCCTACCAATGTCATTGAGCATACTATCATTAGTCATGGTCCATTATTACATGTCCTTTTCAAGATCATTATCCAAAGAACAAGGCACTTGAGTCCTTCTTCCATGTCATGCCATGCATCAATCATCTTCCAAAAATATAAAAAATACATAAAAATTAAAAAAATTAAAAAAAAGGAAAAAAGAAAAAAAGTTGCCTTGATGAAAACCTAGCAAACAGGCATCTTGGTAACACAAAAAAAAAGAATAAAGAGAAATAATTTCATCCAAAAGTGAAAACCTGGCAAATAGGCGCTTTGGGCAAGTACCATGATAAAAACCTGGCAAAATAGGTGTCATGTGTAGTTTCTAAACTTCTTGCATTCCATACTTGGGGGCAGATTTTTTTTGATATCTCCATATCCTATTACACCCCTTTGATTTCCTCCATTATCCGATTTCCTTTCATATCCTTTATCCTATCAGCTTCCATATTCACTTTTTCCTAAATTTGATCTTGACAAGGTTATAGATCCTCCAAAAGCATTACATGTCATACTGCCTATCCTATCACATCCCTTTGGTCCATATTACCTATCATATTGCAGCCTTCAACCTCCTATCCATATCCATTCCCTTTGTCCACTTTTGATCTTGCTTTCCCTATTCATATCCTAGTCTTTTCCTATCCCAAATCCCTATATTGGTCTTGATTAAAATAAGGACATAAAAATACAAAACACATATTTCAAAAACCCCTTGACATGTCCAATCTTATGCATCGCATGCCATCTAGTGCCAACGGTCCCAATTTCCTATCATTATCCTATCCAATCCCTCATCTTGGTAGAAACATGTCCCTCCATTCTGTGGATAGTCCTTGGCAATCCAAACAAAGCTTTAGTGACATACCCAGCAACCCTTTGGCCTTCATCCATCTACCAACCTATCCATCAATCTATAATGTCCATGCCTTGGTAGACACTGGGGGCAATTCTTGCCTGTAAATACCCTTAATGATCCTGAAAAAAAATCTTTAAAATTCAAATATGATCTCGAAAAAAAATCCTAAAAATTCAAATATGATCCTAAAAAAATCATAAAAATTCAAATACGATCCTGGAAAAATCAGTAAAAACCATGAAATGTCATGAAAAAATCCTAAAAGAATTCAAATAAGAAGCTACAAAAATCCTTAAAACTGTAAAATTGTCCCGAAATAATTTTTAAAAAAAAATCAAATAATGTCGTGAAGAAATCCTAAAAATTGCAAAATGTCTTGAAAAAGCCACAAAAAATTCAAATATTTTCAAAATCCTAAAAAATCAAATCCTTCAAAAATCATGCAATAAATTTGTACATAACCATTTCTCTGCTTTCAATAAATTGTAATTTGTGACAAGACAAACATTTTAGCAAACAAACATTGCGCTTAATGAAATCACGCTTCAACAGATAAACTATCCAATCAAGTCCATAATCAATCAGATCAAACTTGTCCTATCAATCAATCAATATCAATTTGTGCTTTATCAAACGTATCACTTGTCTTAAATAGGGTGTTGTATACTCAAAACCAGACGGTATCTGTCTTAGACGGGGTACTTCATTCCTAAAACTAGACACTATCATTATCAAAATAAAAACTATCAATTTTGACAACTAGATCAGATTGTTTGTTGGCTTGCTTGGTTTAGTGAGTCTTATCTTTTATTGATTTATCTCTTTTTATTTTTTCTTCTACTTGTTGGATGATCTCATGAAATTCTGGGGTATTTCATTAATATGCGTCAGGAAAGACAAGATCATTCTTTGTCTTCTATGTGTTTGTTTTTACACAAACGGATTGCATTATCATCATGGCTTTATGTGCCATGGTATGACACATCCACTTTTACCATATTAAATAAAGCTCTCATGATATTAAATGCACTTATGAAAGCAAGTTTCACCATTACTAACTTTTCCCCATCTAATTTTTAGTCTTTTACTAATGTTCCTTCCATCAATCTTTGCTAATCATTCTCTTTTTGAAAAATTGTCCTCGAATCAATTTCCACCCAATTTTTCGAGGGGGCATCCTACCTCCCTTCTGTCGATCCACTGGGGCATGATCCTTTATTTTTCTTTGAACCAATGCTCATAATCACATTGTCTCAAAGAGGGGCAAATGTAGACACCTAAAAATGGTTCACACCTATGTGTCCCCTTTTAACATGTCTTTTATCATGTGTCATTATTCATTTGATCATTTACTAACATTTCCCTCATTTTACATCATAGTCTCGATCTCCTTGGCCAAACCAATCAAATTTGCATCTTTCCTAATCATTCCCAATCATTCCTAACCATTTCTAATCTTTCCTAAACCGATCCTAATCATTCTTGATTTTTCCTAAACCGATCCTAAATGTTCCTAAACATTCCTAAATCGATCCTAATTGATCCTAAACCATGTCAAACCTGCTTAAATTAGTCTGAATCAATCCCAATCAGTCCTAATCAGTTCAAGACCATTTCAATCACATTCAAATCAATTCAATCCTAAATCAATCTAAGGCATTGTCAAAGTTCATTGATGCCTCATCATCATCAATCAATCCCCAAGTGTATTGTCAAAGTTTATTAATGCCTCGTTGTCATCAATCTAATACTAAGCACATTGTCAAAGTTCATTGATGCCTCGTTAACCAATCCAAGTCAATTTCAAATAGCATTGTCCAAGATCATCGATGCTATTTCATCATCATCAGTCTAGACCAATAGCATTGTCAAATTTCATTGAAGCTATCCTATCATGTCATCTTCAATCACGCACATTGTCAAAGTTCATCAATGTTACGTTGATCCCTAATCAATTTTTAATTATGAAGATTGGTTCAAAACCTAATCAAATAATTCAAGACCAATTCCCTTTTGATCATACATCATCAATTTGGCCAATCATTCTACTAATTTATTCCCTTGGGATAGATAACCCATAATTTATCCCTTTGTATTAATCTATTTATTAGATTAATTAACCCTATCCTAAGTCTCCTACAATTAATTAATCTTCAATTAATTAATTGCTTCCCTTTTTGAATTGTGGGATTTTATAATTTCTAATTAGCCTTTTAAGGGAATATTGATTTTCAAATATTAAAAAATGTGACTCTTACACATCCCTTAAATTTTTCTTCATGACCTCTTATTAATTAGCCTCCATGTTTCTTACACCTTTCCCTATCCCTTTTCCACTAATTTAGCCTCCAAATTCCTATTAACCTGACTCCACCTTCCCTCCCAATTTTTCCTTGATTTATGCATTCTAAATTGTGCATTCAATTTGTTATAATTATGACAATCTTCTAATTTGCACTCTCATTTCCAAATCTGCATTTTGGTCTCCAATTTGTATAAATTGAGATCAAGTTTCTCAATTTGAACTAACCATCTTCTTTCAAATATTCTCACTATCATTATAGTCTTCTTATCAACATCTTTCTTTCATTGTGTCAACATGGGAGCTACATCCATTCTTTTGGAGAAGCAAGAAAGGGCACAATTGTCGAATTGAGGGAGTTTTGTTATAGTTTACATTTCTTTGTCTCAATTACTTTTGTGTTTGGACAGATTGATTTTGCATACTTTAGAGTTTGATGGTTCCTCTTGTGTGCATGTTTGTATCATTTTCCTATCCTACAGTTTCAACTCCCATTATTTGCATGTTGGTATGAACATATGAGGTCTGAGCAAGAGGCAACAAAGGGTTTTCCATGTATGATAAAAAAATTTATTGCTTTGATTACATGGTTTATCTCTAGCATAATCTATTGTTTATGAAATGGTTTATGTTTGGTTTTTGGTTTATCTATGCCCAACAAAATATATTTAAGCAGTTGTAAAAATTTGTTAATGGTGTGAAGAAAAGTGTGGATTAGAATTGCCTACAAGGAAAAGAATGAGACAGATTTTGTATCTTTGTGCAATTGCATATTCTCATTTAATTTGTTGTACAATTTTGAGCATTCAAAATGGTTAGTTTGTGACTTTTACAGGTTTTATAGTGATCCAAACTTCTAGAAAGTGGCTAAGATCATTTTACAATTCAGTGTAGTTGGAGGTCTTTGTTGAACCTGACATGGTGTTTGGTTTTAACAAGGTGACTATGACAATGAATAGTCAAAACAACAAAACATCCTCAATTCATATGAAAAAATAATTGTTCCTTTTTATGAAATAGCCTAGAAAGGGCCAAGTGATGCCTAAACTAGAGCTTTTTCAAAACTTATTTTTATTTTATTGGTGTTTTTCTATGTATTTATTTGAACCTGATCTAGTTATAGGCTTTCCTATCCCTACTTGAATATGATCGATTATAACCCAAAGCAATATAAAAAAATCAAAACCAGTAACACATATTGAACTATGTATAGGTCATTCAAAAACTAGGAATAAAATATTTTAATAGGAAAACACTAACAGTGAACATGCTCAAGAGCAAGATGTGTCATATGTAAACCAAGAAATAAAACAATGATAACCACCCACTACATCTCAAAATAATCACACAGCTCTCACTTAGTCATTGCTTGGCTTTTCACATGCCTTGATCACACATTACAAATAATAGGAAGTGAAACAAATCCCATCAAATTTAACTCTACCTGGGATATTTTGTTAGGTATTAAATGCCACATCGAAAAAATGCAAATGTTATAGATGTTGGAATTTGGATTGGGCTCTAAGATAGAGACAATTATGAAAAATATATGATTTTCAAGGATTAAGGTAATTGGACACAATAACCCGACCAAAATAACCCTGGACACAATAACCCTACCATAATAACCCAAGGACACAATAACCCATGGTCAAAATAACCCATGGACAAAATAACCCATGGTCATTTTAGATCAAGTTAGTATGCTAAAAAAAGAGATTGTGAGGCACCATAGAGGATATTTAGGTCATTTTTAGACCATATATCCATTATATACCCCCCAAAAAAGACTTTAAACATCTTTAATATGCTTAAATAACTTATAAAATAGTAAATAATTATAGAAATAAAGACAAATTCGTGAGAATATGCTAAATAAGAGTTATTATGAATTAGAGGATGGCATAGAGTATTTGGTGAATTGCTTCAATCATCGCATAGTTCAATCTAGAAATTCATCAAAGCAATGAAAAAAGAATAGGGTCTCCAAGAGAATAAATTAGAGATACATATAGTTGGACACACTACACAACCAAGCAGGAAAAAATACCGTGAACTCAAAGAAAGACTAAAAATACTAGTTGATGGTTATGACAATAATAATATTTTAGATTATATAAGAGGCATTTCTCATAATTTGACACTTTAATTGAAACTTTGAATAAAAGAGTTTTTTAGAAATATACTTGTAATTTATAAATTTTGTTTTCCTTTCTCTATAATCTTATGGGGTTATTTTGACTGCGGGTTATTTTGGATAGGGTTATTATGACCCTGGGTTATTGTGGCCGGATTATTTTTTCCAAGGTTATTTTGGTCGGGTTATTATGTCATGTAATCAATCGAATGACAGTGAGAGTTTTGACCACTTATTATTACACTACTCTTTTTCTAGGGAGGTTTGGTTATTGATAATGCCTCAACCTTTGTGGATTTGGTTATGCCTAATTCTCTAAGTTAGTTTATATATTTCTGGAATAGAAGCCCCTATAACCATATTGTTATTAAGGAAATTTAGAGATAAATCCTCTCAATGCTCATCTGGGGCTTGTGGAAGGAATGAAATAATAGAACATTTAGTTAAACCTCTAAATATACCAGTGAAGTATTTATGACTATAAAAAATCATTTATATGAGAATATCAAGGTTGCCTCCTTTAGTAGTTTCAAGGACCTTCACAATCTTCAAGAACTAAGAATAAAGAAAATTCAAGGACTAACTCAAGATCTTACAAAGCTAAATTTGACTAAGATGTATAATATGTTGGATACAAAGTCAAAACCTCCAGATCAAGGATGGATCAAGTGAAATTTTGATGGATGTTCAAAATGAAATATAAGGAAATCTCTTGTGGGGATTGTTCTAAGGGACCACAATAGTAGACTCATGTTTGTTTTTAAAAAGCTCTAGGAGTAAAATCAAATAAGTATGTAGAACCTATTTATATTTGGAGAGGTATCCATTTGGATAAGGAATGTAGGGTCAACAAACTTGTGATAGAGGGGGACTCTAAATTGGTCATTGATATCCTCAAGGAGGTGATTAAAGCACCACATGAGATTAGAGATATGCTAAGAGACTACCTTAACTCTCACAAAAGCTTAGAAAATTACAAATTTAAAAATATATATGGTTACCCTATACCATTAGAGAATCATCTTAGAACCCCATTACCTCCTCCTCGGGCTTGTACCCCTTCCCCTCCTTTGCAAACTCAAAATTTATTCGTGAGAAGGCTCATTTTTGGTAATTCACCTTGTTAGGATTAGGTAATACTGACAGGGGGGTGAATCAATATTATTGCACTTTAGTTTAAACTTCAACTAATTATAAATAAAGCATATTAATGCTGAAATGAAAATAACATAAATGCACAACACATAACGCATAACACCATGATTTTTTTTTTAGGAAGCCCTGGCTGAGGGAAAACCTCGGTGGGGATGGTACCCACAACTATGCACTAAAATGTAGTATCTCTATTAGGAGATCTAGCCATGTTAGGAGCTGAGTATTACATAGTGCATTTCCTTGCTAGAGGAATACAAAACCCTGTTAGGGGTATACAAAAACCCGATTAAAGGTGGTGAGCTTACAACTCTTACAATTACAATATTGTCACAAAGTGTTCTACAAAAGTGAACAATACAAGAATCTTCTACGCTTAGATGATTCCAGCTATAGCTCTATCACACACTGATCTTTCATCTTATCTCTTCTCTCTAATTCACATCCATCACATCATCATCATAATCACACTTATCACTTCCACAAAACACTCTATACTTATATTAATTCTTCCATCTAGTCAGCTCCCAAAATACATTACAAAACATAATAATAACCTATGCAAATGATAAACATAGATTCGATGATCATATATTACCAAATTGTCAGCAATATACAACATCCATCTGACTTAGCACGTTTCCATACCAACTAACTTTCCCTCAATCATCACAACTATTCAGATGTCATGTTTCACTAATTCTCTATCTTTGCATACCTTCATATTACTATATCTTCTTGATCTCTTCACCAAAACATGTACGACCTTAACTAAAGGTCCTACATATCCCTAAATGTCTTCTACTAACTTTGCAAGCCATAATATATCACATATTATCTTCACTGACCAAAACTGTAACACAATATACTATTATCCTGATTATGTACTTAGTCATTTTCATGAGTGAGTCTCTAATACCAAAACTCTCTGCATGTGATCACTTTAGCATAAGTGTTTCCATAAATGACAACCCTTAAGTGATCCCTAGTGCTCCCAAAACATCACTTTCCAACACACCTAACATTACCCCTATTTCATCTAAAAAGAACCACAAGGATACTTATTCTCACTTGAACCAAATCAATTAGCTTCTAATGTATACCCCTAAGAAGAGGAAAACTCCTTTGGATCTTCCAAGCCCCTCTAGGAGAAAGAAAAACAACCCCGACAAAAAATAAAGGTGTTACAATAACTATCTTGGAGGGTGCTGAGGAGGGTAAGAAAAAAACAAAGAGCATTAAAATTAAAGAGATGAGCACAAGGTATAGTAGTAGAAGGTCAGCGAGATTGGATAAATCCCTTGAGGAACCTACCTCTAAAGATAGAGAAAAATTTTATGGAGGAAGAAATCATCTCCTCCTAGGAAAACTCTTAGGAAGAAGAAGACATTAAGGATGATTTATATGAAGGTGAGGAGGTGTAGGAGGATGAGGTTTCCTCTAGTACTAATGAGGGTGACATGGAAATTGATACTAATATGGGGGAAGAGGCTGATATTTCCATTGAAGAATAAGATGCTATGGAGAATCCAATAATTCTAAAGGAAGAAAATATAAAAGATGACAACCCTTTACAGGAGATTGTGGAAAGGATGAACCATCTAGAGAATATAGGTAAAAAAATTTGTTTTCATCAATATGGTTCTTACTATTAGAATAATCACGCCTTAAGAAACTAAGAGGGGGACTTGAAGCAGTAATATACCAATAAACATAAATATGATCTGATAAAACTTATCCTTCAAATCCTTACTACATGCAAATAATAAGTAACCTTTACTAGTGATAAAACATACACCAAGAAATAAGTATCCACAAAAATTTAACACATAACCATAGTATTTTTATTGTGGAAACCCAACTTGGGAAAAATCATGGTGGAGATGGCACCCACTAAGAAAAATTAACACTTCTCGATCACGCTTGATTAAGAGCTTACCCCTGTTAAAAGCTTATAATAAAGTTTGGTTAAGAACATACCCTATTAGGAGCCACTCTATTAATGGATTTACCTTTATCCCTATTTCAAGATTTACCCTCTTAGGAGTAGCCTTGTGAGAGGACTTCAGGAACTAGCTAAAGTGTCACCATGTTAAAGGATTTTACAAAAAGATCTATTAGGATCTAGCCAATTAAGGGATTTAAACCTTGTTGCAACTAGTAGGGAAAAACAAGAAGGTTTATCTAGAAAATAGCACCAATTCCTTGCTTGTACATATCCAATTAAGCTCAACTTATGCTTCTTCTTGTAGGAAAGCAACTACTAGCTTAACCATACACACCATTAATGATCTCTACACTTGCAAATACACTTGATAGCAATATAAATACATATTTCACTAACTAGGTTGGCCAAGACCAAAATTACATTTGAATTTCATCATTACAAATAATTCCCACTCAATCCTTAAACCCTAAACACGTTACCAATTAATAATTACACTTTTAACTTCATGTCAGCCTCTAGATCAATCACACAAATGATTTGACATAGAAAATTTAAACACATTACACTTCTCTAGGTTCATGCACCTCTTCATGAATTATCAATCAAATAGACCAATAAGAATCATACCTAACATTCCACATCACCTTAGACACATCATCACATGTTCTGGAATACTTAACCATCTTGGCAAACTAATCTATCATCACCAATAAAGGATCTAACCGATTGTTCTTCACTGTCTTAACTTCAAAATCCTATAACTATGTCCACCAGTCACCAATCTTGATGCAATTACAAAAAAAATCCAATTATATCATCAAGATCACACACCTACAATCACACCACCTGATTCCATTTCTGTGGGACATACTGATCAAATCTTTCTTCTCTGTTCCTTCACTACTAAACCAATTCATTATCTTCACCAAATTAAATATAACTTGCATAAAACTCATCATATACATATGTGATCATAAATATAGCATTGTACACACCTATAGAGTCTATTTTCCAAATTGCACACCACAATTCACAACATAACTCTCAATTCATCTTCCCCATCACAACTTGGTACATCAATAACATAGCTAACCAAGAACACCTAAGTTGACATCAATGACAACAACATAACTAACAAAACACATCATCAAGCCATCAACATACTTACTCATTGCATCTGTATCAGTTATGCCAACAATCTCCCTATTTGGCATTGATGGCAACACACAAAGAAATACCAAACATGTTCTTGAACCATAACACTTTATCGTCATCTTCATCTGATGGCATCACACCAACACATAGGAACACCAACTTCTCCCTCCCTATTTATCTATTCTTCATAGTTTTGTAGACGCTTAAAATCATCCCTTAACATTATAATTATTTAATTATTTTTGTTATATTCTTCTACCTATTTAATTAAATTTATTTAGTTAAATTTGGTTCATTATTCTACAATATTCAAATTTAATTTAAATACCCTCTCTTTAAGTGTATTAAATTTTATTTAATACCTTTCCCTCATTTAATCCCTTTTTAAATAAATTTTAATTTATTTAATTCCTCTCACATTCTATTATTCACCTAAACCATGATTAGTCTAATTTTTAATTAGATTATTCCTAAATCTAGACCTAGATCCTACCCTACTCACATCCCTCTAAAAAAATAGACCTACTTGCTAATTAAATTAGGTTAATTAGGCTAATTTTTGAAATCCTACACCCATTAGTCATAATTATTTTCTCACACGTGTGAGAAAATTTCTAAAAATTGCCTAAACAAGGCTTCTTACAATTTTTATGACACCTCTTACACCTTCCAAAAGTGTGAAAATGGACCTTTTTCTTACACATCTCTTACACACTCTTACACATGTGTACTTGAAGTACACATTGACCCATCACATCTCAAGTTTCTCACACGTGTGAGCAAACTTGGACTCTTGCATGGCTTATGTGTCCCTCATGTGGTACCTATGTGGATGCCACATGTGATTCACCTCACCCCAGCCCTGCAAAATCCTATAAATAGGATCCTTTCCAAGAGTAATGGATCCATCATTTTCATTTAGAGTTATCATGCTAGTTTATTGCTTGTAGTTATTTCATTGCATTTAGTGATTTTTACTAAATTGTTTGGTAGTTTCTTACATTCAGTAGTAGTAGATAGTTTGCATTTAGTGTATTCCTACTTCTCATATCCATATTTAATGCTTGATACTAGTTCTCTATAACTAGTTATTGAGTTCATTCAATACCATCTTCATTTAGTTTACATTTACTATCGTGCATTCATCATCTCTATGTAATCAAAGTGGGATATATATATTGTGTTGGGAGAGCACACCCACAACCATCTCTAAGAGCTTAAATCAAGAAAGTCTTGGGTGCACTTCATGTTCATTAGAGGTTGTGGTGGAAGCCTTTGTTTTGGTTTTGCAAGTTTATAAAAAAATGTTAGTTTAATGTTGAATATCTTGTTTATATCCTATGTTTTCATGTTTTAGATTGCTCCTTACAAGTAGGTTTTCATTAGATAAAAGTTCATATCCCCTTTTTTACTCTTCTATTCTCCCCTTTACTTGGTAATCATCTTCTTAGTTCTACTCCCCCTTTGACAACAATGCCAATGGCACCATAGTGCTCAAACCTTCATCTATCTGACTTCTCCCCCTAAGGAGTAGTCTTGATCATCCATCCAATGAAGAATAAAATAGTAATACCCACTAGATTGATGCAACATTTTCATCTTAATTATGATTAGGTGGGGGCATGACCCCCAAATTACCTATAAGGTACTCAAAAGTATCCTTAGGAAGTGGTTTGGTAAAGATACCTGCAATTTTCTCTTTATTTGGAATGTGCTCCAACCTCACCACTTTCTCCTACACCTATTCTCTCAAGAAATGATACTTAATAGCAATGTTCTTGGTCTTTGAGTGCATAACTAGATTCTTGGAAATGTTTATACAACTAGTATTATCACAATAAATTGTCACTGGTTATGTTACCTTCTAGGATTTTCTTCATTCAAGCTACCTATGTGCAAATGATAGTTGTTGTTGTTAGAATAATCATGCCCTAAGATTATTGAGAGGGGGGGTGAATCAGTAATCTATGAATAAACACAAATTTGATTTGATAAAACTTATTCTGAAAAACTTCACAACATGCATGCAATAAATAATTTTTACTTGTGATAAACATACATAAAAATTCAACATCCACACAAATTCAACACATAACACAAGTATTTTTATCGTGGAAACCCAACTTGGGAAAAACCACAGTGGGGATGCCACCCACTAATAAAAATGCAATCTTGTGGAGTATTTAATATCTTAGCCTTGTTAAAAGCTTACAATAATGTTAGGTTAAGAACAAACCCTATTAAGAGCCACTTAGTTAAGGTATTTACCTCTAGCCCTACTAGGAGATTTACTATGTTAGGAGTAGCCTTGTTATAGGACTTCAGAGACTAGCTAAAGTTCCATCCTATTAAAGGATTTTATAAAAGATCTGTTAGGATCTACTCGGTTAAGGGATTTAACCTGTTGCAACTGTTAGGGAACAACAAGAATAATAATCTGAGAAAATAACACTTCTCTATTAGTAAAGATCTAGTTTAACTTCAATCTCTCCTTCACATGCAAAACATCCAAACATTGTAATCTCACTCCTATATTCATGATCTGTCACTTTCACACACTTCTCCAAAAACATAAAAAATATATAAAATATGTTTTTCACTAACTAGGTCGACTAAGACCCAAATTATATTTGAATTACATCATTACAATTAATTCTCGCCCAGTCCTTCAACCCTAAAAGATCTTACCAATTAACAATTATAATTTCAACTTTGTGTTGGCCTCCAGATCCATCGCACCTATTGGTACTCTCATATCCTTGAGATTACCACTATTGAAAATTTTGAAGAAGCCCTTTGAAAATTTGAGTGATTACCCTATTTTGGATTTCAAGTATTCAAGTACCTTGGGAGTTTCATGATTTATCAAGAAAAAAGTGTGTTCCCCACACTTCTTTCATCTCATATGTCTATTCCAAGTCCATAGTTTGCAGATTGAAGTGGTTTTGTGAAGTATGAATTCTAGCTAGCTTGCAATCTGTAGTTGTGCCTAAGTATAAAACAAGTTGAAGTGGTCCACTTTGTAAATGTACATTTTCAGCCCTATTGAGTTTCATAGGTTACTAACTTGTGGATGCATTCATTTTGTATCAAATAGCACTTCATCTAGTTTTCAGAACCCCATAGTCAGTTTTTATGTATTTTTATTATACCCAGTTGAAGGGCTTTCTTGTAAATATGCATACTGCACCACCTTAGAAATTTCAAGTAACATACTTTGAGGTTTTCAATTTTATGAACTTTGATTGATGAGTGAAATCTAATTTTTCCCATGTATTCTAAACATGAATATTTTTCCCCGTGTGCATTTTCAAGGCTTCATGAATCCATTTTCCCAGTTTTGCAAGGCTATTCCATTTGAAATTAATTTTGATTCCCTGATTATGAGGTGCAACAATTTTGAGTGTTCAACTTTGTAAGATTATATCATTTGACCAAGTGATTTTTGTAAGGTCCCAGTTGCATCCTTGTGCTACCTATATGAGAGTGAGCCTATGCCTAAAGTTTCAGGTCATGAAGTGACGATCTAATAAGTTCTCAAAACCAAATCCAAATGCAACTTATTCAGATTTTCTGCATTTCCAATTTGTGTACCTATAGGTAGTCATTTTGAGGAATGGATATATTTCATCCTTTAGGAATTAATGAGGCCTCGATTGTTGTTCCATCATATTAATGTGCTAATGTGCCAAGTCTCAGCCTCCCAAGATTACATTTGATATTTTACCAGAGCCATATGAAAAATGGAAGTTAATACTATTTGACATGTTCAGTTGTAGGACAAAATAAAAGAGGTGGCTTCATAAATTAATATATCTCACCCCATTTGTAGTAGTCACGAGAAGCTATTTTGCAGGATGTATCTTTGTGTACCAGATTGCATTCCAATATGATGCTTAGGTTTAATTATATGTTTTGATCAGTTTGTAAGGTCAGCTACGAGGGTAGTTTCATTTGGTGTATCACTTTGTAAAGTTGGTTTAATTGAGGGTTTCAATGATTAGTTGGTAATCAATTTTGGATGCAATTTGCATGGTGAGGTTTCCTAGGGATGGTAGATATGGTTGTTGAAGTTCAAAATTGATAAAGGAAGAAGCAAGATTTCCAAAATAATTTTAAGCTTTCAAATTGGAATTGGGCAATAGTGTTTTAGGGGTTTTAAGCTTTTTAAAACTGACACCCATGTGGTAGATAAGATATTTTTAAAAAATTGAAGATGTGGCGGCAATTTTCATTGCAAGTTGGAGTGGCTTTCCAGTCTGTGGTCAATGTTTCAAGTAGAGGGGGATTTATTTTAAAACTTCAAGAAAACGTTTTGGCAGAGGTAGGGAAGATTTAGTATATATCACAGGGGTTTTCATGTGATTTTTTATGGCAAGGAGAAATGGAGAAACCACACAGGATAAGGATATACCAATTTATAACATAGGCCAAACGTTTCTATACACACATAATTTGGGGGCAATTTTATGAAAGAACACTAAAGTGGGTTTTGTACCACATTGGTGGGGCAACGACCTTAGTGGGTGTTTTTATAAACTAGCACTTACTCATTAAGTTTCCAATAAGGCACCATACCTTTTGGAAAAACACATACACACAGGGGCAAGGTCCAACATGCGAGGTGACTGTTAGGATAATAAGCAGAAAATGCAAATATTAACAAACAAGAGAGAACACAATAACACAGAATTTAACGTGGTTCACCCAATCCCTGGGCTACATCCACCAACAACGAGTCCAATATCTTTATTATTATCCAGCGACTACAATCTAAAACTTGCAACTCAGTACTACCGTAGGAAGCTACAATAATCCCTCATACATACGATCTCAACCCCTAAGCCCTTTTTACAAGTATTTTTGACATAACAAAATTAGGGCAAAAATACTCCAACTAATAGAAAATAGATGGCCGACACATTACAGATGGCCGCCCCTTGACCCCATTAGGGGCTCTGCTTCTTGACCCCATGGATAAGTCTGATTAGGCTCCACATACATAACAGTGACTAGATGGATAGCTAAGCATGCCGACTTAGATTTTTGTGGGCCCGAAGTGACTTGACACGGTGACGAGATGGTGATGTGGTAACACTTGGGAAGTGAGATAGAAATGCAATAACCAATCAGAGAGTACCACATTTCACATGTTCTAAGGTAGTGAGGTGGGTCCAAGATGACACATAGTGTCATCCCATGATCTCACAATCCAGGTGGAGGTTATTGAGTTGGGCCATGGGATCACGAGAGGGTGACATGAGGCAGGTGCAGGATGAATTGGATGGCAGGCCCAAGTGTGATAGGTGGCATGATCTCATGATCCCATGATTAAAATGACAAGAAGAGAGAAACAACATGGGGTTTCAACATTGTGATACATGGTAGGTTAGATGGTGTGGATTGGTGAAGGGTCTTAGGTGATGTGGCGATAGGTTGGCATTGAGGTGGTGCAAGGTGTACATGTAGACAAATTAGAGGGTTCTATGTAGTGTGTGTGGGTAAGTGGAATGGTGGGCCCAGGGGTGGCAAGTGGCAGATTTTCTTGATCTTGCTATCCGAATAGAACTAAGGATGATGTTAGTGTGGGATTGTGAGGTGGTGACATGTGGCAAGGGAGACCAACATGTAATGATGTGGAAAATTGGTGAGGTGGTCTTGATAGGATGTTAAGGTGATGCACAAGTGGATCAGAGGGCCAATCAAAAGTTTCCACATGGTAGTCAAAGGTTGTTGAATGAGTTGATTAGAGTTAATTTGGCTAGAAGATGAGTGAGAATTTGAAATTGAAAATTCAGGCTAGGGTTGCACATCTCCAAGTGCAAGGTAAATGAAGTGAAATAAAATAAAATAAATGGAGATATAGGAATGTAATGTCCAAGGGTAAAGTATAGATAAGGTAAGGGTCAAAATAAAGGAAGTGGGTTATTATTGTTAAACAAACTAGCCAAAATATTGAATGCATAGGTGCAAAGAACATATAGAAGAATGATATGTTAAAGGGGTTTTATAACCCATATTTTATGTAGCTACAGGATGGTTTAGTGGGTTTTTTCTCTTGAGTTTCACCAAGGAGAATTTCATGTGATACTCTTGCATGGGGCCAATTTTGTGGGGTTCTTTTCTTTTTTGCAACAGATCAAAGATAGAAATGAATGAGACAAATCTAGTGTTAGAGAGAAGAAAGAGATAGGTTTTTAGTAGACTAGGGTGGATTTAAGATGGACATGTGGAAAAGATTAGAATAGATCTGGATTTCTTCTTCTTCTTGTATATTCTCTTCTTTCCTCTTTTCTTAGGGTTCAAACTTGATTGATTTGGCAAACCATTCTCTTGGTTCCAATCTTTTGGTCTAGTTACAATAGCGAGTTTCTTATGGGTAGGAGAAACATTGTAAATCTTCCATAGATAAAGTTTTAATGAATCTAGGTTAAACCTATTTTCTCATTTTTTGGTGTTTTTAGTTGTATTTATGTTATATGACAGAGATAACATAGATTTTCAATGAAATATAATGCTAGTTCAAATATCTCCAGTGTATGACTCAGTTAAGTTTTAAATAGAATAAAATAAAGAGTTATTCTCATTTAGTGTCTTGTTGTGAGATATGTAATCTCTATTCATGCTTTAATTCAATAATTAATTAAATTGCTTGATAGAAGTTATAGATTTGTTGGGATTGTGTAGGGATTTTCATAGGTAGGCTGGGTTGGGATTACTGTTAAAGAATATTGTAAGATAATGTTCTTAGATCTTAGACTATTGATGAAACTTTGTTGTATGATGTTGTACTTTGATGACTCCAATACCCAATGGGATGAGGCACTAATCTCAACTATTGTGGGATTTACATATGTGATTTTTTTCAGTTTCTTATTGTTCTTACTATAAAAATTTGTTTAAATCATAGAATATCTTTACTTTATAGTTTGTTTTCTAGTTGTCTTGTCCTAAATCTCATGCTCCATGTAGGTTGATGTTTAATGGATAATTAGACCTTATCTACTATCTCCTTGTTATGTTGATACATCATATGAGATTTATCTATTTTTTTAATGTCATTTGTGAACCTTTAGAGTGTGTATTAAAGGGCATTAAAGGTCTACCCACCTTGGTTTTGCAGAGCCTAAAGTGCAGAAGGGTTTACTAGATCCTTGTCAGTTGGTCCAAGTCTCTGAGATTTATGATTATTGGAGTTGGCTTCTCCATAGGAAATTGAAAAATCAACTTGGTTTTTATTTTGTAGTGTAAACCTTTTCAAGAACCAACAACACCATTGATTTGACAAAGAAAAGTCAAACATATTACACTTCACTAGGTTCATGCACCTCTTCACTAATTATTGATCAAATTGACCAATAAGAATCATACCTAACATCCCACATCATCTTAGACACATCATCACATAATCTATAATACTTAACCATCTTTGCAAACTAATCAGCCATCATTGATCAAGGATCTAATTGATTGTTCTTCACTATTCTTTTCATTCTTCATTGTCTTGAACTTCAAAATCCTATAACTATGTCCACTAATCATCAATCTTGATTCAATTGCAACAAAAATTTAATAATATCATCAAAATTACACAACTCAGAATGCAACACCTGATTCCATTCCTATGGGACACACTGATCATATCTTTCTTCTCTTCTCCTTTACTACTAAACTGATTTCTTGTCTTCATCAAACTGACTATAAATTGCATAAAACTCATCATACACATGTGCAATCATAGATATTGAATTTTACACACTTCTAGAACATATGTGTCAAACCACACACCACAATTCATAGCATAACTCTCAATTCATCTTCTTCATCATAAATTGGTACATCAAGAGAATAATCAACCAAGAATGCCTAATTTGACATTAATGACAACAACATAACTAAGAAAACACATCACCAATCCATCAACATACTTACTCATCTCATATGCATTAGTTATACCAAAAATCTCCCCCTTTTTCATTGATGGAAACACCCCAAGCAATAAAAAGCATGTTCTTGAACTACAACACTTTGTCTTCATCTTTATCATATGGAAACACACCAACTAGAAACACACCAAACTTCTCATCAACTTCTCTCTCCCTATTAATCTTCTCTTCATAGTTTATCTCTTCTTTTGCTAATCTTCTATTATCCCCCTTACTTGGTAATCACCCTCTTAGTTCTTCTCCCCCTTTGACAACAATTCCAAAGGTGCCATAATGCTCAAGAATTCATTTATTCTACTCCTCCTCCTAAGGAGTAGTCCCCTTTACATCAATCCACTGAAAAATAAAATAGTAATACCCAATTGATTGATGCAACATTTGCATATTAATTGTGCTTAGGTAGGGGCATGATCCCCGACTTACCTCTAAGATATTCAAAAGTATCTTTAGGAAGTGGTTTGGTAAAGATATCTATGATTTTCTCTTTTGTTTGAATGTAATCCAACCTCACCACTTTCTCCTGCACCTATTCTCTCAATAAATAATAATTAATAGCAATGTGCTTGGTCTTTGAGTGCATAAGTGGGTTCTTGGAAATGTATATAGAGCTAATATTATCACAATAAATTGTCATCAGTTATGTTACCTTCTCCTTAATCCATTCTAGGATTTTCTTCATCCAAGCTATCTGTGTTCAATTAATAGATGAAACCACATATTCCACTTCATTTGTAGATTGAGATATGCAATTCTATTTCTTTCTTTTCAAAGACACAAATCTTCCACCTAGAAAGAATGCACCACCACTTGTGCTCTTTCGGTCACATACATTACCTTCCCAATCAACATTAGTAAAAACACTAAGAAAAAATCACCTTCATGAGTATACCATAATCCATAATCCATAATCCATAGTGCCTTTTAAATATCTAAAGATTCTCTTTACTACAACCATGTGTGAATCCTTCAAGTTTGACTGAAACCTTGCAACTTTTGTCAACTACTTCTACAATATATGGTCTGCTATGTAAAATATAGTGTAGCTTCCCGATCATGGACCTATATAAAGTGGCATCAATAGACTTAGATTCATCACCCTTGGATAGTTTACAACATGTAATCATAGGGGTGCCAACCAATTTAGAATCTTCCATGCCAAAATTATTCAACACCTCCTTCACATATTTAGATTGAAACATGTATATTCCATTGTCCAACCATGATACCTACAATCCTATGAAGAATTTGATTTCTACTATCATTGACATTTCAAATTCTTTCTTCATCTCATCAATAAATGACATACTCATCTCATCATCACCACCAAAAATTATGTCATCAACAAAGACTTTAGAAATTAATATATTTTCACATTCAACCTTTAAGTAAACATTACTATCATCAAAAGTCCTATTAAAACCAATCCTAATGCGGTAAGAGTGAAATATTTCATACCATGCTCTAGGGGCTTTTTTTAGACCATACAATTCTTTTTGAATTTTACATACCATATTTTTATCCTTGGTTAACGAAAATCCATCCAATTGCTCAATGTAGACCTCTTCCTCTAGAAGTCCATTCAAAAATGTTGATTTCACATCCATTTGATAGAATTTGAAATTATTGAGTGTAGCATAAGGGTGTACCCACAATAGTGGGTTACAGTTTTTTGCCTGAATGAACACTCAACTCTACATTTTGAAAAAAAAAGAAGATTCAGATGCATATTGTTGTTAAACCATTTGAAATCGGAAGATGAAGTAAATTAGAGTTTTTTATGATTTTCTGTCTAGATTCTAAATATATTTTTTATTTTTATTTTTGAATTGATTTGAATGGTTTTTTCTTTCTCCCATAAAAACTGGTATGTGGCTAAAAATGTCATTTTCAAAGAGTTACATTGTTTTCATAGAGCATAACTTTTTTTCTAAAATAGATATCAATGTGATTCTTTAAAATTTAGTTTTTTAACATCCATATGGAGGGTATGCAATTTTTTTGACAATATTATCACTATTATTGCACATTTTATTAATGTTTGAAGTTGACTAAACCGTAATTTTGACATACCTTGACTACATAGCTTATAACTTGTCATGTATTTGTCCAATTTCATTTTTATTTTTTTTATAGAAAGAGAACTTCAATACCTAGGGCATAAATATTTTTTAGAATTTTTTTTTCTCATTTGCTATTTTTTCATTAAGTGTCAAACATAGAGGAAGACATATGGTGAAATATCTATGTTTAGTAAAACTAAAAATACAAAGTCATAATAAACTTAATATATATTAACATTATAATCATTAGAAATATTTTTCTCAGTACTTTACAACATAAATAGATTTTTCAAATGGATTCATTTGATCTACCAAAAGATAAAGTCTAAGTCATTTTTGATTAACATTTTAATAGGTGTGAAGGAGACTCCATTGTAGGTATGAATGAGGAGTATAGATGTTATATCAATATTTTTCTTATCCAAGAGACTTTGAGGTAACTATTTGTAATTAATTCCTTCAAATAGAACCTCTCAAGGCTTAAATTATCATATTTTATTAAAAATATGTTATTTTAGCAAAAATCAACATGTCTAAAAAAGTGTAACCCACTATTGTGGGGTCACCCATAAGAAAGTAGTATCCTGACACCTTCAAATATTTCTATAGGAGAAAATGTCTCACCATAATCCAAGCCTTCTTCTTGTGCATAAACTTTACACACAAGTCTTTCTTTGTTTCTAATCACTTCACCATCCTCATTTAATTTATTCCTAAAAAACCATTTTGTACCTATCACAATTTTTTCTTCAGGCCTTGGCACAAGAGTCCAAGTCTAATTCTTCTCAATCTGATCCAATTATTCATGCATTTCTCTCACCCAATCATCATCTTTAACTAGTTTTTTAAATTTTTTTGGGCTCAAATTGTGATATCAGACACATGATTTCTCTAACCTTACCTCTTGTCAACACACCTACATTATTATCACCAATTATTTGATGAGAAGAATGATTCATTTTCACATACCTTGGGATCACCAGTTTAGACCTAGTAACTTCTTCTATTGGTTGCACTTCTTTCTCATTGTTCTTCTCTACTAGTCTAGGATCTTTTGGTTCAATAAACTCTATTCCTCGATCATCTTTTGTATGCTTCTTTCTTGTTTCCTAAGATTTCTCAGGAAATTCATCAATCTTCACATTATCACTTTCAATCATTTTATTAGTCCATTTTTTAAAACATTTTTAATCTTTTCTCTTAGTTAAATGACCCAAAAAAATTCTTTCATCACTTTTGGGATCAAATTTTCTGGAAAAATCATCTATTTTTATATAACATTTACTTCCAAAGATTTTGAAATACTTTACACTGGGAGAATAACCATACCATAATTCATAGGGTGTTTTTCCAGCTCCCTTCTTCACTTTTATCTAGTTCAAAGTATAAACAAAAATACTAATTGCTTCTCTCCAGTAGATCTTCAGTACATCTCCCTATATCAACATAGTCCTTACAGTATCAATAATTATTCTATTCTTCCTTTCCGCAACACTAGTTTGCTGAGTTCTTGAAGCAGACATCTATCTTTTTATACCATTATCTTCACAATACTTCATGATCGAGCTCATTTTATGGGAACTCACCTCCTCAATCTGATCTTAAGCACTTCAAAAATTTTCTTAATTCCCTCTCCATGAGTGCTTTGAAATCCTTGAACTTACTTAATGTATCATATTTAACCTTAAGGAATGTAACCCACATCATTCTTGAATAATCATCAGTAAATAGGATAAAATATCTATCACCATTATAACTCTTTTATCTCATAGGACCACACAAATTAGTATGTACTAAATCAAGTATATTCTTTGACGAATAAGATTTTATTTTGAAACATGTACTAGTTAACTTACCAAGTTGACACTCTCTACAAATCAGGTTATCTGGTTTCACAATTTGTGTAAATCCTCTTACTGCATTAGTCTTTCTTACCTTTACCTAGCTATCAAAGTTTACATGGCAGAATCATGTATTCCATAACCAGCTATCTTCAATCCTAGCAACCAAACAACTGTTAATTGTATTGTTCAACTGAAATAAGTTACCTCTAGTTTGTCTTCTTGTAGAAATCTCATCACTAGAACTTCTAATGATCCTACATTTTCCTCCTTTAAACTCAAGGCAGTATCATTTGTCATTAAGTTGACCCACACTCAACAAGTTATGTGTTAGAACTTCAATATTTTAGACATCATCTACAATTCTTTTTCTATTAAGGGAAATAGTACCTTTACCTTTCTATTAGAAACATACAAAAATAGAAAAGATCTTAAGGAAAGAGTCCAGGTGGGTGAGCAAATGGAAGAGTTTTACAAAAAACACAATGAAATAGAGATTGCTTCAAAATCTATCAAAACCACCAAGATGCTCCAAGATCAACACAATTAGACAAGGATTTTGAAAGGGGAAAGCAAAGAAAACCCCTTGTGAATATAATATGAATGAGGCAAAAATGCCTAGAAAAAGAGAGAGCATATGAGAAAGAAGCTCATTACAATAATGAGAGCTATAAGATGAGAAAGTGAGTAAAAGTGAGACAAAGTTCTCCTATGAAGTGTGTGGAGAAGCATCTCTTAAATAGAGATGAGTGATAGAGCTATAATGTAACTCCAATGCCCAATGAATGCCACATTCATATTAAGTGCATGCCAAGTATGAGAATCCTCATAAGGAGGAATAAACTAATTTCCTTATTAAAGAAATTACAAAATATGAGTTGTCCTCCCACTTGGACTAGAGGACAAAATACATATAGGATACCTTGAATTTTCCAAATTTAAAATAAAACACCAAGGAATCATTATAAACTCTAACACTCCCCATTAATCTTTACTTGGGGTGTCTACATCAAGGGAATTAAACACATATTTTTAGAATGACATAGAAATGTCTCTTTAAAATATCTGCACCTTGATCTTCAATACAAGGAAGAGATTTGATTGTATTGATCCAAGTCTTCTAGTAGTCTTCTTTAACCATGGGTACAAAAGGTACTTTAGATTGGATAGAGCTAGGATAATTGAAATGTGCCTTTGGAAGGGTCCATGATATGGAAGGGTCCATGATATATCACCTGAAATAAAGAATAGAAAAAACCACAAGTAGGTTCCCATAGTTGGGATCTACCCTTGATACAAATCAGTACACCTTTGAAAAGAAACTCATAATATGTATCACAATACATCAACTTTAGATAATCTTTAAAAACTTTAGAATGATATTAATCATGAGAAATCATAAAAAAGTGAAATGATATCAAGATAAACCAAATTCTCAAAGTACCATAAAAATAATCCATCCTCTTATAAACATAATAATGCACAAATGAAATCTACATCAACATTACATCAATCACATGGATATAGATAGTCTACTAATGAGGCATTCCACTGTAAGTGGATGGCTCGCGAATCCACCACCTAGATGACCAACGATCTAAGAAATGAAGAATGCAAAACATTATCACATTAGTAATTTATAAAGAGATATGAGAGAGAATAAACCATAATCCAGGTAGAACATATGACTCAAATACCACATCATCATTTGATTTGAATTGCCAATCATTTCTACACAAGTACCATAATCAATAAACCATCAATGATAAAAGAATCTAAACCAACATATAAATAAACCAAATATTGACATATGCTAAATAATAATTTGAACTAAGGATTATGAGAGAGAAAAAACATATCGCCTTCCAAATATAAGAGATATCCAACAAATTTAAGGAAAGATTTCAAGAGCACCATCCTCACCATGAGGAAAACAAAAACCAATGGAACAAGTTAATCAACTGAAGTAAGCGCATCCCAGTACAACTTATAAATGGGACAGGTTGATAAACATCAACTAAAGTAAGTGCATCCTAGTGCAACTTACAAATGGAACATTTTGATAAACATCAACTGAATAAGTGCATCTCAGTGCAACTTACAAAATAAAATAATGGATCAAATGAAACTTATAAAAGATGCAACTAAGTGCAAAATAGTAGGTCATATAAAATCTGATAGTACTTAATGCTAAATAATGAGATCAATAATAATCCACTGGAAGGAAATGTTGTAAGATTACTCACAATACTTGAAAAAATTAAATTTGAGCAATATTAGTGATATAAAGTAACAATTTAATATACTAAAGAAAGAAATACCCCCTGAAGATGCACCATACCACTTAAAAGTGACGAATTGTAAATGCATGATGGGATTGATCATCATTATCCTCCTCAAAATTAGATGGTTGATGATTTTGATTCATGGGCCTTTTATCCTTTTTCTTTTTAAAGAAGGTATTAGTAATGTATGATCGTCTTTCCCACAATAGGTGCAATGGGGTCTTTGATGATTTGAGTTATTACAATTATTGCTAAGATTATGATGTGTATTGTTATGATTATTATAATTGTTATTATGACAATTATTGTTATTAGAGGTATTATTATTATATGAGCTATGATTTTGGTTTTGATGCTTAGACATAAAAGCATATTCATAAGATCTAAGAGTGCCAAATTGCAATAACTTAGCTTCCTCTTGACGTAATAAATTTTGAAAAATAGCAGAACTTAATTGAGGAGCTAAACTAGGGATAGCAAGTTGAGAATATATGTTAGTAATAAACTGTTGGAATTCTTTAGGAAGACATTTCTTTATAGTGATAGTAATTAATCTAATATCAAGTAAAGTAACATTCACACCATTTAATTGAATTTTAATAGCATCAAATTTAAGTAAGAATTCATCCATATATTTGAAATCGGTATACCTCAAGTCTTCCAAGTTGTCTTGGAGTTGTCATAAGTTTGTTGCAAAATATCCCATGCTTGATGGGCTTTGGTGCAATGTTCAATCAAGACGTATAGATCAGGAACAATAGAAAGGCCAATTAATCCAAGAGCTTCGTCATTTTTAAATTGCCATGCATCTTTGTTGATTTGAGAAGCATTAGAAGCTGGTTCAACAGAGGCATCTGTAGCAACTTGTAGCAAATTTCTAAAACAAAATATAAAGGAAATATGCGTCTTCCATTGATGATAGTTAGAACTGTTCAATTTGATTTTAGGAATGAGGGTAGACATGATTAATTAAGAAAAAAGATAGATTAAACAAAACAGAGTGAAATACAATGAAGATATAATGCCAAAGGTCAAGAAAAATAAATTTAACTTAAATGTTACCAATTAAATATGCAAGAAAACTAAAAAATTAAAAATTATTTAAAGTTTTGTTTAAATGAGAAAATTTTTTTTTAGTGCAACTAATTATTAAAATGGCAATTGAAATACATTAAAATTGATCAAATGAGAAAGGCCTTAGAACGATATTAAAAAATATTGAGTGAATTTTTTTTTTAACGCTTAAAGTTTTTTATGATAAACAAATTTTGAATAAATTGTGTCAAATATAAAAAAAGAATCTAATGATTAATCGATATAAATGAAAAGCTACAACTTTTAAAAATGTTATGATTACCTGCAATATTATAACCATAAAAAACTAAGAATAGAAAAAAAATGTTATATAATGAATGAAATAATGATTAAAAAAACTAAAGAATCTAATGATAAAATAAGTAAATAATCTCAGGAATCTAATGATTAAATAAACTCAGGAATCTAATGATAAAATAAATGACTAATATTAGAGCTGCAATAAGAGAGGAAAAGAATGATGTAAGAATGTAATGATGAAAACTAAAATAAAATCAGAAGAATGTTATGATGAAAAAATCCGCAACAACAATTATGTTAGAAAGAAAAAAGAAAATGCAGGGAATAAACTGTCATGGAAAATACAATCCTAGTACAGGGGGGCATATCTCCCAATTGAACTATTGGATCAAGCTAAGATTTGGATATGTTGTTAAGGTCGAAGATTGAAAGGTTTTGACCAGAGAGATCTTCTTAATGTATCTGGATTCAAAAGTTGTGATTGACTAAGTACGGTACTGCCATAGAGATATTAAAACAAAGATATAGATATTAAAACATAGATATAACCAGAGATATTAGATCTAAGATTTTTGAGTAAAAAACAATATAAAAAATAAATAGAGATATTTAATCAAGAGAGAGATATAATAGATTGAATGTACATATGAAGATATAAAATAGATCTTGCAGCACATGGCCAGACAAAATCTATTGTAGATTCTAAATCTATTATCAAATAGAGATTTGTGAATCCTATATTATAAAAAAATGTTAGAAAATCAATATAATGAAATCTGCAAGAACAAATGATTAGAGTTTAAACAAAGCTGATTAAATTATCTTGCAAAGAAGGTTAGAGAAATCAAATGAAACTCTTTGGCAGCAAGCTGACCAAAGAGGGTGAAGTTATATCTTTAAAAAAACTTGAAATGGAGATTATAAAACTTAGATCTAATGGTAAACCATCTAGAACTAGATAAAAAAATCAGATCTAAAATAACAAAGGATATAAGAAGGAGCTAAACAAATGTTAGATTTATAAACAATGAAAAACTGCAACAAAAAGCTAATCTCAAAAAAAAGACTTTCTTCTTCTCAAATGAGATATCCTTTGAATGAAACCTTCATGCAACACTCAAAACAAGGATTTAACTAGCTCTAATACTATGTTAGAAATATACGAAAATAGAAAATAGCTTAAGGAAAGAATCCAAGTGAGTGAGCAAATGGAAGAGTTTTACCAAAAACACAATGAAATAGAGATTGTGTCAAGATCTGTCAAAACCACCAAGATGCTCCAAGATCAACACAATGAGACAAAGATTTTCAAAGGGGAAAGCAAAGAAAACCCCTTGTGAATATAATATGAATGAAGAAAAAAATCCTAGAAAAAAAGAGAGAATATTAGCAAGAAGCTCATTACAATAATAAGAGAGCTAAGATGAGAAAGTGAGTAAAAGTGAGACAAAGTTCTTCTATGAAGTGTGTGGAGAAGCATCTCTTAAATAGAGATGAGTGATGGAGTTAGAATCTAACTCCCATACTCAATGAATGCCACATTCATATCAAGTGTGTGCCAAGTGTGAGAATCCTCATAAGGAGGAATAAACTAATTTCCTTATTAAAGAAATTACAAAATATGAGTTGTCCTCCCACTTGGACTGGACCTGACAAAATACAATTAAGATACCTTGGCTTATCCAAATTTAAAATAAAACACCAAGGAAAGATTATAAATTCTAACACTTTCACTAAGTAGGGTGAATTGTTTCCAAATCTCACAACACCACCATCATATTCATTGAGTTTAATAAACTTGCGTTTATCACTGGTCTTGTGATGTGAGCACAAACTGTCTATGACCTAGTTATCATTTTGTCCGATATGTGAAACAAGTGCTTTTTCACCTTCTTCATTTCCTGGAGGATGATCTTCCTTTATAGCAACAAAAATTTTTCCTCTTCATTATTGTCATCAGATTCCTCATCAGTTTCACCTTCATCCACAACCATATAACATTTTTTCTTTGGCTTTCCTTTTTACTTCTGGTATTTGTCCTTATCTTGTTGTTGTTATCCATTGGGGC